>CAMZMU010000070.1:1603545-2271190 GCA_947311845.1 Poa pratensis
ATACTGCCATCAGACGTAAGGTTCAACGCACCAAGGGTCGAAGCATACAATGAAGACGATGCAGAAGAAGCACTCGAAGATGCGGTCGACTTGCTTGAAGAAGCACGCAACACAGCGTTAGCACGTACTCTGCTTCTACCAGCAAGATCTACGCAACTATCACAGCCGTCGACTGCGTACTGTCGGGGGCGCCCCCGGGTGTTAGGGCAAAGATGTGGTGTTAAGTGTTGCAAAGAGCTAGCCGGATCAACATATAGCCGGGTCACTTGGGCCGGATCTCTCGTGAGAGTCGGTTAGCACTTGATCAAGCTAAAGTGCGAGAAGACGCCAGAGAGGATCCGGTAAAGCTTAACCGAATCAGAGGAAGGAAACCGGTTAAGTTAGCCGGGTTGGTCAGGAAGGACCCGGATAAGGTAATCCGGATATTGCACAAGGGCCAAGTAATGTCAGAAAGGTTCACGGGTCCTGCAGGTCTCCTGCCAGAGGCTGAGAAGACAGCCGGGTCAAGTCGCAGGTTTTCCGGGTCGCAAGGCCCTAGGCGCTGACTTGGCCAATTCGGGAAAGAGGATATGACCTAGACCCGGGGGCTACGCTGCCATTGCCCAAAGTGGCAAGATAGGCCTGCTAGGGACTTGACGGCCAGGTCAGGTCACGGGATTCCTGGGAGCGCAGCAACCTAGGAGCTGACTCGGCCAATTCGGGAAAGAGGATGTGACCTAGACCCGGTGGGCTACACTGCCATTGCCCAAAGTGGCAAGATAGGCCTAGGCAGTCCGGCCGTTGGATTGACAGGGGCAGAGGCTTGTCCTGTTCCTCTTGTCCATGCCATTATCACTTCCAGCCAGGGGCAAAATGGTAATTCGGTTAGTGTATAAGTAAGCTACCACATCCTCCAGTACGAGGGAGAGAGGGAGACACGGCGAAAGAGAGAGGCATATCTTCCCCAAGCTCCATCTTCTTCCTAGAGCTTTCACCATTGTTCTTCATACAGCTCAAGGAGCACTCTGTACTTGTAAACACTTGAGATATAAGAGAGTAGGCTAGTGCTGCAGTAGGGGTGTTACCTCCACAAGAGGGCCCCGAAGCAGGGTACATCGTGGTGTTCTTTGCTTCTTCTTGGTTCTGCTTGTTCTTGTTTGTTCTTGCGAGTTCTTGGTTGTTCTCCATGCGTGCTTCGTGAGCGCGCAAACCCTCCCCGGATCCCCCAACGTCCTAGCGAGCCCACAACTTAAGCCATCCTATGGCATCTGCCGTGACACCACCACGACAGTTGGCGCCCACCGTGGGGCGCAGTGGCGTTGGCTGGGGTTTCCTTCCGGACGGGCACCGTCACTGGCTCCGGCGAGCGGGTCCTCTCTGGGCTCGTTTGCAAGATCGGCAGTTCAACTTCATCAGCGACAACGCGGGGTGCTTCGCCAACAAGCCCTTCCCCGCACGGCTTCCTCATGACGCTCGGCAGCTTCGTCACCTACGTCGCCACCGAGCCTGTCCGCGAGTACCCGGCGCAGGTGCTCGTGGCTGAGGATCCTCCCTCTTTCCGCGCAGCTCTCGGACGGCGTAGCGCTCGCCCCGGGAGTAGCGTGGAGGTAATGATGGGGCCAAGTGCAGCGCTGGCAAAGGAGATGCCAGCAAAGCATGCCCGAGGAGCTGGCCACGCCAGTTGATCCGGTTGACAAGCCGACTCGGACGCTAAGTTCCCAAAGGAGAACCGATCCGGTTGGCCCGCTTGGCATGTCAAGTAGGGAGGCTCCCTTAGAGGATGTCCTGGAGAAGCTATCTCGGCCAGTGGCACCTGGGGCAGATAGAGCTCACTGTAGCTCAGCTAGAGGCAGAGCGCCTGAGGTTGCAAAAAGAAGCCCGGTTAGTGGTGGAGTCTAGGCAAGCCTTTGATAGAGATATGAGAGAGTACAATGCTGCCAATGGTATCACCGAGGCTTTACTCCTGTAGTGCATCGCTCGCGCAAAAAGCCGAGTTGCGTAACCGGGGTAAGGACCTCAATGACGAGTTAGCTAGAGCTGCAGGATCGAGCTCCAGTAAGGCTACTAGTCATAGATCTGGCACAGGCAAGCCGGTGTATAGCTCCCCGGCTAAGAATCTTAGGGCTGCAGCGGCAGCGCGAGCCGAGTTGAGCACACTAACCGGGGACGCTTGGCGGAAGCAGGCAGAGAGAGTCAATGAGCTAGTAGATGTGTGTAACCGGCAGAATGAGGCTTACCGGAAAGCTAATCCGGATGCAGGTGTTTCTCGGGTAGTAGTGTCGGTTAAGGCTGTTAGCCAGAGATCCAAGGGGCAGGCGTCATCCCCGCACGTCGGAGTTGACCGGGCCCAGAGCGTGAACTCGGGTAAGAGCAAGCAGCTGCAGACCTATGATGCTGAGTATGCCGGCAAGCAGCTAGCCGCTCAAGGAAGAGGTGGCCAAAGTAGAAACAGTGGTGGACGAGGTTACCCGGGAGCTGGAAGGGGCAATTCGGCTGGCCGAGGTCAACCACCTCGTCCTCCTGGGCAGCAAGTGATTGTGCGAGCGCAACAGCAAGGTGGTGGCCAGGCGGGTTACCGCTATGATGACGGAAATTCGGCTATGGCGCGAGCCGGATACCAGACGTATGATAATGCACTTGCATCAAGACTGGGACCTCGGGCATTATCCGAATGATCAGCGTCTCAAGTTGGATAGAATTTACCAGTCCGAGAAGCTAGAAGAGCAAGGCCCACCGGGTCCTCCATGTTTTGGACCTCGGATCATGAACGAGCCGAGTGTGCCGTTATTTCAGCTTGGCCGAAGCACAAAGCCATATAATGGCAACACAAAGCCACAAGATTGGCTATAGACTATGTATCGTCAGTGCACATTGCGGGGGCAATCGCCGATGGGCGGTCCGGTATCTCCCGCACATGTTGGAAGGGCCAGCCCGGATTTGGCTGAACAACTTACCGCCGGGTAGTATCAACTCTTGGATGGACTTGGAGGAGGCATTTTACAGTAATTTCTCCAGCACCTACAAGAGGCCTAACCGACCTCAGCTCCTGGCTGCGTGCAAGCAGGAAGAACGGGAAACAGACCGAGAATTCTTAACTCGGTGGAGCAACATTCGCAACTCTTGCGAAGGTGTCGTGGAGGAGCAGGCGATTTCTTGGTTTGCGCAGGGTTGCCGACATGGCACCCCGCTCTGGCAGAAGCTCCAGAGGGATATGCCCAAGACACTGGCGGAAACGATCCGGATAGCAGATACGTATGCTCTTGGTGATCCGACACAGCCCGCATTGGATGCAGTGGGAACAAGCAGGAGGCAACCGGTTAATAACCGAGTAGGACCATTGAGGCCCAATGACCGACATGAATTCGGTTACAAAAGAAGAGATCCGGATTATAGATACGGTTCAGATCAGGTGGCTGCAGTGAATATGGACCCTGGAGCAGGAGATGGTCAGAGACAAAAGACTGAGGGTCCAGCTTGGAGGCCGAATCAAGGTGCCTGGCCAAAGAAGGTGTGGGATGGATCGAGTCCTCCTCTAACCTTTGAGGCAAGATTGGACGGGCCTTGCTGTTATCACACAACAGACCCACGCAAGCCGGCCAATCATTCAACTCGGAATTGTAGCTGGCATCATCGCATTCAGGCGGAGGGTCAGAGAGGACCACCTCAGAGAGGTGCTCCTAGACCGAATTTCAGGCCGAATATGCCTTTAACCGGAGCCAATACAATCCCGGTGAACGCAGGAGCTCCAGACCGGCAGCCACAAAGCCGGTTAACCTGGTAAACATGGGAGGCAATGACAATGGTGCTGGTCCAGTCGGCAAGGTGGATACCCCGGTAATGAGTACAAGGAGGCTCATCAAAGTTATGTGGTTTTTGTGACCGAGCCAACTGACAAGAAAAGTCAGCTGCGAAGGGCGAAGGAGGTGAATGCAGTCATACCAGCAGTCCCAAAATACCTGAATTGGTCCGAGCAGGAGATCACTGGAGCAGGGCTGATAACCCCAGAATTATGCCAAGTCCAGGAAACTATGCACTAGTGGTGGATCCGACTTTGGTAGGACCCAAGCTTAACGTGAGGTTTAGCCGAGTCTTGATTGACAATGGCAGTGCCATAAACATCATGTATCGGGACACAATGGTCAAGTTGGGTATTTCGCCGAATCAGTTGCAGCAGAGCAGTTGTACCTTCCATGGTATAGTACCCGGGGTGTCTTGTTCCCCAATGGGTAAGATCTGGGTAGATGTGCTGTTTGGTACCAAGGACAATCACCGGCTTGAAAGTCTCGAGTTCGAGGTGGTAGATTTGGAGAGCCCATACCATGCTCTACTTGGCCGGCCTGCGTTAGCCAAGTTCATGATATCCACCCATGTGGCCTACCTCAAGATAAAGATGCCAGGCCCGAATGGTATTATCACTGTTGCGGGAGATTACAAAAAAGCCATACAGTGTGCCACATCGGTTCCACCTTAGCCGAATCATTGGTGATCCAAGCTGAGAAGAGCAAGATGCATGAGGTGGTGGCAATGGCGAAGTCAGCTCAGCTCGGTGTGCTGGCTATGACCAATCCGGATGGAGGTGCAACATTTGAGATGCCCAAGACAAAGAAGATCCCATTGACCCGGAGAACCCGGAGCGCATGGCCATCATTGGTGCCGGTGGATGAGAAATAGGAAAGCGCGCTCTGTCACTTCCTCCGTGAGAATCGGGATATCTTTGCATGGTCGGCTAAGGACCTGCCTGGTGTTCCGAGGGAGTTGGCAGAGCACTCTTTATTTGTCAGGCCGGATGTAAAACCGGTGAGGCAACCGACTCGGCGTCTCTCAGATGATCGAAGAAAAGTGGTGCTGGATGAGCTGGCTAAGTTGCTTGCAGCCGGATTCATTATGGAGGTGTTGCATCCAGACTGGATATCCAATCCGGTTCTGGTAGAGAAGAAGAAGGACGAACCAGCGGTGGTCAAGGTGTGGCGCATGTGCATCGATTTCACCAACCTAAACAAGGCGTGCCCGAAGGATCCATTTCCTTTACCTCGGATTGATCAAGTGATCGATTCTACTGCTGGGTGTGAGTTGTTGTCTTTTATTGATGCGTACTCTGGTTTTCACCAGATACCACTGAACCCTAAAGATCAAATAAAGACTGCTTTTATTACCCCGTACGGGGCGTATTGCTATCGTGTCATGTGTTTCGGTTTGAGAAATGCCGGTGCAACTTATCAGAGATGTATGCAGAAATGCTTACACTCCCAAATGGGCAAAATGTGCAGGTGTATGTCGATGATATCGTCATCAAAACTAAAGAAAAACACACTCTCCTCGAGGATCTCGAGGAAACATTTGTGAACTTGAGAAAATATCGGTTGAAATTGAATCCGGATAAATGCACCTTTGGTGTCCCGGCTGGAAAGTTGCTCGGTTTCCTTGTATCGAGCCGAGGTATTGAGGTGAATCCGGCTAAAATCCGAGCCATAGAAAGAATGAAATTGCCTAAATGTCTAAAAGATGTACAAAAATTCACAGGGTGTTTAGCCTCGTTGAGTCGGTTTGTGAGTCGGCTAGGAGAAAAAGCCTTGCCCTTGTATCAGTTGATGAAAAAGAGCACCGGGTTCACGTGGACCCCGCAGGCAGATTCGGCTTTCAACGAATTAAAAAAGATGTTGTCCACTGCACCAATTCTGGCGTCACCTTTGCCGAATGAGCCAATGCTACTTTACATTGCGGCCACTAACCGGGTCGTAAGTGTGGTCATAGTGGTAGAGCGAGAAGAGGAGGGTAAATCCGTGCAGAGACCGGTGTACTATTTAAGTGAGGTGATCTCAACCTCAAAGCAAAATTATCCTCACTACCAGAAGATGACATACGGTGTATACCTGGCGGCCAAAAAGTTGAAACATTATTTCCAAGAACACCCGATTACCGTGGTGTGAAGCTCCAATCGCGGAAATCATTGGGTGCAAAGATGCGACTGGCCGGGTTGCCAAGTGGGCAATAGAAGTATCTCCTTACACCCCGCATTATGAGAGAAGGGATGCTATCAAGTCTCAGGCTTTACCAGATTTCCTTTGTGACTGGGCCGAGATGCAGTATGAGCCACCCAAGCCGGATTACAATTACTGGAAGTTGCACTTTGATGGCTCCAAAACCAAAATCGGATTAGGTGCTGGGGTGGTACTCACGTCACCGAAGCAAGATCAATTGCGATATGTGTTGCAGATTCATTTCTCAGCATCAAACAATGTGGCCGAATATGAGGCACTGATCCATGGGCTTAATGTGGCCAGGGACATCGGCATCCGCCGAATAGAATGTTTTGGTGATTCGGATTTAGTTGTGCAGCAATCTTCTGGAAATTGGGATGCTCTTGATGCCAATATGGCACTGTATCGGTTTCATGTCCAGAAAATTTCAGGATTTTTTGAAGGCTGCGAGTACAAGCACATACCTCGGTTGGAGAACGAAGCTGCTGATGTCCTGTCAAAACTCGGGTCGTCTAGGGATGCAATTCCACCCGGATATCCTTGAATCACCTAAGGGTCCCTTCAATCAAACCTTCGCCTGATTCCGAGTCAATTTTTATCCCAAAGCAAGAATCTGAGGCTGTCCCTATGAATGTTGATGTCGAGTACATTGGGGAAGACCCGGGGACTGCATGGCGAGACCCGGGGACTGCTAACCGGATCTTAGGAAAGAGGAGCAGAGAAGGTGGTGATAACCGAATCTTAGGGAATGGGCAGAAGCTGATAGAAGAAATAATGGCGGCCGAACCAGTGGAAGTAGATGAGCACTTATTCCCTTTGCATCCAGTACCGGAATGGGCTGAAGAAATCATGAAGTTCATGTCGGAGGGGAGTTTGCCAAATGATGAAACCGAAGCTAGGCGAGTGCAGAGGAGGTCCAAGGCTTACACCATCATCAACAAGGAGTTATACAAGAGGAGTGCAACCGAGGTGCTACAGCGTTGTGTGGAGCCAGCCGAGGGCAAGGAGATGCTCCTTGAGATACATCAGGGTGAATGTGGACATCATTGCAGTACAAGAGCCCTGGTGGCTAAGGTGTTCCGGCATGGATTTTACTGGCCCACTGCTCACGCGGATGCAGAGGACATAGTCCGAAAATGTGAAGGATGCCAAAGGTTTGCCAAGCAGACACACTTACCCGCATCGCGCTCAAAACAATTCCTATCACTTGGCCATTTGCTGTGTGGTGTTTGATATGGTGGGAGATTTCAAGCCGGCTAGGGGCATGACACATATGCTGGTGATGGTGGATAATTCACCAAGTGGATAGAGGTGAAACCAATCCGGAAAGAGATGGTCGTTCGGCTGTAACTTTCTGAAAGAAATTATTTTGAGATACGGATACCCTCATAGCATCATCTCGGATAACGGCACAAACTTTGCTGTCGGAGAGTTTGCTCGGTTTGCATGAATAAGGGAATCCGGCTAGATATAGCCTCGGTGGCACATCCGGAGTCTAATGGGCAAGTGGAAAGATCAAATGCCCTGGTGTTGGCCGGCATCAAGGCTCGTCTCATTGAACCATTGCTGAAAACTCCGGGATGCTGGATAGACGAGATACCATCAGTACTGTGGGGTCTAAGGACCACGCCGAATCGGTCAACTGGCTATACGCCATTTTTTCTGGTTTATGGGGCAGAAGCTGTGCTACCCACAGACATAGAACATGATGCACCAAGGGTGGCAATGTATACTGAAACCGAGGCAAAAGAGGCTCGGGAAGATGCAGTGGATCTGCTAGAGGAAGCAAGAGAATTGGCTCTATCTCGGACAGCAATATACCAGCAGAATCTCGACGATATCATAGTCGAAAGATCAGCCCTCGAGTGTTTCATGAGGGTGATCTTGTGCTAAGGCTGGTGCAGCGCAGCAAAGGCCGACACAAGTTGTCACCTCCATGGGAGGGACCTTTCATTGTGAGCAGGGCTATGCACAATGACTCGTACTACCTTGTAGATGCACAGGAACCAAGGAGGATGGCCTGGACAGACCCGGACAAGAAACTAAGAGACCTGGAATGTAGCTCTGCTTCGACCCTTTTACTCCTAAGGGCGCAATGTATGTATTTCAGTTTATCATAAATGAAATTGCAGCAATCCGAGTCTGGACTCGGGGACTGCTTCGTACTCATGCATGTGTTTTTTACTGTTTTGTCCATACCGTTCGTGTGCCGAATTGCTTTGAACCTCGTCCCAAAATTCAAGTAATGTATGTTGTGTTGTTGATCTCGTGACTCGACTGACAAACACCAAAATGGTAGTCAAGAGCAGAGATGAGGAATATGGGAAACATGAAAATGGACTCGGGGACTCGGTCCAAAACCGATTCGGCACATGTCGTTTACTAACCCCTGTTATTTATTTTTCGTTTATGTTGAATGATTCTAAACCACAACTCGCATGTTTCAAGTATTGTATGCTATGATTCCTATCTTGTGACTCGACTGTCAAACACCTAAAAGGTAGACAAGAGCAGAGATTCGGCAAAAATAGTAAACAAGAAAACAGACTCGGGGACTCGGTTTAAAATGATCCAACATAAACCTCGTCCGGATCATGTTAAGCAAATTTAAAGTAGTCTCGAAAGAACTTAAAATAGTCTATTACATCTGCTCCCGGCATACCGGGGATTTAACGTTTTTTCACTAAGTTACTTCAGGAAGCAGCAGACTCGGTTGTAGCAGGTTCGGTGGCAGGAGCTTTGGTTGAAGGAACCTCGGGCGCGCGAGCCTCGGTTACAGGAGCTTCGGTTGGAGTAGATTCGGTTGCAGGGGGCTCGGTTGCAAGGATGGGCTCAGATGGAGGAACTTCAGGGGTAACCTTGCGTGGAGAGCTTGAAGGCTGGGCAGATTCGGAGGTATCCGGATCAGCTGAAGCTTGTTTAGTAATCTCTGCCGAATCAGTTGCTGGTATCTCCGAAGTCTGGGCCGGAGTTGCTTCGGTATTCTTAGCCGAGTCAGAAGCTGGGATCTTGATAGGAGCGTGTTCGGCAGAGTTAGCCGAATCATCAGACTCGCCCTCAGAATCGGCGTATTCTTCAGCGGAGGCGTCGTCCGATTCCTCTTCTTCAGTTTCTTCTCCATCCGAGTAGACCGGAGCCTCCAGATCAAGATGCTTGGTGCGTGCAAATTCGGCCATGAAGTTGGCGGCTTCTTCACGGATCTTGATCCGGGTAGGGTCTGTAGCCCACGGAGAACCCTCGCGAAATGAGCGCACTTTGGCAAGATCAATTAGCTCATACCAGGACATGATGAATAGCAAAGCTGCGTCAGCACCAGCGCGGGCGGACGAAGACCTCCACTGCTGTAACCGGGTCATTGCTTGATCCAGGTCTCGATCAGCTCCTCCGCAGGCACAACTTGCCGCGCTTCAGGAAACAAGATTCGGTGAGCCTTGAGACTTGCATTGAGCAGACCAATATGGGAATCCTTCAAAGGAGCAATCCGAGCCTTAAGTGCTGTAATATGATCTTCGATGTCCCATGTCTCTGGTAGGGGAGCCTCGGTTAATTTAGCTCTCTCAGCTCGGGCGTTTCTCACAGCCTTGGCGGCTTGAAGCCGGATGCTGGTAAACTCTCCTACAAACAAATAAGCTAATACTGAGTTCAGCGAGAAGGAACACAAGCATATGTATTGGTTAAGAGCAGAAAGAAAAGAGGAGATTCGGTGAACTTACGATCCATGTCATCATTAAGGCTAGCAAGTGCAGCAAGCCATTTCGCACTGGCCGCTTTGTGAGCACTCAGTTCTTCTTTAGCCGCTTTGACTTCGGCTTCAGATTCGGCAATGTTCGTTTGAATTTGCTTGTCCAGTTTGGCCCGCTCCGCAAGTCCGGCTTTGAAAGTATCCCGCTCCTTCTGGATTGTGTCTTTTTCACGCTTCAGCGTATCCCGCTCTCCTTTAACCTTGTTCTTCACTTTTTCAACTCGGTCAAGCTCTCGCTGGAGCCGAGTCACCTCTGATTTTTCCTCGGATAAAGCGCGCTTGTGCTCTTCTTCTTTCTTGTCCATTTCAAGACAGAGCCCATCGAAGGAAGTTTGGAGCTTCTGATGCTGATGGGCGAGCTGCTTAAAGAGCTTGCCGCGAGCGGTCATGGTTTCCTGAAAGAAAACAGGCAAATGGCGTCAAAAGAATCTCGGGGACTGGCCCGAGATTAACCGAATCAGTTGGAAAAGAGACTCGGGGACTGGAAGTCCCACGGTGTCCTCGGTTAGGCAACATTCATGATAAGTTTTTTAGAGATTCAAGCCGAATGACTTTCTTACTCGGAGGAGTATCAGTCGTTCGACCCGAATCTCGGGGACTGGGTATAGTACTATTTGATCATGTTGAAATAAAAGCAAGATTCGGAAAAATTTACCTCAAACACCCGGTTAGCTTCAGTGACCGAGGTCTGTACAGAGTGTAATGATTGAAACATCCGACTAGGCCCAGCCGGATGTGGCGCTGAAGTAGAGAAGTCTTTGGCAAGGTCAGCATCATTCCAAGCTTCAATGAATTGCTTGGCGGACTCGAGCTTATCGCTGCTCGGAGGGCGCGGATTCGACAGGGCCTGCCCGAATCGAATCACTGATGGAGTACCAGAAGTTTCTTGCTAGCAACCACCTGCTTGTCCGAGGTGGCAGAAGTTGGGCCAGAGGCAATTGAGTCGGCTGGGTGGAGGTGATGCACCCGGGGTCTGTCTCTGATGTTGCGGTTTCTGTGCTTCTCGGAAGTTTGTTGTTGCTGTTGCTGCTTCTGCTTTTTCTTCTTCTGCTGTTCTTGGTTCAGCAGGGTTTGCGCTGCGGGAGTAGGGCGAGGATCCGGCTTAGGCAAGGACGTAGCCGATGTCTTGGCCTTTTCCTTCTCCAGCTCCTTGAGAGGGCGTGGCCAACTTGAATCTCGGATTGGAGCCGAGGTTTCCTCACTCTCCAAGTCAATAACCGGCTCTGAAATGGGAGTCGGCTGAGGAATATTGGCAGTTGTGACACGCATTGGTGAGGTGGCAGTTCGATCAGGAGACTGGGTTTCCATGGCCGTATCCAGTGGAGGAATGGGAGAAGAGATGGATGAATGAGTCTGCGCGGTGATGAGGACATCACTGCATAAAGCAAAGCAAACAGTTAACTCGGATAGATATGACTCGGTTAACAGAGGAAGAAAGCAAATGAAGTTAAGTCAGTATTACCCCTTGGTGGTAGGCATCGGCTTGACGCGATTCAACTTGGAGCCAGACTTCTTTATTCTCTTGGCTTTAGGGGAATCAGATCCGGGCGCGTCAGTGCGTTTCCGAGATGTCCCTTCAGCATCTTGTTTGGCTGGAACACAAGGTGGTGACCATGAAATCGGAATGGCGTCGATGGGATCTAAGATCCTGCAATCATCATCTTCCTCGTCGGAGATGTTGTGAATAGTTGATTGCTTACCCTTGCGGACTGGCTTGGCGCGCGGGATAGGCAGATAATCATCCGTATCCGGATCTTCTTCGTCCTCGCGCGGCGGGCTGAGATCCGGTCCCCATTCTTTGGTGGAGAGGTCTCCATCTTCGATAAGTTGGCGATCAAACAGCTACAGAAAAGTCAGGGCAAATCCGGATTAGGCCGATGCCATTTTGATGAAATATGGTTAGATTCGGAAAATGGTGAACTAACCTGTGGTGGAAGGCGTTCTCGGTAAAACGGCTTTACGCCCCACCGCCATTTATCCGACATCTCGGTGGCGGCAATGGCGTTTACCCGTCGCCTGATGGAGACTTTGCTAAGGTCATGCCTGCTGATCCGGGTAGGATCTAGCAGACCACCCATGTGGCATATCTTGTGTTCACGTCTTTGAAGAGGGCAGACCCGGCGACCGATGAAGGTCCGGAGCAGATCATCCGAGGCCAGGCCCTTCTTCAGAAAGTCCTCCAGAGTTTCATGTACAGTCTGAAGTTCTACAATAGTCTCGGCCGGATTGTATCCGAAGTTCAATTCGGCTGTGGGTGGCTCGATCGTGAACTCGGGCAGATTAAGGGCATCATGGCCTTCTGCACTCTTCACATAAAGGAAAGACCTTTGCCACTTCCTGACAGTGTCTAGGCCAGTGATACGGGGAAAGATGGATCCCTGCCTTGGCGTGATGCTAACCGGACCGCAAGCAGTCATCAGCTTCGGCTTAGTGCCTGGAATAGTATGTTTGCGGAGGTGGAAATACTTTGCCCAAATATCGACGGTCGGCCAGACACCGAGATAGCCCTCGCAAAAGGAGCTAAAGGCCGATAGAGACGAAGGCATTAGCCGGGAGGTGATGAGGCTGTAGGCCAAAGAAATCCAGGAAAGCCCGGAAGAAATCACTCGCCGGCAATCCGAATCCGCGCTCAAAATGCGCTAGAAACACCACACGTTCACCAGGTTCGGGAACCGGTACGAGTTCCTTCCCCGGTTTGCGGCATATAACTTGAGAAGTTATACGTCGGGTGCTTAACAGCCATTCCAGGTCGTCTTTGTCACATCTGAGCCCTCCCATCTGCCGGGAGGAAGCTTCGCCATATCCGGATCAATCCTGCAAGAGGTCGGATAGGGCCGAGTCAAAATGAATCGGATAATGGTATAATCAAACCAGATCTAAGTGATTCGGCTAATGTTATCCCGGATGAAACTAGCCGGATTCAGCAGAGAAGGTGATTCGGATGGAAATCACAAACACCTTCCGCAAAAGTCTAGGGTTACACAAGATCTACCGCAGCGGTAAAAAAGAAAAAGAATTCAAGTGAAAAAGTTAGTAACTGTTCAAACGGAGGCAAGCCTAACTAGGGCAATCTAGTGCAAAACTTGGAAAGGAGATCCAGAAATGCACTAAGGCTTGGCTAAGAACCATTATGCGAATAAATCTACAAGAAACAAATGCGAGTTTCCCGTGGGATATGAACTCCTCGAGTTCGCCATGGCCGGAGAAAAAGAAAACTCACGGTGGTGACGCGACGGGGAAGGAGCCCAGCGAAGAAGCGGCGGCGCTGGGCACGGTGCGCGGCCCCGGTCGTTTTCCTCCGATGCGTTGAATGTCTCCGGCGCGGCGAGTTTGGAAGGGCGAGATTGTGGCGATGACGGCGGCGCAGATGGTGTTCGGAGTGGGAGATGTGAGGAAGAAGAAGAGAAAAATCCCCGCTCCCATATTTATAGCGCCCAGCGGTAACGGGCGCACTACTGCGCGGTTTTCGGAGCGTCGCACGGTAACTGCACCCTGGAACTCTGTGGCCACCTCTGTGGCCGTGGTTCCAAACACATGTTGGGCCATAGAATTGGAAGCAGTTGCACGGATCCTGCGTGCCGGTCAACGGAGAAAACGAGAAGACGCGGTCGTTTGGTCAAATGCACTCGAGTACCCGGAGAATCCGGATGATGTGATGTCAGTGGCATGTCAGATCAGAGATCCGGATTATGGGGCTTTGCGCAGAGATTCACTGCCAAGTGTCCCGGGAAATCCTGAGACAAGATTGTATAATATGTGATTCGGTTAGTGATGTTTATTTTTAACCTGCTACGGCTCTTCAGCCGAGGCTGTAGAACCGCACCAGCTTCGGGGACTACTGTCGGGGGGCTGCCCCCGGGTAGGGCAAAGATGTGGTGTTAAGTGTTGCAAAGAGCTAGCCGGATCAACATATAGCCGGGTCACTTGGGCCGGATCTCTCGTGAGAGTCGGTTAGCACTTGATCAAGCTAAAGTGCGAGAAGACGCCAGAGAGGATCCGGTAAAGTATAACCGAGTCAGAGGAAGGAACCGGTTAAGTTAGCCGGGTTGGTCAGGAAGGACCCGGATAAGGTAATCCGGATATTGCACAAGGGCCAAGTAATGTCAGAAAGGTTCACGGGTCCTGCAGGTCTCCTGCCTGAGGCTGAGAAGACAGCCGGGTCAAGTCGCAGGTTTTCCGGGTCGCAAGGCCCTAGGCGCTGACTTGGCCAATTCGGGAAAGAGGATATGACCTAGACCCGGGGGGCTACGCCTGCCATTGCCCAAAGTGGCAAGATAGGCCTGCTAGGGACTTGACGGCCAGGTCAGGTCACGGGATTCCTGGGAGCGCAGCAACCTAGGAGCTGACTCGGCCAATTCGGGAAAGAGGATGTGACCTAGACCCGATGGGCTACAGCTGCCATTGCCCGAAAGAGCAAGATAGGCCTGGCAGTCCGGCCGTTGGATGGACAGGGGGCAGAGGCTTGTCCTGTTCCTCTTGTCCATGCCATTATCACTTCCAGCCAGGGGCAAAATGGTAATTCGGTTAGTGTATAAGTAAGCTACCACATCCTCCAGTATGGGGGAGAGAGGGGAGACGACGGCGAAAGAGAGAGGCAGTATCTTCCCCAAGCTCCATCTTCTTCCTAGAGCTTTCACCATTGTTCTTGATACAGCTCAAGGAGCACTCTGTACTTGTAAACACTTGAGATATAAAGAGAGTAGGCTAGTGCTGCAGTAGGGGTGTTACCTCCACAAGAGGTCCCCGAAGCAGGGTACATCGTGGTGTTCTTTGCTTCTTCTTGGTTCTGCTTGTTCTTGTTTGTTCTTCCGAGTTCTTGGTTGTTCTCCATGCGTGCTTCGTGAGCGCGCAAACCCTCCCCGGATCCCCCAACGTCCTAGTGAGCCCACAACTTAAGCCATCCTATGGCATCTGCCGTGACACCACCACGACAGTACCAGGTCCTTCGAGGTGGGTGACTTGGTACTTCGACTGAAGCAGAAGAAGGTGCATAAACTTGCTTCTCCATGGGAAGGACCCTTCATCATCACCGAGGTCATAGGTGGTGGAGCATACAGACTGAAGCATGCGAAGACCGGCGAACTCTCCCACAATCCTTGGAACGTTGCGCAGCTGCGCTGTTTCTATGCTTAGATTGCTCAGTCGCATAATGTAATAGGCACATATGTCGGATGGCTGCAGGTTTCAGACGCGTTCTTTTCCTTACCAGGGTACCTAAGGGGACTGGAAGGTTTTTAATGAGGCCGCCTGCAGCCTAATATTCATAAATGGAATATAATCAATGAATTCCTCATACTTTTCCTACTTATTACTCGCATAGCTTATCAGCACAAAGCTTAGCCTCACCCGTATGCTCGGGGGCTGAGCTGCCTCATAACATAAAAGCGTTCGCTCCTTCAAACATAATAATTCAGCCACACTCGAATACTCGGGGGCTGGACCGTAACACTAAACACAAAGGACAAAGTTGTTCAACCCCAATCAATCACTCGGGGGCTGAGCCTGCATGCATAAGTTGAAGCCTCAACTCTCATAAAATTCATAACCTCACTCGAGCACTCGGGGGCTATGTAATTCATGATCTATACTGTTTTTCATAAACTCCACTCGATACACTCGGGGGCTGCTTACATACAAGTGAACAAATATGTACTAAGTGGCAAATTTACACTCGGGGGCTGTTCCCTATACATAAATAACCTAATCTTCTGGTTCATCCTTTGCTGGAAGAACAGGGCCCATAAGTTGCGCTTGATAGCAATCAACCAATGTCCTCGCGTGATCAAATGTTTCATCAAGGTTCGACTGGGACAAAGAAGATCCAGGCACGGGTGGACATAGCTGCAAATTTGGACGTTGACTTCGGAGATACGCCATGGTTGCATTGGCACCGTCCACAAGCCTCTGGGTGATGAAGCCTCGAATGGAACCTGTTGACCGGAAGAGATCGAGCAACGCGTGGATTCCCTGAGGTTGTGGCCCAGTCGGAAAAACCATCTGGTTGATTCGACTGACGGTCGACCTGCACAACTCAAGAAGCATAGTGCTCCGCCACACCCGATCTTGCAGAGTCGCAAGTATGCGTGCTCGGTGCTTGTCCAATCGAAAGTGCTGGCGGCCAGTCGTGGGTTCGTCAGTTGCCATGTTCAACTGCTCATCCACGCGAGCCTGCTCGGCCTGGAAATCTTGAACAAAACCTGCAACAGCACAAGTTGGGTGAACAAAAAAGAATAGGCTGTGAACTCATAAGATCAAGGCAGTCATGCTTACACTCGAGCTGTCTGTTCACGATCTCCATCTCGCCAAGCACATACTCCTCCCGTTGGGTGGGTAAAGCAGGCCTTGCCCTCATCCTTTCCAGCTCGCTTCGGGCACTCGCTAGTTCTTGCTCCTGTTTCGCAAGTCGAGCCTTCATATAACGTATTACCGCGGCATCATTTGACGCCTGAGTTCGAGATCGAGAAGGGATATGATGCCGCGATGAACTGGATGAGGTGGCGGCTGGCCGTTTCTGTTCCAAGCATCATAAAAGTTTCACGAGAAACTAGTCACAAAGCTCAGACGAGCAACAACATACAGCTTCACAAACAGAATCATAACGAGGAGCATAAATTTATACAAAGGTAGCAAAAGCACATGCATACTCGCATGGTCATAAGTTTAATTACAGAAACATCAAAGGCGCGGCTGCCCTACTTCTCATACATTGACTCTAACCTAGCCCTACTCGCACGAGCGGCGACCTCTTCTGCCCGGCGCTCCATGGTGGTCATAAAAGTTTCAGCCAACTTTGCGGCTGGCTCGTTCAAATGTTTTAGGGACACCAATTTCCCGCCAGGCTTGCGAGGGAAAGCAGACAGAGCGGCTTCGAAGTCACCCTCTATCCCATGACCTAAAAGGAGTTTGAGGGTGGTCTCTGAGCCGCGTACCGTCAAAGCGCGGGCAAAGTTCGTCATAGTTGAAGTTTCCGGGCCCAGGACGTCTGCGAAGCCATCCACAGTCGAAGGAGGTTCGCTGGAGGGGAACACATCCTTGAACACGGCGCCAAGCGTGCTCGTAGATTTGGCAAGTGCGTCCATGGCTTGGGTAGAGACGACGTCCAGGTCGCCCATAGCGCGGTCAAGGGACAAATCGACACTCGGTTGATCTACAGGTGTCGATGCCCCAACAGCTCCTTCAAAAAAGCAGAAGTAACAAAAAATGTTACATACTATTCAGTGGCAAAAGAAGTAGGCAAAAAGTGAAAGGCTCGACTCACCGCCTACGTCTCGGGTGAGGCTCGCCAGGCGCTCAGCATAATTCTTCTCGCGCAAAGCGGCGGAGTTCTTGGCATCATCCAAGGCCTTCTTCAACTCCTCACGCTCCTTGGCGAGTGTCTCTTCTAACTCTTTAACCCGAGATTCAGCGTTTGCCTTGTCACCTAAGATAGATGGGCAAATGTCATTCACAATCGACAAGGCAAAGACTTACAGAAAACCAAGATACTTACGGGTGAGCTGCTCCATAACTGCGCGCAGATTATCCCTCTCCTGTTCAACCTGGACAAATGCTTTACCTGATTCTACCAGGTTAAGGTAGAAGGGCTGCACGCACACGAAACCAACATAAGCTATACGCAAATAGGTCCAGAAGGAAGACTCGACAAAAAGACACTTACTTGTTCAATCCAAGACGCGGGCTTGGCAGCAGAAGTTCCAATTTGCGGAGTCGATGTACTCGCAATATTGGCAGCCTCAATGCAAGTGGTTGTGGCGCTCTCACGGTTGGAGGAGTTGGAGGTCGCACAGTCTCGGCACTACAAGTGACCGAAAGGCATACAACATAAGCAAAAGTACAAAACAATATTATTAAGTGCAAAAAGGAGCAAACCTGTGCTCTTCTTCATCCTCAGTGTCGAGCTCGTCAAAGTTTGGGCCTCCAAAAGGTAGCTGCCCACTGACTGAGGAGGAGGAGGAGCCGAGCTCAAAGGACTCACGTCCAAGGGAGCAGCTGTGGTCATAGGAGACGGAGCTGAGTTTCCATCATCCCTCACATCCGATTCCCTCGCGGGTGAGCTCGTGGAAGAAGAAGAAACTTGGGCTGCCCGACGGCGCTTGCGAAGAGGAACCTCGCTAACATCCTCACTCGCGGCGGGCTCCTTGCCCTGTGCTTCCTCTACCCCTTCTTCTTCAACCTCTTCTGTGGGTGAAGTGGTAGCCGAAGGTAAAGGCGATTCATCCCCTACCTTCGCTCTACTGTCACCTCTGTTTCATAAGTTGGCCCATCTTCGGGAAGAGGAGGAAGAGTGGAGGCGGTCGAGTGGCCCTGCATACAAGATATAAGTCGAAAGTCAAAAAGATGCACAGAAGGATAACAAAAACAGAAGATCATATACTCGAAAGATTCACTAACCTCTGGCAAAGGCTTTTCAGCCCCATAAGGATCGACTGGGCAGTCGACGTTGCAGGGCTCGCTTTGTTTCGTACTGGTGATGGACCGCACATGTGTCACCAGTTCACTCCTCGACAGCTCCTCCTTGCTCATTCGAGTGGAGTCGAGGGGACCTTCATACTCCCACATTGGGTGGGCACGAGCGCGGAGTGGCCATACCCGCCTCTTCACAAAGGTGGCAATCAGATGCACACCCGTGATGCTGTTCAGGAGCCCTCCAATTGTCTCCAGCATAGGCGCTGCTTCCGCCACTTCTTCAGTCGAAAGCTCATGGTCCCAGGCTTTCGTCCTAGCGGCTATACCAGCAGTCGAAAATGCTGGGGCCACATTTTGGTCCACTTGCACATAGAACCACCTCTTCCTCCACCCCTGCGCCGAGTCGACTGGCTTCAGGGCGAAGTACCGGGTGTCGCTGCGCACTTGGATCTGCAGGCCTCCGACTGGATAGGTTCGGCCACCTCGGTTGTTTGGCCGGACCATGAAGATGGACTTCCATAATGCCCAACTCGGCGCAACACCCAAAAAACACTCGCACAGCGTGATGAAACACGCAATGTGCAGAATACCGTTCGGGGTGAGATCATGGATCTGCACCCCGTAGGCAAAAAGCAAACCTCGCACAAAATCATGGAGGGGGAGCGAGAAACCCCTAGGCAAAAACTCCGCGAAACAGACGCGCTCGTTAGCGCGAGGCTCGGGAAGTACCTCCTTGGGCGAAGGTGCGCGGACGAGGAGTTGGTCGGAAGGTGGCAGCAATCCTTCCTCGCGCAGCTTGTCCAGCTGCGCATCCTTCAGGGTGGATTTCATCCAATCCCCATTGGTCTTCTTGAGGTCGACGGCGGCCGCAGATGTGCTAGCCGCAATCTTCTTCCCCTTCTTCGCCGCCGCATCGGGCGCGGCGGCAGCAGTCGAGGCGGAGCGCTTGTTGCCCGCCGCTTTCTTCATCGTCAACGAGCAGGTGGGAGAGCGCGCAAAGCTTTAGCGCAGGAGCAATGGAGGCAGAGCGCGAGGAAGATGATGGAACAGGGGCGGCGCGCAGAGCAAATGGCAGGTAAAAAACAAATGCCAGCGCCGTTCCCCTATTTACCACAAGACAAAAGCAATCACAGCCATTCAGATCCAAATCGTGCGTTACGCACGCAATCTGACCGTACACGTGGCAAACGCGGAGGGCAACCGTCGCCGGCCACTCCGCCCACTACGCACGTAAAAAGAGGAGCCATCATCACGCTTGCGGAAAAAGTGGGCCCGTATAGTCAAATCAAGTCCAAACGGCACCGTCTTCGGTCAGCTCTGCACAAATGGGCCCACCTACGTGTCACGTCCCATCAATCGCAGCATAACGCACGCCACGCGTGTCAGAAATTGCAGTCGAATAAACGTCATCCCTGACGTCATTGAAGCATCTGTTCAGAAAATACGTTCGAGTATGATTCACTCGATTGCCCTGATTAGTTCGGGTGTGACAAAACTTTCTTAAGGCAAAATTGGTCACTCGACCGTTCCTTCGACTAAGTCATATTACTCCCATCGGGAGCATGTTCAAAAAATTCTTCGACTGAAGATGCTTAGGATAATGATTGAGATTATCCTCCATTTACAAGTAATACAGCATAATCTCGGGGG
The DNA here is from genome assembly GCA_947311845.1 of Poa pratensis. Lineage (NCBI taxonomy): Eukaryota > Viridiplantae > Streptophyta > Magnoliopsida > Poales > Poaceae > Poa > Poa pratensis. Next base: position 1,623,301 of record CAMZMU010000070.1, read on the forward strand.
CTACTCCCATCGGGAGCACTGTCGTGCACCCGATAGAATTATGGCACAAATTTATTCGATTAACATATGCAGAGTTTTTGAGATTATCCTCCATTGCAAAACAATAAAGCACAATCTCGGGGGCTACTCCCATCGGGAGCGCTGTCGCGCACCCGATAGCATAACGGCAAATATCAGTCGACAAAGGGCATGACTCATCCAACAAAGTTCAGAAATCATACTCGAAACATTCCCGAGTTGCGTCAGTCGCAAATACCTCGGATGCTGCACGCATAGTGCAAAGGTAAGACCAGCCGAACTTTCGAGCCGGGCTAAGGACCGTTCCAGCAACGTTAATCCTTACACCTTCCGTGTCAGCAGACATGATGAAAAATCCCGACGGACGCGTTGGGTAAAATTCAAAGTTATACTGCAGATTGACTCAGTAAGACCTCAAGCGGCCTAGTCGAATCTGACCAGTTTGTTCCAGATTCGAGTCCGGGGACTCGAGTTTGATTGAAAGCTAGTAAGGTTTTACCCGAATGAGTAGTTAACCAGTCCCAATCCGTCGAGTGTACTGGGCCTGCTAAGCTATTATCCCTTGATCATCATAAAACACAGTCGATGAGATACTCGACATAGCCAAACGTGTGCTATTCATACAGGAATTCCAAATTATATATACAGAAATCAAAGCATATGACGTGCACTTACGAAAGAGTCCATGCCCGATTCTTCGAGTCAGCCAAGTACTCGGGGGCTACTGACATGGGTATACATATCGGGTACCCTACTATGAGGGTACCTGGTGCACGTAACGAACAAGGCCCAATATCGAAGAGCCTACTCGAAGCCCAAGACAAGAGGCCCAAGAAGATGGAGTACCCTCCAAGACTAGACATAGGCGTAGTCGGTTTAGGCTTTCCTTATGTGTAAACTAGGTCGGTTACAAACTCCCGAGACCCAGCCTATTTAAAGGCTGGGAGGGGTACCGATCTGGGACCAAGCCATACACAAACCACCAAAGCTCTTGAGAGATCGTCAACTCGCCGGAGCTCCCCTGTAATCGCATAATCCACAATCAATACCAGACAAGCAGGAAGTAGGGTCTTTAACTCCACCCGAGGGGCCTGAACCTGGGTAAATCTTTGCCTCAGCTTGTCAGCCGACGAAACTACCAGTACTACCACGTTCTCTCCCCATAATCTCAACCCTAGGTCCTTAACCATGGGATTTGATGAGGGTACACCTCGTCAACAGGATTGTGGCCAATCTTCATAGCACTTTCATTGTCACACAAAAGAGGCACTTTGTCACAATTGACACCGTATTCGTTTAAAGTTTGCCTCATCTACAACAATTGAGTGCAAGCACTAGCGGCCGCCACATACTCGGCTTCGGCGGAGGATAGAGATATGCAATTTTTCTTCTTAGAAGATCAACTCACCAAGGACCTACCAAGAAATTGGCATGCCCCGGAAGTTGATTTCCTATCATCCTTGCAACCGGCCCAATCCGAGTCCATGTACCGGCAAGAGTGAAATTAGTGCCCTTTGGGTACCACAAACCAAACCTTGGGGTATAAACCAAATATCGAAGGATTCTATTGACCGCCTTCTAGTGGCTTTCTTTAGGAGCGGCTTGATACCTTGCACACACCCCTACACTCAACACAATATCGGGTCTAGATGCACAAAGATAAAGCAAAGAACCAATCATAGAGCGATAAAGTTTTTGATCAACATCGATACCGTCGGGGTTAAGTTCAAGATGGCATTTGGTGTCCATGGGAAACCGCTTCTCCTTAGCATTTTGCATATTGAACCTCTTGAGCATGTCTTGGGTATATTTGATTTGAGAATGAAAGTCTTCATTCAATTGCTTGATCTCAAAACCGAGAAAGAACTTCAATTCGCCCATCATAGACATCTCGAACCTATCGGTCATAAGCTTTGAAAATTCATCATTGAAAGCTTTGTTAGATGAGCCAAATAATATCATCAACATAAAGTTGGCATATGAAAAGCTCCCCTTTAACCCTCTTGGTAAAGAGGGTGGGATCGATTTGCCCCAATTCAAATCCACGTCTAGCAATAGCTCTCTTAGGTGCTCATACCAAGCACGAGGTGCTTGTTTGAGACCATAGAGCGCCTTATCAAGCTTGTAGACATGGTTAGGGAATTTGTGATCCTGAAACCCGGTGGTTGCTTAACATATACCAACTCCTTTAAAGGACCATTAAGAAAAACACTTTTCACATCCATTTGTTGCAATTGAAATTATGATGTGATGCATATGCAAGAAGGATACGGATGGACTCAAGGCGAGCCACGGGTGCAAAGTCTCTCCAAAATCAATGCCTTCAACTTGAGATATCCTTGTGCAACCAATCTTGCCTTGTTCCTCACAACCATTCCATGCTCATCTTGCTTGTTCTTGAATATCCACTTTGTGCCTATAACATTGCGGCAATCTTTGGCTTCTCAACTAGATTCACACTTTGTTGCGCTTGAAGTTATTGAGTTCATCATGCATAGCTTCCAACCAATCCGGATCTTCAAGAGCTTCAAACACTTTCTTTGGTTCCACCATGGAAATATGAGCTTGATGTTCACTAAATCTTGCCAATTGTCTTCTTGTGGTAACACCCTTACTTAGGTCACCAAGGATTTCTTCTAGCTTGTGACTCTTTATTTCAAAGTCTCTTGCAATCCTTTCTTTTCGACGGGCTTCGATATCTCTATTGCATCTGGAGGTATCTCTTGATCATTTGAGTCCCCGTCTTGACCGGCATATTGACCTTGATCATCATTATGCACATCTTCAACAATGAAGGAGAGGGTTGATCTTGGTCTTGACCTTGGCTACATCAACAAATGGAGAACTTGGTTCTTGCGTAGCAACTTGGTCAACACGAGGAGGGTCTTGAACTTGTTCTTGGGTTGGTGCATCATTTGCTTCCTATGGTAGGCGCCGGTTCAACTTGTGATGATGAGGTCTCCACTTGCGTGGAACTTGGACTTGCTTGAGGAGGCTCGTAATGAATCTCAACGGGGCGATGGAAACCTATGCCCATTCTTCTTATTGCATCTTGAGGCTCCTCATTATCTACATCACAAACATGAAATTGCGCCACTTGGGAGCCATCATTCTCATCAAACTTCACACTACAAGATTCTATGACTCTCCCTAAGGATTTGTCATAGACTCTATAAGTGTGAGATTCGGCACCGTAACCAACAAAAATACCCTCTAAAGCTTTAGATTCAAATTTAGAAAGACGAACACCTTTGATTTTATAGAAACACTTACAACCAAACACTCGGTAGTAGGAAATATTGGGCTTGTTGCCGGTAAGCATTTCATATGGACTTTCTTTTCATCCAACACGGAAGAAGAGCCGGTTTGAGAATGACATGCGGTGGAGATGGCTTCGGCCCATAAGTAGAGCGGAGACTTAAACTCCGCCAACATAGATCTGCCATATCCATAAGTGTCCGGTTCTTCCTCTCGGCTACACCATTTTGTTGAGGGGTATATGAAGCGGAATATTGATAACGAATCCCCTCTTCACTAAGAAATTCATTTAAAGTGTAGTTCTTGAACTCGGAGCCATTGTCACTTCTAATGGCCAATATAGGAACATTGTGTTGGCGTTGAACTTCATTGGAGAAGTCAATGACCGCTTGTTGAGTCTCATCCTTCGTCTTGAAAAAAAGACCCAAGTAAATCTTGAATAGTCATCAACAATCACCAAACAAAACTTCTTTCCACCAAGACTTGGTTGAGGGACGGCACCAAAGAGATCAACATGAAGAAGTTCCAATATCCTCTTTGATGAGATGATAGTCTTGCTTGAGTGGGAGAATCATGCATCTTTCCTTCAACACAAGCCCTACAAAGACGATCTCTAGAAAAAGAAACATTGTCTTTTAGTCCAAGAATGTGGCCACCCTTGTGAAGACTTTGCAAAGTTCTCATGTTGACATGGGACAAGCGGCGATGCTACAACCATCCCACGTCGGTCCTTCCGAATAGGCATATTGCTTGAGTGTTGGTTGACCCCGAAAAGTCCACCACAAACAACTCATTTTCAACATACCCAACGAACATGACCTTTAGAGTCTTGCTCCTCAAGAGTACCACCATATCAATAGTAAAATGGACATCAAAATTCATCTTATTAAGTACACGAACGGACATAAGATTGTAACCGAGGGACTCGACAAGCATGACATTTACAAGGGTGATATCCTTTGCAACTACCACCTTGCCGAGGCCCTTTACCTCCGCTTTTGATTTATCACCATAGGAGACGGATGCTTGATTTATATTTGGTCCCAACTCCGTCATAATCTCCTTGCTTCCGGTCATATGACTAGTACACCCACTATCAACCACCCATTTAGACCCACCGGAAGCATAGTCCTCGGTAACATGAGCCATGCGGCAACGAGCGGTGTTGATGGAGATGTTTTCATTGGGGGATTCGAAGAGAGAAGGAGATGGAGTTGATACGATGGCTAATGCGACCACCTCACTAGTGGGTTCTTCTTCTTCTTCGGAATCATCAGAGGGATACTCTTCTTGAGTCATCAACACAATTCTTGGTGCTTTCTTGAAGTATGGATTCTTCTTGACAAATGGCTTCTTTTAGATCATGCTTGATTGAACCTTGGGGACGAGCCTTCCACCGCGTTGCTCTCTATTCTCATAAGGACAGTCTTTGATGAAGTGATGCTTGTTATGACAATTGTAGCAAGTCTTTGTCCTATTTGCAAACTCCTTCTTCCCACTTGGATTGTTTGTTTGATCAAGTTGAGCCTTTGCTTTGGCCGGGTAACGCCAAAATGTCCTTGTTGCAAGAGCCACGTGCCATGGTAGGCTTGTTCAAGATCATCGGGAATAATGTTTTTCGGGCATGCTTCAACTTCATCATGTTCATCAAGGCACACAACCTTGGCCTTCAAAGCAAGTGAGGGACCTTGTTTCATTCTCATGGCCCTAGCACGGTTGTCTAGAGCATTCTTGGTGGCAATCTTGGAGGCTTGCATCTCTTGCATAACTTCATTGGATGTCATCTCAAGATAGTTGTATTTTCCTTGTAGGGCCTTCAAGTCAACGGGCTCGAAGGGCATGAGAGCATTCACATACTTCCTCTTGATCCAATCATCATCCATATAAGTTGCCCCAACATTAAAAAAGGCTTGGGCAAGAGTCTTGAGTCTTGCATAATCTCTTCATGAGTTTCACTATCAAGCATGTAGAAGCCTTCGGCTTCATTGTTCAAAGCATCAAATCTATTCCTCTTCATGCTCTCATTCCCAAGGAACACCTCGGAAAGGCAATCCCAAGCTTCTTTGGCGGTGGTGAGATTTTGGTTGTGATAGAGATCCTTTTCTCCAACGGCAAGTTCAATCATGTGAAGAGCAGATGCATTGAGTTGCGCATCCGCCACTTCTCTTCTTGTCAAGTTGTTAGGATTCACGGCCTTGTATCCCACTTGAATGATCCTCCAAAGCTCGATAGAGGAACTGTTGATATGAGATTTCATTAAATGTTGCCAAGTAGCAAAAGCCAAAGCATTAAGCTTAGGTGGTGGACCTAAAGGGTTTATGCGAGTATGATGGATAGGTGGGTCGGGAGAGTACACAAGGGGAACCGCATGGTACTCCGGCTTCCCACCTTCAGGTATGGTGGTAGATGTAGAGGGTTTCTTAAGATCGGTGTTTTCAACCCCTTTCTTTTTCACTTTTCCCTCCTTGGTATCACCGTCATTGGAGTTAGCGGAGTCCTCTAGTGGGATGGTCTCCGTAGGAACCTTGCCACTTGTGAGTTGCTTGAGCAAGTCACGCATCTCAGCAAATTGGGTATCCATGGACGATTTCAAAGATGTCTCCATCAATTTGAGATCAGCCATGGATGCCGGAGTGGCTTGGTCATCCGCGGGATCACCCTCACCGGTCATACTTCTCTTAGGCGGTTAAGCCCAACAAGAGAACCTTGCTCTGATACCAATTGAAAGGATCGTATGACACCTAGAGGTGGGGTGAATAGGTGCTACTTCAAATTTTAATACTTTTTCAATTTAGGCTTGGTACATAAGGTAAATTCTTTATATATGCAACTACGGTGAATTTACCTATATGACAAGCTAGCAACTAAGCAAGATACACGAAGTAAAGACGATAAACAAGGATACAGGTAACAAAAGGTGAAAGCACGCGGAGACACGTATGTATTCCCGAGTTCCTCCTTTTTAGGGGAGTACGTCTCGTTGGAGGGGTGTGAGGCACCAGAAAGGTCGATCTCAATGCCACAAAGGCTCACCCTATTCTCCGATGAACCGCACCACAAAGGTTTGGTTCACCTTCCACTATCGGAAACCTTCAAGGCGGATTCCGGAGCCTTTACAACAACGATCCGGGGCACAACCCACAAAAGGGTTGGGGGCTCCCGAACAGCTACAATCTGTCACAAAGACAATCAAGTAAGTACAACAATGTGCTTGGTTTTCCCAATGGAAATCCTAGCAAAGGGTCCTCAAGTGAATGAGGGGGAAATGAAAAACGGCTCGGTGAAGATGTAGATCGGGGCCTTCTCCTTCAATCCTCCAAAGATCAACGAGTTTGGGTGGAGGGATTGGGAGATCTAGTGATTCTTGAGTTTGCAATAATGGTGGACTTCAATTCTGGACAAGCTAGTTGGCTGGAGGTAGGTGGAGGGGTATTTATACCCCTCCCAGAAATCAAGCCGTTGAAGTCCACTTAGACCGGAGTTTCCGGTCCAGGAGGGCCAGAAACTCCGGACCGAGCAGAGACTCTGGAGACACTCCGGGGTCACTCCGGGGCCTAGGCAGAGAGCGCCGTCGCGCTGCTCTCTTCGTAGCAATTCCTGATGGGCCGGAGACTCCGGCCCCTGAGCCCCCTCAGGCCGGAGACTCCAGCCTGGGCAGACTCCCTTTTTCTTCGACAATAGTTTCGATGCAAAGTGTAATTATTTCTTTTCATTCCTGCACCACTTAACATCATATTAAATAATTCCTAGTGTTGTTTCCTAACACACAAAACCATGGGGGACATAAAATATGTCCTTTCACCAATACATACCAGTCCTCAACAATTACAAAAGGGCCTTAAGTAAAAGACCTGAAGCGCAACCATGTCCTCCAAAACCTTGGTGAATTGTCAACGCAGTTTTTTCACAACTATGAGAATCTCCCCCGCTTATCATGACCGTCGATTTTGCATCCAACGAACGATATTATTCCTATTAATTGTTATATTGATAAAATAAAAAATGTTAATGGGTGGTTTTAATTTTTTTTGTCAATGCATGTACATAAATTTCTAGTTAGTAATTAGAGAAATTGTCAATGCAGGTTCATAAATTGATGCCACTACGTCACTAATTAGAGTTGGCGCCCTACGACATATTGATTCTGCAACCAAGCGAGGGCCGCCAAAATTGATCAGCATCACGAGTTCTCAACAGCTCCCTTGGGCCGTTCACTGCCTCCCATCTTCACCAAGGCGACCAAGTGGAAGAAGACGCACCTTAGTACCAATCGATCCTAAGTTACCGCCAAAGTAGCAGAAATACATAACGGGTAGTAGGTGCAGATGCACCCACTGTTCAATTTTTTTTAAATGTCAAAAAATTCAAAATAAAATTTCGGATATACTTAAAGACATTTTTATGTTAGCACAAAAAGTTACGTGAAGAAAAAACATTTATTGTGACCTGTGCAAAAAAGACAAATCCTGACGCTCCAAAATGATTTTATACGAAACATTTTTTATCTTTTTCGCACAGGTCACAAAAAATATTTTTCTCCACGAATTTTTTTGTGCTAACACAAAATGTTCTAATGTATATCTGTATTTTTTTCTTTCATTTTTTGATATTTTTAAAAAAAAATCAAAATGTTTTACATAATAGGTGCATCTACTACCCAAAACTCTGCCTCCCCAAAGTAGACCTTATTTTCGGATCAGTAGCCAGGACCATCCCTCCCAGTCGCCTCCGATCCACCCAGAGGAGCACCATAGCAAGAAGAAGAAGCACCAGTCTGTACCAGATCTGGCGAGAGAGAGCCGGCACCTTCCTCCTTGCATGACGCCAGCCACCAGCAAAGCGGCAAAAACTTGTGGGAAGTTGAAACCTACAATTGTGTGTACTATATACAGGGCTCCGGCGTCGCCTCCTAGCCACCACCAGTTGAACACCCGGTGGGATGAGCATCGGAGCGACCCGGGGTTCACCGGGGTCGATTCTCAAATACTGTCCGGAGAGTTGAAGGAAGGGACAAGAATGAGCGAACAATATTGGTGCTGATTCACTTGTGATTGCAAATAGAAGTTTGTGCTAAACGTATAAGTTTCTACAAGAATCATCTAGAAGATTGGCTTTTATTTGGCAGTTATAAACACACTAAGGAAGCTTATATGAACCCTAAATCTTTTCTCTTAGCATGCCCAAAATAGGTTGAATCGATAAAAACCACACAAATAATTGGTTCGTACATATATGTGCCTTGCTTTGTTAATTTTCTAGGAAACTAAGTCCTTGTGAAGTTCATTCCCCGTGTTTAAAACTAATGGAAAAAACAACGATCCTGCGGAATTAACTAGAGGACAGTACCAATAGGGATAAGAATATTTTTTTCACTCCTCACGCGAAATATCGAGTTTCATGCATCAGTGGACAAATCACTATTGCCCAAATTAGCATTCACTGATCAAATCGCACTCACCTAGGCTAGCTATCCAGAAGTTCCAAACCTGATCAGCAGTCAATTAATCAACGCAAATTACGAATTAAGAACTCCAAGTCCAGACACTCGCTCAGACATTCATTGTCTGTTAGGCCTGTAAGAGTCATGCGGAAGACTTGGAAATGACTTTTTCTGTACAGAAAGCGACCACTTTTAAAGTTTTAATTCCCTCCTCGATCAGCACTGGCCTATATATGCAGACATCATCCTGTACTCCCAACTCCAAGCAGTGAAGAAAGAGGAGAACATGACGGCGTCGGTGGCAGAGCTCTAGCCAAAATGCGCAGGTGGGCCTGGGCCCTGGAGGTGGGCTAGAGTGGATAGAGGAACCGTTTCTGACGCAGCTGAGAAGCCCATGAATGGAGAACATCTGCTTGTCTCCGTACTACACCAGCCTCACTGGCGGAGCTCAATCCAAAATGTTTTTTTTTTTTTTTTGCGGAGGAAGAAGAAACTTACATCGGAGTTACAAAGAGGTCCCCAGAAAACACAAAATTACAAAGCCGCCCCTCTGCACTGTAGCCGCGTCGTCGACCCGCCGATGCCGTCGGTGGCGCGCCGCCGCCGCTGCCTCCCTCGTAGCCTTGGATCGGAGGCAGTCCCCTGGCGTGCGGGAAGTCGCCGAGCGCCGATCCCGGAAGATCTACACCGCCGAACGCCGCCGCGGACAACCCGATGGTCCGCTTCTTCTTCTTCATCAAGATCCAGCTGTGGAAGCTCCGCCGCCCTCGGAGCCTGCCATGGGGAAGGAATCCACTGCACCTCCGCAGAGATGCGAGGACGCCGGTGGCGGTGGATCGAAGACGGCGCTCCGCAGAGCGCCGACGCCGGAGAGGAGATCCACCGCCCGCAAACTCCAGTCGCCGCGCCTCCACCTCCAGAGCAGCGACAACCTGCGACCAAAGACAACCTACGCTATGTACAGGACAGATCCGGGGATCCCCCGGCCTCCCGCCGCCGAGGCGGCCGGCGGAGGCCGAGGAATCCAACGAATCGCGCCGGCGAGGTGGTTTTCTTCGGTGGATTTCAGAAATCGCCTCCGGTTACTGTAGACGGTGGAGGGGAACGTCCAAGGTCCAATCCAAAATGTTGGGCGGGCAAGTCCAAAGAAAACCTCAATTTTTTTCTTTGATGGACCAATTTATCTCGCATTCTTTAGTGTTTTGGGCGAGACTATGCAAGCCACGGCCCGGTTTGGCTTCAACATAACTCCGCCACTGGCCAGCCTGCTCAACTTCTAGAAACAAAGTAGCAGTGCCGTCCTATTTTCAAAAGACGATGACTTCCAATCGAAGAGGGACCACCGAAGATAATGCAGTAGAGCAGGGGCCTAGCGGGCCTCTTGTGGCAACCATGGTGAGTATTGCTCCCCACAAGCGTCTGATTGACTTGATTCTGGTGTCGATATGTTACCCTCTCGTCACGTTACACAACATAGAGAGGGCGACAGGAGAGAAACATATCGACACCAGCAAAGGAGATTGGAGGGGGATCCGTTACTGTAACCTCTCTTTGTGGCATTTCTAATCTCTCCAACGACTTATCCCACTGCCCTGATGAAATAGGGACTTACCGTGCTTCCATGAAAGTAGTTTGAGTATTTGCAATCACTTTGTGGATTATTATCTCTATTCTATTTGCCAAAAAAATTGTTAGAATTTTAGACCTAGTAAATAGAATGGTCTAAACTGAATAATTTAGCAACTCACACTTTGGGATCGAAACCGTGATTTAATCTCTCGATGGCCTACTCCTAAGATGTGAGTCTAGCTCACTTGGTTAGGTAAGCGGATGTACAATCCAGCCATCAGGTTCAGGTTCTCATGTGCGCGGATTTGGGTTATTATTATGTTTTGATAAAAAATCGTTTCAGGGGCTTACCCTACTGCATTCCTTTTAGAAAAGGATGAAATCCCTAATGAAAGACGTCACAAAGGTAAGTTAAATCATGTTTTTTTTCATACAGAATTATCAGGATATCAACTTCTTGTAGAGACTCATGGGCTCTCCTAAATCATGCTCAAGCTCTGCCACTCCTCTCAAGGCGAAAAATCCATATTTAATATATATGAAAAGTCTCATACATGTCAGCCATGTGGCATGAATATGAATGGCCCTTTCATCGGCTAAATAAAATGGGAAGAAAAAGGCTGAAACTTCAAGTGTCTCCTGCTGAAGATTTTTTTTTGGAAAATCACAATGTTATTACGGAGTATATATTTCCACCCATTGATCAAACAAATCTACTAGTAATTGTTTTTGAACAAAACTACTACTGTAGTATTCTATCAATTAATTACTAAATAGCGTGTGATCCTCTTTTAAATCGTTGAGAAATCAGATATGCAGCTGAGCTAGCTATATTAGTACTAACTAATGCAACTCATTTACCCTCTCGTTCATCATAAAATATTTCTGCGTTCCTTTCAAAAAATAATAAAATATTTCTTGACATGGTAATTAACCTGCAATTACTATTTCAGCTGCCCCCGCGTCAAATAAAACAACCTGAAATCAGCTGAAGATACGGAGAATCAAATGAAATATACAAGAGAATTCTTGAAGGATTAATTCTAGGTACACTGAAGTACTGAACAAACACACACATATAGCGGCATGCATAATTGGAATCTATTTATTTATTGACCGGTCGATGGAGATAATTACAGTACTCCAAAGCTAGCTAAGCTGAAGCACATGCAAAGTCAACGAGGAGAGAAAACATAGCAACAAACACGGGCATACGCAAGCACAGCTACAACAACCGAACCCTAAGTAACCAGCCAGATAGCTGCTCCATCGATCGATCTGTTGCATGTTGCATCCTACATTCCTACTCAATCTCTTCTTCCTCTGCCGCCGGTTCGTTGAGATCAAAGTCAAACACAACGGGTTTACGAGCTTCGGCGGCCGCAGCTGCCTCGGCGAGCTCCTGCTTGGCGAGCCAAGAGCAGCCTCTCTTGCCTCTGTGGCTAGCGCGGTGGCCTCCGAGCCCCTGCCTCGTCTCGAACGGCGCCCTGCAGCGGTCACACACGTACCTGAGCCGCCCGTCGGCCCCGATCTCGCCGGCGGTCGGCGGCCGGAGCGGCTCCATGCCGCGCCAGCCGCGTTCCGAGTGGCAGCGCATGTGGCCGTGGACGGCCTTCTCGGTGCAGAAGGTGCGCTTGCATATCGGGCATTGGAACGGTGCTGAAGGTTCGCTTGCAGCTGGCCTCTTGCTACCCCTCGCGACAGAGGGGACGGCGGCGTCGAGCTCATGCAAGGAATTCATGGCACACGGGTACCTGCTGGGTTCGTCGCCTCCCCCGGCGCCTCCGACGAGGAAGTAGTGCACGGCGCCGGACATGGGGAACACATGCGACGACGTCGATCCGGTCAGTATCTTCTTGTGGCTGCTGTTTTCTGTCTCAGTGTGCACGAGACACACTGCTCAGTGACTGACCACAGCGCTGAATGACTATATATAGTGGCTTGGGGGAGTGATGTCGTACTCTCGTACGTGATGACTGATGAGGGCGTAGTACGTACATGTAAGGTAGTAGTTGGGGCTGTGCATAAATATAGCACTATTAATATAGCATATCTAGTTCTAATATGGTGTATATTTATGCTTACTTGCCTCACAATTTTACATGGATATCAATTTAATTAATCAGACTGAAAACTGAAAAATCATATGTATAGATTTGCCACAAAAAATATTTCTAGATTCTTATAATCATCTTGGCCTTTATGCATAGATTACAATAGAAATTAGTGTTCATACTCACATCTTGAAGACAATATCAACAATGTCTAAAACATCGCTTATTTGCTACATCGAGGGAGATTTCTTACAGCAAGATGATAATGAAGCACATCATTGTAGTATTCTGTTATTTACGAAGTAATGTTATCTGCTTGCCGAGGCGAAGCTTGCACGAAAAGAAATTTGCTGACATCCGCCTCACTAATTATTTTATTTTTTATGATTAATCTTCAAAATTATATCAAGATGGAAATAAATTGGGTACTCAATCTTGAGAAAGAGGAATGACTAAATATGCAATGGTATTATATAAAGTTGGTTAACAATTAAACTACAAATTAACAAAAATCAAGTAAAGTAAAGCTAAGCACCCGACCTCTACCGCCGACGTTGAAGAATTTTTAGGAAAGCATTTGCCATGGTTAATTATCGGCAGATAGGACTGTCTACCTTGATTTTTAGTCATGGTTAGGTAGTTTGACCCTAACATTTCCCCCTATATGTATCACAACCCTATATACTCAAAAGGGATGCTACTATATCCGTAAAATAATCTCAAAAGATCCATCAACACTGACTTTTTCATACACGCTTATATCAATATTTAGGACCCTAACCTAGTAACGAAGAAAAAAAATAAAACAATAAGAAGGAGAAGGGGTAAAGAAAAATGTTTTCGCAAGAGGGTTAAAGCTAAGCTTATGTATGTAACAGTTGCACACACATGGTTTAGTCAATTAGTCTTAGGCAGGTAGCATATTAATTTTGATTATACCTACACAAAAGCGATGATCGAGAACGTTCCCATGACATATAGCATTGCAGTCCTCAATGACGTCCGTATATCTCTAACGTTTAATATGATGAAGCAAATTAAGCGAAAAATATTTGACTGCAAGATAGTGCATGCAGACATGCAGTACTCCCTAATTTCACATGGAGACGAAAAAGTTCATAACTTCCGTTTCTGCTGGGAAGGAGAACCGCCCCTGGTTTTCAACAAAACTGTGGCCGGGTTTGGACGTATATACACCAGTTTTTTTTTTAAAAAACACAGTATAACGCAGACGCTTACATACACGTGCACACACTCACTCCTATGAACGCACGCACGCACACCCTACCCCTATGAACACCTTCGAAAGACTGAGCCTGCAGTCAGGTTTTGAGATTGACGAAGTTACCACAGCCGCCTCGCTGTCGACGGGAACGTCGCCTCCCACCGAAGAATAGTCCGCCTAAATGAGAAACACCAGTGTCAAAACCGGAGTTTGAACTCTGGTGGGCTGGGGGTACAACCACGCTCCTAACCATCTTGCCACGGACAAGTTCTATGCCAGTTTTGTTTGACGTAGCAGCCCACAAGCTGACACTATAAAAGAGACAACTCGCTTGCAAGTTGGGCTGTAATTTGCACTGGACTTGCCTTTTCTGTTCCTTATATACTATAGTCTTCTTGGGCCCTTAAATCTGACATAATTGGGCTGATAGTGAAATATACTAAATCTCGCTACATAACCTACCTACAAACCTAGATACGCACAAACAGACGCAATGTGGCTCGCTCGATCTCTGCCGCCGCTTCTCTCCCACCTCCGGCGCCCTGCATCTGCACACCACGGTGGCTCCTTACTTCTGGCCGGCACATCCTCACGTGCATACACCTCGGCTGGTGGCGCGCCGGTGGCAGCGGGAACATGGCCGCCGCCGCAGCTGTGCAACTGTTGCGGCGCCAATCCGCAGCGACGGCGGCGGCATCTGTACCTTCCGTTAGATGACTGGGAAAAGGGTTTCTCCCTGTACAAGCTCAGCCTCGAAGACTTGATCGGCAGCCGTGACGACGACGCCAGCGTCGAGCCGCAGCGCCTCCCTGATCCGATCCTCCGCCTACCCTTCGTCATGGTGGGGTCGCATCCACGCTTCCATGCCTTGGGCACCAACATCGTCCTCACCAGCGACTGGGATCACTTCGGCGTCCGCAACGAGCACGGCCCTGGCCTCACGCTCGTCTACGACACCGACACGGCCGCGCTGGAGAATGAGAACTCTCTCCCGCGCGAGCTCTTTGGGCACTACCACGCCGTGGCCGCCGGCAACAAGCTCTGCACGTTCAACCCGTCCAGCGATGGCGGCATGCTCTACCTTTGCCAGACCAAACGTGGTAGTATCAATGGTCGCGTCTCCGGCGACGATGAGGACGTGCCCTATGGTCTCGGCTACAAGGACGAGGACGAGTCCTACTTTATGATACCGCAGGAGCGGTGGACATGGAAGAGCGGCCCGGCACCGCCACCTCCCCTGTCTACGCGGGACGACCAGAACTATGTCTCGGCGTGTGCACTCCATCCGGACGGGCGCACCATCTTCGTGTCTGTGACTAGCAGCACCTACGGCAATGGCAAGGAGCTGGGCACCTTCTCCCTGGACATGGAGAGCGGCGGCCCATGGATGCGCCACGACTGGTACCTCCCTTTCGAGGGCCAGGCGCACTACGACGGCGACCTCGGTGCCTGGGTCGGCACCCACATGGTCAGTGGCCACGAACACCTCTGCACCTGCGACGTTCTGGAAATCGGCGAGGGAGCTGCCACGTCATGCCTAGCCCCCGCCTGGAAGGTGGCGGAGAAGAGGCTGACGTTCCTCGAGGCCCCGCTGAAGTCCATGTATGATAGTCCCGTGCTCATCCCCATGGCGTGCACCGGTGATGATGTCGGTGGCCGCGGTGGCATGTTCTGCCTCTTGGAGCGCACATTTCCGCAAGGAGAGGCCTTGCGCCCATACATGCGCGATGGTGAGAAGAGCGGGAGCCTGCTCCGTGTGACCATTTTCAGGTCCAGGTATGACAAGAACGGTGAGCTCGTGTCTGTGCCCCTATGGCCTGGCCGTTCCTACCTCGTGTCACGCTATGTCCCGAATTATGACGTTTCTGCATTCTGGATATGATCCGAGTCGACGATGGTGAGCTTCATATATGATCTGGATACAGCCCAAAAAATTTAGCAGTAACTCTTCCACAGTTGGTTCCTGTTTTTTTTTTTTTTTTTGCTTTAAAATCCATGTTACATATCGACGAAACACTGTTGCATTGAGATCCGTGGTGTAACAAGAATCAATTGAACTTTAAGTAATTTGTGTGCATTTCTTATGAAACAGCTCCCGGTAGATATACAGTTTCCGGTAAATGGCATTCATTGACAGGGATTGACGAAAAAAGAAGTTCGTCGCTGATCATTAATTCGGTAACCTATAAGGTAATCCTAGCAAATTGCTTGCCTCTGCACAATTATCATGATTCCTCGGTCTATGTCCTAAGAAACAATTACATATCTTACATGGTGTGAGCATGTCGTAACAAATCCATATGGTTGATTTTTAAAAATGGCATGGGTATGAGGCTTATATAGTGCACATTAAATATTTTTTATCCTAAAAATATCGAGGATCGAGAATGCCCTCCGAGCTTATGTCGCTATATTTCTAACGTTTGGTAAGAAAGAAGCAAACTAAAGAAAATGACTAAGAAATAACAGACACAGCGGTACGTTTTTTACATGGAGGCAAAAACTTTGATAATTTTTGGAGGAAACCCACCCCGGCCGGGTTACACTTATCACAAAAACTGTAGCCAGTTCTAGAAATCTAGACATCTAAAATATAGCTTTTGTAAGAAAATACACCTAATATACAAGCTGCCATTTTTTGCAAGCAAAGGTCGGGCTGTAATCTATACTAGGCTGTGGGCTTTTCTGTATCCTAGCATTTTATGTCCTCTGCCGCGAATCTCGTATACAATTGGGCTTCACTCATTGGGCACGATCTTTGCCGCCTCTTCTCTCCCATCTCGGGCGGCGCTCCGATCTCCTGGGCGGATCATCATCACGTTGTGTTGTGCTGCGTGTCCAGGTCATATCTTGAGAGCTTGTGCATGCCTATCCAATACCAATAGCCATCGCATTCCCGGACTGAACCAATAATCTTCACGTCTGGTTGATGTTTTCCTTTTTTGAAACGAGGCAATTTGCCTATTCTCATGATTAAGGGGAAGAGAATTGCTCATTTAGTTAAAACAAAACTATAGGAAAACAAATAAAACTTTGGTGTTCAGCTCTCTCCACGTTCTCGGGTGGTTCATAGAGATGGATGCAATTAGCCTATCAATATTGTATCCATGCACTGTTCAAAAATAATAAATATCAAGAGTTCATCAAACATGCACCAATTAGTTCGTATTAGCATTGGTTTAGCAGTGCTCGTGCGTACAGATTATATCGGCCGACACGCCATTTCTATCGTTCAATCATTCAACTACACGGCTAAACTCTCCAACAGTATGTATATGGGTTTTGTAGCAAGCAAATCCGTTCGTCGATTTGGGTAGTCGCTGGAAATTTAAACAAAAACTTGGTGCATGCGTGCGCCAGCTAACAGATGAATATTCGCTCCTACCAGACGGACGGTGTACATAGTTAAGAATTTCTAGCTGGAAGACGACGACGACCCATTCGTGTGCATCCTTCAATAAAAAAAAAACCCATTCGTGTGCAATTAATCATGCATATATATAATTGCACCCCACGGATCGATCATTGCATACTCATTAACATAATGTATGTGCACGTACGCACAGGTGGTTTTGAAACTTGTGTGTAGCTACCATCCGTTTGATCTAACAGTTGGAATCTTTTTTGAACAAAACGGGCAACATTGCCTCATTTTATTTAAAAAAGTAGAAGAGAATTGACCGGTTCATTTGCAGGGGAACCGGCCGAAAACCCGTACAATGCACCAATGTCGTCATGGAACACGACCACACTGGGCACACCACCACAGCCAACCCGGCTACCCACACGAAGCACAAACACACAAGGAGACCATGTCGAGGTTGCCACGAAGTTTCATCGTCATCACTCCTCCGCGAGCCAGCGACTCCGACTTCACCAGCAGCTTCCCAAACGGAGCCTCACATAAGCATCGGAGCCCATGCCGGCCTATGCCAACAATTGGCCACACGCGCCAAGGACAGACAGCTCCGAATCTGACGACGAGCTTCACAAGGGAAATATGCTGAACCTGCGCCGATCGAGAACTCTGCGAAGCCACCGGTGGCCGGTCATCGTCGCCGCCTGGACACCCTCCACCGCAGCTCCGACTCCACAGCAACACAACGGAGCAGAAGGACCCATCGAACACGCCGAGAGACTCGACTACCAAAGTCCAGCCGCGACCCATCTTCCGCCCAAAGCATCCCCTTTGCCAAACTGCACACTTGGACCTTGCACAGCTATCCGACAACCAGCCACCTTCATCGAACCCCTAGGCGACTCCGAGCCGATGCCCCCAAGAAGGAAAGAGACGCAACAGCGCCTCCATCGCCCGATCCCAGATCCGAGGTTTCCCTCCGGAGCCAAGGCCGCAGGAGGAGGAGTGAGCACCACACATGACAATGCTTCCAAGGAAGTCCGCGACACCCACGGGCGTCACCACTGTCAGCTCTGGCAGGAACCGGAGCAAGAATTTCTTCCGGTGATGCTCAACAAACACTCCACCATGAACCGGCCGCCCACAAACCACCACCGAACGCGCCGAAGCCGCCGGCCAACACACCCTGCCGGGATAGCCCTGCACCACCAGGCCGAAGACACCGGCGCAGCACTTCGCGCAGCACCTGCATGACACCGGCGCAGCACTTCGCGCAGCACCTGCATCTCGCCACGCTGCCAGCCGGCCGACAGCACGTCACCACCACCTCTTCCCCCTCCCGCTCTGCCAGCACCACCACGCCGCAGACCAGCGCCTGCAGAAGCCCCGCAGGGCGCCGCCTGCTGCGAACCCACAGGCCGCCGCCGAGCTGAACTCACCGGCCCTGGAAGAGACAGAACCAGGAGCGCCGCCGGAGGCCGCCTGCACCGCCCTCGCCACAGCCGTCTCCTCCTCAAGCCTCAACGTGGCGCCGGGAGAAATTCCTAGCAAGCTCCGGATTCCTGGGTGGGCAAAGACAATGGCTACATCGTGATCTTCGCGGAGGCCCAATTTTAGTGCTTCTCTTGTCGTCGGTTGGTCGATGTCAGGACAGATGGGTGTTTTGATGTGGCTCTCACTGTACATACTTTCACAACACAAGACATCGTCCGAACTTGCAACGCAAAAGGGACAAACATGTCTCCCAACTTGCAACGCAAAAGGGACAAAATCGCACACACGCACGCTTCGAACGGATCCGATTGTTGCGGATATAATCTCATATCATTGATCGATCCCAGTCGTGTCCGCATGTAGATCGTTGTTCTTGCTGTACCAAGCTGCGTGTCATGGACAATGTATTAGTGGTACTTGAATCATATGCCAAGATGCCAACAATGGCGCCAGCGCCAGTCTAGCTGTCCTCGCAAATCATGTCCCCTTCGATCGGCTGTTGCTGCCCACCCACACGTGCAACCACCACTCCCAAGCTACCCTGCCTCCTTGCATATATACCAGCTCCGACTTGTCATCTCCACACGATCTCATCTTACACATCCAGCAGCAACAAGAAACCAAGAAATGGCTCGCAGCTTTGGTCGCTCGATCTCTTTCTCGCTAACTCCGGCGAGGTCTTCCAAACCCCGCCATGTCCGCTCCGTCTCCCTGCCCTGCAGGTCCCACCCCCTCCTCGTCCACCTCAACGCCCAAATCGCCGCCGTCCGCACCTGGATCAAGGACCCGGCCGCCACGGCACCCTCCGGCCTCGCCCACATCCACGCGCTACATGCCGCGCTCGCCGACCTCCTCCTCCTCGAAGACCCGCAGGACACACTTCGCCGGGTCACCAATGCCGGCGACCGTCTCCTGGACACATTTCTGCTCCTCGCTGACACGCATCAGGGATTCCAAGAGGCCCTCCTCCAGCTCAGACAAGCTGCAGCAGAGTCCCGCGCCGCGCTCCGGCGTGGGGACACCGCCAAGCTGTCCTCGGCCTCCAGGTCCCAGCGCAAGGCCGAGAAGGACCTAGCCCGCCTCGCCGTGTCCATCTCCTCCAAGTGTGTGCGCCAGAACTTTGTCAACACCACCGATGCCGATCAGGCAGAGATGGCCAGCACGCTCATGGAGGCGGCCAACGCAAGTGCCGCGGCCTCCGTGGCTGTGTTCTCGGCAGTTACTTCCATGTCATCGTCGTGGGCGACATCATGCTACAAGAAGATCACCTCGGCGTTTAGTTCCTTTGGCAAAAAGGTTGCGCCCGAGACGGTGGAGGCGGCCTTTGAGAGGCTGCACGCGGTGGAGCGGTGCGTGGAGGAGTGTGATGAAGTCTGCGACATGGTGTTCAGAAGCATTGTGCAGACCAGGGTATCGCTGCTCAACATCATGACGCCTACGATCTAGATGTGCTTACAAGAGGAAGAAACTCAATTAATTGATTAGGCCGTGTATATTATGTTGGTCTGTTATTCGTACAACTTCAGTATGTACATATATACAAGAGAATACATACATTAATACAGAGGAGGGTTTTGCCACACATTTTTATAGATAAAGGACTTTATTATTTAAAGTTTAAGCATTACACCCGGCCTCTGCATATTTTGGTGATCTACTGCTACAGTTTCACGATCTACATATGTACTGAGTACATAATAAACGCAAGAGGATTTTGCTACGCCTGCATATGTTCAGACTTCACAAACTTTGCCTTCATTACAAAGTAGTACTACGAGATTATGTGTCTTAAATTTTTGTTCCACAGTTAGATGGTGCAAAAAAGTGTGACTTAGTTTGGGCTAATCTGAACTCACGCATAAGCTGTCCATTGCTGTCGATTTGGCCAATACGATTAGCGCCTGACCACCTGAGGTAGACGACGAGCGTTGATAGGCTGGCTCTAGTTGGTCCAAAACGGGCCGAGGTGGCTATCAACCAGGCCTCAATCTGGCTCGTAGAGTCGTAGTCCGTTGATACACACCGTAATGTTTTTGTACCACATCGCTTAGGTAGGAGACATTGAACCTGTTTATAAGCTGTAACGATGGTTCAACGTACACCAGCCGGCAAGGGTGGTCAGCCGATTTCAAATTGTACATCAGGAACCGGTGGCTGTGACGCCTGATGCAGGCCGCACCAATGGGCCCCTATCTTAGATAGGGAGACCTTGGACACAAGCTTGACATGTGTCACAGCACTACTGGTGCACCCCGACATGGAGTGCGAATGCAATTTTTTTAGGTCGTCGGTATATGCCACTTTTGGTAAATCTTAACCTATTTATACCTCTTATAAAGCAAAATCCTACTAAGTGTATTTATTATTTTTCTATCTCAACATGCAAGTTATCCACATCATCCATGCTTCATTCCTCCAACCATCTAATAGTTCACATTAACAATATATAATACACACGCATTTCATGCCTATGAAAAGTTATTATATCAAATATGACCAATTGATTTTTGTATATTCATTTAATATGTCATACCTCTTATACCATTTTATTTACACGACATGGTTTCTAAAGTGATACCCGCTGCAACACGCGGGGTATCCTCTAGTTCTAACCATAATGGTGGACACACTACTCAAATATTCCTCTCCCTTGCTGGACTCGCCATGCAAGAGTAGACACAAGCATTGTCTCTCGAGTGTTTTGTCCTTTTTAGTGCTTCGGCTTGTTTTTGCCATATCCAATAAAATAATTTTGGAGACGGTCGTCTTACACCTGTTTTGAAAACAAGTGTAATTCCTGGCCGCCGCAAACCCCAATGGGTTCGAATTTTCTCTCCAGCCGTAATTTGTGAGCAATATTCATTGCCTCCGGGGAAATTTCTGGGGGGAGGGGGTCCAATCTTTTTAAAGCCACATACAATCATGACCTTAACCAAGTTTTAGAGCGAGCTAGTAATACAAAGAAGATCTTATTAACCAACAACTAAAGCATAATAACATATGTGTAAATCTCTTAACTCAAAACTGCAATTTGTGCAAACAAACTACCTAGTAAGAAATTTTTTGAACAAACTAGATAGAAATTGTTCTACATGATCTACATCTCAATCATGACCTCCAGCCTAAGGTGATTGGTGTTTCTCATAATGATCAAAACAAGTTGATTAATTTTAAAATGATTGCCTTCCAGAATATTCATCCACCCCAGCTTGTCGAACTCAATGCTGCCGTCAATTTTCTTGTTGTACATAATGGTTGTGACGGCCCCTGCCACTCCAAGTCATAGTCCAGCATTGTCATAATGGGGTTATACATGTACTAGAATACTAATTATTCATCCATTTACAACCATTTTTTTCATGTGCGCTTGGTGGGTGCCGATGGCGGCAAGGGCGCGTGGCTGTGGTGGAGGCGCCGACACCCTTCGTCTACACTCCGATGACGCTTGTGGAAGCGCTGGAGCACTCACTACAAAGAAACACCTAATAGCCGCCATGTCAGCCTGACATGGCGGTCCCACTGTCAGAAACTTGCTTAGCGCGCGTCAAACGAACAACCAGTGCTCTTTGCGCCGCTGTTACTGAATACTGGTGGTTTTTTTGATAAAAAACGGCAACATGGTGGTCTTTTGAAACCCTATCCCCAAATGTGGTGGTTTCTTGCAATTTTCTCGTACAAAAATCGTCAAACCGTGTTCACGGTCAAAAACTTGATGACATAATGTAACTGCTACCTAGCTCCTTCTCATGCCGGTCCACCACCTAAACGTCCCACTAAGTATCTACTCTTGTAGCGTGTTTGTACCAGGGTGTCGGTGATATATGTTCGGACGATGTCTTGTGTTGTGAAAGTATGTACAGTGAGAGCCACATCAAAACACCCATCTGTCCTGACATCGACCAACCGACGACAAGAGAAGCACTAAAATTGGGCCTCCGCGAAGATCACGATGTAGCCATTGTCTTTGCCCACCCAGGAATCCGGAGCTTGCTAGGAATTTCTCCCGGAGAGTGCAGACCAACCCCATGGGTGTGGATGGAGCTCCATAAAAAGCGCCTCCATAGTGGAAAGCAACGCCGAAGCGCCACCACAGGCACCACCAAGGGCGGCGAAACACGTGGTTGGTCAAAGTGCTCAAGCAAAAGTTTGCCTGGGTTTCGCCGGTGTGGCGGTGTCGACAATGTCGGCGTTTCCTCCATGTAGGTATCGTCGATCGAGGAGCCCCTTGACCTCTCGACCGAGCGGATAAGGGATACTTGGCTATTGTGTTCGCCGAGTGTTTTTAGATTCAGTGCCAATTGTATTTTCTTCGCAAAGTGTTTTTTCGGGACACTCAGTATGCGTTCATCTTTCCCGAGTGTATTTCCGTTTGCCGAGTGCATTTTCCAGGGTACACGGAATAGAACTCCCTTTATAGATTCCCCATGTTTCGGCACTCGACAAAGGAATAATATGTCGGCCACATCATGTTTTCCAGTGGTGACTCCATTTGTAACCTACTTGCAATTGAAAATAATCTCAGTTGCAACTCATAGTTGCACGAATCACGATGCAAAGACTGCTGAGAATTAGCCAAAGCCGAAAAATAAATAAATAAGTTATAGTGCACTTAGTTACATGATGATCTTTTCAAAAAGACACGGTGGGATGGAGCGACAGGGAAAGAGAGATCTGCATATCAGACTAATGAACCAACCTGGTTCAATGAACGCATGCTCGAAAGATGGCCAAATGCCTCTATATATAAAAGTTTGCACGATTCGCTCCCTCTCCCGCTATCCACGTCGCCCTTTGAACGCTGCCCGTCCGATCAACTCATCCAACGGCCCACATCACTTCAAAAATCGTGCGCACTGTAGCTCTGGACTTTCTACCAATCACAGCTCGCGCACGATTTTTGGCGCAGCCATTTTTGCAAAAACAAACTCGCAACGCGAGAAATAAACCCGCAGTCCAAATTTTACCACAGCGAAGGACCTGATTGTCATTACGGAAAAATACACGAACTTTTCTGCAAAACGTTCCGCAGAATCCTCCTCCCTACCTCTCTCTCTCACGCGTTCCCCTTTCTGGCGATTCCGCCAGCGGCGGACACGGCCGGCGGCGGCCGAGACGCTCCCGTGTCTCGCTTCTCCTCGCGCCGCCGCCACGAGCCCCGCTCGCCCGGAGCAGCCGAAGCTCGCGTGCCATATCCCCTCCCGCTGCCTCCGCTCGAGGAGAGCAGATCGATTGGGATCCCCTTTGCCGCCGCCTCCGTCCCCGGTCGATTCCGGCCGGCTCCGGCCACTCCTAGCGCCGCCCACCACCGCCCCGGCACCACCTACTCCTCCTCTCTCGATCCCATGGTGTGGAACCATCGATCCGCAGCCCACCACAAACCTTAGCCTAGGGGCAGGGGCAGAAACTTCGATCTTTCGTGTTCCTCGCTCCCGGCCGCGTCGCTCCCCGCCAGTCCCAGGCCGAGGACAAGGACGAGGTCCCCCGCCCCGACCTCGCCCAGCCGGTCCCGTCTCCTCCCATGGCCGCCCCAACTCATTCAGTTTCCCGACGCATCATCTTCTTTGATCCCATTCCTCGCAGCTCCTCACGACCTCTGGTCCGCCTCCACGGCTACCAGTGCTGCCTCCGGCCGGATGCCGTGTCGTGGATTGGCGGCTGCAGGTCCGCACGACCTCTGATCCGCCTCCATGGCCAGCAGCTCTGCCGCGTGCTTCTTATTTCGGAGCATGGCCTCACCTGAAGCTGTGCTCTGCTGGAACCGGGCGACGTCGACGATGTCGGCAACACGAACAGCAGGGAAACATGCTGGCGGTTAGTGCCGAAAGCCCCCGGCAGGAGGAGGTCGACAGGACTGCGAGCGGAGCGACTGCGCGCGCCGTTTCCGGCCGGCCGGTGGCAAGGTCGGATGACGCCTCCTTCGTATTTCCTTTCCATTTCTGCTCCGCATCCGACCTCTGCAAGTCCCCGTGGCCTGTGGTGTAGGATTGCTCCAAGCGCTTTTCCTTTATTTTTCTCTCCAATTTTATTGTTCGTTCCCTTTTTCATGCACAGGTTCTTGCAGGTTCAGCGCATGCGGTTCTTCTGTCTGCCCATTGCTGGTCTGCGCATACTGCTGGTCTATGTGCTCTTCTACGGTTGTGGATTTTCCATGGGTGATTGAGTATATCCTTCAAGTCTTTCCCAAACGTAGTTTAGTTATGTCTTCTTCTCATTGTGTGTTATGTTAAATTTGCCAAATATTATTCAGATGGATTAAAATCTTGGAAAACTGCTTAACCTGCAACTAAAATTTATAAAGCAACCGATTTTCCAAGTTTAACCGAGTAACAGTTACAAATTTTATTTGCCGGTTGCCAAGAAATATATAAAGAGATCACTCATAAGACATACTTCTAATCCACGAGAAGGAATGTATTTATGCAACATGATATAACTCACCAGTTTGTTCATAATTTCCTCTAGAAGGATTATTACCGAATCAGACCTGCTGGTACTCGAGTACTTATGTTCACTAAATTACACATTGAGTAAATTCAGCTCAAGCATGAGCTTACCTAATCTTCTTTTTTGTCCTCTACGTGTTGCTTGCCTTTCCATGGCTCTTAATATTGGTGCCCTTTGTAGGCGACCTTCTTGCACACTTCAAAATTAGTGTTCTTGATACAAAATGGAGAAAGGCGAAGTAATTGCATAGCATTTGCTGTAGGAGTTTCACCATCAAAATCCATTTACATAAATTATATGGAAAGAAAGAAAAGGTTAATGCAGGTGTGCAGCTCCGGGTACATCTTTCTCCTTTTCTCTTCCATTCAGCTAACCCTTTTTGTTCTCTGTTCAGGTTGAGTTACGCGGTTAATGACTTTCTACATCGACGCTGGCACTGACCAAAAATATGAGCCAACCAGTCCCTGCAGCGCCCCTTCCAGTCTGACCATAGACGCTAGCCTTCCATGGCGACCGAGTGAAGGGCGATGCGAACAAGACAGGTGCTTAGTAACCTTCCTCCCATCCAGCAACGACAATGGCATCGAAACATGGCCCAATTTCTCTTCTTTCTTTCCACACGGGCAACAATTGGGAATAAAACTGAGCGTGAACATGAGTTTCAAATGTAAAAAAAGGTCTAAAAGACTTTTTTTTTTAAGGAGGAAAATAAAATGTAAAGATTATTTTTTGCTGCTATTATGTGTTATTTAGTACCTTTGGGAAAAGTTTTCTACTTTGGAAGTTCTTGACAAGTCCCAAGTGGAGGAGATTAAGATGTCATTAAAGAATTCTTTCTTTTAGTTCACTTCCATAATAATCCTTCTAGAGGAAATTACATTGATATATCCCCTATACAACTTTTACATCAATGAAATTTAAAGAGTCTTAACATGATACAGCTCACCGGTGTACGCTCTTTAAATTTCATTGATATATCCCCTATACATTTTTTATACATCTTAATTTAGCTTATTGCAATGCATTTTAGGCTTTAGCCTTTATCAGTCAAACATGGTTGCTATATAATCTTTTGTTATGTCGATGTGGCCACCATATTGATCAGGCCATTACAAAATCTTGCTTAGCCTATATTAGTCCATCATAGACATTCTCTAATATTTTATGATGTCTATTTGGCCGTTATATTTATAAAGCCATAGTCAACATTTTGCTTTGACTATGATGTATCAACGTTTCGTAGATGAATTAGGTGGAACAGCATAGTGGTACTGTCCATCCAGCTCAGTATTTGTACAAATGGTGATCGTGCCAGCTAATGTGACTACCTAATATATATATATATATATATATACATATGTTGTTGTGCATCAACTTCTCGCAATGCCATAATCCCCATGAAGGCCAATACTTTCCACTGTTATTAAAAGAAAGTCTGTATTTTTTCCGCTATAAGAAATATCAGCTACGAAGCTAGATCCTCTTCTACTTACAAAATTTAACATACAGCTGACACAATGAAATAGACCAACAACATAAATTCTCATCAAAGGCGCGTTGATATTAGACACAGATATTGTAGATCTTAATTATTGGTGTTGACCGTATTACTATAGATCTTTTTTAGCTTTCCATTCTCTTCAGTTCAGTTTTGCATTTTCTGATCTTTAGTTCACATACTGAGCTATCTGGCAACAGATTCATATTCACATTTAATTGGCTGTTCAATATGATGCGTTGCTATGAAACAATTAGGAATACATTTTCCATTTGGATTCAGTTTGTCCCTGTATCAAAAAAGATGCATAAAATTGTTTTCACAAGCAACCTAAAGATTGTGTTTTGCAGAGAACTTCATTCAGCGTGGCCTTATAGGAGAGGGGAATGCCAGTTTATGGTGTTGAGGTTGGAGGCGAGGACACCATAGCACACTAGGTCACTCCATCTTTTTCCACTCTAACAGATTTCGTCCAACTTTCTCATGTATGTCGTACTTATTAATGGTATTGTTTCATTTCTTCTGTAATGAATTCAATTTTGTATTACCAACGAATATGAAATAATATATGTTTGATTTTAAGCTCCAAGAATGAATGAAATTTATGGAGTCCTAATGAAATAAAAAGTACCACTACTGTTGTAACTTAACCTGGTAATGACATGTCACCACCGGTATAACCATGTCCACTGTTTTCATTCGCAAATTCTTCGCATTCAAAATGTTGACTACATTCTACCATTCTTATTCTATAGGATTCCTCTTTTCAAATCGATGGCAAAAAAAAAAAAGTTATCGACAGCTACTGGCAAACATGGATTCTTTTTCCCTATTAATTTGCTGATTATACTGCTATGGATCCTTTGTTCCTATAGTATACTGTTATTAATGAACATGCTCAAGGCTCAAGTAGATGTATGTATTATTATTTCTGTAATACGGTTTGAACACAACTATTGCTTCACCACTCTTCTCATCTTTTGTTTGGTCATTTCAATACATGTAATTAATTGTGCTTTCTTCCATTGATTTTTACAACCCAGTTGGGTAATGTCGTATCATGGAATATAGTGTGCTTGATCTGTAACAAAATTATTGCTTCTCCATAGTCTATTCATCTTTTGCTTATCTACATTGTTACATGCTCTATTTCAAAATAGGGTATGCCCTAGGGCAAGTAAAGTTGTCATTCAACTCTGTTTCGAATTAGGGTACGCCCTAGGGCAATTAAAGTTGTCATTGTCGGCATGTCAAGTTTTTCTACCGCTGGTTCTTTCGTCTTATTGTTCTGTTGTTTATTTAAGGCAAAATATGTGCTTGCCTATTGATTTCCAACATTGTTATTAGGCTGTTCATGTGGAGTGTTCTTACAGTCGGATTAAATAACATTGTACCCAGTGGCTATTAATACCTTTGTTTAGTTCACTATTCATAAGACCATATGTAGGCACTCTTCATCCTATATGATATAATCTGTGTGATTTAAGTTAGCAGGTTTATCTCTTCAGAAGAAAAGGTAAGCATGCTTCAGGAGAAATAACCCGTTGATCAACGTGTGTCTGACATCTACATTAGTTTAGACGAGTTCAGAATGATTCTGTGAATTGCCATATCCATATGCACCTGAGGCTTATTTAGACGAATGATTGTGTGATATGCCATATCCATATGCACCTGCCATTATTTGTACTCCAAAAAGCTGACATAATTGTTGTTTTTTATTTTGAAATTCAAGTTCACCAATCCAGTATAGGTTTAACATAAATTTGAATACATTCCAACACGGACAATTTTTAAAATCTCAGCATTCTTTGAAGCGCAAACTTTTCCGAATTCAAATAATATTCATATTTCAACAATTTTCACACAAAAAATATATTTGAAAATCATCAAACGGGCGCGGCATTGCCGCGCTAATATCCCTAGTAAAAACTTAATGACACAACGGAAGTGTTAGCTAGCTAGCTCCTCCTCATGCCGGTCCACCACCTAAACGTCCCACTAAGTATCTCCTCGTCGATCTGCTCCGGCGTAGGCTTCGTGTCCTGGTCGAGTCCCTCGTCCATACGGCGGAGGTACACGTGCCTAAACCATTCGGGGTTGCCGGCAAAGCACTTGCGTAGCTCCGCCGTGGCCTTGGTCCACGCCTCGGCATCGGTGGCCCGCCGGCCGGCCTCGAGGACATCGGGATGGCACTCCTTTATCGCAGCCGTGAACTTGGGGTGTGTTCGTTTCTAGAATGAGGTGGAATGGAATGGAACGGTTCCATTCCGTGAGCCCATTCTTACGTTCTTTTCTGGGATGGAGTGGTTCCAGAAAAGGGAATATTCCCTCAATATTCGGAACCGACCGGTCCGGCCGATTCGGCCGGACGGGTGGAATTGCACAGTGATTCCATGCGATTAACTCTAATTTAATCATGTTTAGCAATAATTAATCAAGTTTAGCAATAATTAATCAAAATTAATTATAATTAATCAAGATTAAGAATAATTAATCAAGTTTAGCAATAATTAATCAAGTTTAACAATAATTAATTAAGTTTAGCTATAATTAATCTAGATTAGGAAATAATTAATCGAGTTTGATGCCGTTCTCATTCCATTACATTCTCATTCCATTCCACCCATCCCAGAAAAGAACACAAGAATGGAACGGTTCGGTGACAATTTTTTGTCCAAAAAGAACACAGGAATTGAACGGTTCTATGACAGTGGAATGGAATGGTTCCATTCCATTCCACTTGATCCGAAAAACGAACACACCGTTGAAGCACCCGCCGTTTTCCATGTGGTTTGTGACGCAGAACGTCTCGCTGTCAAACCTGAATTTTGCCGCGGCGGATGCCCTTCTTTTCTCGCCGGCAAACCACCGTACGGCTGTTAACAGCCCCATGGCTGGCGATTTATTTTCTACTCCCTCCGTCCAAAAATAAGTGTCAAGTTTGCTCAAACATGTATAGATACATCCACTTTTGAGCAAACATGAGACACTTATTTTGAGTATTAGCTAGGGCTAATCGCTTCCTAGACTGTTTGCTGGAGTTGTCGGCCGGCAATCCATGCCCTTATATATAAGCCCGTCCGTACATGCCTAGGTTAACTAGAGATCGATCGTGGCCGTAGGCGCGTGTAATTAAGGAGGTTAATCTCCGTATCACATAGGGAGTATCTCTATTATGTTTTCAATCCCATGGCCGACTAGTTTTAGTATAGTTGCTAGCGATCTCTAGATTGTTTCCTAAAAGGGCCCGGCAAAGACCTGGCTAGGTAGAGATTGATCTCCATACTTGTAAGGAAATTGAGCATCTAGACTAAAATTGCCATGTATACCATATAGAAAAAAATAGTACTTATGAAAGTTGACCAAGTTGATTATATATAAAAAATCTGCTTAGATTAAATGATCTACATACTCACGCCCCCACTATGCGGCTGCATTGGCCCCATCGTCTAACTCCATGTTCTCCTTCAATGCCGGAGCCTAACTCGCTTGCTAGACCTATCAATACATCATACTCTCAAGATGGAAGACTTGACCCAAAAAACACAAACGGATGGAAAAATGACAGCTAGCCAAAGAGAGATATAGCTCAATTTAAGGACAAATTAACTCACATGTTGACATTTCACATAGTCTATAGTTTCATGTGAGTTACATCTAAGTTAAGGAATCAAACTTAACAAGCCTTTGTTAGGATTTTGGTAGGCTCACACATCTAGAACTATCTATGAAAATATGTTTAATCATAGAAAATGACAAAAGTACATACAGATGACACACTGTGTTACACAGAAGTGCCACAAATACTTATAAACGTGAATACAAATATTTAGTAGTTTGGTGTAATTGAATTCAGTTAAGCCATGTACACACTTATAAGAAAATTAACACAACTCTCACCAATAAATATTGAAGTACTTGGGGACTTATTTCTAATGATAAATGTTTGAATTGTATAATCACGAAGTTTAGCCCTATTAGATATAGTAGATAAACTAGTAATTATGAGTGTATAAATAATTTTTTTAGTTTATGTTTCATTAAAAAGGATCTAAATGATCCACATATTAAGTAAGAATTTTTGGTATAAATAGTAAAAAGCTAAAATGATACCTGAGATACCCAACCTAGAAGCCACGTCCCGAGGAGCCTGCAGAAAATTGTTTGATTGGTAAGTCAGGTGTGAGGTGGAAACAAACTAATAGTGGGCGCCGATACAAATGTGTAATAAAGAAACATAAATGTTACAAAAGAGAGAAATTTAAGCTGAAAGCTCTAATTGATGGGAATTTTCAAGGATTTTGGAAAATGAACTAATTTTATATCGTAACTACCATTTTGTATAGCATATCATCTTTCAGTTTAACTTTTTTATACAAATGTAAAAGAAAAAACTACTATGCAAAGTTTATTTTGCCCGTTCAAAATGATAATTTCTTGTTCTCTCACATCTATTTTAGCGTATGCAATACAAACTACTTGAAACTAATTTCAAAACAAGTAAATAAAATAATACTACATCATTATTATAACACAATGTTCATTAATCGCACACAAAGTTCAACAATAAAATCACAAAGATCATCAAAACCGAAATAGGAAACATACAAGTAGAACCAATGATTTTGTTGGCAATTCCAGGTCCACCTCTCCTGGATGTTCGTTCCTTGGGTGCATGTTTTATCCTGTCCTGATCCCATGTTATGTCACGCGTTCCGGTTTACTGCGTTGGTATTCTCTTTGGGAGATAAAAAATACTAGAAATGTATACGATTGTTATTCTGGATTGTAAAGACATTCAAGATTAAAAGTACAAATAAATATCAAGAGAAAACTTCGTGAGAAAGAAAAGTAGAATATTTTCCCTTGTTTTTTCTTTAGAAACATGGTACAAACTCATCCTATGAATGCACGCACACACAACCTATCGAGTACCTACGAAATACCGAGCCACCAATTATTGAGAGGTTGACAAACGCCTCACTATTGAAGGAACGTCACGTACCATGGAAAGAATATGGTAGATTTAAGGATGAAATCTAGCTAAATGCGAGTATCATGCCAAGTCTATTACTTACACCTTGGTGGGCACGCATGTTCCACCACAAGAATGCTACCCATCCGAGCGATCGATCATCTATGGAACTTTTTCTTCCTATCATACTTCTCGAAGTTATTTTTTACACTCTTGTTGTATATGTGAATAAACAATTGTAGTATCAACCTAAAAATGTTGTTAATTGCAAAATTTATATTTTTTCATTGTAATTAAGCACAAAACATCAGGTTACAGTTTAATTTTTTAAATCAAGAGTTATAAGTCAAAATACTTATGTTTCGAACTCGTGTTTTTTTTTCCGGAGAACATATTTTTGAATCACAAACATATTTTTAAATCCTATGAAAATATATTTTTCAACCTTCAAATATTCTTGAGAAACTCACAATATTTGTTGAATTTCCAAATTTACTTTATTTTAAACCTGTAAACATTGTTCGAACCCGTGAACATAATTCAAAACCGGTAAAATATTTGTTAGAATCGTTAAATATACTTTCATTGAACCCGATGAAAAAAGCAAACCTGATGAACTTTTTTGGATCATGAACAAGTTTTTGATGACCATCATCATTTTTTCCCACCACATGATCATTTAAATAAATAAATGGGGAGAAGATGGAAAGGAAAAAAGAAATCCAGTAATAAAAAATTCAAAAGATGAATAAATAAAAGATTTCAACAAAACAGTGGCAGTGTGAGCAAAATTGCCACTGATCAGTGGCAGTGTGTGCAATGCATTATGCGCCTTCATCTACATCCACAAGAACAAGTACTCAAATAACCCTAATCTGTTCTATCTGACAACCCTAATCTGAACATCAAACAGATCTAGAATGGACCAAGAGCTGATACATCAAACAGATCTACAAGGCTATTGAAATCGGGAGGAGACTCCCAATTTTGCCATGCGCCCTATGACAGGCCTCGATGCCGATGGAGTCCGTGAATGTCCAGCTTCGGTGGAGAGGGGAGCAGGTGCCCTTGACGATCGAGCTTCAGTGGACGAAGGTGGTAGTGCTCTAGCTGCGACCAGCGGTGGCTAAGGTGGAGGCGCAGCTGCTGCCGCAAATCCGGGCAGCGGGTATTGATGGATTCGGACATGCAAGGGGAGGGGAGGGAATCCCAGCGGCGGCCCTAGTGGCGGCCTACTGCCACCTGCATGCGCCGCCATCGCCGCCGCCTGGCCGCTTCTCACCGATGCGCCATCCTCCGCGTCTGCGCTTCCTCCATGACCGCCGCGCTCGGGCGATGCACAATCGGCGAAGGCCGGTTGAGTAAGGGAAACCGCGCTGGGTCTTCGCCGTTCACCCCCAACCCCTGCTCGAACTCCCCAACAGCGCGTGTGGTGGACTGGGGGAGAAGCTTGCTAGCGGGATCTCGGCCTGGCGGTGGCGTTGGAAGAGGAGCAGCGGCCATTGGGGGTTTTCTGGGCAGTGAGTGCTTTGAAACTGATGGGACATGTGAGAGACAGGGTGGTGACATTGTTAGAGGGAGTGGGTGCGAGGGGTTAAGGCGTGTCTCCCACGCTTCTCCACGCGTGCAAGCGAGAGAGCGCTTTGCCCACGTTTGCGCCCCGCGTGGCCTGACTCCACTGAAGCGGCCAATTCGGTCGTTCCTAAAGGGCCTTTCTTGAGAGTGCTTTGCGAATCGTGCTAGCCAAGCCAAAAAGATGGAACGGCCAACCAAACACGCGCTCGCTGCAGCTGGCGGGCCTGGCCAGGGACGCTGCAGCCTACCAAACACACCCATAATGTAATGCCGAGAGAGTAGAATTTTGCGAAAGTTTTAGGACGTGTCCTAGGCATTAATTCTCAAAGCTCTAAAACCTTCCCCTTATCAAATGAAAATTGTAAATCTTTTGCCTAGCTGCTCCGATGATTCTTGGTCCATTTTAGTTCATGTCATGTGACTACACAAATCATTGCCACCTAAAAGCAGAGCCGACTGCGGCAAGTAAGAAGCAAAAGAAAAAGTGAGGAGATGAGGGAGAGAAAAGAAGAGGATCCCGAATGGCTTCCTCGGTGGAACTTTCTTGTTCAGTTCTTCTTCCACGGCCCCTAGTGCCACACCTCACACAAACTACCAAAACTCTTTTCGTTTTTTGCATAGAACATAAAATTTTGGTTCTAGACAATGATGAACCAAAGTTGAACATAATTTCATGTCTTTTCGTTTCCAAACATTGAAATTGTAGCTCATTTTCACTTGTATTTCGCCATGAGCAATATTGAGCACCAGTCAGTCGGTCGGTCAGTCAGTCAGAGTTGTTTGCAATGCAGTGTGGAGTGAAGAGGTTGAGAGAATTGGTCGAGATATCACAACCCCAAACCCATCTATGGCTGCCGTCGTCTCCACGTCCATAAAGATCCAATCTTTCCCTTCCCTCCCCATATATCTTCTTCCTCCCCCACTCCAGTGGTGAATCAGCGAGCCAGCAAGAAGCAGCAGCCATGGCGCCCCCTTCCCTCTCCTCCTCCCACCTCCTCATCACCGCCTCGCTCCCCAAGCCCTCCTCGCTCCGCCCGCCACGCCTCCCGCTCTCCTCCAAGCCCCTCCCGGCGCTCCTCCTCGCCCTCGCCTCCACGCCCGCCTTCCCGGCGCTCGCCGCCGACGCACCAGCCCCGCCTCCCGCCCCGGCCCCACAGCTCCAGGCGGAGGCCCCGACCCCCGCCGCCAACCCCTTCGCCGACACCCTCCTCATCGCGCCCAAGCCCTCCGCCGCCGGCGACCTCCCCGACGGCGGCCAGTGGCGCTACAGCGAGTTCCTGGGCGCCGTCAAGAAGGGCAAGGTGGAGCGCGTACGCTTCTCCAAGGACGGCGGCGTGCTGCAGCTCACCGCCGTCGACGGGCGCCGCGCCCAGGTCGTGGTCCCCAACGACCCGGACCTCATCGACATCCTCGCCACCAACGGCGTCGACATCTCCGTCGCCGAGGGCGATGCCGCCTCCGGCCCCGGCGGCTTCCTCGCCTTCGTCGGCAACCTGCTCTTCCCCTTCATCGCCTTCGCGGGGCTCTTCTTCCTCTTCCGCCGCGCGCAGGGCGGCCAGGGCGGCGGGCCCGGCGGGCTCGGCGGGCCCATGGACTTCGGCAGGTCCAAGAGCAAGTTCAGGAGGTGCCCGAGACCGGCGTCAGCTTCCAGGACGTCGCCGGCGCCGACCAGGCCAAGCTCGAGCTGCAGGAGGTCGTCGACTTCCTCAAGAACCCCGACAAGTACACCGCGCTCGGGGCCAAGATCCCCAAGGGCTGCCTGCTCGTCGGCCCGCCCGGGACCGGGAAGACGCTGCTCGCCCGTGCCGTCGCCGGGGAGGCCGGCGTGCCATTCTTCTCCTGCGCCGCGTCCGAGTTCGTCGAGCTCTTCGTCGGAGTCGGCGCGTCCAGGGTCAGGGACCTGTTCGAGAAGGCCAAGGCCAAGGCGCCCTGCATCGTCTTCATCGACGAGATCGACGCCGTCGGGAGGCAGCGTGGTGCCGGCATGGGTGGGGGGAACGATGAGAGGGAGCAGACAATCAACCAGCTGCTCACGGAGATGGACGGCTTCTCCGGAAACAGCGGTGTCATCGTCCTGGCCGCGACCAACAGACCGGATGTGCTCGACTCGGCGCTTCTCAGGCCAGGGAGGTTCGATCGGCAGGTCACCGTCGATCGCCCGGATGTCGCCGGTCGTGTCAAGATCCTCGAGGTGAGCAGTCACTCATGCTTTGGCTTACTTGCAGTAATTGTGATTGCTTTGCTTGCACTAGTGCACATTCTTCTGAATTCTCACAGATCCAACTCACAAACTTACTGTATTCTAAACCTTAAATGTTTGTGATAATAGTAAAATTGTATGAAGTCCTCGGACATAACACATTTTGTAGGTTGAACTGGGGTAGATGTAACACGATTGTAGTATAGAATGAAACTTACTTGCTTGCAACATGATAACTTAGTTTTGTGTATAAAACTTGAAGAGTTTACCTAATATTTTTCATGCCAAGTTGTAAAAATTTATGGAAGGCTGGGTTATAACTCAATTTGTGGGTTGATTGACGAAACTTCACAGTAGTTTGGTACCAAAATGAACTCGGTAGGTCATCATCTACAAGCGCACATGGATATCAAGGCTTTGCCATAATTTATTTCAACGAATATGTTTTATAGGTCTTATATATTTCGGAATACTAATTTGATCTTCCTAGCATGCTAATATTTTTTAGATGATACATTTTATTTATTTCAAGTTGTTTTTCTCGTACTTCTGAAAATCACAAATTGGTCACTAGTATTGTAATTTACTGGTGGTTTCACTTACAATGTATAATTTACCTCAAAGCTACTATTTTTTGTTACTAATGGAAAACACTGCACTGCATTTACAACAACAACAACAACAACAACAACAAAGCCTTTCCTTCCCAATAGAGTTGGGGTAGGCTAGAGGTGAAACCCACAAGATCTCGAAACTAACTCATGGTTCTGGCACATGGATAGCTAGTTCCAGTCTTCCACTCACCCTTGTCCATGGCTAGTTCTGTGGTGATATTCCAATCCTTTAGATCTCTCTTAACAGACTCCTCCCATGTCAAGTTTGGTCTACCACGACCCCTCTTAACATTCTCATCACGCTTTATCCGTCCGCTATGCACTGGTGCTTCTTCCTGAGGCCTGCGTTGTATATGCTCAAACCATCTTAGACGATGTTGGACAAGCTTCTCTTCAATTGGAGCTACCCCAACTCTCCCGTATATCCTCATTCCGGACCCGGTCTTTTCTTGTGTGGCCACATATCCATGTCAACATGCGCATCTCTGCTACACCTAATTGTTGGATATGTCGCCTCTTGGTTGGCCAACATTCTGCGCCATACAACATCGCAGGTCGAATCGCCGTCCTATAGAACATGCCTTTTAGCATTTGTGGCATTCTCAGGACGCTAGAAGCTTGGCGCCACTTCATCCAACCAGCTTTGATTCGATGACTCACATCTTCATCGATATCACCATCCTTCTGGAGCATAGACCCCAAATATCGAAAGGTGTCTTTCTCAGGTACCACCTTTCCATCAAGGCTAACCTCTCCCTCCTCGTGCCTAGTAGTACTGAAACTGCACCTCATGTACTCAGTTTTAGTTCTGCTAGGCCTAAAACCTTTCGACTCTACAGTCCGCCTGCACAACTTTAACTTTCTATTAACCCCCGCCCGGCTATCATCAACTAGCACCACATCATTCGCAAATCTGTAATGCATTTATCAGCCAAAATCAATTTCAACTATCTAGCTCAGAACAGGTAGGATAAATAGGAAGTTAGCAACAGAACGTGGCTAAGTTTGGAAGTTCAAGAGTGTGTATAAAGTACATTTCAAGATAACATGTATTATGAACAGTAGAATGGTATCAGTTTGGGGCTAACCTGGTTATCACATTTATATACATGCTATGTTAATAAGACATTCCACCTTTCTACTGAGTATTCGGGTCTAGGGCTTTGTATCTAGTATTTAATCTATCCTAGCTGGTTCACAAGTCTAGGAATTTCAATGTATTACCAGTCCTGCTAACTTTCTTGGTACAAGCTGTGCTGAATTTTTCTTTGACTTCCCCTGCTTGATGATTTTTGTTGGAATATGTAGTTCTACTTCTATGCTTGAGTTTAAACGGGGCATACTTTTGTCTAATAGGTTCACTC
The DNA here is from genome assembly GCA_947311845.1 of Poa pratensis. Classification (NCBI taxonomy): domain Eukaryota; kingdom Viridiplantae; phylum Streptophyta; class Magnoliopsida; order Poales; family Poaceae; genus Poa; species Poa pratensis. The sequence goes on from CAMZMU010000070.1 coordinate 1,660,390, forward strand.
CAGAGGAAAGGCACTGGCGAAGGATGTAGACTTTGATAAGGTTGCTAGAAGGACACCTGGTTTCACCGGTGCTGATCTTCAAAACTTGATGAATGAGGCTGCCATCATGGCTGCTCGTCGTGATCTGAAGGAGATAAGCAAGGATGAGATCTCTGATGCTCTAGAGAGGATCATTGCTGGGCCTGAGAAGAAAAATGCTGTTGTTTCAGAACAGAAGAGGAAGCTTGTGGCCTACCATGGTAATTTTTGTCACCATCAGTTTCAGTTGTTGAAATCATTCTATAATGCTCAGATTCTTAAGATGTGAACGTTTGGATCTGCAGAGGCTGGTCATGCCCTCGTCGGTGCCCTCATGCCTGAATATGATGCTGTTGCTAAGATTTCCATCATTCCTCGAGGTCAATCTGGCGGGCTCACATTCTTCGCTCCAAGCGAAGAGAGGCTCGAATCTGGATTGTACAGCAGGAGCTACCTAGAGAACCAAATGGCTGTAGCCCTTGGTGGCAGGTGCGGTTTGCATGAGACTTTTACATTTATATAAGGATCCACTGGTTGCTGCTATACTGGGAAGTGATGACTGCTAACATGTCTTTACATTTTTGCAGGGTTGCTGAGGAGGTGATCTTTGGCCAAAACAATGTGACAACTGGGGCTTCCAGCGACTTTATGCAGGTCTCACGCGTCGCAAGACAAATGGTCGAAAGATTTGGGTTCAGCAAAAAGATCGGGCAAGTCGCGATTGGGTCATCTGGTGGGAATCCTTTCATGGGCCAGCAGGTATGCCACTCTGATGCGAGTAGATGGTACCAGAAGGAAAATTGTTGCTCTAAAGATAAATCTGTCAAAATTAACCAAGAAAAGAGACGTGCAAACTTCAACTACAAAATGCATCCTGCCAACAATTCTTGTCCGCATTTGCTCACTATCCTGATTCATGAAGTCTCTGCCAACATCTATTGCCTGGTCACTATCAATGCAGTTTACCTCGATGACTAGTACACCACACTCTTGCTTCCAGTTTATTGCATTCCTGTAACATGTTGCTCCTACATATATATTCTGCCAATCTAGTCACCATCCATGTCCCATTTCATACAAGGCTTATTCAAACTTGAGAGAAGTGGCAAAGCAAACACTATCATTTCCGTGCAGGCTAGCATCTCATTTTGTGTGGCTGTGAGTAGAGTACGTAGCAATAAGCAATAGCTTTGAGTTCTAACCTGCCTTCTCTGCATGCAGATGTCGAGCCAATCTGACTACTCGATGGCCACCGCGGACATCGTGGACTCTGAGGTCAGGGAGCTCGTAGAGACGGCCTATGCGCGGGCCACACAGATCATCAACACCCACATCGACATCCTCCACAGGCTCGCCCAGCTCCTCATCGAGAAGGAGACCGTGGACGGCGAGGAGTTCATGAGCCTCTTCATCGACGGGCAGGCGGAGCTGTTCGTCGCCTGAGTGTTTTCGAATGGTTGTTGTTTATACGAGGGTCCAACCTGTTGTAGGAGCCACACATTAATTGATCTAGTAAAAATGTTCTTTTTGCGAACATGTTTGTATAGTCCCTTGTAAAGAAACCTGTACTGACATTGGTTGAGCCAATTAATACAAATCATTTCTAGTTTTCGCTTGTCTGCATCTCTTGATTGCTGACCTGACTGTTGATGTTGTGGATATGGGTGCAAGATACAGACAGAGTTAAGTGGGAATTCGGAATCGGATTAGGTTTACAGTCACAGGGCTATATCTAGAACTTCGATCTAATGGGATTGTTGCCTATAGGTTCATGTGGAAAAATAAAGGTGCACATTAGAGTTAAAATCTTCGTGTGGTTAATTCTTATGAAGGATATCATATCAACCAAGGTTAATCTGCGGACGATCTGGAAAAACAGAAACTTGGCTTTGCTTTAGACAGTGCTTGTCATGGACCAAGAAGGAAATACGCTTTCTAACAAGCAGAAGCGTAGACTGGAGAGAAGACGTCTTCTGCCAGCTAGGATAGCTAGGCCCGAATGGACCAGCTAAGAACCAATCAGAGGCGAGAAGAGTGCTGTTCCTGGCGCTGACGTGTACCAGTCTACCAGACGAAGATGGCGTCCAGCTACTAATGAAGGCAAGCGTGTATTGCGGTGGGGTGTCGATAGACCACGAACTGAAGCTATCTTTCTCCTGCTGTTCTTCCTCTCTGTTTTTCCTCTGCTTTCTCCCCAGACTCCGATCTATTCTTGTAACCGAACTATGTACTGCGAATCCTGTATCCGTGAGTGTATCTGCCAGTATCTCTAGTAGACACATAACAGTGCTTCAATAGTGATCTTGCTTCAGTGCTTGTGCAGCCAATAGCTTGACGCGTGGGCTATTTTGCACGAAACCCAAGATCGAGAAGAGCTTTTGTTCGGAGGATCAAGATGGCAGTCAAAGAGCCTTATTATTCACGTCGTCATGGCTGGGAGCCAATTGTTGCAAGTTTCTGTTTGGCAATCGTGGGTATGGATTGCCAAATTTGCCTATTGGACATCAATTTTTTTTGGTATTTAGCCAAATTCCTTTGGTCTGGCCAACAGGGTAAAGCTGTCGAGCTTTTCAGTACAAAAAAAAAGTTTCTTTGGTATTGGAGCAAATATGGCAAGTTATTCGAATTGGCTCTAAACCCCTTGTAACCTACAGCCACCGCAGGAGTTGGACATACAGCCACCGTGTCCGTTCTGTATTTTAGCGTCGCCGCCGCCGCCTCAATCCAACGCCCCCCATCATCTCACGCGCGTCACCACCATCGCCGTTCCTGTTATTCCTCATCGTGACATCGCGTTCCTGCTGTCTCACCCCGTCCACAGTCTTTGGTCATTGAGTTTCGAGGTACGCGGTTGTTTTCATGGAGCTATGAATTTTGGGTCCGGGGCTTTGATCGATTTTATTTTATTTTTGCAAAATTTCATCTTCCTTAGGCAGCGGGATTTGGGTGAAATAGATTTTTAGAAGTTGCTACGGTTCTAAGAGCATCTCTAGCAGATCCCGCAAAAGGCCGAAACACGCAAAATAACCGCCTGATGCGGATTCGAACCCTTAAAAACGCGGAGAACAGAACCCTCAAAACTTTACGACCCGTAAAAGTTTTTTAGGGGCCCCGTGAATCTGGCCCTCGGAACGTTAAATTCAGAGATTTCACCGCCGAACCGAGGGGCCGGGGGGCCTGTATAAGGTGAAAACGGTTGGCGGGAGGGAGTATTCACCACGCGCTTCATCCCCATCTCGCCGCCGCCTCCGCTGCCAGCGCCGCCGCCTGCGATTCGCCCCTTTTCCCGGCCGCATCTGCAGGCGCCCCGCCGCACGTGACACCCCCCGGCCGCGGACGTACCCTGCCGCCGGTTTCCGGCTCGCCCCGCCCGTGGAGAACCCTTTCCGGCCAAATCTGCGCCGCCGCCGCCGATCTGTGGGTGAGTCCTTCTCCGCTCGATTTTGTTTTGTTTTCGGACGGAGTACTCCGTTAGTGATATGCGGTACCCGTTTCAGATGGAGTTGAGCCCGGAGGAGGAGTTTTTGCTCTCCGATTCGTCCTCCTCCGACGACTCCGACGTGGAGACGCTGTTTGAAACCCGGCGGCAGCAAATGGTGGTCGCCGTCCTCACCGTCAAGGAGTTCGATGACCGGTATGCGAAGCAGCGGCAAGGATCCAAGGTTGGCCGCCTTTGCATACCACGGAACCGCTTCTATGGCAACCAGCTGCTCATGCATGATTACTTCTTTGGCATTGCTTCTTTGGTTTGCCGGGCACATTGAATGATATCAATGTGTTGCAAAGGTCTCATCTACTACGAAGGCATGGGCAATAGCAATTTTTTAAATTCATTTGAAGCATGTTTGATTCAAACAATATTTTTATTCTACAACATTTCTTGTATTGAATTATTGTTTAATTCGTGTGATTCAAACTTTTATTGTAATAAATTATTGATGAGGATTCATAGTGTATTATTGTTGTAATAAGAATATTTATAATTTAGTTCTTATTTATTTGTTATTCAGTTTTTATGATATTCATGCCTACTTGATGTTTTGCATATACAGTTTCTGAACGAGGCGCGGCGGAGCAGAAACCGTAAAGCCGAACCTCAAAACAGAATGGCTTTGCGGTTTCTGCTCCGCCGCGCCTCATTTCTAGCCAAAAAACGCGCGTTCCCCGACCCTTAAAAATGTTTTGCGGGTTCGCGTTTTGCGGGCTCTGCTAGAGATGCTCTAAGAAAGTATTACTGATCTGTAATTCTGTATTGAGACAGCAAGATATGCTCTGCAGTCTGCACACAACTTACCGGATGTGATTATCCGAAATTGAATAAAAGTGGATTAGAATATCTTCCTATGTGTTTCAGTATAGCTCTTAGATCTGCTAACTTGTTATTACTAAATTTGAAATTTGTAGGATCTGTTGAGACAGAGATTAAAGATTCATGTGTTTCCTCATCTCACTGAACGAGTTGCCAGATGATGTCCTCATCGAGATCTTTCGCTCCCTCTTTTGCAAGCACCCGGCCTGCCTGATCCGGACATCCCTCGTCTGCAAGCGATGGCACTACCTTATCAAAAACCGCCAATTTGTGCTTGGCGTCTTCAGCAACTCCACTATTCTCCCCCGTTTTATCCCCACTGGGAATTCTGTCGCAACAACAACTTTCTCCCTAGGAATGTCCTTGGCTGCCGCCACAGCCTTGTCCTCCTTGTCAGGGCCGTCTCCAGAAATTGGAGGCCCCTGTGTGAAATGCAAAATGGAGCCTTGAAATTTGAAAAAAATACATGACATAGCAACTAAAAATACTTTCACTTTATTACATAACTTCAATATGTGTTATTTTTAACAATATATATATAAACATATCAAATCTTAAAAATACTGAAAGTACCACTAAAGCAACAAACTAACCTCATGTTCTACTAAAAAGCATCATCTGTCTGGTATTTCTTGAAATGAAATCTTCAATCATATCTACATAATTAATCTTCTCTAGGATATCATTTTCAAGTGCTATTGTAGCCAATCCATTGAGTCTTTCTTGTGTCATAGTAGTCCGCAAATAAGATTTTAACAACTTGAGTTTGGAGAAGCTCCTTTCGGCCGATGCAACCGTAACAGGAATAGTTAACAAAAATTTGTATGCAATAGTAGCAACAAAATAATACATGCGCTTCTTCAAATAGTTCTAAATATCAATAGGACCCATGGATTTTCTCAAGTATATCTTGGACGTAGATAAGCTCAATAAACAATTCATGTCCATTAATATCATTACGTTCTTCAATCTTATTCCCGTTAACATCCTTACGTTCTTTCCTCTTAAGTGCATCCTCAAGGTTAAGACAAGCAGCGCTCAAACTATCATCATCAATGGATCGTAGTCTATCAAAGTAAACAAGAAACCAAAAAAAATTTCGTACCCTTGATATTGATCAAATCTCTTGTTAAGTGAAGCTATAGCTTGATCAACAATAGGTATAAAATAATTTACCCTGAATGAATCCTCTGCAGATTGTAAATTAATAGATGTGTCATCTGCGCCCTGATCAAATTGCCTTTTTCTTTTGATTTTACGCTTGGTAATGTTCATTGGGATTCAGACGTATCCAGCTACATGCCTGCATGGATCGTGGCCTGGTATCTGCCTAGAAACGTCAAATGGGCTGCAGAAAGCAAAGGAAATATTAAATGGGCTGCTGCTGGCTGAATCTGGGCCTGGTTGCAACATTTGATACGTACCTACTAGTACTAGGCAGCAGGAATTTGGGGGCCCTGGAATTCGAGGACCCTGTTCGGTCGAGCAGCTCGAACCTGGCCATCGACGGCCCTGCTCCTTGTCGACTCATGTTGGAACCAGCTCCAAGGTGGAATCCAATGACTGGCAGCAGGAAATATGTACCAGTTAATCCCGCTGCGGACAGCCGTTTTAATCATGGTATCGTTCCTGAGAGCCATGCGGCAGTGCTCTGTGCAGCCGGCCACAGGGACAATGGTGACTCCCACTCTTGCCCTTTCCTCATAGTGTGGGTATTCACCTGCACACGCTATGCCTATGCCTCTAGATACTCGTCAGAGAGTGGCAGGTGGCACTCTTTTGTGTCTTCGCCAACACCATCTGAGGTTGATTCAAGGCCTAGCATCCTTGCTGATAACATCTTATACTGGACGCTCAAGTCAAAATATATCCTTGCCTACGAATTGGGTACGTCTAGATTATACCATATTGAGTGTCCACCCAAAACACATCGTGTATTCAGAAGGAATGTCCACATCATGAAGGCAGAGAACGGCGGGCTAGGCCTTGCTACCTTAACAAAGTTCAACCTGCGCCTTTGGGCGCGGGAGACATATGCTGAGGGTGTTATGAAATGGGTGCTACGCAGGACCATTCAGCTGGATGCATTGCTTCCGCTGAAAGTGTCATCAGCGCCACTGGTAAATAATCATCTGGCCAGTAGTGGACGTCCGGTCAGGATACTGGGCCTCGTTGAGGATGACGATTTGTTTTTTCTGTGGACGAGAATTGGTGTCTTTGCAGTCCAGCTCAAGTCGATGATGTACAAGAAAGTTTTCGAGGCTGATGTCTGCGCAACAGTCTTACCCTACATTGGTTTTTATTCCACAGGTGATAACATCAGTATGCTTTGCCTTCACCTTTTTTTAATCCTCTGTTTGTCCACGCATGCATCTTCCTAATTATAAGTTAGTAGTATCAGACAAGGTTTCATATTTTTGGGAGAGCTGAAACTTCAGCTTGCCTCGTTTTTGTGCTGATCCAAAATGTACTAGTTTTGTATATGTACCGCTTCTTTGCTGGAATTTTAGTTTTATTTCTACTGGGCCTAGCCTAAGCATGTTTATTTTCTTCTCCCTTACAGGTGTTGTGGACGCCGCCTAGTGAAAATATTGGAGACGTTGATGATATATATATCTCCTATTATACAGAATTAATTGAGAAAGGCCCTGGGTCTTACTGAGGTGGTGAGCTAGCCAGGCAGGGTTTGAACCTCACTCATACCTATTAAAAATCGTGTACCTAGTTCCTCCTAGGAAAACCTCATCTTTTTTTTACTGAATTCCTTTAGATAAACATGATGGCATCATAGGCAGGTGATGGCAGGTTGTAGTTTTCTCTATTTTTCTCGTGTGGAGAAGACATCCATAGTTTTTGGATTCGTATATTGAGCTGTCTTGAATAGGGAAAGACCCCGAAGGAACTAGGGTCTGCTTTAATTTGGCTGTGGGTACACAATTATAAGAATGACCTCACAAAAAATAGGAGTTACATATAGGTCCTTGATCGAACTTTACAAGAAGCAACCTAGAACGGATCACACATATGCGATTAGGTCCTTGCAAACCACCCTCGATGTTCTGCCTCCAGAAACGCCCGGTCCTATTGCCGACTAGGTATGCTACCACTTGAGGACAACTTCAGATTATTTTTGCGCCGCCATCCGGGGGTGGAAAAAAGAGACAAAGGGGTAGAGCCCTTTTGCCATACTAGATCCTGCCGGGGAAACTTTCCTCATGGAAGGGGCAATCGAGGCCATTGTCATCAAGCCGTGCATCACCAGAATTATCATCTCCATCAACACCAACACCAGCACCATCTCCATCGCCGTCTCCACTCCGCCCATCCGTTCAATCTTTAAACTATAACTTGTATCTGTCATTGAGAGTAATTTTTTATGTGTTGATTACCTCTTATAGTTGACGCTTAGAAGTTTTATTGGTGAAAGATTGTTATTTTTAGATTGTAAATCATATATTCATCTCCTCTAATCAGGATCCATATGATGTCTTGTAAGTAGATTTCTTAGTTCTTGAGGAGATCTTGTCACTAGTAATCTTGATAAATTCAGTGACGTTCAATCTTTTGATATTTAGGTTGGGGAGTCTATTCTCTAGTGGTGTCATGTGAACGTCGACTACATGAAACATCACCTTTATGACTAAAATGCATTGTTTATTTAGTTCGTTCATGATGGGTTGTGGGAGCGATAAAATACCTAACTCCAGTTTACAAACTATTGCATGAGGTTATGGTTAGATTATCTTAATTCCTCTCTTGTATTTGTAGATGCTTGCGAATAGTGTAATAATAAGTACATTAGCATAGGTTTACCCAGTCAACAATAAAAAAAATGAAAGTTAATCAATGGAACTTGATGAAAGTGACTAGACATTATTCCAATATGTCCTCGAGAATGTTTTAATCTCTATAAGAAACACACCGGCTTGTCCTTAGCTCAAATAAGGATAGGGCCACCTCCTGCACTTTTACTATTTTGCTCTTCTTTACTTGCTATTAAATTCCTTGTTGCTTTTAAAACCACATTAAAAATTGTTCACAGAGGATTCCTGCCGTCCACGTAAAAAACACCTCAAAGAAGTCGCCACCAAAGAATACGCACCTTAGGAACTACACGAAGTTTCCATGGACTTCTCGAGATCTCTGCATCATTATCAGAAGACGAGGGAACTACACAAAAGTTTCCATATACCTCAACTAATATGGAAAGGAGGGAGTAGATGGCTAGAATCATAAAATGGCATGTTAGACAAGGTGCCATTCTTGTGCTTGGGACAGCTCCACTCCACCAATTTTCCACGCGGAGCGGGTGAAGCTGTCCCAAACGGACAAACTCCACCCTTGAGGCGAAGCGGAGCTGAGACCTCGCCTATGCAATTTACCGAAGCGAGGGAACATGTGCTTCACCTGCTCCACTCCACGTCCCCCTAGCACCAATATGTCCCCTGAATTTGAGTGAATTTACCCACCACTGCCATCATAATTAGCCCAAAGCGAACCGTTTTCTCCTACTAACCTCTTCTCTCGATAGGATCTCCCAGATAGTAGGCGAATAGGGCACGCCGCCGCCACCTTCTCCGGCGAAGATCCTCCCCTCCAGAGCAAGGGGAGGCAGGATTGAGGTTTAGAGGGGGGCCAATCATGGTAGAACTCAATTGGGGGGGGGGGGGGGGGGGGTGGGGGGGGTGGAGGGAGGGGCAATTAGACTAATTTCAACTAAAATAGCCTTATTTATAGAAAAATTCCTGTTGTAGTATGACATAGGGGGGTGGGGGGGGGGGGGGTGGAGGGAGGGGCAGTTAGACTAATTTCAACTAAAACTCCCATCACTCCCATCAAAATTAGCCTTATTTATAGAAAAAATCTTGTTGTAGTATGACATGGGGGGGGGGGGGGGGGGGGGGGGAGGGGCATGGCCCCTTCTGGTCCCCCTAGCTCCGCCAATGCTCCAGACCAGCCCCGGTGACAACCGAGGCTACCCTATTGTCTCTCGCGTTGTCCGCCCCTCTCCTCTCCAGCCACTAGATTTTTCCCCGCTGGCCCCCTGCTTCTAGTCTCGTCTGACCCGCTGCCCTCGTCATCTGTCTAGACCAGAGACTCGCCGGTCTGCCGTTTTCTTGCAGCACAGACTCGGCGAAGACTTCCATGTCAGCCTGCACCAGGGACCCGTCGCCAGTTTCCTGCAACTCGCTGCTGCCGCGCTTGTAATTGGCATCCAGCTCCAGGAGCTCGACGCTGCAAGGTGTGCTGCTGTTTCCTGTAAAGGTCAGTTTGGTGAACGTGATGAGCTACTCTTTGTTTTTTTGGTATTTCCGTTTTGTGGACGTGATGAGTAATTGGTGTGCTGCTGTTTGTGTAAAATTCAGTTTGGTTCATAGATGGTGAACATGATGATCAGTAGAGGTGTGGTACTGTTTTCTGTAAAATTCAGTTTGGTGAACGTGATGAGCTACTGTAAAAACTCAACTCACATGTACAAACATGCCACAGTTCCGATGCACAGAAAAAAAAGTAGAAACAATTCATGTTGCTGAGACAACTCACCTTCATGTAGTACACATACTTCGGAAATAAAAGAAAATAAGAGGGCGCTAGTCATTTCAGGACAACCTATCTCTAATCTGAATCTGGAGCTAACACATAAGCCAAACACTTTTTTGGCTGCTCTGGAGCTGGTTGGTGGAGTGAAGTTGAGAGGGGAGCGGAGTGGAGCTCTCCCAAACACAGCTAGTTACAAACAAATTTACCAATACCACCGACTCCGAGTACAAACTTCACATGGATAACCTTGATGTTGTTGGTGTCCTTCGTTTTGTTGGTTCACGTTCAGAAAAAGAGGACATGTACCATGACATCCCTTTTGTGAGCGTAAGAGAGTCGATGGAAGCCAGTGATTTCAGCAAGTTAGTTCCTCATAAGCATATTAACAAACACCTTTGATGCATGCAACATAACAACCGCTTGCATGTTCACAGCCAAGAACAACAAAAACAATATACTTGTAAGAGCACTGCAACATCATTGATTCGTTATCCCTAACATAATTATCGACATATTAAAAAAAATCACGCGTGCCATGCTTCCAATGTTCACACAACCGAATATCACCAATTTTGAGAAACATCACTCACGAACTCATGAGCAGCAACAAATATGACATGGACAACTAAATTCCACGGTGCCTTGCAAGCTGCAAATCACTTTCGCCAATTCATTATGTCAACTGCAAAATACACATAGCACAGAAACTTCGTGCAAGAATCCAAGCTTCCGTAATTATAATCGAGTATGAAACTAAAACGCAGAATATGGCGAATTAATCTTTGCCAAAAAAACACCCAATTCTTATTATTGCAGGTCCTGAGATCTCTGCTTGGCATGCAGGAGAGTTACTTATAAGTCTCTGATGTCTCAGTAGTCTCCTTTTCACTCCGATTATTGGTTATCTAAACGAATAATCTAAATCTTATAATCAATCATATGTTTGTGTAGGCTACGGGTAATTAAATTGTTGGCGTGTGGATGTTGAGCAGTGAAACCCTGGTGCGCAGGAGGCTCCTGAACACCTTCTCGCTCTCGCTCTCCAGCTCGCCCACGCACTGCTCCAGCTCCTGCAGCTTCGCCAGCGCCGCGTCCCTCTGCACATCCTCGACGGCGGCCGCCTTGCTGCCCACCATTGCCAGCCGCTTCTTGGACAACGAGGAGGACACGGCCAGTGCCGCGGCCACGGCGGCGTTGGCGAGGGAGGCGACCTGAAGGAAGACTGACGCCGACGCCGCGGCCGTGTCGCCCACGGCCTCAGCTACCGTGTCGCCCACGGCCTCAGCTACCGTGCGCGTGACGTCGAGGTCGGACGAGGCCCCGGGGTGGTGGACGACGTCGGACGCGCACCTGGCGGCAGAGGCGGCCAGGCCAGCGAGCTCCTTGGCGGCGCGCCGCTGTGCGCGCGCGGAGGAGGCGAGCTTGGCATGGTCCCGGCGTCGCACGGCGGCGTGGAGCTCGGCTGCGTGCTGGCGGAGCGCGAGGAGCGCGGCGAGGAAGGAGCCGTAGGCGTCGGCGAGGGCCAGAAAGCCGTCGAGGAGGTGCGAGGAGGAGGCGGAGAGCGGCATGAGCAGCATGAGCTCGTCGAGGACGCAGAGGAGCGCCCTGACGTGGGCGAGCGCCAGCGGGTTCTGGCCCAGGTCGGAGGTCCAGGACCGGAGGGCGCGCAGCTGGTCGTCGACGTGTGTCAGCAGCGGGTGCTTCTGGCTCGGCACGCTCGCCGACCGCACGTGCCCGACAAACGTCCTCGCCATCGTCGTCGGCGCCATTGATCTTGTCGCTGTGATCTCCAGCTTCAGCTGCAGAGCTACTGGTCGTGTCTTGTCGTCGATGGAGCGGGAGAGAGTTCGATGAGGACGAAAGTGCGTGCTCGTGCGTGGTATATATAGGCGTACGCGCACGAACGGGGAGAAGCCATTGATTGGCGCAGGCATGGTATGGTGTGTGGTACGGTGGCGCCTGTCCGGAGTAGATGAGTTGTCGCGTTCGTGGCCACTGTGGGAGACGGAAGCTTCGGTGAAGATGAAGTGGACGTACGGCTCACATGCACGCATAGGATCACAGCCTGTACCGCTGTACATGCGCCGTACAGTTAAGGGAAAACTGACAACCTGACCGTTTGAAACTCAAAGAGCCCTTTTGATTCCGAAAACTCAACGTAGAAGTCCAGCGACGTACTTTCGCATGCAAAGGCGGCGCTCTAGGACAGCCACTTCCTCTCGCGCGGTGCGGCGGCGGTGCTTTCTTCTCCGCCCTCGTCTCCGGTGATGGCGGCGGCGTTATTCTTCCTCATTCTCGTCGTTCGCACAGAAAATGGCACACATGGAACTGTCGGAATTTCGACCTCGGGCCCGGTAGGAGGAAATGACGGAAAACCACCACAATTGGGGCTGAGATGTCAAGTTGCACCGAAAATTGGGGCTACTGACAGAAAACACCGAACTTTGGGGCAGTAGTAATGTGACAGAAAACACCGAAATTGGGGCTACTGCCAGAAAACACCGAAAATTGGGGCAGTAGTGTGACAGAAAACACCGAACTTTGGGGCAGTAGTGTGACAGAAAACACCGAACTTTGGGGCAGTAGTGTGACAGAAAACACCGAAAATTTGGGCTACTGACAGAAATCAGTGCAAGTTGTCACACTACTGCCCCAAAGTTCGGTGTTTTCTGTCAGTAGCCCCAATTTTCGGTGCAACTTGACATCTCAGCCCCAATTGTGGTGGTTTTCCGTCATTTCCTCGCCCGGTAGATTAGCTCAGAGCCATACAATGAAAACCTACAATGAATTCTTATTTTTTAGCACATAGTTGAGATTAGCCCGATCGCTAGCTAGATATCCCAGCTAATTTTTTTTTAAATAATACGAGAAATCTATTTAATTCTGGAAATAATACGCAATATTTTTTTTCAAAAATATTATCCATTCGTCCTTGGGGAAGACGACAGGACCTACTCGTCATAGGCGAGGCCGACTAGGCCCACTCGTCGTCGCGTAAGACGAGTAGTGGCTGGGCCACGTCGCCCCGATCCTGGGAGCGCTGTCGTCTTCGCCGACGACGACAAGGCGGGCCAGTCGTCTTCGCCAAGGACGACTTTTCGCGCGGCAACCAAATCCAGCTCAGCCTCAGGCCACCAACCCCACCCGTCAGTCTCCCAAATCCCCACCTACCCTTCTCTCTCCTCTGTCTCATCTATTTCTCTCTCCCTTCCACCTTTTTCCCCACCGTCGACGGATTTTCAATCTCCAACTCCGGCCAGCACCGAGCACGCCTTCAGGCTAGCACAGTTGCCGCCGCCGCGCGTCATCCTCAGCTACATGTAGAGCTCGGCCTCGGCCACATCCCGTTCTGGACGACGATGGCGCCTCGAGGTCGGCCATGGCGAGCAAGGTCGTCGGGGAGGCTCTCGCGCGGGGAAGGCGTGTGCAGCAGGTCGGCCTCCTGGACGACCTCGACGCGGCAGAGCAGGGCACGCGCACGGGCGGCCACGGGCGTGAGACGGCCACGCACGCACTCCTCCGTGGTGGCCGAGGGCGGCGGCCGGGTGGTGGAGTAGCGCGGGAGTAGGAGGCGTCGGCGGCCGGACGAGCCTCGCGGCGCTCCACTGCAAGGTGCGGGCTCCCGGCCTCGATTGCTCTCGCTGCTCCACGACATGGCGGCCGTCGACGGCGTCAACGACTTCGAGTCCAGGTCGCCTCGGTCCTCTGCTCTATGGTGTGCTAGTTGAATTTGTTCCGCTGCTGCTCTGGATTTGAGGACGAGAGGCTTGTTGTCTTCGGCAAGGATGACAGGGACCCTAGTCGTCTTCGCCAAGGACGAGTAGGACCTGTCGTCTTGCCCAAGGACGAATGGATATTATTTTTGAAAAAAAATTGCGTATTATTTCCAGAATTAAATAAATTTCGCGTATTATTTTAAAAAAATTAGCGATATCCCAAGCATCCCGGGAAATGGTCATACCGGCTAAAAAATTCCTATTTTTTGAATTAACAAAACTCTCGGTAAATGGTCATATTGGTAATGGAAGTTTTCAATTTTTTAATTTCGGTTTTCAAATTCGTCTAAACCGCGGTAACTTGAAATCCTGACACCCCTTGGGAAATTTTTCCTACCAAGACCGCGGTTAATGATTTTCAAATCAAATGAACAAGGTTATGGGCATAATCACGATAATGTTCTACTTTTAGCACATAGTTGTGTCTTACCATACTTAACCTGCTCACCCGGTGTGTTGTCTATCGCCATATCGACGGGGCCTTAATGGGAAAAAAGTGTAATATAGTAATGTACATAATTACCACTGGTGTTGCTAATCTTTTATTAATATTGTAGATTTTCTATTTTGTTAATAAATATTACAATATAAAATTTATAGTGACTCTTTTTATTGGAATTAATAGTTTTTACTCACTCCGTTCCGAAATAATTGACGTGGATTTAGTTCAAAAAATCACGTCAATTATTTTGGAACAGAGGAGTAGATAGCTACAATGCTAGATATTCATCACAGAGAAAATACAGCATTCTGAAGTAGTTATGTACAAACTGAAAAATCCTGCCGACTCGGTCTATGAACTTAATTACATATGAATGACCATGGATGCCGAATTGCAGATGAACTAGGGACGCACAATCCGCACAAAAGGACATGAACCATGAGAATCCCTTACCAGTGCATCTGGAGAGTAGATAGGAGAGAAGACTTTGGGGAAGACGACGCAGGGGCTGAAGATTCTGCGCTGCTGGCAGGCACCGTGCATGCCAGCTACGGATGTCGCGGTGCTGCCGGTGACCGGTCCGCCGGACGACGGGACGACGACCCCTAACTATAATAACCAGCACGAGCGAATCTCTCTGCCAAAGCAACTATGGGTACATTCGCGCGTAGGGATTGACCTAGGGAAGAAGAGGAAGCTTACAAGCCATGGACACCGAGGCACCTGACCTACTCGATGTATTTTGTTTGTCTGATACACACTAGAACAGCCTGTCTCCTCCAGATCAGATCAGAGCTAACATCAGTCGAGCTTCTGGGATCACAATGTCCACGGCGACGGGACATGCCAGCCTGCTTTGTGCTACGTATACACCTGCGTGTGCAATATATGTGCAAATCTCATGGCAGTGACAACTCAACCGATCCATCCATCCATCCATCGGTCCATGCTTAATGTGATCTGTTAAACGTACCCATCTTAGTTAAACTACCTACCTAGCTAGTTAACCGTATCCACTTGTGTCGTAGATGGAGACTGAATCACATCGATAAATTTACCAGCTAACTAACCACTAGCAGGTCAAGGGCTTAGTCGTACTGCTCTAATTTGCTGTTTAGATTCCAAGTGTCGAGTTTGACAGTGCTGATTAGCTGTATAAGACCCGGTCTGTAGATCCACGGATATGACATGTCATCTTCACTCTTGGATTAGTTGTATAAATGGGAATTTATGCTGCGCTCTTTAGGTGTAATTTTTTTTAAAAAAAAACTAGCTTTGACGCTGCGAAGCTATAATACATTGTGGAGGAGTAAATTGCTAGAAAAGGATTAATAAGAAACATTACAATCTCCATCCACTATGAGAATTGGCAACTTCGCCAAGTGTCAAGGATCGACCCTCGAAACTCGAAAGTGTGAAAATACTCGGCAAACAACACTTGCCAACAATATATTCGCCAAAACAGCTTTGCCGAGTCTATTTTTTCGGACACTCGGCAAAGATGCATTTGCCCAGATGGAGTTCACTACACTCGGCAAAACGAGACACTCGGCAAAATAAAGTCGGTGCACGGCAAAAAAGTCGGAGTTCACGCCTTTGACAAGTCCCCGAGTGTTTTTCCTCAGGCTCGCCTTAGATTGGTCTTTGCCGAGTGTCCGAGAAATAAACTCGGTGGCACTCAGCAACCACGCTGGTGAATGTTTAATTTTGCATAAGATCCCAGTGTACATAGTCGCAATTTATTCTCTTTTACTCTGGAAACATGATTATGTACATAACTGAAAATAAAATCAGAAACTTGTTGAACTGTCGATAGGTAGGCTTAACATTTGTCAGGTAACAACATGGGCAAAAAAAATGTGTGCTCCCTCTATTTGATCTCTGTTTATAGCTAGAGTTAGCATTTGTGTGCTAATAACATGTACATGTATTTTTGTGTGGCTGTGACAGCTCAACCGGTCCATAATTTGATCCAACTTTTGTTAACACCACAATTGATACAGTTTAAGTAGTGTCAGAAAAACGTGTTTTTGTCTGCATGTGCCTAGATCAGGCTAGGCTAGGTGGAACTGGAAATCAAACTAGCAAGACTAGAACCGCTAGTCGTGTACGCTTTGCTGTTAATATTCCCAATGTCCCCTTTGATAGTGTTGAATACCTAGCTGCAATTCCATAGTCAATTAAGTGAAACAGATCGATGGCATGGTCAAAAACATAGATGATCTCTTTTACCCGTCCTGGTCTAATTTTATTTTGAGAGTTTCAATCAAGTTGCACATTTTAGTATTTTTTCGTTCGAAGAATGATGCAAGTTTAAATTGCTAAATTTAGTCCAAAATAACCTAAATTTGACAGCAAAGAAGGATGATGGCTGATACAGCTTGGTTACTATGAATATTAGCCCTAATTACTCAGTGCAATGTTCATCACACATTACAAATGGTCAATACAATATTAGCGACCATTCAAAAAAAAATACAATATTAGCAAGAAATTCACAAACTAATGGCAATTTTCAGATACTCGAACATTCATGAATGGTTTGCATGAGATTCCATGTTTACATTATCCAAAACATGTGTATGTAAATATCTGAAATTAAAATGAGGAAGCATCTTTGTATATAATCAAGAAAACTGCAGACATATGCACAACCTAAAATTTTCCTCTCTGTATTTGGTCTCTTTTATTATGTGAAGTTAATTTTTTTTTGAGAAGTTAATTTTTGTGTGTATTAAGTACATATTTTTCTGGTCCTAACATTTCAACTAGTACATTCTTTGAGCCAGTTGTGATTTCCTGAACAACACACTTATTACAAGATCAGGGTCAGATAGGTACGCAAACCGTAGACCAACCTAGTGAGACTAGAGATAGATTGACTTTTGGAGTTCAGATTGGAAATGTTCCCTTTGTCAGCGTTGGCTAGCAGAAATTCCAAAGTCAGTGAAGGCGAAAAAAATCGACGACATGGTCAAAACATAGGCGATGTGTATTGTTAGTTTGTTACTCGCCTTGGACTAATTTTTTTTGTGTTTGACGGTGGGATTAAGCTGTTTAATACAACCGGACGAAGTACCGCATGGTCGACGCATGTACATTAGGAGTTAGTTTGGATAGATTTGGAAGTCGGCTAGTTCATGTCCCCAACCTCTGCTGCCTTGGTGATGGCTACACTATGGCAAGGGGATTTTGCTATTAAGATGTTGTATGTACGCGTTGGCAATGAAATCAGTTAGTACATGTTCATCTAAATATGATCTTCTTTGGTTTATTCTCTTTGTGATTCGAGATGAAAATATTTTGGTTTAGTCAAACTAGTTGGAATTATTGGATACTGGTACCGAATTATGTTCATAAGAAATGGGAGGGAATTTTAGCAGCATGTTGTACTGTAATTCTTCCAAAAAAAAATTTAGCAGCATGTTCATCATTATAGGAAGGCAAATTCTGTTTGTCAAGTATGAACTCTTTGTATACATGTAGCGAAATCATCTTCTCCGTATTGATGTATTCTCTGTATATATGTACATAGTATGTGCTGTTCTACTACTAGATCTTTACAAGGCCTAAGTAACTGAGTTTATTTCTCCAAGTATCTCTAGATTGTGGGCGTCATAATGTTGAGCAGTGAAACCCTGGTCTGCACAATGCTCCTGAACACCTTGTCGCAGACGCCGTCACACTCGTCGAAGCACTGCTCCACCGCATGGAGCCGCTCCACGACCACGTCTGCCGTCTCCGGGACGGCAGTCTTCCTGGCGAAAGAACCGAACATCGTAGTCTTCTTGCAAGACGATGTCGTTGATGATATGAGCCCGGCGGCGGAGAACACGGCCACGGAGGCTGCCACACTGGCAGCGACCGCCTCCATGAGAAAGGCTGCCATCTCAGCGTCTTCGCCGCGGTTGTCAACAAGGTTCAGCCGCATGCCTTTGGAGGAGATGGAGGCAGCAAGGCGAGCGAGGTCCTTCTCGGCCCTGTGCTGGGATCTGGTGGCCGAGGCGAGCCTGGCGGCGTCTCCTTTTCTTAGCGCGGCGCAGCACTCGGCGGTGGCGTGTTTGAGGTCGACGAGGGACTGTTGGAAGCCCTGGTGCGCGTCGGCGAGGAGGAGGAAGGCATCGAGGAGGCGTTCTGCGGCAACTCCACCGCAAAGTGTGTTTTGCGGCTCTGGGAGGAGGAGGACATCGGCGATGGAGGAGTGGAGGGCATGTATGTGGGTGAGGCTGGCGGCGAGGGAGGAGTTGGTGGATGACCGGACGACGGCTATTTTGGAGTTGAGATCTGCGAGCAGCGGGTGGGAGGCGGTGCATGCCGGAAGGCTGATGGAGCGGACGTGGCGGGGCTTGGAAGTAGACCTCCCGGCGTCAGAGGGAAAGAGATGGATCGACCAAAGCTGGGAGCCATTTGGATGGATCTTGATTTTGGTTTCTTCTTGTGTTTGTTGCTGCTGGTAGATGTGTGAGATCGATGAGATGATGTAGGAGACGAGCTGCGAACTCATATATATGGGGTAAGCATATGGCAGGTTGGCATGCAAGGTGCCCAACAACCGATGGTTGCACGTGTGGGCAGAAATTGTGGGGGGACATGATCCGCGAGGACAGCTTGGTGGAGGCCGTGCTACTGCTATCTCAAGTCAGATCTCAACGCAAAGGCCCTTGATGGTGCGTGCGTGCATGTGAAATGACACGCATACAGTTGGATATATTCCCAGTGACATCGAAGCGAGATCGATATGAGATCGAATCCGTGCGTGCGCGCGATTTTGTCCCTTTTGCGTTGCAAGTTGGGAGACATGAGAGATTCCAACTCACCCTTCGGCTGTTGAATGGCTGATTAAGCTAGCCGGTATACTACTACAAGATACCTGCTAATAGTGCTGCTACAAGAAAATGAAGTACTATAATAGCCTTTTCTGTGCACGATCGATGCATGATTGTAGTATTAAGTTGGCACTTAGTAGCTGCTACCCACGATATGCATATGTTGCACGAATGGGTTGTCGTCGCCATCCAGCTCTTGTCGACCTACGCACCAGCCGTTTGGTTTGTGGTGGCACCGAACTATACATAGCTTGCTAGCTTCATTGGTTAATTTGTTTGTGCACGCACGCACCATCTTCTCTAGGTTTTAACGTATGAAACAAAATGACCATCTATTTAGAACATCTCATAATATTATTCCATAAGTATCCATTTGTTTCATACGTTTGCTAATAATCAGTATCTTGAAGGAAAAAACAAATTGTCTCTCTATATTTATAATAAACTTAAAGAAGGACCTGATCAATCAATGTCAACTTCAGAAGGACTCCTCATAACATCGAAAAGGGCCCCTCTTCTTTTATCCTTTTTATTTGAGATCAAGCCATTGGCTTCTTACCTCGAGCCGGGTTAAGAAGATAGATTGTACATTTGATTGTTTAAACGTGAGCTTAAACTCATTCTAAGCATGTTTCAGTGCAGGAGAAGTAGTGATGTAAAAGGAGCAGTTTTAGTCATGTCGTTTGTTTAAGTTGTTGTTTTCAGTTGTATTTTGTGTCTCTGTACGCACAAGTAAAACACATACTCATACTCATGCAAGGGTTACAATTGTATCATGGATCAAATTCAGCAACCAGTAAAACCCGTTTGCAAATGATGAGATTTCTTAAAACCGAGTTAAATTATGTATTATTTATAATAATGTTCCCACTTCATTATCATGAGTTTAATATTTTTAGTTTTGTAGTACTCCTAAAGGGAAATTCTTAGACCTTAAGAGATTGGAAATTGTGACTAACTTAGTTTCTTAGCTTCACATACTAATTACACTTTGTATTGTTTTATTTTTGCACGGATAATGCAAGAACTATATTGATCATGTAAGGAAACATATTTCGGTTATCATAAGATACAAAGAATGGATCCTCCATAAATTTTTAATTTTAATTTTATATTTTAAATCGTTTTATTCGTGCAACCACACCTTTATTTTTGTGCTTACATTTTCGAAATATGTTATGATTTTTGTGATTTTGAGGCAACAATTGTTTAGGAAGTATAGTAATATACATTTTCACACATTACATAACTTTAATAGGAAAATTAGGGGCCACACAAAATTCCACTTTACATTCTGCAATGGAGATATTTAATCTTATTAAAGTTAAATATATAACCAGCAAGAGAGAACAAGGGTAAATGTGAAAAAAATAAATGGTGACATTTGCACTTATTACTACTTCACAATTGTCAACTAGATATATCTAATCTTCATAATCTCTACATTTGAGGGCATTGTATTTTTTTTCTTGATTCATGTGTACCCTAGAAGAGTCTATCTATTATGTAGATATATATGTATTCTAAGAATACTGAAGTAAATTAAAGAACTATAATGCCTTACTAGGCATAAATCAACTTCTGGTGTAATGTGATCATTTTTGTTTTGTCGTACTTAGGTGAATTGCACTCTAACAAAATAATGATTAAAATAACCCAACTAAACTAACTAACAAAAAATATATTTGGTAAATTTTATGGCAAATATATAGCTTAATTACACTGTCACTTCAATTTAATTATGCTAATTTTTACTATGCATATTGATTAAGATCACATATTAGTAAGATGACATACATTTAATTCAATAGATGTTAATATGAAGTAAAGAGTTTAATATAAATATGTCCTTGCAAAATGTTTGATGAATTTTTGTACCAAAAATTCATAGTATACATATAAATTAGCACAATTCTACTCTATGGCGTGTGGGTCCCACGATGTACAATTATACTTAGGTGCTCCACATGGAGGAAAATACGGAGGCAGGCCAATGTCCCAAGATGTGAAGTACCCACTACAAGAGAATAGGGCCATAGAGACACTATTCTGGTCTGTAGAGATACTAAAATTGCCTCTACATAGCTGTAGAGGCAATTATCATAGTGTCTCAAAAGTGTCGCTACGGGCAGTGTCTCTTATACTATAGAGTTATTTTGTGAAATGCCTATATATGACATAAGGTCACTTTCTAGGGACAACAAGTTGTGTATCCACACACATTGAGGCACTTTAAAGATTCACTTGAAATGTGTATTTAGAGGTATAGAGGCACTTCCATGAGACATTTTAGCTTGTCCCTGACATCAATAGAAACATTCTATTGTGGCAATGTATCCATCTCCAGAAATCAAGATACATGTAAGCGAGGCCTTTTATCCGGTCCCTAAATGTAGAGAAAGACACATTTTCCCTTCTGAATACTAGTAGTTTTGGTGTGCCTCGTATTGGCGCGGCGGTAGCAGTAAGTGATGATGTGGGCAAGCCAAATCCATCTATTAAGGGTAGTGATGGTAAGTTGTATGTAGAATCAATTACATATAGCATAGAATTATGTTACATAAACAATCTGGTAGACTGTAGATTCTTCTTACTCCATAGGAGTACAGTTGACGACTAAAAAATAATAGAGAAAATGAAATGGCATAATAGGACGGGTGGTTTCTTTGTCGCCTTGTCTTGGTTGCTGTTTTCTTTGTCTCAAAGTTCTTCGTTGGAGGAGAGAATGACGAGCTCTTTGGCTGCCGGAGAGAGGCCGAGAACTAGAGCGAACTCTACTTCGTCGTCGGCAGGGATTGAGGGCTGCAGATCTGTTGGCCTGCAAGAAACACAAGAACACACAGGGTGTAACTGCAGGCGGCATACTACAGACAGCATACATAATAGCATTTAGAAAAAAAATAATGTTGATAAACTAAGGCAAACCAAGTTAGCTGAAATAAGTTATTTGCCAGACATGAACTCTGAGCTAAGTAAAAATAATGAACATGCAAATGGCCAAGTTGGAGACTTTGAACTTAGCTCTCGCGAGCCTGGTGGCGGCCGCGCCGCCTCCCCGTGCCTTCGTGCCGGCTCGCCGGAGTTCCCCACATCACGTCCGTCGCCGTCTGGGGACGGGTTCGGCGGGCGTTTCTGGGCCCTCACTGTCGAGGAGGAATCCGCCGAGGGCGCCATTAGCGAGGCGTCCGACGGCGAGGTTGGCTCGCCGGAGCGCCGGCCAACTGAGCGGTCCCCATCATTTGGGGACTTCATCCAAGCTGTGGTGGAGCGCGGGGGCTCCCTGCGGTCCGGCCGGAGATCGGCGTTCGCGCCGGGCGGCCGAGGATCCCGCTTCTCGCCGCCGACCGGCGAGCAGATGGGGCGGATCTCTTCCTCCACGCGATGCTAGGGCACGCGTCGGGGTGGCGACCGTGCAGCGGCAGGGGGTCGCTCCTCTCCTGGCCAGCCTTCTCCACCGGCCCGGCCGAGCACGGTTCCTGCGCAAGCTAGGGAGACGTCGGCGTCGCCGTCGTTGCCTCAATCCGCCCCGCTAGGGTTGCGGGAGGGCGTGCCTCGCGAGGAGGAGACGCCTGCTCCGGAGTGGGCTGGGCTGCCTCCTGGGCCGTTGATGACTCCCAAGTGCAGGAGATCAATTGTAGTACCTTTCAAATAGAAAAGGTTGTCGAACCCACGAGGAGCTGAAGGTATTGGTTAGTAAGATTGATAAACAAAGCAATGAAAGATGCAAGTGTTTTTGGTATTTTCGGTTGTATAATTCCAATGCAGCAAGTAACAGTAGCAAGTGAAAGCTCTCAAAGAGAGAAAGCCCAATCCTCTTATGTGACAAGAGGACAAGCTCAAGTGATATGTAACTTATATGTGGCAAATGTTCCCGAGGGCGGCATGGATATTGCTAGGCATAGAGATTTATTAAACAACACGTTGAATATCTTGTCAAGTTTTAATCTTCTTTGGATGGAGCCATAATTAGGTATAGCTAAGTAAATAAACTACAACCCCTTATGATGGATCATGTGGCCAAGTAAATGACTGCACAAGAATTATTAAGACTTAAGGTCCCACCATAGCATTACACTCTAAGGTCCCCGATACTAATACCCTCATAATATAACTTCATGACTCGGTCTCAGGTTTACATGTCCTCCCAAGTCTCCCTCAATTCATTATACTACGGTGTTCTCCTATGAGCCCATATAGGTGAAGTGTTGTGCAGTCGACGTTCGCACAACACCATCATAGAATCACATAAAAAGATAAACTCTTGACAAAATACCAACACATGTCATATATAAATCAATGCCAATTCATCCTATGCCCTCAGGAACATACGGGAACTACTCACAACGTGAAGACATGATGTGATTCAGTGGTATAAATGATACAACACAATCTGAAATTATAATCTCCCCACAAAACAATGACAAGCAGCAATTCACAAACATGTAGAATAGTACTTAGACAATAGCTAGGGTTCGAACAATCTCAAACTATGAGGGGGATGAAGTGGATCACGAAGATGGTGATGGAGATGGTGCTGGTCTTCACGGTGGTGATGATGGAGACTTCCGGAGGGGGGATGGCGGAGCCTACAGGAGGTGATTCCGGCAGCGTTTCCCCCTCCGATCTTCTCCGGCGGCAGCCTTCTGTCTTCTGTTTCGTGTGTTTCGTGTTTCTCCGCCGCCTCCTTTCGCGAAACACCAGGGGACCTTTTTTATAGACGTTTTAGGTCAAGACGGAGTCGGTGGAAGAAAAATCGACGGCAACGGAGCTCCGAGGGGGAAACGAGACAGGCCCACGCGGCCATGTACTTTTGGCCGCGTGGGACCCTCCCATTTGCAGCCTGTTGGGCTTCTGGTCTTCAATTTAAGCCCATTGCGTTCGTCTCGAAAATTCTGAACCGTGCTCTTTGACCTTGCCCTTTTTGGAGTCCCGAAGCTCCCGAAAAGTCTGAAAAACTAAAAAAGACGTTTTCTGGAAAAACAGGGTTAATTCCAAATAAATGGGAAAACTATGAAGTATTCCCAAAATCATTATAAAACATTGGTATAACCCTTATATGATGCAAATATGATTGGAATATAAGCAATTAAAGTGCAAAGTTCATGTATGCATTTTACATGCATCAGCCGTCTACTGGGCCCCTTCATGGCCCGCCTCCATTGCTGGGGGCGGGCGTTATGGACATGGGCCTGGGAATAGCCAAGTCTCACCCATGGTTGAGTCTCCTGCCGCCGGAGCCTGATGGGCCGGTGGGCTCGGGCGCGACGACCTTGGCCCAGCAAGACCATGTGGTTGGTGGATGCCCACCGCCGCCACATAAATGGCTCTGGATCCGACAGGGTTCGCTAGACCTAACCCAAGGCTTCCCTGCGACGGAAGAAGAGGTGAGGATAGGAAAGAAGAAGGCGCGCCACGTCCGCCGCCGCTCTCGCGGTCGTTTGCGTAGGTTGAGCCATGGACAGGCGTGGGGGAGGCCAACAACGCCAAGATGGGCGACCGGTGGGCGCGGCCGAAAAGCGCGAGGGCGTTCTGCGGGCCCAGGCGCTGGCGGCGCAAGGCAAGCGCAAGCAGCCGGAGGGCCAGCGCGGCCGCAATGCTCGGGCCAACGAACCGCCGGCATGGTTCGTGGCGAGGGAGAAGAAGAGGGAAGCGGCGGCGCGGTTAGCCGAGGCTGAGGCGGCGGCATCGGCGGCTGCTTCCGGCTCACGTGCCGTGGACCAAAACCGGGGTCGCAGCGACGAGAGTAACACTGGCAAGCGTCCGGCTGCCGAGGGCCAAAGGCCTAGTGCTCAGGGGAGGGAGGCTGGGGCCTCATCCTCCAAGATTGAATGCTTCAAGTGCGGCCAACCCGGCCATGTCCAGGCGGACTGTGCTAACCACCCGGTCTGTGTGCTATGTGGGGAGGCAGGTCACCACTCGGCGGCGTGTATGACCAGACAGCGACCGCGACTGCGCACGCTGGGTCAAGCCATCCTGGGTGTGGGTTACTTTGACCTTGACATCGAGCTGGATGAGCAGGATGAAGAGGAGGAGGCGGACTACAACAGGGCTATCATCTCGTTCAAGGAAGGGAACCCCCTCACCATCCTGGCCCTCAACCAGGAGCTGCACCACTTGGTCGAGGCCGAGTGGGATTGGCAGATCAAGGCGGTGACGCCTCGCGACTTCTCTGTCGTGTTTCCCAATCGGGAGACGTTGCGGATGTGTACCCGTAGTGGGCGGCTGTACCTTCCCTTCAATGATGTTGAGGCATCAATTACCCTTGACGATGACGATCCTGCCCCGACGGTGGTGCTCCCGGAGGTCTGGGTGCGGCTCTCGGGTCTGCCCCAGAGGTTTCGTCGAGAGGAGCGCCTGCTGGCCGGGATGGCCATGCTTGGGCGTCCCATCGAGGTGGATGCGGACTCGCTCCACCGTCGTGCTCCAGTGCGGATGCGGTTGGCTTGCCGCAACCCCGCTAAGCTCAAAGCCACCATCCAACTGTTCCACAAGAGTAAGGGCTACTCTATCGGGGTGCAGCTTGAGGCTCCTCGGGTGCCGGTGATCCCACCCCCTCCTCCGCCCCCACGCAACGATGATGACGACGACGATGATGACATGGACGACCTTAGTCCATCCAGGGAGGAGTGGGAGGCTCTTGGCCAGAAGGGCAAGTCGGGCGGAGCCCACAAGCCGGGGATGGCTGCAGGTGCGACGACCACCCAGGCGGGTCCCACGGGGGGGGGGGGGGGAGGGGCTCCTCTGCCGCGGCGCAGGGTGACTCGCTGGCGGCTGACACCGATGCGGTGATGGCTGACAGCGCCCAGGTGGCGCCCGTCTTGGACGAGTATGGGAGGCATCTCAAGCAGGCCGGCCCTTGGCCGATTCCACTCAAGGAGCTGGAGAAGATGAGGGACGAGGAGCGGGTCCTCCTGGTTTCTACGACGCGCCCCATGTGCGAGGGCCCGCTGTCGCCTCCGGTGGACTCTTCCACGCTGGCCACGGTAGGGTCGGAGGACGAGGGATCCCTGTCCAAGAACACGGAGGCGGCGTCAATGGGAGATGGAGAGTCGGACGGCCTCGACTCAGAGATGGAGGAGGGGGACGTGGAGGACTTCGACTTGCCAGACACGGTTCCGCGCAGGCGCCGCACCAAGGCGGTGGTGACCGGACCCCACGCAAGAGTGCCCGCCTCCATGGTCCGACGGCGTCGGTCCCGGTGGCAGAGCGCACGCAGCTTCGAACCGCTGCGAAGAACCTCGACACGCCGGCGGACAAGCAAGGTGTGGAAGCCAGTGGCTAGACGTTAGGACAGAGGAGAGTTGGAGGCGGTGATCGGCAGGATCCGCGCGCTCCATGATACCATTAGGGACAGGGACTAGTTTCTCCCCGCTCTTGCATGCCGCTAGTGTGTGCTGTGCCTACGGGCAGTGTGTGTGTCCCTCACTCCTTGTTCCGAGCTGAGGTGTTGATGTAGCCTGCGTGCTACCTGGATCTTTATTTTCTGTGTCCTTCGGACCTTGTCGTTTGTGTGTTGTATGACCTAGCCGGATGGCTTTATTAATTTAAATCCGGGCTCAGCTCGAGCCTTCCGTCTAAAATGGCCAAGTTGCTTTCTTCATCATGGAATCTCATGTTTTGAGATAGTTACTGAATTTTTGTGAAGGTGCACTACGATGACATAGATTATATCTTTCAAAAATTTGAATACGTGTTAATGTAGCATATGAGAAGGTTGCCTGAGGCGTAACTGATGTCTAGAACAATAATAAAAAGATAAATTCTAACTGTACTTGGCGTGTGTACATCTGTTTTCCCGTGGTATCCTTGATCCCATATAAGCCTTTGGATGCCATTTAAATTTTCAACATTAAACTGAAACAATAAAGAGTTAATGGGAGATCAAACTTATAGGCATATCCACGGCATGGAGCCTAATTCAAGCATATATACTGTAACTTTTCAAATCTGAAGGACCAGCATTGCAAGAGAAAAATAGAAAGAGGAGAAGTAGGAACGGAAGTCTACCAGATTTTTTGTGAATCTATTCATGAAAATCTTAAAAGACAAACATACCAATCTTAACATACATGAGAGGGGAGCAAATACTGGAACAATCAATCGATGAGCAAATTGAAGAACAGAGAGGTATTTGAGCTGAAACTGATTTGTGTTTTTCTGAACTAAACTGCAGTAAAATTCTAGTAACTGATAATAGACATGAAATTTTGCATTTAGATCATCTGTTATGTCCTTTATAAACCTTTCGATACATGTACATGGATTTGAGAAGAAAAAAGTAGCATTGACCCACACGGTGCAGAAACTAATACCGGTCATTGGGGCTGTATATATGAACGACCTCCTCTTCTAGGATTACCATAGAACATGAGGGCTTGGCCACCAGATGTACTTGCACGCTAACAGCTGATCTTTGGTACTGAATATGTAAATCTGGGCATAAAACCGTATGTCTCTCTAGAGTTTTATTCTAGGGATTTTAGTAGCACCCAAGAGAGTGAGAGCGAGAGTACCCACCTGTAGTCGAATCCGAAGCAGCTCCTACGCGGCCGGCGACATGATCCTGCAGCCAAGGTAGAAGAGTCCTAGCAGCACCCCAACCCGAAATCAAAAAACATAGAGTACCTTGGATAATCTGGGCCTCTAACTGAAAGGGGAAATTAGAAGAATAGGTTCAGGAGAGAGGAGGGATTCAGGAGCGAGTTGTCACCATAAACCCGTGCTCGCTGGCGGCGTCCTGATGAGGGAGAGCTGGGCAAGAAGAAGCAATGAGTTGAGTGGCCAGGGGAGTGTGCGTGTGTGCCTTGTGAACTAGGAGCGCAGTATGGTGTTCCCTCCGCCAGATAAGCCACTGCCGCCGCCCGCGGCGGACGAGGAGGAGTTGTGGCCTGGACGGCGGTGCATCTTGACCGTCGCGGCAGCCGTGCCATAGGGCCCGACGTTGGCTGGGCGGGAGGTGCCGATGTCGGCGCTGCGCCGACGGAGGTCTGCGACTGCCAGGAGGTGTCATCTTGGACTTTGGTTGCGCCGCCGGTGAAGACGAGCGGTCGTGTGCAGAGGAGGTGATCTCGAGCGGCTCATGGAGTAGTTTTAGATCGGATCATGTCAGCAGGGCCGGCTCTATGATTTCAAAGGCCCCGGTGCGAACTTCACCGATGGGCCCAACAAAGAAAAAGTCCTATTTGATACATGAGTAGATACAATTGCTATAAAGTCATAAAACTGATAATTTTTCTTGTCTTTGTTCCAAACCAAGTATCGTAGAGGTTACAGCGAAAAAACAAATAGAAATTGCATGCTAACCTCCGATAATCATGAGAAACGAGACTTCCGTGCATTTTTTGACGCAAAATCATCAATAAGAGTGTCAAGATCAATACTATCCAGCATATTTTTCTCAATGCAGCACATGGCCAAACCATTCAGTCTTTGTTGAGACATTGTTGATCTCAAATAATTTTTCAGTAGCTTCAGTTTTGAAAATTTTCTTTCCGCTGATGCAACGGTCACGGGTACAATCAAAAGGATACGATAAACAATTGAGACATTTAAATAACAATTTGCAGTTCTGAAAAACTCAAATATCTGATCCGCTGACATGAATGTGTTTGGCAATGTCATCTCCATTACTTTTAGTTCAGAAACAAAATCATCTAGATCAAATGACTTACCATGAGTGAATTTGTTGACAAAAGTAGTGCAGCATCTTCTTAGATCATTATCACTCAAGGATTTCAATTCATTCGAGTTGAACAAGAAGCCAAATATGCTCCCAAATGTCTTCAGTTCCTCAAATCTAGTAGTCAGGGAAGCAATTGCAACATCAATAATCACCAGAAAGTATTTAACTCGAAATGATTCCACCTCACTTGCTTGCGTATCTTCATGCTGGCCATTTTCGTCACTGCCACAAATTTCATCAAATTGTCTTTTTTGGTAATGCGTCTTATTGCAGGAAATAAAGGTTGTACACCCATGTCGATTGCAATAGATCTCGCAATATCCAAACTAGTTGCAAAGCCTTCATTTTTGTACTTCTCAAAATATGAGATGGCACCCATGATTTTCGTCAGATACATTCTCAGTACGATCAGGTTGTTCTTCGCCATTTGTGATATATAATTGCTCTGAATTTGTAGCAGCAGTATTACTCCTCAACACAAACTTATTCATAACGCCTTGCTGAGATTTAATCAACTTCTCTACTCTTTTCTTGTTGTATCTTTTCTGACTGCCAGATTGATGTTTTTTAGGTAACATGATTAAGCTGCAAGTGAGAAACACAAATATCAGATCAGAAATTGAGGATTTGGGGTTTTCAGATCGAGAGTATGAGACCACCGAGAAAAATTCGTCCAGAAATAGGAAAAGATTGATCTGTGAATTACCTTCCGATTGATGATCTTGATCTCTTCCCCCAAATTGTTGCCGATATGATCGGCAAACTCAGCTGCTGGTTCCTGGTTGGTGCGGTGCGCCGGTGCCGCTGCGTCGCTCCGTCTCTGCTCTGTTCGTCCTAGAAACGAAGCGGTGATTAAGGAAACGAAGCGGTGATCGAGAAAACGAAGCGACAGCCCTGGAAACGAAGCGGACGTGCGGGAGCGTCGTGTCGCGCGTGGGCGTACAGGCCGTGCTGGCTGCTTTGCTGCTTGCTGGGCTCAGCCGCTCAGGCCTAGATGGGCTGACTTTTTTTTCGCTATACTCTGAAATATATACATACTGTATATAAAATATGGGCCCCCTTTTCGACGTGGGGGAGAGATGAGTTGTGGCGGCGGGTGAGGAGATGGCGCGGGGAGATTGCAAATTTTTTGGCGGTCGCGCCAAGAAGTTAACTTTTGACTATAAAGTTTTTCCAATGGGACGTCTATGTTGCTGAGGCAATCTAAAAAATGTCTCTTACAACCTTTACATGCTAACTAAGAGACAATTTGAGAATGTCTTTAGACCAATGTCTCTACCGCTAAGGCATCGTTTAAAGTGTCTCTTTTAATGCCTCTATGACAAATTGGATTAGGATTTAAGAGACGTTGTAGAGAGTGCCTATAGAAAAATGTCTCGACTGCACGTTTTTGTTGTAGTGACCACGGGCCAACACCATGAAAGAGAACACACGCACGTACGCCAAGGAGCCCAGGCACACGCACGCCGGGTACTCTCGGTAGAAGAACGTACGCGAGATCTCATCTCCATATTGATGTATTCTCTGTATATATATATATATATATATGTACATAGTATTTGCTGTTGTATTACAAGATCTATACAAGGCCTAAGTAATTGAGTTTCTTCTTGCAGGAATCTCTAGATTGTGGGCGTCATAATTTTGAGCAATGAAACCCTGGTCTTCACAATGCTCCTGAACACCTTGTCGCAGACGCTGTCACACTCGTCGAAGTACTTCTCCGCCGCATGTAGCCGCTCCGCGGCCACATCTGTTGTCTCCGGCACGGTAGTCTTCCTGGCGAAAGAACCGAACATTGTAGTCTCCTTGCAAGACAATGCCGTTGATGACATGAGCCCGGCAGCGGAGAACACGGCCGCGGAGACCGCCACGCTGGCAGCGGCCGCTTCCATGAGAGCGCTGGTCATCTCAGCGTCCTCGCCGCGGGTGGCAGCAAGGTTCAGGCGCATGCTTTTGGAAGAGACGGAGGCAGCAAGGCGAGCAAGGTCCTTTTCGGCCCTGTGCTGGGATCTGGTGGCCGAGGCGAGCCTGGCGGCGTCTCCTCTTCTTAGCGCGGCGCAGCACTCGGCGGTGGCGTGTTTGAGGTCGACGAGGGACTCTTGGAAGCTCTGGTGCACGTCGGCGAGGAGGAGGAAGGCGTCAAGGAGGCGTTCTGCGGCCACTCCACCGCAAAGCGTGGTTTGCGGCTCTGGGAGGAGGAGGAGGTTGGCGATGGAGGAGTGGAGGGCATGTATGTTGGTGATGCTGGCGGCGATGGAGGAGTTGGTCGATGAGCGGACGGCGGCGATGTGGACGTTGAGCTGGGAAAGGAGCGGGTGGGAGGAGGCGGTACATGCCGGTAAGCTGATGGAGCGGACGTGGCGGGGCTTGGAAGAAGACCTCCCCGGCGTGAGAGGGAAAGAGATGGATCGACCAAAGCTGGGAGCCATTTGGATGGATCTTGATTTCTTCTTCTTTTGTGTTTGTTGCTGCTGGTAGATGTGTGAGATCGATGAGATGATGTAGGAGACGAGCTGCGAGCTCGTATATATGGGGTAAGCATATGGCAGCTTGGCATGCAAGGTGCCCAACAACCGATGGTTGCACGTGTGGGTAGAAACTCTGGGGGGACATGATCCGCGAGAACAGCTTCGTGGAGGCCGTCCTACGTACCTCAAGTCAAATCTCAACGCAAAGGCCTTGGATGGTGCGTGCGTTCATGTGCAATGACACGCATACAGTTGGACATATTCCCAGTGACATCGAAGCGAGATCGATATGAGATCTAATCCGTGCGTGTGCGCGATTTTGTCCCTTTTGCGTTGCAAGTTGGGAGACATGAGAGATTCCAACCCACCCTTCGTCTGTTGAATGGCTGATTAAGCTAGCAGGTATACTACTACTCTCTCCGTCCATAAAAGTGTCACAACTTTGTCTAAATTTGCATGTAACTACATACTAAAACATGTCTACATACATATAAATTTAGACAAAGTTGAGACATCCTTTTATGCACGGAGACAGTACAACATACCTAATAGTGCCGCTACAAGAAAATAAAGTACTATTCTAGCCTTTTCTGTGCACGATCGATGCATGATTGTAGTATTAATTTGGTACTTAGTAGCTACCCACGATATGCATATGGTGCACGAATGGGTTGTCATCGCCATCCAGCTCTTGTCGACCTACGCACCAGCCCGTTGGTTTGTGGTGGCAGCGACCTATACATAGCTTGCTAGCTTCATTGGTTAATTTGTTTGTGCACCCACGCACCATCTTCTTTAGGATTTAGCTGAAAATCATAATCTAGATCAGGAGACTTTTTTTTAGCTCAAATCATAATCAGTGAATATGGCGTATAAATTTAGTTAAAAGCCAACATCTACTAAGTTTGACCAGCGTTATACATAAAAATATGAACATTTACTATACCGATGAAATATTAAAAGAATCTCACTTCCACATTGTATTTTTCATTATTAATTGTAGATATTGATATTTCTT
This sequence comes from Poa pratensis, assembly GCA_947311845.1. Classification (NCBI taxonomy): domain Eukaryota; kingdom Viridiplantae; phylum Streptophyta; class Magnoliopsida; order Poales; family Poaceae; genus Poa; species Poa pratensis. The sequence continues at coordinate 1,692,473 of CAMZMU010000070.1, forward strand.
TTAGTAAGGTTTGAATATTGTCTAAATTTATACAACTTATTCATTATATCAGAGCTATTTTGTTTGTCTAATCCTCTTGATAAGATCAGAGCAAACATCTAGCTTCTTGGCTCACAATGTCCACAGCGACGGGACATGACAGCTAGTTGTGTGCTATGAACAAACCTATCTATAGGCTAGCCAGGCAATTCATGTTCGATACTTGCAAATCACATGGCAGTGACAACTCAACCGATCCATCCATTGTGATCCAAATGTGATTCGTTAACTGTACCAGTTGATTTTTTTTTAACGCTGTACCAGTTGATTTAAGGTACCTAGCTACTCTGTTATTACTATACTGAGTACATTGAATCGACTCGGCAAAGATATACCTCCGTCACGGGGCTGTCGGCCCAGCTGTCTGGACAAACGTGGGCCCGCGGGTTTACCAAGTTTTTTCTGCCTTGTTTGCCGAGTGCTTTTCTGGGCTGTACTCGGCAAAGTGTGTGCCGAGTGTGTCCTTTTTGCCGAGTGTTTTGCGGGGCTAAACGGCATATCGCTGCTTTGCTGAGTGGCCCGTGTTTTGGCACTCGGCAAAGCGGCTGATATCCGGAAGCGTGGCTTATTCCAGTAGTGTGTACAGTATATGGAGAGAGCCTAGATAATGTCTAGGCATGATGGTTGATTGAGATTAATTACTAGCTAGGAGGATTGACCCAAATTGTTCAGTACAATATCCACCACACATTACATACGATACAACACCATACTGTCAAGAAATGTACAAATTAAACAGCATTGTCCAAGCAAGTCAAACACCAAGGAACGACTAATTTTTGATGAGATCTCCGGTTTACATGGTGAACATCAACACTATTTCTCCAAAACTTGCCTATGTACAAATAAATTCAGAAAGCTATTATACAATCTATATAATCTAACTATTTTTAGAAAAGGGAGCATCGCCCCAGCCTCTGCATCAAAATGATGCACACGGCCGGTTTTTTTATTAAAGGAGATTGTACGAGTTCGGATCCCAGCTCGCAAAGTGCTGCGTTATTACAACTCACTGATCACACAGTGTGAAATGTAAATAAGCCAGAAGAAAAGGAAAAGCCTAGCCATCTATTCTTCTAGCATGCCGCCACCAATTCTGACAGAAGATAGCCCGAACGACCGCCATCATTCGAGTACATCCGAAATCCAAATGATCCTTCTGGGTGTCTGATAACCCACAAGTATAGGGGGTGTATCGTAGTACTTTCGATAAATAAGAGTGTCGAACCCAACGAGGAGCAGAAGGTGTTGACAAGCGGTTTTGATGAAGGATTCACTGTAAATGCTCACAGACAAGTTTTTAGGAGTTTTTGATATGACAGATAAATAAAGTACAAGTAAATAAAATGCAGTAGTAATAGTTGCAGCGAGTGGCCCAATCCTTTCTACAGCAAAGGACAAGCCGGTTGTTGTACTTATAATGACCAAACGTTCTTGAGGACACACGGGAGTATTGTCAAGTGCTTTCGCTTCATATAGTTGATTAATCTTCATTGTTTTGATAAGTGTTGTGTGGGTGAACCTATGCTAATGCACCGCCCTTCCTAGGACTAATACATACTTGTGATTATACCCCTTGCAAGCATCCGCAAATACAAGAAAGTAATTAAGTTAAACTAACCACAGCCTTAAACTTTGAGATCCTGCTATCCCTCATGCATCGATATACCAACGGGTGTTCAGGTTTCTGTCACTCCGGCAACCCCACAATTGGCAAACGAATACACAATGCATTCCCCTAGGCCCATAAAGGTGAAGTATCATGTAGTCGACGTTCACATGACACCACTAGAAGAATAACACCACAACTTAAGCATCAAACCATTAAATATTACTCAACATAGTTCACTACTAACATCAAGACTTCTCCCATGTCCTCAAGAACTAAACGAACTACTCACAAGACATCATACGGAACATGATCAGAGGTGATATGATGATGAATAACAATCTGAACATAAACCTTAGTCCAATGGTTTCACCCAATAGCATCAATAACAAGAGTAATCAACACCGGGAGAGTTTCCCCTATGAAATAGACAAGATTCAGCCCTAGATGTTATAGCGGAGACGGGTGCAGCGGCGGTGATGATGGTGTTGGCGGTGGAGATGATGATGATGATCCCGATGAAGTCCAGCTCGATGACGGTGATGATGGCGACGATTTCCCCCTCCGGGAGGGAATTTCCCCCGGCAGATTTCTTCCTGCAGGGGAGCTTTTCGCTCTCTGGTGTTTTCCGCCTCGTGGAGGCGGCGGAATATTTCGATGGCCTCCTCCTGTGTTAGGGTTCCGAGGGGGTCAAGTACGCGAAGGGGGAACGGCTGAGGTGGGCCAGGGCCCCCAAACCACCTCTCGGCGCGGCAGGGGGCCCCACCGCGCCAAGGGTGAGGAGGGCCCACCATGGCCCATCTCAGCTCCCCTTTTGGCCTCCTCCATCTTCTGGTAAAATAGGAACTTCCATATGTCTCCTTCGATTTATTGATCTTCAGAAATAGTGCATCTCGACGGTGCTTTTTCCAGCAGAATCCTGACTCCGGTGTCCAATTCTCCATTATTCATCAAACATGCAAAATAGGTAAAATAACATAAGTAACACTTCTAAATATGAAATATATCGATGAATAGCAGTAAATTATGATATAAAATAGTGATGCAAAATGGACGTATCAACCCCCCCAAGCTTAGACCTCGCTTGTCCCCAAGCGAAAACTGAGCTCAGTAAACATGACCACAAGTTTATGGAGCAAAGTGTCGATAAATAAAATACGGACAAGAAGCATCACATTCATTGATACACAAGTCATTCTAGACAGCAACTTCCCTTCATATAATCTAACTTGAAATAAGTAAAGGGAACCACGATGAAGTGCATAAAGAGAACCATGATTGGTGAAGGCAAACTTAAACTCTTGGTCAGAGAACAATTAACAGATCATACTTATCTTTCGAGAAGAGTCTTTATATCAGAGCTTATATAGCAGAACTTACATGCCTTAATCATAACAGTCTCCTTACAGTCATTGATAACTTTCAAAGTTATATTCATTCGGATAAAAGCTATTGTGCGAAACAAGGAAATGAGAGATATGATTAGAAGTATCAACACATATAACTAATTGGATCTCAACAACTCAAATGCTTGCTTGAGATAGAGAGGAATGGGTTTACTGACTCAACAATAATGTAAAAGATAGGCCCTTCGCAGAGGGAAGCAGGGATTAAATCATGTGCTAGAGCTTTTAAGTTTTGCAAAGCATATAGAGAGTATGAAAATAGTTGTTTGAGCTATGTATGTCGTTGTCAACGAATCGTAGTAAAGTGAACACTAACCCCTTGTCAACCAGACTTTCAAGAGCGGCTCCCATGAAGGACGTTATCTCTACCAGCAAGGTAGATCATCCCTCTTCTCTTTTGTTTACACATGTATTTTAGTTTCTTTATAGTTGACACTCCTCCCAACCTTTTGCTTACACAAGCCATGGCTAACCGAATCCTCGGGTGCCTTCCAACATTCACATACCATGGAGGAGTGTCTATTTGCAAATTAAGTTGCTTACTGATAAATCAGGGCAAAACATGTGAAGAGAATTATTAATGAAAGTTGTAGTTAATTGGGACTGGGCACCCCATTTGCCAGCTCTTTTTGCAAATTGTTGGATAAGCGGTGTATATGCCACTAGTCCATTGGTGAAAGTCTGTTTGACAAAAGTGCTAGAGAAACTCTACAGAACCCTCATGAGCTAATAAACAGTGACACAAAACTAGGAGTAATAAGTTTTGAATAATTTAAAGGTAGCACATGAAGTATTTACTTGGAATGGCGCAAAATACCATATAGTAGGAAGTTATGGTGGACTCGAATGGCAATGGTTTGGCTCAAGGTTTGGATGTATGAGAAGCATTCCCTCTCGATACAGGTCTTTGGCTAGCAAGGTTATGTAGCAAGCATAAGAGTTGAGGGATACAAACAATTATACAAGTGATAAGAATAATCATGCAATCTTCCTTAGAAGCACAAATAGTTTAACTTAAGAATACTAAGCTTATGAGCCACAAAGAAAGAAAGATCATGGAATAATATATTTGCATGCACTCCCTCTTCTACTTAAGTCTCAAAGTATTGTCTACTACTGACCAATGCTAAGTTTGCCAAAACCAAAAAGATTAACTTGGTGCTCTAAAAAGTGATCCCTATACTAACAACAAGGTTATCAATATGAAAGAGAATTGCAAGCTAAAATAAAGTATGCAGAAAGTAAATGATAAAACTTCTCATTAATATTTCATAACGGCAACTCACACCAAGGGATACATAGATAACCAACTAAAAGAGAGATACTTCCACATTGCAAACCATCATATAAGATAACTTCCCTACTCACGATATGACTTTATGGAAAAGTAAAAGGTAAAGATAATGATGTGATACCGCGGCACTCCCCCAAGCTTGGAACAAACCAAGGGGATGCCAATACTTATGATGAATTACTCCTTCGGTGGTGGTGGCGGTATGACTTGGATTGGAGTAAGAAACCGTTCCAGCATTCGGCGGAGTCTGATATTCTCTTCCTGGAGTATTTCCACCTCCCTCCGCAGGGCTCGGTATTGATCACAGAACTCATCTGTAACTCGAAGTACTTCCGTCACTGCCGGAAAAGAGCTGTAGTCCGGAATAGGTGGTATTGCTCCCTGCAGGTTATGAGAAAAAGCACGTTGAGCGTTAACCGATCCCACAAAGGTGGGCTTCCTGACTGCAGGCTGTTCTCCCTTTGTTGACGGCATCCCCTTTACTTCCTTCATGACGCTTTCATCTTTGCTCTTGACTTCCTCCTTCAGCTTGGGGTCTTGAGTCTCGTCTTCCAAAGGCTCCTTGCCCTTGTTGTTGTTGTTGGAGACCATGGCGCTTCTAAATCTGAAAACAATATCTGGACAGAAACAGCTCGAAACGAAACACGATGAAAAGGCGAGATACGAACCTCGGGGGTTCGGGTGAGTTATATAGCAAAAAGTTTTACAACATAAGGAAGGTACAGGAGGAAACCTGATCGGAGACGAGCTCCGGGGTGCTCAAACCACCAGGCGGCGCGGCTGGGGGCCCACCGCGCCGACCTATGGTTTGGGCACCACGGGTGCCGTCTCCCATCCGGTTCGGTCTCTTATTTTTCCATATTTAATAAAAACGACGAAAATATCTTCTAGAAAGTTATTCGCGAAACTTTTCTTACCGAAACTGTTACCTATTCGAATCGAATTCTGCAGTCCCAGAAAAATGTTCTTCAATGAAAGTTTCCGGAGTCACCACTTTAATTGTATCAACCTCTTCATTAATAGAATCTCCAGAAATATAATGCTTGAGTCTTTGACCATTTACCACTTGTGTAGAGTTATCTTTCAATGAAGCAATTTTTATTGCACCTGAACGATACACCTCCACAATAACAAATGGTCCTTCCCATTTTGAGAGTAACTTTCCTGCAAAAAATCTGAGACGAGACCTATACAATAGAACTTTCTCACCAACATTAAATTCTCTTTTAAGAATTCTCCTATCATGCCATCTCTTAACTTTTTCTTTAAAGAGTCTAGCATTTTCATAAGCCTCACTTCTCCATTCATCTAAAGAACTTAAGTGCAACAACCTTTTCTCACCGGCAAGTTTAAAATCTCTATTAAGTTCTCTCACTGCCCAATAAGCTTTGTGTTCTAATTCTAAAGGCAAGTGACAAGCTTTACCATAAACCATTTTATAAGGAGACATGCCCATGGGGTTCTTATAAGCAGTTCTATAAGCCCATAAAGCATCATTTAACTTACTAGCCCAATTTTTTCTAGATTTATTAACAGTCTTTTGCAAGATAGATTTAATCTCCCTATTTGACAATTCTACTTGTCCACTAGTTTGAGGATGATAGGCTGAAGCAATTCTATGATTAACACCATATTTAGCAAGAGTTTTCTAAAACCACCATGGATAAAATGAGAACCTCCATCAGTCATAAGATATCTAGGTACACCAAACCTAGGAAAAATGACATCTTGAAGCATTTTTAAAGAGGTCTCACCATCAGCACTTTTAGTAGGTATAGCTTCTACCCATTTAGTGACATAATCAACAGCAACAAGTATATGAGTATTACCTTGTGAAGAAGGAAAAGGACCCATGAAGTCGAATCCCCAACAATCAAATGGTTCAATAACAAGAGAATAACTCATAGGCATTTCATTGCGTCTAGAGATATTACCAACCCTTTGACATTCATCACAAGATAAAATAAACTTTCTTGCATCCTTAAAGAGGGTAGGCCAATAAAAACCTGATTGTAGAACTTTCTGCGCAGTTCTATCTCCAGCGTGATGCCCTCCATAAGCACTTCCATGGCATTTCCTCAGTATTTCCTGTTGTTCATATTCAGGAACACATCTTCGCATAATACCATCGACTCCTTCTTTATATAAGTGTGGGTCATCCCAAAAGTAATGCCGCAAGTCATAAAAGAATTTCCTTCTTTGCTGAGCTGAAAAGGTTGGAGGCAAGTACTTGGAAACAATAAAGTTAGCATAATCAGCATACCAAGGACTATCTCGCGAACTTACACTTATTGCAGCCAATTGTTCATTTGGAAAGCTATCATTAACAGGAATAGGATCATAAGGAATGCTTTCCAATCTAGACAAATTATCAGCAACAGGATTTTCAGCACCTTTTCTATCTATGATATGCAAATCAAATTCTTGCAAAAGAAGTACCCATCTAATAAGCCTTGGCTTAGCATCTTTCTTTTCCATAAGGTATCTAATTGCAGCATGATCAGTATGAATAGTGACTTTCGAATCAACTATGTAGGGTCGAAATTTGTCACAAGCAAAAACTACAGCTAGAAATTCTTTTTCAGTAGTGGCATAATTCTTTTGAGCAGAATCAAGAGTTTTACTAGCATAATGAATAACATTTAACTTTTTATCTACTCGCTGCCCAAGAACAGCGCCTACAGCATAATCACTAGCATCACACATAATTTCAAAAGGTAAATTCCAATCAGGTGGTTCAACTACAGGAGCGGTGATTAAAGCCTTTTTCAAAGTTTCAAAAGCTTCCTTACAATCATCATCAAAAACAAAGGGTACATCTTTTTGAAGAAGATTAGTAAGAGGCTTGGAAATTTTAGAGAAATCTTTAATAAACCTCCTATAAAAACCAGCATGACCAAGAATACTACGAATACCTTTAACATCTTTGGGACAAGGCATCTTTTCAATTGCCTCCACTTTAGCTCGATCAACTTCAATACCTCTTTCAGAAATTTTGTCCAAGAACAATTCCTTCATTAACCATAAAGTGGCATTTCTCCCAATTAAGAACAAGGCTAGTTTCTTCACATCTCTGCAAAACTTTGTCAAGGTTGTGCAAACAATTATCAAAGGAAGTTCCATAGACGGAGAAATCGTCCATGAAGACTTCCACAATTTCCTCACAAAAGCCATGAAAAATAGCAGACATGCATCTTTGAAAAGTAGCAGGAGCATTACATAAACCAAAAGGCATACGTCTATAAGCATAAGTTCCATAAGGACAAGTAAAAGTAGTTTTCTCTTGATCTTGCGCTCTCACAGCAATTTGAGAAAACCCAGAATACCCATCAAGGAAACAAAAGTGAGTTTTCTTGGACAACCTCTCAAGCATTTGATCAATAAAAGGCAAAGGATAATGATCTTTCTTAGTTACTTTGTTAACCTTTCTAAAATCAATGCACATCTATAACCAACTACTACTCTTTGAGGAATTAGTTCATCATTTTCATTAGGAACAACGGTAATTCCTCCTTTCTTAGGAACGCAGTGCACAGGACTTACCCATCTACTATCAGCAATAGGATAAATAATACCAGCTTCAAGAAGTTTTAATACCTCATTTCTTACCACTTCTTTCATCTTGGGTATTAAACGACGCTGATGCTCAACAACAGGCTTTGCATCAGGTTCCATGTTGATGGCGTGCTGACATATAGTAGGAGAAATTCCCTTCAGGTCATCAAGAGTATATCCCATAGCTCCGCGGTGTTTCCTCAACACTCCCAATAACCTTTCCTCCTCTGTACCTGAAAGTTTAGAGCTGATAATAACAGGATATATTTTCTTATCATCAATATAAGCATATTTAAGATTATCAGGCAGAGGTTTCAAATCAAAAACAGGATCCTCCTTGGGTGGCATTGTGGTACCCAAATCTTCCACAGGTAAATTGTGTTTGAGCATAGGTTGACGAAGGAATACTTCATCAAGCTCATTCCTTTCTTCCCTGAAGTTCTCACTTTCATGATTCTCCATATGTTGCTGCAAAGCATTGTTAGGAGCAAGAACAATAGATGCAAGTTGAGCAATTTCAAAATCCTCACTAGGCAATTCAGTTTCATAAGGTGCTTTAGCAAATTTAGAGAAATTGAATTCATAAGATTCACCAGCAAATTTAGTAAAGATTTTCTCTTTCTTACAATCTATAACAGCACCACAAGTATTCAGAAAAGGTCTACCAAAAATAATAGGACAACTATCATTGGCAGCCGACCCAAGTACAAGAAAATCAGCAGGGTATTTAGTCTTACCACAAAGGACTTCGACATCTCTAATGATACCAATTGGAGAGATAGTTTCCCTATTAGCAAGCTGAATAACCACATCAATCTCTTCAAGTTTACAAGGAGCAATTTCGTGCATAATTTCCCTGTAAAGCTCATAAGGAATAGCACTAGAACTTGCACCAATATCACATAAACCATAATAGCAATGATCACCTATCCCAACAGAAAGCACAGGAACACTAGACTTCCTAGAACTTTTAGGATGTGAGACAATATTAGAAGCATCCTCACAAAAGATAATGTGTCTATCTTCTAAATTTTCAGTGACAAGATCTTTAACCAATGCTACAACAGGTTCAACAGTTATTTGCTCATCAGGTTTGGTAGTTTTCTTATTACTTTTACTAACAACACCAGTTATGATAGTATGTTCCTTAATCTTATTAGGAAAAGGAACTTTTTCAATATAAGGTTCTGGAATAATGCGATCAGCAACATTAACCTCAACACCTTTAGATATATGAGAAACAGATTCATCTTTATATGGTTCATGATAATTTTTAAAACCCTCCTTCGGCAAACCGAAATAGGAAGCAAAGGCTTTATAAAAGTTTGCAACAATTTGAGAGTCAAGACCATAAGTAGTGCTAATTTTGCGATAATCATCAGTATCCATAAATTTTTAACACACTCAAAGTCATAGTTTATACCTGACTCCCTACCTTTGTCATTCTCCCATCCTTCAGTGTTCTCCTGAATCCGATCAAGAAGGTCCCACTTAAACTCTTCTTTATTACGAGTGAACGATCCAGCACAAGTGGTATCCAATAGAGTTTTATCTTGAAAGGAGAGTCTTGCATAAAAGTTATCAATAACAATATTACCAGGAAGCTCATGAATGGGACATTTGAGCATTAATGCCTTCAATCTCCCCCACGCTTGAGCGATACTCTCTCCATCATAGGGCCAGAAGTTATATATGAGGTTCCGATCCTTATGAATCTCACTTGGAGGATAGAATTTGGAGTAAAAGAGAGGTACAATTTCCTCCCATCCAAGAGAATACCCATTCTTCAGCAGTTTATACCAATGTGCAGCTTTACCAGACAGTGATAGAGAGAATAATTTCTTCTTAACTTCTCCCATCGAGATACCTGCACACTTAAATAACTCGCACAATTCATGCAGAAATAACAAATGATCTCCAGGATGGACAGTTCCATCTCCTGCATAGCGGTTATTTGTGACACGTTCAACAATTTTCATAGGAATTTTGAACGGTATTACCTGCTCATCTGGCCTCCTCTACTACCTTAGCAGTGGTAGTTGTTTTCCCAAATAGGAATTCAAGAGAAGACCCCTCCATAATGAGATATAGCAGCAGGCAAAAATAAAAACAGCACGTACAATAAATGTTTCCCTTACCAATTCCACTTACCAATAGCGCTACACTCCCCGGCAACGGCGCCAGAAAATAGTCTTGATAACCCACAAGTATAGGGGGTGTATCGTAGTACTTTCGATAAATAAGAGTGTCGAACCCAACGAGGAGCAGAAGGTGTTGACAAGCGGTTTTGATGAAGGATTCACTGTAAATGCTCACAGACAAGTTTTTAGGAGTTTTTGATATGACAGATAAATAAAGTACAAGTAAATAAAATGCAGTAGTAATAGTTGCAGCGAGTGGCCCAATCCTTTCTACAGCAAAGGACAAGCCGGTTGTTGTACTTATAATGACCAAACGTTCTTGAGGACACACGGGAATATTGTCAAGTGCTTTCGCTTCATATAGTTGATTAATCTTCATTGTTTTGATAAGTGTTGTGTGGGTGAACCTATGCTAATGCACCGCCCTTCCTAGGACTAATACATACTTGTGATTATACCCCTTGCAAGCATCCGCAAATACAAGAAAGTAATTAAGTTAAACTAACCACAGCCTTAAACTTTGAGATCCTGCTATCCCTCATGCATCGATATACCAACGGGTGTTCAGGTTTCTGTCACTCCGGCAACCCCACAATTGGCAAACGAATACACAATGCATTCCCCTAGGCCCATAAAGGTGAAGTATCATGTAGTCGACGTTCACATGACACCACTAGAAGAATAACACCACAACTTAAGCATCAAACCATTAAATATTACTCAACATAGTTCACTACTAACATCAAGACTTCTCCCATGTCCTCAAGAACTAAACGAACTACTCACAAGACATCATACGGAACATGATCAGAGGTGATATGATGATGAATAACAATCTGAACATAAACCTTAGTCCAATGGTTTCACCCAATAGCATCAATAACAAGAGTAATCAACACCGGGAGAGTTTCCCCTATGAAATAGACAAGATTCAGCCCTAGATGTTATAGCGGAGACGGGTGCAGCGGTGATGATGGTGTTGGCGGTGGAGATGATGATGATGATCCCGATGAAGTCCAGCTCGATGACGGTGATGATGGCGACGATTTCCCCCTCCGGGAGGGAATTTCCCCCGGCAGATTTCTTCCTGCAGGGGAGCTTTTCGCTCTCTGGTGTTTTCCGCCTCGTGGAGGCGGCGGAATATTTCGATGGCCTCCTCCTGTGTTAGGGTTCGAGGGGGTCAAGTACGCGAAGGGGGAACGGCTGAGGTGGGCCAGGGCCCCCAAACCACCTCTCGGCGCGGCAGGGGGCCCCACCGCGCCAAGGGGTGAGGAGGGCCCACCATGGCCCATCTCAGCTCCCCCTTTTGGCCTCCTCCATCTTCTGGTAAAATAGGAACTTCCATATGTCTCCTTCGATTTATTGATCTTCAGAAATAGTGCATCTCGACGGTGCTTTTTCCAGCAGAATCCTGACTCCGGTGTCCAATTCTCCATTATTCATCAAACATGCAAAATAGGTAAAATAACATAAGTAACACTTCTAAATATGAAATATATCGATGAATAGCAGTAAATTATGATATAAAATAGTGATGCAAAATGGACGTATCAGTGTCTGGAGACAAAAGCGCCCACTGGTGGATCCAATGAGTAGCTCCGAGCTCAACCTGCAAATGTGGAGTTTGTATCTTGTTAAATACAATATCATTTCGGCAATTCCAAACTGCCCAAAAAAAAGCTGCAACACCGATGCGTATACGAGCTTTGGTAACTTTAGCAACTCCATTTAACCAGCTTCCAAACATATTCGAAACACTAGTTGGTGGAGTTATGTTAAAAGTGAAATGAATTAATCTCCATATATTTTTAACAAAGTGACAATATATAAACAAATGTTCTACAGACTCATCTGTATCGCAAAAGACACATTTCTTACATCATGTCCAACGTCTTTTTACAAGATTATCCTTAGTTAATAAAGCCTTTCTATTTAGAAACCATAAAAAGATCTTAATCTTTAATGGTATCCGTAAACGCCAAAGATATTTATGTAGATATCTAGTATGTCCATTCATATAATCGGCATAGATCGATTTAACACTGAATAATCCATTTGTTGAAAGGCTCCACTTAAAAGAATCAGTTTCATCTGGAAGTGTTACTTGCATAAGTCTTTCAACTAGGTGCATCCAGGAAATCCGCTTATACCCTATGATAGCACGTCAAAATTGCAAATTCAGAGGAGGCGTGGTCATTACATGTGCAACTAAAACATCTTTATGTCGCACAACATTATCCAGGTTCAGATATTGGGATGCTAAAGGCGCGTCACTTAGCCACGTGTCCTCCCAAAATCTTGTCCTTAAACCATTTCCCACCACAAATGAACCACGGGAAAAAAGTCCTGTTTAACCCCCATAATCCCCTTCCAAAACGGAGAATATGTTGGTTTTGCTTCCACTTGTGAATGTGTTTTACCATTCAAGTATTTGTTGCATAGAAGTTCCTGCCAAACCCCTTCCTCCGACAAGATTTTAAATAACCACTTTGCTAAAAGACTCTTGTTTTTAAGGGACAACACTTCAATCCCAAGACCACCCTGATCCTTGGGTCTACAAATTACATTCCACCTCGTTAGCCTATATTTCTTCTTTTTCTGATCGCTTTGCCAGAAAAACGTGATCGATAAAAATCCAATCTCTTCCGAACCCCTATAGGTACTTCAAAGAAGGATAAAAAAACATTGGTAAGCTAGTTAGCACAAAATTAATTAGGACTAAACGATCTCCACATGAGAGCATTTTTCCAATCCATGCTGCTAGCTTTTTTTCAAATCTATCCTCTACCGGTTTCCATTCTTTGTTCAGCAATTTTCTATAATGGATTGGAATACCAAGATACTTAAAAGGAAGTGAACCGCTCGCACAACCAAAAATATGTTGATATTCCGACTGCAAATCTTTTGCTTTACCGAAACAATAAATCTCACTTTTATGAAAATTAATTTTTAACCCAGATAGTTGCTCAAAGAATGATAGGATTAATTTCGTGTTCAAGAAACAACACTAGAGATATGATAAACTAGTTTTTCTCTGTTTATTTGTTATCTATTTATAGCTAGATTTTCGTGTGCGAACAGACACGTACATCATGTTTTCGTGGCTGTGATAACTCAACCAGTCCATACTTTGATTCATCTTTGTTTTGTTAACTGCACAGTTGATACATTTTTGTAGTGGACACCTTGTTGGTGTCTGCATGTGCCTATATAAGGGTAGACTAGGTAGACTGGATAACACTAACATGACTAGAACCGCTAGACTTGCTTTGGTGTTAAGATTCGTTATGTCCCTTTTGACATTGTTCATTAGCTGCAAGGCCATAGTCAATTAAGTAAAAAAGATCGATTACATGGTAAAAATATAGGTGAGGTGTTCTCTATTCGCCTTTGACAACAAAGACGTATAGTGTGGTTGCTACGGATAATTTTCTATGAATATTAACCCAAATTAATGTGCATAATATACTGTCGTATATTACATATATTACTTATTTAGTGTGCTATATTATGGTGGGCTAGGTAGACTGTAGATCAGCGAAGCAAGGCTAGAGCTAGACTGGCTTTGGTGTTAAGATTCCAAGTGTCTCCTTGACAGTGTTGATTAGCTGCAATTCCAAGTCAGTTAAGTAGATCGATGACTTGGTCAAAAAAATAGGAGGTGTTTTGTTTACTCGTCTTGTTGTATATTTTTATGATTGAGGGTGTGATTAAGTTGCACACATTTGACTATCTAATTTTACGATGCAATGGACATTGAGATGGACATACATAGAATAGAGATATACTGAATAGATTTGGACGTAGCTTGTTCTTGTCCCTGACTTCTTTTGGCTTGATTATTGCTTCACAATAACGTTCTGATACAAAATAAGTTCATGTTGATAGAAATATGGTCTTGTTTCAGTTCTTGACTTTGAAATAATTGGAATTCGGAAGTTGTCCTGAATTATGTTCTGAACAAACAAATGTCCTATGGAGTTGAGGATTATTTGAGTAGAGTATTCATCATTATGGTTAGAACAGCGTAAGGTGTACCAAAAGTTTATCCATGAGTTTCGAATTAGCACATATATTGTCGACTGATTAGCACAAACTTAATTATTATGGTTGGAAATGAACAAGTTTATCCATGAGTTTCGAATTAGCACAAACTAGATCATGTTTTTCTCTATAAATAGTTAGAACTGAAGACAACTTGTAGTCCCATACAAGTATACAACAACGGAATGAAGGCAAAATCCGTGAAATCGAACATATGTTGTTGTATCAAAACTCTCTTCTTTGTATTATGTATTCTCTGTATATATGTACATTAATATTTTGAAGTGGTACTAATTCTACATCACCAAAATATACATGCCCTAATTAGTTGACGTTCTTCATCGTCTAGATGGAAGGCGCCATGATGTTGAGCAGTGAAACCCTGGTCTGCACAATGCTCGTGAAAACCTTGTTGCAGACGCCTTCACATTCCTCGAAGCACCGCTCAAAGGCATGCAACTTCTCTACAGCCGCCTCAGCCGTCTCTGGCATGGCGGCCTTCCGTGCGAACGTGGAAAACAACACGGCCATCTTTTTGGAAGAAGACACCAACGACGGTGTGGACACAACGGCGGAGAAGACGGCCGCTGAGGCGGCCGCGCTCGTAGAGACTGCCTCCATGAGGGCACCGGCCATCTCGGCATCCTCGCCACTGACAATTATGTTTAGGCGCGTGCATTTGAAGGAGACGACGGAGACGGATGTGGCAAGGCGGAATATCCCTTTCTCGGCCTTCCTCTGGGACCTGGCGGCAGACGCGGCCCTGGGAGCGTCACCACGCCGGAACGCGGTGATGCCCTCGGAGGTGGCGTGTTTGAGGTCGAGGAGGGCCTCTTGGAATCCTTGATGTGCGTCTGCGAGGAGGAGGAAGGCATTGAGGAGGCGATCGCCGGCGTCGGTGGCCCGGCGAAGCGTGTCGCGTGGGTCTTGGAGTACGAGTATGTCGGCGAGTGCGGCGTGTAGGGCATGGATGTGGGCGAGGCCGGAGGCTGGAGTTTTCGGGTCCTGTATCCAGGAGCGGACGGCGGCGATGTGGGCGTTGAGGTGGGCGAGGAGCGGGTGGGAGCTGCACGGGAGGGAGATGGAGCGGACGTGGCGGAACTTGAAAGACATCGCCGGAGTTGGCGGGAAAGAGATTGAGCGACCAAAGCTGGGAGCCATTTCGTTGGATCTTGATTTTTTTGTTCTTCTCGCTGCTAGATGTATGAGATGAGATGGTGTGGTGATGGCGAGGCGTAGCTGGTATGTATGCAAGGAGAAGATAGGAGGCAAGCTAGCTTGGCAAATGGTGGTTGCACGTGTGGGTGGTCAGAAGCAGTGGGAGAGCGGGGACATGATCCGAAAGGACAGCTTGGTGGAGGTGCGAACAAGTCAAATCTCAACCCCATCGATCGGATGTGGAGTGGCACGCTCAAGATGACCTGCGCTGTGACGAACATAACAGCTCGCACCTCGCGTCTGGCTGGGTAGACCTAGACCTAGACTTCATATCCCCACGTGCGAGCGTGCGATTGTCCTTTGTCCCTCAGACACGACACGCACGATCGAGAGATTCCAAATGTCCTTTGCTCCATCCATCGCCAATGTCACCCTCTGCGTAGCACATGCTGATAGCACTCAACCTTCGGCTATAGAGTGGCTAATTAAGCTAGCTAGTACTTACTCCGTTTTTTAATATAAAATGTTTTAGGTGTTACACATGTTGTCTGTATGCACACTAAGATGAGTGAACATGCACAAAAAATGTATCTACATACATTTGTGTGCATGTGCATGTGAACAAAAACTAAAACATGTTATATTAAAAAACGAAGGAAGTACTAGCAAAGCCACATTAAAAAAATTGTACCAGCTCAAGCTCCAATGGCATGACAGCCTAGTTAAGTGAGCTACTACTCCAGCACACCACCAATATCGCTATGCCTAACTTCTCTCATAGGGTGCAATTATATGCCCACGAATGGATTGTCGTCGGCTTCCAATCAATTCTTAGCTACGCACCGTCTGTCGGTAGCAGCTACCGACTAACTCTAATATAGGTATTCACCAGTTCGTTTTGTGCACGAAATGCATCAACATTTTGTGTTTTTGGAAAATATCCATATCGGTTGAGATCAGGTCGGAGCTAGCAGCCTAGCACCACTGGAGCTTACGGGATCACAATGGCCACGGCGACGAGACATGACAGCTAGCTGTGTGCTACGTATAGACTAGGTAGCCGTACGTGTACAACATGTGCAAATCTCAGGGCGGTGACAACTCAACTGATTGACCTATGAATCCATGCTTAACTTGATAAAATTGTCAACCCGAGGTGATGGCGGTAACCATAGCATCAGCCGCCGCATGCCCCTCCCCATCCACACGCTCTCCTCGCCGACGCCATTAGGTGTCGCTTGCCCGCCGGCGTGGAGGCAGCGGGGCTTTTTCGGGTGGGTTTCAGCTCGGTTCCTAGGCTGTGATGCAGCGGTGGAGATCGGGGCTTCCACTGGGTCTTGACTTGACTTGCTCTTATGTTTGCGGGTTCCTGGTTTGAATATTAAAGAGGAATTAACACATTTAGTCCCACATCTTACACCATGTCGATTGCTAGCAGTCGAGACGGTGCCCTAAAAAAGGAGTGTGGCCGCAGTGGCACCTTTCCCTTGACTTGCTCTTATGTTTGCGGGTTCCCAGTTTGAATATTAAAGAGGAATTAACACATTTAGTCCCACATCTTGCACCATGTGGACGTTTTAGTCCCAGATCTTGTAATTGAACATTTTTAGTTCCAAAACTTGATTGGGCAGACTAATAATTAGTCCTGGCTGTGCCTGATGTCGACACGTGGACGTCACGGTGGCAGGTAACTCGAGGCAGGAGTCTCTTCGTGGGCTGTGCTGGTTGAATAGAGCGGTTTCTGTCTTTTTGGGTCCCGCACTCCGATAACTCCGCGTGACGGGAAAACATGGGGTCTCTTTTTCCTGGATACCTCATCTGATCGCCTCCAGGAGTCGTCCTCCAGATCTATCGCTTTCTGTGAGTCCCCCAACTTTCTTCTCCGTACCTTGCTCTCGATTTCTTCGGCCGAGATCTCGGAATTCCAGTCTCGTCCTGAGTCTTTCCCTTTGTGCCATGGCACCCAAGCGAGCGAGAGATCCAGCATCTTCGGTGGCAAAGCCCACATGGAAGGCGAGGAGAGCGGCTAGAAGGAAGACTGGAGCGCTTTTCGAGAGTAAGCTGCGCACTGAGCCCTGCTCAGCGCAAACGATTTTGTCAATCTAACGTATGCGATGTTATCAATAAAGAATACAATTAAATATAATAAACCATGTGCCATGTTGAAAGGTTAAAAAACAGGTTTGCAATTGAAACTGTAGGCGAAGCTCTCAATCGAGAACCCCGCAGAGTGACGGTTCGGTTAATCGTTTGCGAAGAGTGATTTAATCATGAGTATATCGATAGCTAGCTGCTCCATATGTGCAATAGGGCTGTCGTTGTATATATCTAACGATCGGAAGACGGCGATACACATCTATTCTCATGTGAACAGAAATCCAAAACACGTTCATGCAACATGCAATCCTGTATCTGCTCCATCCAACCATACAATTGCATTACACCGATTCATCGATTGATACTACTTTTACTTCACTTAACCTAACCAAAGATAGAAAATATATAGTAGTTCAAAAGAAAAGATAGAGAATAGTACTAATATTTTAGAAAAGCCATGCATTGCGAACTACTATTACCTACATATATAAAGGGAGCTGAAGATGCCACGCTGAGAGCGCTCGGCGACTGTAGCTTCGCCTGAAGCTACAGTACACGCACGTCCCGCGCCGTTCATTCTTGATCCGACGGTCCCCGTGGCTTTTTTTCAAGAAAGTCCCTACGTTTTCAACAAATTAGGAATTAGTCCTTCCATACATAAGAGAAGCCCTAACCCTAAATCCCTACTCATCCTCATTTTCCCCCCACCCCCGGTCTCGCGCCGCCAACCAGCGAGGTCTCGCGCCGCCGCGGACATGTCCGACGCTCGCGCCGCCGCGGTCCTTCACGAGGCCCAGCGCGCCCTCCACGAGGTTCCGCGCTACCATCCACGGGGCTGGACGCCTCCGCGGCCACAATCCCGGTCGTCAAGCGCCCGCGCAGCGGCAGGTCAGCGCACGAGGAAGGGGACCGGTGGCGCGCTCGGCGGGAGGTCAGGGAAGGAGGTTCGCGGCCCGCCGCCCCAAGCTCTCCTACCAGGAACAGCACACGGGAGTGCCTCCTACAGTAGCTCATCCCTCCCCTTTCGTGTGCTGCCATGGGTCAGAGGACGACGAATAAGGTGTGTATCTCCCTCATCCACTTCTTCTCTCTCTCTCTTAATTCCTCTTGGTCGCTCTTTCTCTCGGGTGCCCACGGATTGTTGCTTCTACTATCTTGGTTGCTTTGTTCTCTGTCTTAGTGCTCGATGGATGTAATTCGCGATGATTCTGTACTGTTAGTAGGCTAATCGAGTGCATTGCATAAATCCATCAAATCCTTCAGATCTGTACGTATCCATGTGTCCATCAGATCCACGTGCTTGCATAAATTCGATTTTATGAATCCAGAAAGAGCTCCTCCGATGGATTAAATTCGATTTTTATTGTAAATGCATAAACATAAAAGAGAATGGTAATCCGTAAAAACTAGAATTCCCAGAAAATGTTGGATATGTGCTTGGGGCCACCTTTGTAATGGTTCGTAACAGACATGATCTGCCTTATTTTTTTCGTGTGTGAATCTGTGAATAATCCAAATTCCTGAATCCCGATCTCGCTGACTCCATCTACTGGCTATCAGAGTTGATTTGGATGGAGGGGTTGAGGTAGTCGATTTGGATGGAGGGGTAGAAGATAGAGGAGCTCTTGCTGGGCAGGGGCGGCCTCTGATCACCACCCTCCCTGCGCATCTCTGGCCCGTTGATTGATGAACCATTGTAAGTTTTTAATACATAATTTACAATGCTTGGAAAGGCTCTGAAGAGCAATGCAGCAATTGGAAACTAATCCATAGTTTTATAGCTGTGTACTTTAAAATTACTGATCTGAATCAGATGTTTAGTATGGTATGATTCGAGGACCAATTTGTGTCTACAACTTGAAAAACTTGGCTTTCTCCTAATTGCGGGAAGCTGCTCTTTTGGAGTCATGTACATTTAGTTTTCCCTTTTACTATGGAAGAAGCAATTGGGTTGTATCTAAAGTTAGTTAATTTTTTCAGTGGTTTACAGTTAGCTGAATGCCGCTTTCCTTACACATACTCATACAGATATGGAATTGTGGGAATTTAATTGGTACAGATGTATATTTTATTTTCAAGCTAACTTTTGAGTTGTAATCTCATTGCTCAGTGTTCACTGGTATATGAGATGTATATTTTATTTTCAAGCTAACTTTTGAGATGTAATCTCATTGCTCAGTGTTTACTTGGTATATGCGAGCACGGTTTGGTTTA
Source organism: Poa pratensis (assembly GCA_947311845.1). Taxonomy (NCBI): domain Eukaryota; kingdom Viridiplantae; phylum Streptophyta; class Magnoliopsida; order Poales; family Poaceae; genus Poa; species Poa pratensis. Next base: position 1,712,030 of record CAMZMU010000070.1, read on the forward strand.
AAAACATTACTTGGACGTTAAACACATCTTTCATAATTTGTCAATATGAGTTAGATTCAAAAAAATTATTTATTTTGTTTGTACAGAACACTCCTCTAAATAGGCAAGGACATTGGCTTAACAGAGGAGTGTTCAGTAGCGGACCCAGCAATATTTTAAATTCTGGGCAAACTGTTAATATAAAGGGTTAACACGCTATTTTTTGGACAAATACCATGAAAATACATGGTGGCGTCCGGCCGGAAGCCCGGGCACAAAGTCCGCATCTTGATCAACAAAAACAACAATACAATTACCTACTTACATGACTTGATTTTAATTCTAAAATTCATCTTAAAGGGTGCGGCGTGTCGTCGCGCCGAATTCCACTAGTACTTCTTATGCACCTGCATCATGCCAACGATCAGATCCTTCATGACTGAGGGGCAGCTCATGCAGAGATGATCGAACCCATCGGTTGACACCACCGCCTCTAGATTCGCCGAACAGCGTAGAAACTTGTAGCACTCCTCCTTGAGGCCGCGGCAGCGGTGCTGCTCGGCCAGGACGAGCAGAGTTGTCGCTGTGCTCACGCCGATGTGCTCAGAGAGCTGTTTTTCGCACATTGCCTTCAACCTCCCGAGGCCGTACCTGTCCGCCGCGACGAGCAGATGCTGAAGCAGGACGATGCCCTCGTCGTCGTAGCCCTCCGGCGCACTCGCCGGAAGCGAGTCGCCGTAGATGAACCCGAGCAACGCCTTGAAGATTGTGGGTTCCATGTCATCGACCTGTACCACCTTCAAGCTGCCTTCCTTCATGGGGCCGAAGAGCGCTGCCCGAAATACGGGAGATCGGGCAGCGAGGACGCAGCGGTGGGCGGGGAAAGTGTCGCTGCCGACTTGGAAGACCACGTCGGCACCCTCCCCAGAGAGGAGAAGGTCGGCGAAATTCCGTTGCATGTCGGACGGGGGCACGTCGATGGTAGCCACATCCTTGATTACCACGACGTCGCACCGGATGGTGAAACTGTCCTCCATAAGGTGTCTGGACTTCTCTAAGACGTCCCTTCTCACGAACCGGTCGTAGCCCTGTGACGAAAAGCCATAGAACTCGAATATGCTTCTGCTCGCACTGATACGTGCCGGCTCCTGCTTCTCGGTCTCGTCGACAAACTGAATTCGAAGCGCGCCATCACGGGCTTTGTGGGGTCCTCCTCGAGGACAAGGCGAAGTGCGATGAAGCCAGCATCATCCTCGCAAAAGCCGTTGGGGTAGAAGCGGATGCTCCAGCGATGACCCCCGATGGTGAAAGAGCGAGAGTATATGAAGTCGTTCTTGCGCAGAAATTTTGTCTGCGAGTGACCTTCAACAAGAAGCAGATGGTACCCAGGTGCCCCGGAGTGGACGATGGTCGGAGAGGCGAAAGCGCGCCCTAGTAGCTTGCAGTCCCCGACGACCGACGCACCAGCGAAAGACATGGTGGATTAATCTGCAACACCTCGCCCACGGATCAATCACCCGAAAACTTGTGGACAAGGCACCTTGTGTCCTCTATGTTTCTTTGTTAATGTTAGGAAATCATGCCCATGGCCGTACTTATATAGAAGCACCCACGCACGCTATGACCAGAGTTCTAGTCGAACAGGATAGAAACCACATGGAAAGACTCTTGGACTTTCTAAACCAATCTAGAGTCTAGTACTATAGTTTTTTTTTTGGAAAGGATAGTACTATAGTTCCACGTGCATAGTTTGCAAACTAACCAAATCAGGATACCTGCCACTCCGGCTTGAGCTCGGTCACCTGCCGGATAAACTCATTGCTGGTCTCCACCAGCTCATGGTACACCACCCACGGAGTTTGGGTGCACGAACACCCTCTGCTTGCTCTTGACGGCACGGTACTGCCGCCCTGCCGCAGTCCGGAAGTACCCCGCCGTGATAGCCTTCCCGATCGCGCCGAGATCCCTGGCGCCGGAGCAGGGGCTCGATCTCCACCCGCTCCAGCAGCGCCTCCAGCTGGTCTCGCACGTCCCGCGCGCGCTTCATGGTGCGCGACTGCACGAAGTTCTTGCAGCACCACTGCGACGAGTGGCCCAACTCCTTCCACGCGTTTCCGTTGCCCTTGGGCCAGTAGAAGACGACATTCCCGACCGACAGCATGGCCGCGATGGTCACCACCTCCTCCGATCATTTGTACTTCTCGGACGCGACGATGGCCTTGGAGAGCATGGGGTCCAGGGGGAACAGAACTCCGCCATCCTCCTCCCGGTCTTGGTGAGCTCGCCGAGGACGAAGAGCTCCTCTAGCGCCTTGAGCAGCGACTCCGACGCTGGATGGTCCATGAAGTCGAACTGTCGAAGCTCACCAGATCGTTGATGCCCAGCGCCTTGAGCCTGAGCACGACATTGGCCAGGCTGCTCATCTGGATCTCCGGCACCGTGTCGTCGTCCAGGTCGGTCCTGAAGTTGTACTCCGTGAAGAGAAGGAAGCACTTGCCGGGACTGGCAGGCCCGCTGGTCCGCCGACGCCTTGGAGATCGGCGCACGTAGCAGCGACTCCATGCCCGTGCGCGGGTTGTACGATAATTGTTATCTTGCCATATCGATCAGCTAGCCATGCCCGTGGTATCGATTCTAACAAACATGGCATTATAATTTCAGAAAAGGGCTTCTCTCACACAACCTTATGTTTTAAGGTAAAAACTTGCTTTTTAATCCAAGAAGTTGCTTTTTAATAACAACTATGTATATCGAGCCAGTTTTAGTTTTGCATAACAAACATGATTTTATCACACAAGTTGGCCATCGAGTGGATTAAAAACAATCTCCCCTCATCCTCGCATCTTTTTCGTGTTTGTATTAAAAAAGCAAGTATATAGTACAAAATTACTCTTCGTGAACATTTATATTACATAGTTGATTTTGTATAGAATATCATGTTTATAGTACAAAGTTGTTTTTTTGAAAAGAAGTTTATAATACAAAGTTTCGTTTGCTGTCGATTAATTGTATAAAGTTGTTCTTTGTGATGTAAAAGCAAGTTTAGAAGACAATATTACTTTTGGGATGTAAAAGCAAGTTTAGAATACAAATTTGTTTTTTAAATAATTGACGAAACATGTCCTTATGGGATCTCATTTCGAAGAACTCGTCATGGGGAACACAATGGTGAAAAAAGTGATTTGTTTCGACAATCGGCTAAAAAGTAGTGCATTTTTTAATTTTCGAACTAGTTTGCACGTGGATGTGGGGGAAAGTAGTGAGAGAAGGTTTACATGCTAGGTGTGTTTGTGAACAGGTACGTGAGAGCGGAAATCTGTTTGGCTCGTAGGTGTAGATGGACTCACAATTTAAAAATTATATTTTACAATGTCAAAAATTTAAACTAAAATTTCGGGTCTATGTACAAACATTTTATGTATGCATAAAAGTTGCGCTTTACATAAACATTTTATGTGGCCTATATAAAATAAAATTTCGTTGTCTCAAAATAATTTTTGACGAGACATCATTTGATCTTTTTATAGAGGCCACAAAAAATGTCTTTTTCTTTTTTGAAACTTTTTGTGTCAATATAAGATGTCAAGATATATACACGACTTTGTTTTTCAATTTTTTAAAATTTTATAATGTATTTAAAATATTATTTCAAAATAGGTGCATCCACTACACCATGGACCAGACCTAAGGGCAGCTCTGCTGCCGGGAAAAGCCACCTAACAGGGCAATGTAACTGCCAGGAAAAGTTTTTAGCCGGCAGGTCAGCCTGCCCTCTATAACCCTGCCGGCAAAAGTCTTTGCCGGCAGATATATCTTTGCCGGCACTTAGCTTGCCCTGCTAGTGCTAGTATTGCCGGCAGTTCAATTATTTGCCCGGCACACTGATGCACTGCCAGGATGAGTTTTGCCGGCAGTTAAATTGCCCTTAATTATTTTTCCTGGCAGTTTACATAGTCCCCAGCTCAGTTATTAATAACATTCACTACTAGATACAGGCACTGCACGTCATCCACTAGAGTCAAACGAATGAATCATGAGCGCTGCTATACATACGACAATTTTCATCCGATACTTGTACGATCTGGCGTGGTAGCAAGCATGCTAGCGATTTGGGTTTGAGTTTGTCTCACTAAGGAGTAGGAGATGTCTCACCAGGCTGCCTCGACGGAGGAGGAGGACGCGTGGAAGAAGGTCGCCCCCCGATCTCGCCGCCACTGGCGCTAGGAGCTTGGCGGCAGTGAAGGGCGCTGCCTTCATCACCTCATGCCCGCACGTCCGTGCCTCGCATCGCCACCGTCGCGTCGTGATGGACGGCAGCAGCTCGCCGGCGTCCAGTCTCCGTGACACCCATCTAGTGTTGGTGGTGGTCCGGATCCGTCGCGCTCGTCCTCGCAGCGACCGTATCCGTCCTCGGCGATGTAGGATTCGTCGTCAGCTTGGACTGAAAGGTCCAAGCTTTTCAGAGATTCGCCGCAGGAAGGAGAAGAGGAGCGCAGGGAGGCGACCGAAGGTGGGGGAGGAGAGGGGCGCGTCGGCCGTGGCCCTACTGGGTGGCGGCGCTGGACGGGGACAGGCGCCGGCCGCTAGCTAGGTTTGGGTGAGGTCGCGAGGAGGTTGTATTTGGATAAGGAAAGAGAGGCTCAGAAACAATATAACCCGCCTCTGCCCAAAACTTTTCAAGTCCCCGCGCTCTATTTTCGCCTCCCGCCCATAGCCAATTCCACTGCGCGCCCAGGCCCAGCTATGTGCCGGCAGACGAACTGCCCTGTAGAGTTTGCCGGCAGTTGAATGCTAATTTTTCCCGACAGTTTATTTATCCCGACAGGTCAATTGCCCTCTATAGTCTATTTTTGCCGGCAGTTAACTGCCCCTATGTTTGGTCCGTGGTGTAGTGATCTAGACCTATGAGGCAAAACACCTTGTTCCCCGATGAGCATGTATTTTTTTTCTAGCAGCCAAATATCAATGTAAAATTATTTATATAATAGTCTGCACAAAAATGAAAAAATGGTGAGATTTAAAACTATACATTGTTAACTAGTTTCAGATTTGAAAACAAAAGAAAAAAACAAAAACAGAAAACTGTACCTTTTATATTGGGCCGCTCTAAATTCGACCTATGAAGGAGCTCCCCTTCAGGCGACGGGAAGAGTAAGCGTCGCCTTCAGGCGACGGACGGCATCTCCCGAGAGATAGCTCTCATCCGTGCTCCTCCTTACTTAACCTAGGCCGTCCTGTGGGCTGGTACTTGGGTCGTAACACCACGCCTCGTGGATTTATGTCCGTGGCCGTGTGTGTAGGGAGCCCTTTGACGCTTGCGGCGTCAAATATTGAGCGTACGCGTACATATGTGCGATACGTGAGCTCAGCCCATTTATGGTCGATGGAACTGTTTCAGGATTGTCTCGGATCGTTTTTTGCTCTTGCGTACAGGTCTTTTGAGTCTTGACTTCCTAGTTTCTCCAACGTAAAGTGTTATTTTCTTCCGAAATTTTGTATGAATATTGTAAACTTGCATATGTTTGTGCCCAAAGTTTTTAGATTTTTTCGAAGTGTTTCCATATTTTTAAATTTTGAAAACTAAAACAGGAGCATATGCACCCGGGTGTCAAAGTGAATTTCTGATATAGCTTGTATTTCTTAGCGAAATTAGACTGCTCAAGTGCAAATGCCACCGTCATGCTCTACAAATATTCCGAGAACAATTCTCCGCAGTTCGAATTCGTTGTTGTCGGAGTGTAGTGCCTCGAACTACTCTGTTTTGTTGACAGTGTTGAGGCTCTCGAGTCTCTCTATTCTAAGGGTCTCCTCTTGTTGTTTCCTTTGTTTCACACCACCCCAGCACCGACAGTTGGTTTCCTTGGGCGGTGCACCCTTTTCATCGCGCGCGGGTCATTGCAGCAAGTTAGCGCATTTCCTCCGACTGGAATCGGCCAATAACTCATAGTCTATAGGAATTCCTGACGTAGAGTAAAATTGACCAGTCACATTGTTGCAGCAAAGCGATTCAAACGAGACTTTGAGCGAGTTCGATACGGTGTGCGACATTGATTCACTGAAAAGCGATTCCAAGATCTATACATTGCCAAAGTTTTGTGCCGATTCAACCAAAACTGTTTTTTTTTCATTGAATCGGCACCACAGTGTACCTGGTAATGGTTTGTGTGTGACGATGCAGAGTGGCTTGTTCCCTTGTGACCATGCATTGATAAAAAAACTGCAGTAGTATGATCGTAGCTAGGGCACGATGTATATATATAATGCGTAACAACACACGACTGAGTCTGGATGTGGAGGGAGCGTGACGTGGTGTGTTTGGATGCTCCTGAATACCGGTCCAGTCGCTCCACCTCTTCCTCTCGCGGCGCATCATGCATGCACGTATCCACCTCCTCCGGTTAGACCTTTTTATTGTGTGTCCGTGCGGCGCTTCGAAAACCACACTCGTCCCTGGGAGTGGAAGCCTTAAAAGTTAAACGGAATTTCTTTATATTGGTTGACCACGATCTGGCCTATCGCGAGCTCACCGTTCGGGGCCGCGCGATCCGGATCCAACGACGCGCGCGTCTCGGACCAACGCTCGGTGTACGTCATGTGCGTGCGGCTAGTGTTTTCACCCGACATCCCTGTCCATTCCCCAACTCGCGCAGCTCCCCGCTAGCTCTCAGGCGATTTCGCGCCGCTCCCGTCGCCGTTGCTGCGCGCCGCCGGCGGATTAGGGGTTTGAAACAGAAGAACATCCCGTCAAATAGGAGGCGGCGGGCTGGTTGGAGGTGGAGAGGGGTGTTAAAATTGGGCCCATTAGTGGGCAGCCCAATAGCAATTTCAGAAATCTCAAAAGCCCACATTTATGGCAGCACACATGGGAGTGGAGTGGGAGCTAAAGTTTAGTCCCACATTGCTAGTTGGAGGAGACAAACACCACCTTATAAGGTGGAGTGTTGTGACACTTGGTAAGCTTGTGAGAACAAGAGGCTCTCTCGTGCGCACTCCTCCGCCGCCGCACGCACCGCACCGCCCGCCCGTCTCGTCACGACGCGCCGCGCCGCGCCGCGGGTTGCGGGAATCTCGCCGAGCCGAGCTTTATTTTTGCAGTCCGGGAAAACGGTTTGGACGGACGCGTCACAGTTAGTCGGTTCGGGTCGCTCCCGGATCGTGGGCTACTGTAACCGACCTAAAACGTGCGCGACGTGGACTTGGCCCACGTTGTACCCGTTAGGGTTTTCCCGAGCCGCACTATATAAAGTCGTGCGCTGCAAACACCGAACCAATCTAGGTTTTGCCAATCTCGTGCCTTGCGCCGCCACCGTAGTCTACTCCATCCCGTGCGCCGGCGTGCACCGGCGAACGGGACAGCAGGTCTCCGGAACCGCTCGTCCTTGTGATCCTGTACGGGAGAGGGCGAATAAGGTTTTTGGGAAGCGCTCCGCGCGACTGCTTTCAAGTTCTTCATCACGGCTCGACTTCCTGGACGATCTCCGGGTCCGCGGGCGACTCGTCTCCAACGTCGTCTCCTTCGAGCTGCTACCGTCGCCGCTCAAGCTGCTGCCGTCGCTGCTCCAACGACTACTTCCTCTACAACCGTTCGGTACGTGCGGCGTGTTCTGAACTGTTTTGCTATGGATCTGTTGGCGTATGTGTTGCTGCTGTTCATGTTGATTAGTACATCTAGTATGTTCGTATTCTACATGTTAGTAGCTGGTGTAGTTATGTTTAATATTCTGGAATTAATCATGGAATTATTGCCTAATTTCCAACAATCCAAAAACCTTATATTGTTATAGGCAATTTCCTGAGTTAAACATGGGACATCTATCTGATGCGCTGAGGCCGGACAAGTTTACCGGTGTGGACTTTAAGAGATGGCAGTACAAGACCACACTGTGGTTGCGATCTCTGAAAGTGTTCGAGGCTAGTGAGGGTTTACCTGAAGGAACTATATCTGACGAGGATCAGAACAAGTTCAAGGAAACCAATACTGCCTTTGTGGGACTCGTTCTGAGTGCTCTTAGCAACAAGCTGTTTGATGTGTACATGCACATTACAGATGCCAAAGAGCTCTGGGAGGCACTGAACGCTAAGTTCGGTGTAGCAGATGCTGGCAGTGAACTGTACATCATGGAGAGCTTCCATGACTTCAGGATGGCTAACAACCGTTCTGTAGTCGAACAGGCTCATGAGATACAGTGCATTGCTAAGGAGCTTGAGCACGCTAAGTGTGCCTTACCTGACAAGTTTGTGGCTGGATGCATTATTGCAAAGTTGCCCTCTTCATGGAGGAACTTCGCCACAACTCTCAAACACAAGAGACAGGAGATATCGGTTGAAAACCTGATAGCGTCTCTTGATGTTGAGGAGAAGGCTCGGGCTAAGGACACTGCTGAGAGAGGTGGTGAAGGTCAGTCTAGCGCCAACATGGTGCAGAAGAACTTTCACCATGGCAAGAGCAAGGCAAAGAGCAAGTCTTCCTTCAACATGCCTACCAAGACTACTTCTTTCAAGAAGAAGAAGAAGATGCTGAACAAATCTGAGCTAAAGTGCTACACTTGTGGAGAGCCCGGACACTTCTCTGTGGACTGCCCAGATCGTGCAGACAAGAAAGGGAAGAAGCATGTCAACGTCGTGACCGCTAGCAATGCTGATGGGTACGGTAATTTACCGATTGTGCTTTCAGTATTTCAATCTCCATGTTGGTGGATTGATACGGGTGCTAATGTTCATGTATGTGCTGACATCTCTATGTTCACTTCTTATCAGGTCGCAGATTCAAGCGTCTTAATGGGGAATGGATCACATGCTTCTGTTCGTGGTGTTGGCACGGTAGATCTGAAGTTTACTTCGGGGAAGATCGTGCAGCTGAGGAACGTGCAGCATGTCCCTACTATGAACAAGAATCTTGTTAGCGGCTCCCTTCTATGCAGAGATGGGTTTAAATTAGTCTTGGAGTCCAATAAAGTAGTTGTGTCAAAGTTTGGACAATTTATTGGTAAAGGGTATGAGTGCGGAGGCTTGTTCCGCTTTTCATTATCGGATTTTTGTAATAAGTCAGTAAACCATATTTGTGGCAGTGTGGATTCGGATGCTAATGTTTGGCACTCTCGTTTATGTCATGTTAATTTTGGTTTAATGAGTAGACTTTCCAGTTTGAGTTTAATTCCTACTTTCACCATTGCCAAAGGTTCTAAGTGCCATAGCTGTGTGCAATCTAAGCAACCTCGAAAGCCTCACAAGGCAGCCGAGGAGAGAAACTTGGCACCTCTAGAACTCGTACATTCGGATCTATGTGAGATGAATGGCGTGTTGACAAAAGGTGATAAGAGATATTTCATGACTTTAATCGATGATGCTACTAGGTTCTGTTATGTATATTTGTTGCACACTAAAGATGAAGCTTTAGACTACTTTAAAATTTATAAAGCTGAAGTAGAAAATCAATTAGAGAGAAAGATCAAACGTCTTAGGTCAGATCGTGGTGGCGAGTATTTCTCCAACGTATTTGATGAATTCTGTGAGGAACATGGTATTATTCATGAGAGGACGCCTCCCTATTCGCCCCAATCAAACGGGGTTGCCGAGAGGAAAAACCGCACGCTGACCGACTTGGTGAACGCCATGTTGGACACTGCTGGTTTATCTAAGGCATGGTGGGGGAGGCTTTGTTGACTTCGTGTCATGTCCTGAATAGAGTTCCTAACAAGGATAAAGAGAAGACACCTTACGAGGAGTGGTCTGGGAGAAAACCATCACTTTCTTATTTTCGTACTTGGGGATGTTTGGCGAAAGTCAATGTTCCAATTCCTAAGAAACGAAAACTTGGACCGAAGACAGTGGATTGTGTCTTTCTAGGTTATGCTCAGCGGAGCATTTGCTATAGATTTTTAGTGGTTAAATCTGAGATACCTGATATGCATGTTGATACTATTTTGGAATCTCGTGATGCAACATTTTTTGAGAACATGTTTCCTATGAAGGATATGCATAGCATTGCTAGAATTTCTTCTGAGATATTTGCTGAACCTAGTACATCTGTTGATCATTCTGAACAACCACTTGTTGAGGAAGTCCTTGAGAAGGATGACAATGAATCAGCTCCCAAGAGGAGCAAGAGACAGAGGACTGAAAAATCCTTTGGTGATGATTTCATTGTGTACCTTGTGGACAATACTCCCACGTCCATTGCAGAGGCATTTGCATCTCCTGATGCTGATGACTGGAAAGAAGCTGTCCATAATGAGATGGACTCGATTCTTTCTAATGGAACTTGGGAATTATCTGAACGACCCTACGGCTGCAAACCTGTGGGTTGTAAGTGGGTGTTCAAGAAGAAGCTAAGGCCTGATGGTACTATTGAGAAGTACAAGGCACGGCTTGTAGCCAAGGGCTACACCCAGCGCGAAGGCGAAGATTACTTTGACACCTATTCACCTGTTGCTAGACTCACCACCATTCGAGTACTACTTTCCCTGGCTGCCTCCTATGGTCTTATCGTTCATCAAATGGACGTAAAGACAGCTTTCCTTAACGGAGAGTTGGAAGAGGAAATCTATATGGATCAGCCTGATGGGTTTGTAGTAAAAGGTGAAGAGAGAAAGGTGTGCAAATTGTTAAAATCTTTGTATGGGCTGAAGCAAGCACCTAAGCAATGGCATGAGAAGTTTGACAGAACTTTAACTTCTGCAGGCTTTGCCATTAATGAGGCTGATAGGTGTGTATATTATCGCCATGGTGGGGGCGATAGTGTTATATTATGCTTGTATGTTGATGACATACTGATTTTCGGTACAAGCATGATAGTGATAAATGAGGTCAAGTCTTTCCTGTCAAAGAGCTTTGATATGAAAGATCTGGGACAAGCTGATGTGATCCTGAACATTAAGCTGATTAGGGATGAGAGTGGGATTACGTTAACGCAATCACACTATGTTGAGAAGGTCTTGAGCCGCTTTGGTTATATAGACAGCAAGCCTTCTCCAACACCCTATGATCCCAGTGTGACACTCAGAAAGAACAAAAAGGAAACGAGAGATCAATTAAGATATTCTCAAGTGATCGGTTCACTCATGTACCTTGCGAGCGCGACGAGACCTGATATCTCTTTTGCTGTGAGCAAGTTGAGCAGGTTCATGTCTAACCCGGGTATTGATCATTGGCATGCACTTGAAAGGGTCATGCGCTATCTGAACGGTACAATGAGTTATGGGATTCACTATTCAGGGCACCCTGCGGTGCTTGAGGGATACTGTGATGCGAACTGGATCTCAGATGTTGATGAGCTCTACGCCACAAGTGGATATGCATTTATTCTTGGAGGTGGCGCAGTGTCATGGAGGTCTTGCAAACAGACCATTTTGACGAGGTCAACCATGGAAGCAGAACTTGCTGCTTTAGATACAGCTTCTGTTGAGGCAGAATGGCTGCGTGAGCTCTTGATGGACTTGCCGGTGGTTGAGAAACCATTACCGGCCATCCTTATGAACTGTGACAACCAAACGGTTATTACGAAAGTGAACAGTGCTAAGGATAATGCGAAGTCATCAAGACACGTCAAAGACGCTTGAAGTCTGTCAGGAAAATGAGAAACTCCGGAGTAATAACTGTTAGTTATATTCAAACAGACAAAAACCTGGCAGATCCCTTTACGAAGGGACTATCACGTAATGTGATAGATAGTGCATCGAGGGAGATGGGGTTGAGACCCGTGAGCGTTACACCATAGTGGTAACCCAACCTATGTGATCGGAGATCCCGTGAATTAGGACCTGGGAAGAACAAGCTAGTGGTTTAACTGAGGAGAGTTATTTTATAACCCTCTCCGTGGGAAGATGCATAACTCTCACATTCTGTAAGGCAGGTTGGCAATATGCCTTAATGTGTTTCTGTTGGCTATTCGTAGCAAAGGTGCTATCCTACAGAGCGACCTTGAAAGAACACACCTATATGAGTCCGACTGTTAAACGTCGCAGTCTATGAGATTTGGGTGATCTCTAGTAAGCTCATGAAGAGACCAGGGAGTATGACGCATATGCTCCACCCGCGGGGTAGGCTACTGGCAGCCACGTACTGGTTATGACTTTGAGTGAAGTCTATTGGCACCAAACTTGCAATTCAAGGTTCGTCCATTGTTCAAGTTGCTGGTAGATGTAGCTTGAAGCTCTAGGCGGAAGTTCAACTTAACAGTCTCTGCTGAAACACTGGTATATAAACAAGAAACGAGGTTTGGCAAAATCTCTAAATGGGAATTTGAGATCTGGTGGGGGATTGTTAAATTTGGGCCCATTTGGGCAGCCCAATAGCAATTTCAAAATCTCAAAGCCCATTTATGGCAGCACACATGGGAGTGGAGTGGGAGCTAAAGTTTAGTCCCACATTGCTAGTTGGAGGAGACAAACACCACCTTATAAGGTGGAGTGTTGTGACACTTGGTAAGCTTGTGAGAACAAGAGGCTCTCTCGTGCGCACTCCTCCTCCTCCTCCCCGCCGCTCGCACGCACGCACCGCACCGCCCGCCCGTCTCGTCACGACGCGCCGCGGGTTGCGGGAATCTCGCCGAGCCGAGCTTTATTTTTGCAGTCCGGGAAAACGGTTTGGACGGACGCGTCACAGTTAGTCGGTTCGGGTCGCTCCCGGATCGTGGGCTACTGTAACCGACCTAAAACGTGCGCGACGTGGACTTGGCCCACGTTGTACCCGTTAGGGTTTTCCCGAGCCGCACTATATAAAGTCGTGCGCTGCAAAGACACCGAACCAATCTAGGTTTTGCCAATCTCGTGCCTTGCGCCGCCACCGTAGTCTACTCCATCCCGTGCGCCGGCGTGCACCGGCGAACGGGACAGCAGGTCTCCGGAACCGCTCGTCCTTGTGATCCTGTACGGGAGAGGGCGAATAAGGTTTTTGGGAAGCGCTCCGCGCGACTGCTTTCAAGTTCTTCATCACGGCTCGACTTCCTGGACGATCTCCGGGTCCGCGGGCGACTCGTCTCCAACGTCGTCTCCTTCGAACTGCTACCGTCGCCGCTCAAGCTGCTGCCGTCGCTGCTCCAACGACTACTTTCTCTACAACCGTTCGGTACGTGCGGCGTGTTCTGAACTGTTTTGCTATGGATATGTTGGCGTATGTGTTGTTGCTGTTCATGTTGATTAGTACACCTAGTATGTTCGTATTCTACATGTTAGTAGCTGGTGTAGTCATGTTTAATATTCTGGAATTAATCATGGAATTATTGCCTATTTTTCCAACAATGGGGAGATTGGAGGCACCTTCGTGTTTCAGGGTCTCTCCACAGGCGACGTTCGATCTACGATTTCTCCAAGGTTTGTAACTGCCCGAGGCTCTTACATGTCCATCTCATCCGTGCTGTTTGTCCCCCCGGCTCAGATCTGGTTATTCCGCTGGTTATTAGACGAGTTACTGATTCCTCCGACGGAAATTCCTGTACAGATTGGGAGTTTGCAAGCGTTTTCAGGTTGATATTTCCCCGGATGAATTGGTGGATTCTGGTTAGGTTTTTCGTGGGAGATCGAAGAGTAGGGGTGGTTTACCGTGCCACATTTTGGGATTTCTTCATCGAAGACTACCAGTCAGTACGGTGTAATTTTATGCTGCTGGAGATGCTACACATTTTTCATAATGCAAATCACTTGTGTTTTGCATTGTGGTGGTTGTAGATGTATCTGTGGCATGCTCATTTGTTTTTCATCACGGATGCAGGCAAATATATGCTAGATGTAAGTTTTTTGCCTGAGAGAGCTTTGGTGAAACGTAGATGCATTTTCTGTATGGTATCACTAATCATGAACCAATATGAGGCTAGATGTAAGTTTTGTGACAGAGGTTGATGAAAATGTAGATGCATTTCTTCTGTCTGGTGTCACTAATCATGAACCAAAATGAGGCTAGATGTAACTTTACTTTCTTTTTTCGTGTCATTGTAATGCAGGTTCAAGAAGATCTTTGTCGGTCCAGAAGTTCCATCTTTTTGCGAAAAACTGTAAGTTTTCTTAACTGGAGCTACAGTTGTTTTGCTTTTGTTCAAAATTTGGATGAAAATAAAACTGTTGAGAACAAAACGTAAGAGAAGTTTTTGATGCAGTAAGTAATGTTCTTTGTTTAGCTAGAGTTTCGACTAATCAGGGTGTCTTATACTGTCACAATCATGTGGAAAACAATTACTAACAACTATACATCTACTGTATGTTTTCAGAAACATGGTAATTTTTCCTACTTACATTAGAAGCTTTGAGAGATGTTCATAGAAGGTTCAGTTAAAAAAATGGTGTAAGAACTAGTTACTATGGTGTTCTTTGCGGACTTTGCTTTCTTGTTGCCGGTTGAGCAGTCCTAACCCGTTGACGGCATCAACCCTTCTTCTAAATCGATAGTCTTGGAGCACCGCCGCTTGACGCTTCTAGCCATGTAAAACAATGCATCATACTAACACTCAGGTTGTTGTAGCAAATCTGGTACAATGCTGGACCATCTTGAAACTAAGGAAAAAAACAGACAATTCCATAGTTATCAAACTGAGCATGCCAAGGTGAACATAGTTTGAGCATATTACCTTGATTTAAGCGACTTTTTGGCACTATCGTTTCTTTGGACAATTTGATCGAGTTACTTATCATACTTGATGCACACCTATTTTATGGCGCTCCACAGGTGTGACATAGCACTCTCATTGTGTTCCATAACCATTTTATCGAATGGATGGTGTTTGCACCGTTCATAGAATTAGAAAGATACCCCGCGCATTGCGGCGGGAATCTCTTTAAGAATTTATTGTGTAAATAAAGGGATATAAGACCCATGTAATATGAAGTTGTTTACAGAAATATGCAAGATTCAGTTGATCACAATTGTCAAAAGGTCAAATTTAATTGTCATTATTTTTTTCTGTATTTGACTAAAAACCGGTGACGTGAACAGTTGTATGGATGAATTGTAGATGACGTGGCATGCAAAATATATTTCTTAGTAAATGTTAGTGAAATGACATGGACAATTGGTTGGATAAAAGAATAGATGATTTGGATAGTTTGCATGTTGAGATAAAAAATCATTAATGCATGTTAGTGGGGCTTCTCTTTACAAGACTTATAGATTTATTGTGGATCTTTTCCCATTTTGATCCACATGTTTGTTGTGCACCGGTAATTTGATCTGGGATAACCTCCATCCAATAGTCACATAACACATTATTCTCAGCTTTCTTTCACGTCATCTCTCTTGTGATTCTATTTCTTTTCGTTTCAGTAATGAGCTCTCGGATAACTCTCATCAAAGATTTTTCGACGGTTAGAAGTGTTGATTAGCATAACATGTCTTAGTCATTTGAGAGAGATTCTTAAACATTCATTCTTACATGAAAAGCCAGTCGTGCTTAAATGCTGGTACAATAGGTCTTGTAAATTAATTTACTCTACCATTATTTGATATTTATATTAAACTCTTTTATGTCATTTAATTTTTTTCTTAGCACTAAATAATGTTGTTTTTATTAATACATACTAGTATGATTTGCTTTAAAAAATCATGTATAACTAGTAGTATTAACTATGTAGTCATGCTCACTATAACTAGTAGGATTTGCTCTACCATTTTTAGCAATTATCATTACAAATATTTTTCTTGTTGTAAAATTAAATTGTATTTTTATTTTAATTTGAGATATTTGTATAATATTTTGTTAAAATAAATTTCGCCCTATTTGCTAGAAAACCAAAATAACTACATTAATCCAACATCCGTGCCAATTGTGTTATATTCTTTTTATGTGCTACCTTATCCATAGTTTCCTTAAATATCAACCTAACGCATTAGTGTATGATTCTAGAAAAGTGTATGAAGACACACAAGATTACGAATTATCAAGTGTGGACACTATCAAGAGTACAGTGTCTAAAGCATCAATAAGTTATCTATCCTCAAACCCCTTACTCCGCCTTCGCTAGTTTTATTAAGATTGATATCTTAAATATCTCAATAGGGGATTCGAAGTGAATGTGGTCTAGGTACTCCGTAGTATTTATGTGTTATTACAGCAATGCGATGATGAGAACCTCGAGCATAGTAGAAGATTCGGGCATCCAACTGTAGTCTTGTACACCGCTTCTAACCGGCCTCATGCCTGCACCAGAGAAAGCGTTGTCGTGCTGGAGGCAATGCCGATGAAAATAAAATCCAATGACGAAGTCGTCGCCTCCGCTACTAGTCCGATGATTCACGGACTGGTCGGGCCGCCTCGATTCGGCCCTCGTTTAAAGTGCTATTATAAAGAAAAAAATACACACCTTTTAGGCAAATCCTTGAACAAAGAAAAAGCCACACGTGCGCCTCTAATGACGAGTCCAACCAAACGGTCAAGCTCAGAATTTTCATCCCCAAAGACATGCTTCGAGCCATCACCTTCAGCAAAGACACGACGTAAGCTCGGCAACATTGCTGAAAATGTTTTCACCAAATTGTGCAAACTCGATGTAGACGCTTAAACCATCGTCGCCTGTCTGTCCCGCCAACAACACATCGCTAACCGAGAAGAAACTGGAAGTCGATAACGTCTCGTACCGTCACGGCTCTAGCCACTATCGTACCACCTTCGATCTAGCAACAACAGACATGACTTGACACCAAGGAGGAGGCATCGTGCGTAGCAGCTATCAGGATCAGGCATAACTTGACGCGATGCCACATTGTCACCGGAGGATAGGCATGACTTGACAGCTGCTCCGATTATAGCAAGTCTATCTTAACCAAACCATACGTAAAAGTCTATTCCATAGCCTCATTCGTTGGCCTGCAAGTTACGACCTTCACTTCGATCCAGCTGCTATATCTATCTATCGACCGTTGTATCATTGCTGGCTGACTAGGTTGGCCGTTTGGGAATCCGAACAACCCGCACGGGTGGCTGACTGGCCGGCCGGAATCTCTCAGCGTCTCTCCGGCCGGAAGTGGTAGCAGCGATAAACAAACCTCATGATTCGCAGAGTGGACGGGCCGCCTCGATTCGGCACCGTTTAAAACGCTGCTAGCTCTGCAGCCTGAGTACATGCATTTTGTCAACTCATCTTGTCGTCGCGCAAATCATCATGCCAATTATTATCTCACCATACAATCCTATATCTGATAGCAATTCCATCGCACGATCGACTCGTCGGAAGCACGAGGGAGGCCGGGAAGGAAGCAACTCCACACCAGCCGAGAAGTTGCCGGTTGCCACCCGCTTCTCCTCTCGCGGATCATGCCTTCTAATTAACCACTCGATCGATCTAAGATCTGTATGAACAACTCAATCCTGTCGTCACCGGCCCGTGCGCGCACACAAGATCGCTGGCATGTCCTGTCCTGCTCGGAAGTGATAGGATTAACCATATATATCATCAGTGTCATGGGAGATCCGTGCCCTGTCACCGGGGGACAAGCCATAACGCATCATCATAGCTGCTTGCTAATCTATGCTTAATATAAACCTGTAGGAGACTAGGAGTAGTACTTATTCAACTCTTAGCTGCTTGCAAGCACAGGTGGAGTACTAACGTTTAGTGCCAGCAGGCAGCTAGAATGGCTGCCGATCTGGCAATAGGCAATAGCCAGCCTCGAGATCTGGACGAGACGCGTAGGCCACCACGCCTCCCGGATCATGTCCTTCCGTCGCTTCGCCGCTCATGTTGCCAAGGAACAATACACACATTCAGGTACGTCCTTTCTCCCATCCCTAACGCCAACGGCCAACTAGTGAAGTGGTTCGACCCGTCATTGTACAAAGAACATGTGGCTATTATCTTTATTTCATGATTTTAGATTCTGCTAATACGTAACCAAGCAGGAAGATCTGGGATGCACGACCAAATTGCTATGTCTCTGCACTCTCCCCTGGCCAATTCTTCGAGTTGAGTTGTAAAAAGTGTGTTTTCTGCTTCAACGGTGTACGCGTCGATATTTCCTTGTAGCAGCCGTACTTTCAATACAAGTCAAATAATCATTTGCACTTGTATCTATTTAATTGTAGGTTTTTTGTTTATATTTTTCACACCGAAAAATCAACGGTATGGTTGCTTTGAGGTAATAGGATTCCCTTGTGCTCTGGAGCTTAACAAAAGATAGGAAGCTACTTTAACATAAGCGCTCTTGAGTGCCTCTATTTTTGAAATAGCACGCTATGATCACGTTCTATTGAAAGAGTAAGATCCTATCTGTTCATTTCACGTAATCGCTTTCCCAATATATATAACTATGATTCACTTCCTTTTTTATGTGTAAATAGGTGAAATACTCAAAACGCACTCCACGGCCTGCCTCCAATACACGTTTTTAGTGAAGAGTGTATTTTACAGTGTGACCAAATTATCATAATGGTGGCAAAAATAGCTAATCGGTTGTTTCTAAACAAATTAAGAAATTACAAGGTCAAATGCCATGGTCTTGGCAAAAATAGTTAACAATGCTATTATGTGTGGTCGATTTCTTAGACCGTAGATACCACAATGATATGGTAAGCAATGATGTTGTAACCGGTCAACTCTGAGTGCAGGTTGCCTAGGTGTTATGTGTTATTCAAGATATGTGATGATAATAACCTCGAGCAGGTTAGCAGATCCGGGCATGGCCATCCTCTTGTACAACGATTTCAGCCGGCCTCATTTCCTCACTAGAGAGCATTGTCATGGCGGAGCCGTGCCGGGGAAACAAAATCTGATGCCACAATCGTCGCCGCTGCCACTAGTCGGACTTCAAGCGTTGTCTCTGGATTGCAAGAACATTCGGCGGCACGACGAGATCTACAACCTTTAAATCTCATGTTATGACAAAATCATCCAAATGCCGATGAAACGACTTCCCGACAACCATAATGGTACACAAAGCAACCAAAACCTACATGGTACATGCAGGACCCGGGATTCCCCATCTCCCCCCCCCCCCCCCCCCCCCCCTGACAGCGGAGGGGTGTGGAACCTACGCATTCATCGTAGGTCGTGGGGAGAACCGGGGTCCCTCTCTCTGGCTAGGCACGGGAGTGATCGTTACGAAAAAAGACTTGCGGCAAAAAAAATTGTAGTACTAGTATTGTCTTCTTTAACCTCAAAAAAAGAAAAGAATTGTCTCGTTCGATTTGCGGCAAAAAGGAGATAAATGTACTCCCTCCGATCCATTAAATCTGTCGTGGGATTCCAACAGTTCACATACAACTTGTACGTATGGCTTGCGACACTTAAATCGGACCAGAGGGAGTAAATGAAATGCCCTTTCAAGCGCATGAATGGGTCAACCCAATTCCTAACGCAAAAGTTTCAATCTCGAAAGAATTTGGTGAGTATCGTTTACCCTGATCTGCTGAATCTCGATCAGAAACCTGATTTTGTTCAGGCGATTGATCTGAAATCGTTAGAAAAGAAATCAAGAAAACAGAGGCCAGAAACCAAGAACGATCCTGCAACTCTGCAAGACGCACTACTCTTCATGCCACTTGTCTTGTCTGACAGAACAGCTCGAGGCTTGACGACGCGTCTGACGTCTCCTTCCTCAGTACCTCAACTACACATGCACGCACGCACGCGCCATGTCACTGTCTCACGCTCACCAAGCTCAACTCATACAACTCAGCTCAGCTCAGATCTTTATAAGCCAGTAACGCCACACAGACCGTCTCACGCTCACCAAGCTTCGCCAACACCAAGGCAGCAGCCAGTACACTCAACTCAACCTCGGCAGCCATGGCAAGGAGCTTCGCGCGCTCCATCTCCTTCCCCGCTTAGCCCGTTCCTTCTCCAAGCAGTCTCAGCGATTGATTCCACGATGGCTGCCGCGCGAGATCCATCTGATTAGGATAGCTAGCGCGAAGCACGAGGGAGTGGGAAGCATCTCCACACCAGCCAAAAAGTTGCCTTCAAAATTAACCACCCGATGGATCTATGTTGTGTAGGAACAACTCAATCCGGGGTCGTCGCCCGCCCTCCCGTGCGTGCACACCCTCGCAAATGATCGGATTTTATACATCATCGCTGTCAAATGAGATCCATGCACGGTCACCGGGGAACAGGCCATCAATAATCATCACACAAATCTACATACGTTGGAGGAAAAAACAACACTAATGCATGCCAATCTAAACCAGTAGGAGTATTACTTATTCAGCTCGTAGCTGCTAGCACAGGTGTAGTATGAACGTTTACTGCCAGGATGCAGCTGCACGCCTTGCGGATCATGTCCAGCTGCGCCGTTCATGTTGCCGAGGAACAACACACACCAACGTCTTATGTCCCCCACCAACGCCAACGGGCAAATAGTTCGACCGGAGTACTCTAGGTAATGTTTGCTGAGACCATGATCTTAGTTGCACCTGGAGCAGAAGCTGATGCTATTTTTTTCGGTGTAATTGTTTTTCGAGATGGTTACCGCACAATTTATTCACGGATTCAATGTGCAAACGGGGTAAGCAATATTTGACATTTTCCTTGTTCCTACATATGTACTCGCTCGGTTCCATTTTAATTGACTCACATATATGAACATATAGATGCATCTAGACATGTTTAATTGACTCACATATATGAACATATGGATGCATCTAGACATGTTTTAGTGTTAGATACATCCATATCTAGATATATGTGAGTCAATTAAAATGGAACGGAGGGAGTAGGTTCTAACACGCTATACGTCCCCTAATTGGCCAGAATTCTGCGCCGCCTTTGTTAATGTGTCCGTAACACCCGAAATGTTGTCCTCTATGGGAAGTCGGGGCATGTCTACCTCTGTTAAAACGGCTGTCCGCAAACGGCCAGCCCTATTAAAATTTGACCTTTTGACTATTTTTCTAACGTCGGCTAGAACACATAATTAATAAAACAGGTTCCTCTTATCCCGAAAGGCTACCTTTTGATGTATGCTCTCTTTTTTTGATGAAAAAGGCAGCGCTATTTTTTCTATTGTTTAAGAAGGAGAATGAATAGTGTTACAAATGGGTTAGGATATGTTCTCAGTTAGTAGCCAGTTAATTCTGCTCTCTCACCAAGCCCTAGTTCAATCCTTGCTTTTCAAGGACTTTCCGGAAAGAGGTCAACAATTGTTTTGTGTAAACTCTTTTGCTCACTGTTCCTCACTTCAACCAATTCCATTAGTACAAGTGTGGTGCGGTAATAGGAGATAAGAAATTGGTGGTCGTGGGCTCACTCACATCTGGCTCTTTCTCTTTAAGATGGCCATTTCTTTCTTGAACATCTGTTCTCTAGCAAAAAATCTATCTTCTCATGTATGTAGCAGGAGTGGCTTATTGGTTCTGTGTGTTCTATACAAAACAAAA
Source organism: Poa pratensis (assembly GCA_947311845.1). NCBI lineage: Eukaryota > Viridiplantae > Streptophyta > Magnoliopsida > Poales > Poaceae > Poa > Poa pratensis. The sequence continues at coordinate 1,733,304 of CAMZMU010000070.1, forward strand.
TCATTGATAAAAGTTTCAGATGCCCCTCTCCAACAATCAAATAATTGAAGAAACTTTTGTTTCTCTCTTTATTTCGGCAGCAACCATTTACTTCATTTAGAGATAACATAAATTATAAAATGCCCCTTGTCGTATATCCAAATATTATAATATCCACCATACGACAGAAGCAGGGTGGGGTTTTAGTTGGCGCAGACAATTTCATCTATAATATTGTAAAAGTTATCATTATTACATATTTATATTGAATTTTTTTACGTGATCATAACTTGCCCTACGGCTGAACATATGATGTTTTGTTCCTTAGACATTATTTTATGTACATTCTTAATCAATATTTATTTCATTTTAAGTAGAATAAGTTATGTAGTCATGATCTTGCACATAAACATACATATTGGGTATACTATTTTAATAATAATTTTTCAAATATATCTTATGGTGAAGTGAAGTTTTATTTTGTAAGAATTTTTTTTTAGTTTGCGATGTTTACATAATATTTTTTGCATCGAATTTGAACTTAATAGGAAGACAAAAGTATCACATTACTATAACTATACATTCATCCCCATTGTAGTGTGGCGGCCGTTTTATGTCTATCCAAATATGGTGTATTCTTAAATATCTGAATAACTTGGTAGACTGTTTCAGAGTATATGAGTCCAACAAAAAGTATGAAATATTGTCCACTCCTCTGCCCTCGCTATCTTTACTAAATTTAATATCTTTAAATATCTCAATAAATTTCTTGGGTGAACGTTGCCTAGGTATTGCGTGCTATCCAATTTAGTGTACTGTAACTTACCGTATTTTAGATGCCCGGTCAGAATAGAAGATCTAGGCACCCTGCTATAAAGTTCTTTCAACCATCCTCTCGTGGGCAATGGAGGAAACGACGTTGTGGTGGACCGGGTCTGAAAAAAAAAATCCGATGCTAAATTTATCGGCACCGACATCCTGTCAGCAACAAGGAAAAATATTTCACCTCCATAATTGGACATTAAGAAGAATATCCTAGGTGGCCGCATGGCACAACATGAATGTATGCCCTTGGGTGACCTATAGACCTATGGGGCCAGAGCTGTCACAGACTATTTAAGTATGTAGTGGCGATGCGGCACATCTATCAACACCACCATAAGACTTGTCACAATGGGGAGTAACATAGGAGTAACATCAGTGCCACATAGGCAAAAAATCTGATGTGGCGGGTAATTAATGAGGAGAGAGATAGGTGTGGTAACTAGCTATGTTACCATAACATCACACATTTCAAGACAAGATGAGTGTATAACCTATTAAATATGACACTACACACATGTTACTCCCCACTATGGAGTTAGTAACTTAGAGTAGTAACATATGCATGTTACTAGTCTAAGTTACTCCCCATTGTGACTGGTCTAATACCAGCCACACTGTTGGTATAAAAGCGGTTCAAAGGCCACTCCTTTGATCTGGTTCCGTACATTGCATAGCAATCGCTTTGTTGTGTGAGAAAATAAAATTGGCTCCTAATGTTGGTTAGGTTCATACATGATACTCCCTCCGTCCTAATTTGTAGGGTATAATCTCAAAAACAATTTATCCTAGAACTTTTCACCTCCTAGGCACAATTTAATTTAATTCTCTCTCAGTTAGTGGCTAGTTGCCTCTCCCCACCAATGCATGCAAGATTTTAGATCCAATCAAGTAGCACCTTGGACAAAGAGATTAGCAAATTGAGCCTTGCAAACTATAACGGAGGGAGTACCACATATCTCTTCCACGGTGCGAAAACACTAGATACGTGGAGGATAAGAAATAAGTTGTTATATTCCAGCTGGAGCCTATCTAGTTATTGTTGTCAATCCGATACACTACAGCAAATTTGTGGTGATTCAAAGAAAACGGACTTTTAGATTGAACCGCATACACATAGTGGCTGGTCTAGCACCTACAAGAAACTTAAGCCTACCCCTATTTACACGAAAATATTCGTATTCAGGCTTACCTACGTCTCCCACCAGCTAGCCAGCGGAGGGGAGGGAAATGGGAGTAATGTCCTTGATGAAATGCATTTGATTGTTAAATACTTGTATTGCCGAAAACAATCGTCCATGACAATAAATGGGCCCAACAAATTTCCAACTATATAAGTTTTGATCTTGATGGAATTTGGCGAGTTTAGTTTAAAAGCCTGTGTGCTAGCACTGAATCTGCTGAATCTGAGAAATCTGATTTTCTTCACACGATCGATCTGAAATTCATAAAAAAAACCAAGAAAACAGAGGCCAGAAACCAAGAACGATCCTGCCATGCGCACTACTCTTCATGCCACTTGTCTTGTCTGACAAAAGAGCTGATGAGCTGACGACGCGTCTCCTTCCTCAACTACACACGCACGCGCCCGTCTCACTGTGAGACTTCAGACAGCGTCCAGCTCAGCTCATACTCCATACAGGTCAGCTCAGCTCAGCTCAGATCTTTATAAGCCAGACGATCTCACGCTCACCAAGCTACACCAACACCAAGGCAGCAGCCAGCTACACTCGACCTCGGCAGCCATGGCGCGAAGCTTCGCGCGCTCCATCTCCTTCCCGCTCAGCCCGTCCAGGTCTTCCAAACCACGCGCTCCATCGTCGTCGTACCACGCGCGATCGGTGAGCCTGCCGTGCCGGTCGCACCCGATCCTGGCGCACCTGCACACCCACATCCGCGCCGTGCGAGCCTGGGCGCAGCAGGGCCCGGCGTCGGCATCCTCCTCCGTCTCCGCGGGCCTGACGCACGTAGACGCGCTCCACGCCGCTCTCGGCGACCTCCTAGACCTTCCCGAGGCCCAGGCCGCGCTCTCAGGTGCCGGCACGGCCAGCGACCGCCTCCTGGACGCGTTCCTCCGCCTCGCCGACGCGCACGGCTGCTTCCAGGAGTCCGTGGTCGCGCTCAAGCAGGACGTGGCCGAGGCGCTGGCTGCCGTGCGGCGCCGCGACGGGGCGAGGCTCGCGTCCGCCCTGCGCGCACAGCGCCGAGCCGGGAAGGAGCTCGCGCGGCTCGCCGCCGCGACCAGGGAGTGCGCGGTCCGGCCATCGCGCCTCAGCATCATGGGTGGGAGCGGCGCGGCTGAGGTGGAGGTGACGGGGCTGCTGATGGAGTCAGCGGCAGCGACGGCGGCCGCGTCGGCCGCGCTGTTTGGCGCCGTGGCGGCCATGTCGGCGTCCATTGCGTCCGTGGCGGCAGAATCGTGCTCGTGCAAGCGGACAGCGGCGCTGGTGTGCCTCGTGAAGACGAAGAAGAAATCGAGATCAGGGGATATTCAGGTGGGCGAGGAGGAGACGATGGCGGCGGTGGCGGAGCGGCTGGAGGAGCTGGAGGAGTGCATCGATGAGCTGGAGGCCGGCAGCGAGAAGGTGTTCCGGAGCCTGGTGCAGACTAGGGTGGCGCTGCTCAACATCCACACCCTCCATATCTTCTAGCTTCTGTTCCAGCTTGATTGTACTAGTGAGTAGTGAGATTAATGGAAGGAAACCAGTCCAACTGTAACTGTAAATAATTAGATGATGACGGTGAATAGAAAAAGGAATTTATGCCGTGCAGTTCTCTTGCTTGACGCTGAATGTGCCTGCGTTTCGAAATGTTCGTCTTCTGATAAAAGATGCATTCCGGCAAGGGTTTTAGCCTCAGCTGTGGTCACTGCTAGTGTTGGTTTTGCACATCAGTGTTCAGAGTGCGCAGCACATTTCGTTTCATTGCAAGAAAAATTGTGAAAAAAAATCATGTTTCTTCTGAATTTAAAGTGTTATATGTTCAGAACAACTGAGTTGAACATATGTTTTGATTGTTCAGCTGTACAGAATGGGTTGTGGCCTTGTGGCACTAGTGGACGGCATGGATATTGGGGCACTTTGTTAGGGGCATTTTTTAAAATGCCCCAAATTGTATATAAAAGAGGGCATTTGATCAAAGTGACCTAAAAACTTAACTTATAGGGGCATTTTTCCGAAATGCCCCAATATGCATGGGCTTTTAAGGGCACTTTGATAAAGTGCCCCAATATGTAGGGTTTTTTGGGGCATTTATCAAAGTGCCCCAAAAGATGGGGTCTTTAGGGGCATTTATCAAAGTGCCCCAAAAGATGGGGTCTTTAGGGGCATTTATCAAGTTGCCTCTAAAACTCAATACATGCTTAATATAGAAATATGCATCATATAATTGCAACTGATGCTCAAACACAGTCTGAAGCTAGTAAAAATGCAGAGTCTGCAACCATACAAACACATGCAACTGATGCTCAAACTATTGCTGCTACTTAAATTTTGATGTAGCTCTAAACTTGTTAACAGCCTCAACTTTCTATCTGCAGCAACAAAAACACTTCTACCATCCAAAATGTAGCTCATCTACATTGAAATTGCTGACTATCATCTGTAAGCAATAGAATCAAAATGTAAGCTCAAAATGTATTGCTCACATAAAGCACAGAATCACAGTATTACAAAGTAATCCAGACTGAAACATAAACAGAAATGTATTGCTCACATAAACGCTAAGGAACGCTCACACGATTCCGACCAGGCTGATCAAATATTTACTACACTAGTTAGGCAAAAACAAAATATCCCGGGATGAATTCCGGATCGCTTCGACCCTTCCCTTTTTGCGCGTGATTTTGAATGGGTTGGCTCTGATACTATTCCCTTTACGCGTTAAAAACAGAAAACATTTGACTTTTGCTTGCAAAAAATACGTAGTATAATTTTTCAGTTCCCTTTTCGGGATGATGGTTTTTGAGGGTAAATAAAAATAGGTGGAGAATAGGAAAAACCACTTCCTACTAGTACATAAAAAATTAGAATAGAAATAAACTACCACTTTTTACTAGTTTAAAAATAGCATAAATATAATTCATACCAGATTCCAGATGAACAACAATAATATCTAAGGATGACGAAAAATATAACGACGAAATGCTAAAAAATGGCCTTAAGAACTTTACAATCCAACATTGCACGAAGTTTTTGCCATCTAGCTAGTTTTATACAAAAAGGTTGTTACGTTCTTGAAATCGATTATGTAATCAATTACCAAGATTCTCGCTATCACCGAGTTCCTCACAAACCGAGTGGAGCATTTTAAAAACGCAAGATTTCAGAGCTTCAGGTGTTTAATCGCTTAGATCATTTATTGTTTTGGTTTGATGTTTATGAACTCATGTCATGTAGGTTCATGACACACATTGTCATGCTTTTCTTTTGTAAGAGCCCTAACATATATCGGAGGTAAACATGTAAATGTCATTTCTTCTGTAAGAGCCCTAACAGGCCACCTGTGTGCACGCACTAAATTTTCTAAGAAGCACAATATGCTCCTCTGGTTTCTCTCGGCCCGTCTGATTTCCAGTAGCACATGTCCAACTGAAACCCAGAAATCATTTACATGCGTAAAACAGTCTGTTACAATTTTACTTCCATGATTCTGCAAGTATTAAAGTTCATTCTAATGTTACACCTTGCTGTTCTCAAGCACACGATGCTCTGCCAGTAGGATATTAACTGTAATATATGTATTATTTTTGTGTTCCTTTCCTTTCTAGATCACGAAAACCACAACAGAACTAGAAGAGTCCTGGTAGTTGAGGTAACATTGATGCTTTGTTTATATCAGTTGCTTCATTCATTTGCTTGGCGTTTGTTGGTTTCCCTGAATAATCAGTTGTACGGCGAGGCCTTCTCCCTAAGATTAGTTTTGGGCGTGCGAGACCAAATGGTAAAGATTTTGTTGTTGTATCTAGCAGCCTACCATGTACGGAGTATTATGCATTCCTAAGTAGCTAAATGGGCTGGTCTAATCCTATATGGGCCAATTAGCACGCACGACGTCTGACCAACTCGTCCAGACTAATGCGTACGTATACTGGAACCTGGACGCAGTGTCATAAAAAAAAAACTGGACGCAGTACGCACGCGATCCATCTCTCTCTCGTTCTCTCGTTCCCCATTCTCCACCTCCGGCGATTCGCCGCCGCCGCTACGCCACGCTCCGGCCGGCCCCGGCGTTCACCGGCGCCGCCGCTCGTCGGCACATCTCCGCCACCTCCAGTTCCCTCGATTACCCCACTTCTCTGTCCTGCTCTCGCACGCCCCCGCGGAACCCTAACCCTAGCTCGCCGCTAGTTCGGTCGCCGGCGCAATTCGCCCGCCGCCGAGCCTCCTGCTACGCTACCTCGTCGTCAACGACGGAATCCTCGATCTCCCGTTCGAGGAGTTCTCAAAAACCAAAAAACAACCCACGCGACCTCCCCATCGCTGGCCGCACGACCTCGGACCTCCTCGTCTCCTCCTCACTCGCCGGCAGTCCGCCGCGCACGTCGCCGGCAACCGCAGCCCTGAAGCTGGCGAGACCGAAGCCGCTCTCCTTCTCCTCTCCGTCCTCGACTCCGTCCGCTCGGCCTCTCCCCGACCTGGCCAGCACCGCGACGACGTCTCCCGCCGCCGCCGCCGACAGCTCCTGCTCGAGGCCGCGCGCGCCACCACCTATTTATCCCACCGCCGCCTTCCGATGTCGCCCGCGCCCGCGCCAGCGCCAGATACGCCGAAGCCGACCCCGCCCCATAGGGCCGTAGGACGCCAAATTGGGCGCCTGCCTTGACCTCTCCATCCGTCGCGTCGCCTAGGCCTCCCTCGCCGGCGGCTTCGGGGGCCTCATATTATTCCGTACGTCCTCTCCCATCCCCATCCCCATCCCCTTACTCGCGAGTTTGATTGAAAATGTGATTTTGGGATAAATGGTTGCCCACCAGGTGTTTGTGTTATTGCCTAACTGAGCTATTTCTCGGATAAATGGTAGATTGTTCCTATATTTTAATGTTTAAAATCTGGTTATAGAATTGTAGCCAATGCAAATAAATTTGTTGGAGAAAAATAAGTTAATCCTAAACCTCACATTGTCATAGTCACAATCAGCGTGTTGTGGTTTTTGGTGCTAATTCTTATATGCAACCTGGTGTTTGAATGGCTGATTTAAAATTCATTCATATCTATTCTTATTCATTTGGAAGCTACTTAATGTGGTCTAGTGCCCCACAGTGCTGCTGGTGCTACGGTGGTCAAGGTGTGGTGCGGTGCGGTGCTGCTGTTGCCGATGGGACGGCAGTGGTGCCGTCACCGCAACCTCGGCGACAACTCCTAGAACTGCTTCCTCTACTACACCTACTCCAACCCCTCCAAGCTCTGCTACGGTTGATACTACCCAAGGTGAGTTCTCTGCTGTGACCGGCACATAAATATTCCGGGCACATAAATATTGTCAACTACTTACTCTCTGCATCTACATAGGGTGGATCCGCGAAGTACCACTTGAATTCTAGGTGGGTACAGATATTTGAAAGTGATCGAGATCGACGAGATCTTGTAAGTCATTTTGTTTAGCATGCAAAGGCTATCTGTTTATTTTTTTTAAAATCCCATCTTTAGATTAGTTTGATCTCTTGCTTTCTGTTTTCTTATTAAAGTTCCAACTGAACCATTTTATTGAATTGAACAACCTGTAGTGTGACTAGTGCCACTTCCTGTCCACAGATAGTCAACAGAAGAAAAGAGCATATCCTGGTTGCTTATTTGGGTCTACTGTATTGAGATCTACTGTGGGTCGTGGGATTTTTTAATATTATTAGTAAATATTATTTATTAACTGAGGTCATGGCATTGAGAATTTTAGATTGAAATTGTTCCGATTTGAAACATCAACACTATCTTTCTAATTTAAAACTTTATGACTTTAGCTTAAGGCCAACACTTCATGCCAGCAGCCTCTTCTGTGTTTAAAATATGGGATTTATTGGAAGCACCAGTCAAGTCCCTGGGGATCTAAAAGGGGCCTTGTTTGGACCTTATGTTGTAGGGGTGCTCAACAGGAGCCTCGCCGCCTTCCTGCCATGAGGGTGTGTGAGGTTGACAACTCCTGCCTTCTTTATTGAGTGAGTGAGAGGCCTTATATATTTATATAGCTTGTGTTACATTCTTAGGAGATCAACTTTGGGGCTAAACCGAAACCAACGTGGGGAACAGGCTAACTTGAGAATCAGGACATATCTAACCAAATAATAACTTGCTATCGTTATCCTTTGGAAGGGCCAACATAACCCCTCGTAAGCCGGGTCCAGCCGTGACCCTCTTGTCATGCAGCACCAGTCCGACACTTACCTCTTGTTGCTATCATATTGGTGTAAGGCTAGTATCTGGTTCTATGCCTGATGCCTCGCTTAGTTACTGGAGCCAGTGGATGGGCTTGCTGGTACCTTGACCTCTCTTGACCTTCAAAGTTAACTGGATTTGCTGAGACATCTTAATAGACAAAATTGCTTTTGAAAAGCAAACTATAATATAGTTTTTTGCTTCAATCCGATACATGCACACTCCATTGTTTCAACTGGTAAAGGTTGAGTAGGTAAATTAACTTTAGAGGGTGTTAAAATATATTTGACTGTTCATGTATATTAAATTGAGTACTAAAAGGTTAATAGCGAATTGAGTCTGCATATCCAATATCTTTTTTTTCTGAACTTTTGATATTGCTCAGGCCCCATTTCTGGCACTAAGAGCATAAACAGGTAGAATACCAATAAACAGTAATTTAGGGGCTTACTATGTTGTTTTGGTGTCATGTCGAGTACATTCTTTTCTATGTTTCTCCGTAGTATTAAGCCTGTGTTTGAATGGGTGAGTTTTCTTATCAACGATCTCAAGCTATATTAATGTTTCAAAAGGTGACATGTGGATGTGCAGCTGGAGTTGCTGCTGCCGTCAGAGCTCCGGTTGGTGGGGTACTATTCGCGCTGGAGGAAGTTACATCCTGGTAAGAATGTTCTTTCTTCATTCTTTCGTTTTTATAGAGAAACAGGACACAGTAATTATGAAATCAGTCATATTGACTGATGGTAATTTGTCCTGCTTTCAAGGTACAATTTTAGTCTTTCCCTAATAGACATTTATTTCAGTCACAGAATGTTCATATACTTTACAGTAGGCAGTACTAACATTGTGGGTTTTCTTAATTCAGTAACTTTGACATACAATTGTTTACAGCTTATATATGTCCTTTTCTGGCTTAGTTATTTATTTCTATAGTTACTACAAAAATAACTTTAGTACCAATGTGTTCCACTCTACGCTGCACGGATACCTTGCTTGGAGCTCGTGTCCGTGTCGGATACCGTATCTGATACCAATTCGGACACGATACCTGTTTGATACGTATTGACAACATATCGGTAAATAAAGCATTTAAAGAATTGGTGATACCCCTTGCAAGTCGCAGGCATCCAGCAGCACACTGCTTTCTCAGCCTCCTCTCTCATGCTCTCACCAAATGCAAATATAATTTATGTAATCACGTTGGCACCTCTAGCTACTACATGTATCAATTTATTTTAAAGACTATGAAAACGTATCCTCGTATCGATGCTTTTTCAAAATTTCGTATCTCCGTATCCGTATCGGCCCGATACCGATACGCGTATCCGTATCGGTGCTGCATAGGTTCCACTCGATGATCGAGTAGTAAGTTGCCAAAATAAGTGAAAGGACTACAAAGGTAGAAGTGTATGTACTTTTGCACCAAGAAGGTTAATTGGCAGAGATTTGTTTTTGTACTTCCATATTATGTGTAACCACCAATCATGTTGCATGAAAATTTGGATCTCGTGCTTCGGATGAAACTTACTTTAGATGTCATAGTGATGCATGTCTATATAGGTTTGATGATTTTACTGTGTGGTTTGATTGTAGCTAGCTGTCTCTTGTGGTATCTTGCACCTAATGTAATATGATATGATTGATTATGTTATCATTGTATTGCTGAAGGTGGAGAAGTCATCTTATGTGGAGAGTATTCTTTACATCTGCTGTTGTGGCTGTTGTCCATGCACAGTTTAGCTTCCTTTATTCATTTATATTGTTGATCTTGTGCTGATTTTTCCCTTACCGTCCACTTGGCAGGTGACACCCCCAGGTGTTGATGAAGCCACTGTCCAGGATTTGATGCTGCCACTCTATTGATTCTACAAATGAATGTCCAGGATTTAATGCTGCCACTCTACTGTCCTGATTGTGCCAGAACATTTGTGATGTACTCGTACTGTTGTAGAGTGTTCTGAAGCTACTGTCCAGGATTTTATGCTGCATGTTCTGTAGGTTCATGAATACTTTTTGTTGCTTAGCTTGATCAGAACCTACTAATGATCCGATGTTGCTTAGCTTCATGTTCTATTGATTCATGAACCTTCATGTATTGATGCTACAACTGAATGATTGAGAACCTTATAATGATCTTATTAAATGTAAATTTCGTAAAAATTTCAAACAATGCCTTCAGTAGTTTTGGGGGCAAATTAGGCAAAGTGCCCCAAAATGTATTTCGGGGCAGTTAGGCAAAGTGCCCTAATAGGTTTTTGGGGCATTTTGGCAAAGTGCCCTAAAAGGTTTTTTAGGGCACTTTGCCAAAATGCCCCAAAAACCTATTAGGGCATTTCCTCAAAATGCCCCAAAAACCTATTAGGGCATTTTGAAAACTGCCCTAAATTGTAAGTTTTAGGGGCACTTGAAACAAATGCCCTAATAACTTTTCCAATCACCAGTATATTGGGCATTTCAAAAAGTGCCCTAATAACTTACTGGGGCATTTCTATGACTTTTTGGGGCACTTAGAAGTGCCCCCAAATTTAGACCGTGACGTAGTGTGGGTCGCGCATCTTTACTTCTAAGGCCCGTTAACTATTTACTGCCGAAGCCCATACGGGTGTCCATAGAACGCGGAAGCACCGTCCTCTGAAACAAAACAGTACTCTGGTCAGTAAAAGAAGAAACGTTCAAAAATTTGATCAATATAAAGAACTGAAATAAGAATCATCTCAGTAAAATTTCAATGGATTTTCTCTGTACGGATTTTAGCTTTTCTATTTGTTACGAGACCAATAAACAACCATTTCAAATTTGGCTCACAATTGTGCGATTTACATATTGCAATTCCCGTAAGTAAGTACACATAGATGATAAATTCCACATCTAACAAATTAATATTTCTATAAATTGATCGAGCAAACAGTTACTCCTTAACTATGCTTCGCCTGTGGGTCTCAATTCTCAAACGCTCAATCATCTATTTCGACGGAGATCCCAACTATGAACATTTCTTGATCTCACATTCGTGCAAATCACGAAACTACCCGGCCAATTCCGTTTATAATCTACTCTAATACATCACAATCTTTTTTGGTCATATCCTTTAATTGTGTGAGTACAAAAAATATTATGTTATTTTCTTGTTCAACCGCTCAAATGAGAATGATACGGCACGATCGAATTATTTCCTAGAGTCTGGTTGTTCCTCCGCTCCACATGATCTGAATGTTGCTTCTGATCTGGTCCTCTTGCGGAGCCATTTCCTCCCCTGCGGAAAAGAGAGAGGTGTTAATCAAACGTAATTTCAAGCCAATTGAACAACAACAACATATGATTGTTTCCCACGAATAAAGGGCTCGGTGGGCTGATCCTAGGCGTTGGATCTACATCGTGCAGCTCCGAAATAAGGTGACCGTTCTTCAAAATAAAAGTTTAGAAACAATTCTGTACATACATCCGTTCCATAGCTCTGTACTTGTAGAATCTCAATGTAGAACATCCAGATGATACAGTATGTATGATGATTGTTAGCATCGACTTAGAGATACTTGCTCTTTTTAGTTGGCTCAGATAATACAAATCAGAAAATCATCAGTCGCCTCAAACAGACAATCGACAGTATTGGAGACAAATATTTAAATGCAAATCTTCAGCTTGTGTCGCCTTGAGCTCAACGCCGACGCCGGCTGATTCGACCGTCCAACAAGAGACAACAAAACGCCCGGATCGGCGAGCTAGGGCGGCGGGACACGAGCAATTAGACCAGAGAGATGCGACTGCTATGCATACGGACAAAAAAGTACAGCTCGAGGTACGGCTGGCCGTACAATTAAAAAGAGATCGAAGGACATGTCGGCGGCAGTCGCGCCCCGCGCACACGGCCTGTCTCCTCCGGCGCTCGCACACGGCCGGCCGGCCACACGCGCCGCGATCGGATCGTGTCGGGCCGGCGAGCGCACGCGATACACCGACGCCCGTTCGTGTCCGGTAGCAGCGACATAGCAGGGCACACCGCGCGCATAAAGATGCCGTCAGATCTCCATGGATCTATGACGTGCTCCATGGCACTCTAACTTAGGTGCTGGTGAAGCGGGTAACGAAGGGTGTCTGCATGGCCGGGTCGGCGGGTAGACATATATAGTTCTTCATGTCTCGCCTAGTACGTGCATGCTGGTCTTCCCGTTTGGCATGGACGGTGGCCGGCCGGCTCTCGTGATTGGCTCTTCATGCGATCGAAAAACAAAAAACTAACAAGCTATGTGTTCATGATGCTGGGTGTCCATGAGGCCGCGCACATATTAACAATCGATCCATCGGCCATTGTGTATTTGTTCCTGGTCGAGATCCATGCATAATATCCATTTTTGTTTTCGACATAAAAGATCCATATCCATGTCTCTGTCGATGGCATACCACCTTGCGACCACTGGCGGAGGCAGGGGGGACCAGCAGGGGCCTGGCCCCCCCGAATACCATTGATTTGCTCCTAAAAAAAAATGAACAGTATAATTTTTGATTTGTTTACTCTAACCGGCCCTCCCCTAACACTCAAAATTAGTCGATCCTGCCTCCGCCATTGCTTGCGACAAAGACGAAAACTAAAGAACCTAGCGCGCTAGCTCGCAGATGAAGATGTCGTTGCTGACGCCGGCCGGGACGGCGGGCGGGCATGCCATGTCATGTCTCGCTTGCCGGTGTGGTGGACCGGCCATGGCTTGGACGGTGGCTAGCTGGTCGGCCTAGATGGGTAACAAAACATACAACTATGGTACTACTGCGTGTTTTTGCTTGCCGATCGACATGACGGTCGCCATGAACGGACCATGCATGCATGCGTGTTACTGTGTTAGCTAGAGTACGTGCTAGTGAAGTAGTGATCATGCTTCTGTTCTCGCATGGCCTATGAGATGTACATCGAGATCAAGTGGCTTCTCAGGCCGGCCGCGTGGTTCCAAAGGTTGCTAGGCTGCTGGCTTGCTCTACTGTTATCTTAAGCAGTAATCGACGAGCACGATGAGCTGTGCTGCAGCGCGTCACACGCGCATGCAGCAGGCGATGCCACGATCAGGATTCAGGCAGTTGAACTAATCTAAACAGAGGAGTTTTCCTAAACACTGACTTGGTTACACGCTGTTTGAGGAGAATGGGCCAGAAGCCCAGTTGCTTGGATCCCAGTGGCGAACTCAAGGACCCGAATTCGACTGACGTCGGAGGCAGATTTCAGGAATTTTCACAAAAATAGATTTCTACTATATGTCTATATCATTGTCACAAAGGGCTAGTCCGGGTAGGCAGTGGCGGAGCTACGTGTTAGCTGTGGGGTCAGCTTTTCTGAAAACCCCTTTTAATTTATACATATTTATGCATTAGTCCCTCCTATTATGATAATCTGACCCCACATGAGTTTGCTGACCCCATAGGACTCTGTCGCTGGCTCCGCCACTGCGGGTAGGCTTCTATTTTTACACAAGCTGTTTGAGCTGTTCATACGTGCATCGTTTTTGTATCTCTCAAACCATATAACATACATATTTGAAACTTTACAGCTCACTGGGAAAAATAGTTCAGGATTTTTCTGACATTAAATATATATATGTAATAAAAAACAGCATTTTAAATAGTTGAAAATTTAAAATGCACAAAAAGATTTGAACCATTTTTACCCCATTTTAGTCTAATGTTTTAGTGATCTACAATGTTTTAAAACCATATGTTGTCCATTTTGAGAGAAAGAGAAAAAGGAATTTTTGAACAGTGTTGAGGGTGTAGGTGTGTCCTTATTTAGTCGAAACTTTTCCTTAAATGGATAGTAGATGGTTAATGGGATCCTGCATGCCCTCACCACCGTACGTGTACCCACTGGCGGATCCAAGTGCAACCAAGGGGGTGCACAGGACACCGGTAAATCTTGTTTTCTGTGTAAAATAGCAAATTTTCACCTCATGTGCCACCCCTAAAAAATGAATTTTGTTATTTTTGGCACCAACGTGCACCCCGATCCCCACTTCTCTAGCTCCGCCACTGCGTGTACCAATCTTTCTCCTCGAGATTTGAGTGGCCAAGATGATTAGTCTATGCTAAGATTAGCGATAACTGGTGAAAGGCGCCCGCTTTGCCTCCTCCACCTAGCTAGGGCGAGCACTAGTTTGCCGCTTCCATCACATCTCCCTACCCCCCTATGCCATCCTTCCCACAGCCCGAGCAGCCAGCCATGCTAAGCCAAGCAACGGACAGAACCGGCGGGGTTATCTCCCCCGTGGCGACGTAGGGTGTGATCAGACCAGGGCGGCGGCCCCTCATTCTTGTTAATAACGGCGAAACATTTTCCTAGTTTCATATACTCCCTCCATCTAGGTTTATAAGTCACATTTCCAAATCCTCTGCGACCAAGGTAGAAGCTGATTGGGAGGAAAAAGTAGCAAAAATGCTCAATAATTCTCTCGTTAACTGTGTCACTTTATTACGGGAGGGCAAAGACCAAGGTTAGGCTCCCTAGTCTATTTGCATGCATGCATATGCAAACCATTTTGCATGCTGAAACGTTTTCACGCACATGGATATCCGGGAGAAGAAGGTTAAGATGGCTATTAACACGTGCATTAATTGCTAATTGTGCCTTATGGAAGGAGAAAACCTGGTTTTGAAGAAGTGACTTATAAACCTAGACGGAGGGAGTAGTAAAAAGTTGTACTCATAAATTTTAAAAAAAAGTCACATGGGCGTCTCTCCTACTGTATATACCGGCAGCTCCACTAGCACCTGCAGCTGTTGCGCATCACACGGTCCCCGATTTAGAACATCAGACATAAGTTTTTGGCTATTTTTGCAAAGAGCGACATCAAAATACGAACAAGAAGTGGTGCCGATATGCTTCAAAAGAGTGGGAGAGAAATCGAGCTGCCAAAGAAATCATAGATGTTTCAAGTGTCAGATTTCCGCCTATAGGTAATTTGCATGTGTTTATTTAAATCATGGTTTCAAAATAAGTTTATTAACCTATTGTCCTTATTTCAAATTAGATTTTAATATTGTCGAAAGATAACTTCTAAGCAGACAGAGCACATATGCATCTAATTTTCCTGGGGCTGACATACCATGTGAGGCTCCAGACAAGCTTTCCATTCGCGGACGTGGACTGGGAGGATGTCCTGCCCATTGATCAGTATGCACCACTTCCTGCTCCGCATAATGATATGACCCTGACAGTCCTCAAACAAGAACGTCCTAAGACTGATTTCACGACCGATGATTTACTTGTTCTTATTGAGCTAAAATTGTTAATTCTTCTCGAGCACTTTAAAATAAACCATTTTTCTTATTTATATTAAACTTTATTACTTCAAATAATTTATCTTCCACTAAGCATTTTCATCCATACTCATTGTTTGATGTAATTTCTTATTTGTTCATATTTCATGTGTAACTGGAATTTTTAACATAGATTTATTGATATCCATTATAATATATTTTATTTTTCTAAACCGAGGTTGTATTTTGCAAGAAAAATCATTGATGGATATGTTTATCCGAATTTTTGTAACAGATTATTTGAAGTTCAATTTAAGAAAAAGGTCTGGCAATTGTATTACAATCCTTTTAGGTTCCTCAATTATCTGCAATATCCTTAAATATGTAAATAATTTTGCAGTGTTATAAGGTGTATGGTTCCGTGAAATTTACCGAAGACTCGCGAGTTTAGGTGAAACAAAATGTAGATAATTAATATAATTTTATGAAGTGTCAACAATTACTTATTTCTCAAATTCCCACCTCCCACTCAGCTAGTTTTCTCAAGTTTAATATCCTTAAATATCTTAACATAATATTCCGAGTGCATGTTTTCTAGATATTGTGCGCTGTAAAATATACGTTCCGACTTCTGTAGGGTAAACGATCATATTTATACCCTTAAGTAGAGCAGTGCTCCATTCACTCCACTATACATTTCGACTAGGAAAGCATGTCTTGCCTCCAAAGGTACTATACCCTTGATGAACACATGCCACAATAGGAATCTACATCCTCCAAAGCATCCTCAATGCAGAAGTGCATTTCTTAATTAAGCAGAAACCAGTTATTCCAATGCAGTCCTTTTTTCAGCATGAAGTAGGGATCGTACTCCCTAATATCATGCACCAGCTTCAAGAATAAAGCCTTGGTCATCCGAAAGCGCAGCCGAAAATCCTCTAGAAGAAAAGTTCACACGTTTGCAAAAAAGTCAGTGTAGAGCATGCATGCATTGTCCTTCCATCTTCTGCCTTGGCTTGGACTTTATTCTCGCAACCTTCCAATCATCTGTGCGTGGGGACTTTATCCTCGCAACCTTTGAATCTCCGCATTTGGGTTGGGCATTGGCGGCCTCGTCCACTTGAAGTTGAAGAAGAAAAGTAAGTATCGCCAAGTGTTCCTCTTTATCGGCGGCCATGTTGGCTTCTCCTTCCACCAAAAAGTGAACGATCAAGTCATCGTCGCTATCCATGATCTATGTGAATAGAAGAATCAAAAAATCAATCAACCAATCAGCGACACCAGAAAAATTCTAAATTTTGAAGCCTACCGGGCAATCGGCCGAACACATTGCGGGCGGTGCAGGCTCGTGAGGTCGCTGGAAAACTCTGCCCCCGGGAAGCGACCGGACTAGAACTGCGTTGGAAGGCCTTGGCGAGCGATGGGGTGGAGGAGTGTCGCCGGGCAATGTTATGCGATAGGGGGTGGCGGTTCTTAGGAGCGGTGACCAGAAGACGACAAGCAATGGCGGGGAGGAATGAAGAGGCAGGGAACGAATAGGGAAAGCATACTTTGGCTGTGACAGGATTAGCCCGCATGTCGGGCGACGAGCGCGACTACGTCCGGTGTGTCCAAACGGCTCTCAATCGAGCGGGGTTGAGCTGTTACCGTCGAACGCAAACTTGCTATGGGGCCACGACTGGTACGTCTGGCACGCCCCATTGTCGGCTGCGAATGGTGATGCTCTAACCAACATATTATTCTTGAAAAAAAAACACACTGATCAGTGCAATCGCGGCAGGAGGACACCAAGGTTTTGGTTACCACTCGGGATTTCGGGTTACCGGGCGGTAACCGAGTATCCCGAGCACCCACGGGAAAGGTGCTTACTGGTAAAAAAATCCCGATTTTTTTTTGAATTTGAACACAAACAATAAGATAAATAAGATGCATTCCCTCTGTAAATGTAAAGGATGTAACGCGTTGGTAGCGGCGCTGTGTTCGCTCCTACAGGTCCCGTGTTCGAATTGCCGGCCTGTATCTTCTTTTTGTGTATTATTCGTTCTCTGTACAATTAAATGTCCACAAAACAAGTGAAATAGTCTACTACGAGGTTCGAACCTGAGACCTCGAATGTAGGTATCGAACATATTGGTACATACCGCTAGGCTGAACTCATCGTTGTGCATATTTCAAGTGTAAAGGCTAAATAACCCTGTTCAGAGAATATTTGAATTCAAAATTTGGATTTTAAATTTGTCCGGTAACCATCCAGGATTTCTCGGTTACCGCGGTAACCGGGAATCCCGAGCCCCCTCGGGAAATAAATAAATTCGGGAACCAAAACCTTGGAGGACACGACGAGAGATCGACTGGAGATTTTTTTTTTGCAGGAAGATCGACTGGAGATTGCAATTGCCGATGCACGTTCTACTATATATAAAAGATGGTGGGATCCCAGACTTCTCCAGCCCTCCACGTCGCGGGAAAACTGCAGCCGTTCAATCCGCGAAATCGACGGCCGAGATGCGCCCACGTCGCCCCCAGACCCCGCTGCACTGTAGCAGACGATTTTCTTCCAATGGGACGTCGCCACGTCGCCCGGTCACGCGCCGGTCGCGCCCGTTCCAGCCGGTCGCCGCGGATTTTTCAAAAAACCCCCCGCGGAAGGACCTGTCTGTGATGGCGGGAGGACTGAAACGCGAATAAAAAAACTTCAGGGACCTTCCTGAAAAAACGCCACAGCCCCCCACCCTCCTCTCTCTCTCCCGCGACGCCGAGATCGCCGCCGCCGCCGCCGCGCATCGCGGCCGCTCCACGCCTCCCCGGCCAAATCCACGGCCACTGCGAGCTCCGCCGCCTCCGCCTCTCCCTCCTCGCCGGAGATCAGGTGCTGGGACGCCCTAATCTCGCCGGAATCGCGGCCGCCATGCTCGCTGTCCTCCGCCGCGTCTGCGGCTCTCCGGCGACGCTCCGGCGACCCAGAAGGGGCGGCGCCGCCACCTTCTGGCAGCCCGCGTCGAGGCGCGTCGAACGCGTCGATCAGCGCGGCCCAGAACGCACTGCAGCGGCCGCGCCGTCGCCGGCGGATCCGCGGCCAGATCCGTCCGCGCCATTGCTGACGTCAGTACGACGTCAGCGTGGGCCCCTCATGTCAGCGACTGTGGAATTTCGGAAAATGGTTAAAAAATAGAAAAACCCTGACAGGTGGGCCCGGTTTGTTATATAAAATCCAGAAAAACATTAAATTTGCAAAAAACAATATCTTCTCACTGGTTTATCAGAAAAATATGAATTATATATCAAAATGTTCAGAAAAATAAATCTAATTTGTTTGTGTTAAAATCCATACATTTTGGAACATTCCAATTTGAAAAATATTTGGAAACAGCCTAAAGCCATTATGTATTTATAAATTTTAATTAATCAACTTATTTTCGCTGTTTCGTCAGGAAAATATGAAACAAATATATAAACACGAAAAAAAATAATAATGCGAAAATGTTTTATAAATATTTGAACAATAACTACAACAGTATTTCGAACCTACAGATATGGAAAAACAATAATTCAAAATACGATCAAATTTCAATTTTGCACATACTAAAATCGTTTATTCCTACAAAATTCAAATATTTAACAAACTAAAAAACAAATTTACATACAAATAAGTTACCAATTTTAACAAATTCCAAAAACTAAACAATTTACACATGTATTTTTTAGAAAAATTCAACGGTTCCAGATCTGAATAACTTTTGAATATGGACATTTCAAAAAATTTAACAACTTCACAACCTAGACAATTTTTGAATTTCAACAATTTTACGATCGAACAATTCAAAATTTTAGCCCACGGGCGCGGCAAAGCCGCGAAAACTAAAAAAATAAAAAAAAGTAGCAAAAAAAATGTTGACATTTTTTCGGAAATAATTGCAAACAATTCTAAATATAATTTTGCAATGATTCTAAATAATGCAAACTAACAATTTGAAAATACCCCCTTTTTTTTTTGAAAATAGTCCAAAAAAAAAATCCAAACTAAAAAAATAGAAAACAATCCAACAGAAATGTGGACATTTCTTTTTGAATAATTGTAAGTAGTTCTAAATATGATTTTTGCAATAATTCAAAATAATGCAAACTAATAATTCCAAAAACGCCCCATTTTTTTTTTAAATAATCCAACCTATCCATATGATTTTGAAGTAATTCTAAATAATGCAAACCATCAATTTTAAACATGTTCATACAAAAAAATTACAAATATATCAATGGGATCACATCAAATTACACATGCACGACCAAAATTTAAATTTCAACTTTCCATATCGTTTCTAATATAAATTCCAAATTTTCATATCGTTTCTAAATGAATTTCAACACTTTTACGATTAAAAAAAATCAAAAATTTTGCCCACGGGTGCGGTGAAGGCCGCGCTTAATCCCCTAGTACGTACAAAAGGTATAGCTATACCTAAACGTACGGGTGTCCGTACAAAAAGAGAAAGATGTGTCGGCGCCCCCTCACGGCCCACGCACACGGCCTGTTTCGATGCCGCCGGCCGTTCATGTCCGGGCATTTGGCCTCGTCGGCAGGCGCGCACCGCACCGGCGTACGGAACGATTGATCACTGTGGTCTGTTGATCGCGGTTGAGATTCGAGATCCATGGAGGCAGATGACGTGCTGGCGACCCTGCGTTACCGACGCAGGCCGGCCGGATCGGCGGTGGTTTCACGGCCGGAATGGCATGTCCTGCTTATTGATGCGTCACCGTGGCATGGACGGTGGCCGGCCGGCCGGCCGACTCTAGCTCGTGATCGGTTCTTGATCGATGGAGTACCAAAGCTGCATCTATCCATGTCTTACTTGTCGGCGTCGATTGGAGGAGAATTACGTCGATTTGATTTGCTACCTTCCATATGCATGCACTTGTGCTGGCAACATATTACAGAGACGACCGTATAGTTTCAGTTCATCATGCAGAGCTAGCACTCCCTCCTCCTCTGCATTCTTGCTGATCGACAAGACGCCATGACGGTCGTCTCCATTAACGCCAAGACAGCACGACCCATTACCATCCATGAGATATACAATTAGATCATGCATGGTTCCAAATGCTGCGCGCCAATGCTGGATGTTGTGTTTGTGTCAAATATTGTGTACGTGTTGGGTTATGTTTGGACTTGGAGTTGTATTAGGTGTGGTTAGGTACGAGTAGTGTTCGAGTCGAACTCTTATAACCTGCGCCTCCCATATAATAGAGAGCATCACACGTGTAACCTATGACGACTTGATAGTAACAGGCACGCAGGGGGAGCCGGCGGCTTGTGCCGGCGCCTAGGGCGGCCAGGGTTGCGGTATCAATAGGGAGGAGCGCCCGTAGTCATGCCTCGCAGATGTAGTCGAGTTCGCCGAACTGCGTTAACAAATCTCGGTGTCGTCATCTTTGCTGTGATTGTTTGTTCCTCGGTAGATCGACTTGGCGCCTACGACGGTAACAATTGGTATCTGATCAAGTTTGAAGGCTGCAGATTATTGATCTAGAGGAAGCGGAATTTTTTCGCCGGATAATTGATGGAAGTGCGTGTGCCGTACGCGTGATGGCAATCCGCGGCAGCGTTGGAAACCTGGTCCAGCTCGGAGACTCGTACGCGTAGAAGAAGCAGCAGCCGCGTGACAGGCCGCGGGACAGCTGACTCATGGCGCAAGCTCCCAGAGCGAGCTAGCGCAGGTGTGTAGAGGCCAGAGAGCATGGACGCTGGATGTGGATGCTGTGCAAGGCAAGAAGCAATCAAACGGAGATTTGTTTGTGAAAAAAAAGGTGAGGCGTCGTTCCGTGGTTTTTTTTCCCATAAGAATAAAGAAAGGGATTTATCCAGAGCTATGGAGCGCACTTGAGGATGAGGATGGCTTGCAATTCTCTGGGACGTGCACTCGGGAGGCAAAGGATGTTTTTTTCCTTTTGATTTCTTTGCTCAGTACACAGGTTGTTGCGGTGACCCAGCACACCACTGCATATTGTAGTGTACAAGTCGTTGACATAACATCCACGGAAGGACTAATCCGTAAATATTACATCACTCAGAGTAGTACAACAGAAACATTGCGGGTCCACTTTATTACACACTGCTAAAGATTACAAGCCAGAAATGCATAAAAACATCGACGTCTTCCTCTGACATGGGAGGAATGTCTATTATTGCGATGTTGACAGGAGTCAACCTACAAGCGATAGAAAACAGCAAACTAAGAACCATCTTGGCTCAGCCGCTAAGTAGTACTAGTCTAGTCTGACTCGGCCAGGTTCCTACTATGATAACTTTAAGTCTCCACCTCCTCCTCGTCGGCGTCGTCGGCTCCGTAGGCGATGATGTAGTCGACGCCTTCTACTCCTCCAGACAGATCAGGTGCTTCAAAATACACCTCGTCGGCATGGTATGCTCCAAAGTCGTCTTCAGCGATCTCATCAGAGTCTAAGCAGAGATCAACGGAGGAAAAGGGTGAGCAACACTAGCGTTACCCAGCAAGTTCAAATAATAGATGATAAAGTGTATGATGCACTATCTACCATCCTGACCAAAAAGTCATGGATGATTATGCAAGTTTTGTAAAACGTTTTTAGGAAAAGGTCCATTTTATTTTAGAAAACTATGCCCCCAGCCTCCACGGGTTTATAGTCATCACTTGGGATGCCTTTCCCGCGCGGTCTGTAGTCCCTCCTGGAACAAGGATGTGACAGTCACAATTTCTTTGTTTAACTCTGCAGAGCTGCACCACTTTACCCAACAGCAGCCTGGCTCCTTTTGCTCTCTCAGCACACCATGTGTGCTATAGCCAGAACTCAGGGCAACAAGTCATGTGGAGTCGCTTCCCTGCACAACGCATATCCGCCCATTTGTGACGCGGCTGGTAACTACGACCATTAGCCCGCCACCCCTCCCGAGCTTCTATTCCAGTCACTCCGTCGAGTGGGAAGGTCACGCGCTTCCACGCAGTTGGCCGCCGCAACGGACGCAACCAGGTAATAGCCTGCCGAGGATATGCGAACGAAGGAAGAAACCTCTGACGAGCCCATCCATAGTGAATCTGTTGGTGATGCTTCATACGGCGCAAGGATCACTGGGCCATGGGTTATTAATCCTAGGTATATACTTTCCCGTACAATGGAACCTCCACCACAACATCAATCCGTGGTTCCACTGCCAGCCAACCATATATATATAGCATTTCACATCATTCGAAAATAGGTTTTTCTTTTTCATGCAATGATAAACCATAGTACTTTGTAATTACTTTGATAAAATTAATCAAGTAGGACATGCAAGTTGGAACTTGCCTTGAGACTGACAGGTAATGCAGTCTAAAGCTTCCGACGAATTGGGACCTTCGTGTTCTGAAAATCAATATCATTGTCTGTATGAGACAATGTTGAAAAACCAAATACATGCCAATATGCATATAATGAGATGATTTTTATTCTTTCCCAAATTCCCCAGAGTTTTGTTAAGGATTTCTTTTTAAAGATTTCTTTGATTTGAATTTTAATTAGGATGAGTAACATGACAGTCATAATGTAGTTCAAATAATACTTTGAACTTGATACATAATTTTCCCATATTATTTTCTTTTGAAAATAATTTGAAATATTTCAAAGTCATTTCCACTTAAGGATCATTTGAATTTTTGCTATAAGAAATAGTTTTCAATAAATCAAGTAGATATTTTATTTGGATTACTTATTTTCTTCTGATATTGTAGATATTTTTAAATTATTTTTAGGATTTTATTTGAATTTATAACAAGTTTTGAAATTTGGAAGAATTTGTAAATTTAAATTTTACAAATAGTCCCTGGTCAACACTGGTTCAACCGAACCAGTCCACTCTTTCTCTCTCTCACTCTCACTCGCACGAGCACGAGCCCGTGCTCGACCTCCTCTGGCGCTCGTGTCGCCCGCGCCGTCGCCGCCCTATTCCGGCCAGCTCCGACCACCTCCGCCGCCGTGGCGTGGGGCAAAACGATCCCCCTGCTCCGCTCTTCCTCCTCACCGGAGCGATTCAAGCCTCGCTTCCTCTCGCGGCCGCGCACAACCCAATCCCCTAGGGTTAGGGTTTCGGTGCTGCGCCACTTCTTCTCCTTCTCCGGCGTGTCCACCATGGCTGGGCGCAGAGCTCGCCCTCTGTGCCGCCGTGGTGTGGTGGTGCTGGTCCACGACCTCCATGTGCCCCCTCCACTGGTAGCGCGAGCACTGCCTCGCCGCCGTGGAGCTACGGCCATGGACGCACGGTAAGATTTTTCTTCCTCTCTCTCCTTCTCCTTCTACCCTACTCGATCTAGATGCTTCTGGACTTCGGATTAATTATATGTTCCTCTGTTGGTTAGGTTCTTGATGATCAGATGATGATTCTTGATGATTTACTCCTTTATGTGCACTGTCTACCTGTTGTGCACCAAGAATGAGGTGAATGGTGTAGATCTAGCATGTTTAGATCCATCCATTACCTCTGGATGTAATGTTGGGAGCATTTCTTGCTCACAGAAGATGAAATTTTCTTTAGAAAAATAATTCTGAGCTAGAACTTGTACTAAATGATCTAGCTGTGATGAATAAGTGTTATAAATGATTTAGGCAAGTTTTGCTTGCTGTGATGCCTCCTTGTAGAGTTACACAGCAGCTTGCTTGTTTAGAGAGATTTTTTTATGCTTTCCTGTGCTTCTTCCATGTGTAAGGATGTATATAGCTCAGTTAATCCAGCTCTGCTGGTTTACTGGCTTGTGTGCTTTGATAAAAACAGAATAAGAACAGATACTACACTGAAAATGATTCCCTTGCTTTTGTAGATGCTCAATCAAATGCTAAAACACTCAACTGCACTCCCTTTCATCTCTCTGTCCTATTTCTTGCACATAACAGAAGTACTCTGCTTGCAAATCATCTTCTATAGCACCACACCTTGCTGAGCAAGGTTCTGTTAAGAACAGATGCTAAATTCAGCACTCAAGCATGGTTCTGTCATTTACAGAACCTGCTAAATCACTCTCTAGCACATATGTTTAACAACCTTGGGTGTAGAGCAGATAAAGCTACGGAAGAATCTGATCTTGCTCCAAGGTTCAACCGTCTCTTCTGGACTGCACCTTGTGGTTCTACCTTCTCCTCCTTGTTGCTTGACTTCTCCTAAGTTTTAATGGCTTGTGGTGGATGGACTAGGTGATCTCCATGTGTAGAGATGGGTTGTGCTTGTTCTTGTGGAAGAACAGATGGATTTGTGATCTGGATGTGATGATGGTTGTGCACTGTGTGTATTGTGGTTGCTGTGAATTTGTGTGTGCTGGTGGCTGCGGCTTGGGTCTATATTTATACAAATTTGGGCACTCCTGTGCTTGTGACACCAGGATAATTGGCTGTGATGATACCTGCTTGCAGTGGCCCCTTCTACCTCGAGCTGCTCTATTTGACCATTCTTGCACTCCTTTTCACCTAGGAGATCAGCTCAGCTCTGCTGCTGCGCAGTTCATCACCCCATGGTGATAACTCTGAGTCATTCTTGACTCATTGATCCTATCTGATCCAGATATTTGTGTGGAAATGCTTGGCTGAGAATTGGGAATGCTAAAGATAGTCGGTTTGCTAATTAAACTCAAGTGTGTGGCCAATTAAGCTCATTGCTAGCTTAAGAGGGTTTAGGGTCCATTTGCCTAATTAATAGGCAAATGTGATACCATATTGTGGGCTCAAGTTTTATTTGCTTCCTGGTTTGAATTTTGGGGAAAGCATTTTATCTGTTGCTTTGTCTTTTGAAAGATCAAGATCATTAGCTCAATACAGCACATGTTTGCCTCTGCTCTGGTTGCCTAAGATGTTTCTGTCAGTGCTGTACAAAAGCCTTTGCCCCTACTTGTTGCCTTTGAAATAAAAGAGCATGATCCAATTGATCAGACCCTTCTGTTGCCTTTGATGATTTGCTTTATTCCCCAATTTAGCCTAATTGAACCACAGTTTTAATTAGGCTAAAACCAGGTTTCAATACAACAACATGCCAGCACCAAATGGTGTTGGCACATTTTAATCATAACCCCATTTCTTCTTGTATGTGTTGTTTGTTTTGCAGGTGAGAAGATGAAAAAGACATGAAGACTTTAGTTTAGGATTTTTAGTACTGTTTTTGTAATCTGTCAAGTATTGTAAAATTATTTGTACTGTAATCTTGTGATTAATTGTGTTGATCAGTTGTATCAGTTATAACCAGATGTTTCCCAAACATTTGAGTTGAAATTCTTGTAATACTTGTATATATATTTCTTTTAGAGATTCTTTTGGAAATATTTGTGTATGAAACTGTGATGTAGATGAAATAGAATGAATAATTGTGAGGTGGATGAAATAGAATGAATTTATTATTTGAAATGATGTCCTCACAATTCTTGTGATGTATTTCTGTTATATTTATGATATGTATGTATAGAAAGAATTAGGAAAGAATAGAATTGTTTTAAACTTAAGATTATTTCAAATTTCCTTTTGAAATCAAATCATATCAAATGAAATCAAAGATTGTGTTGAATAAGTACTAGTAAAGGTTTTGAAAATATATCGTAGGGTTTGTCGACTCTTCTCGACTATCTGTCAATATCTGACTCACAGAACATCGACACTCGTCTGGAATCAACCCTCGAGTCATTTTAACACAAAATCGCGAAAATTTCCAGATTTCACCAAAAGATGCATGAATGCACAAATGCAGTTCCTATTTCTACCCTCTCGAGTCCTATAACTGCGGGGTATTACAGTTGTGTAAGGGATGGAAGCGGTGCACGGAAGACAGACGCGGAGTCGCAGGTTCAAAGGAAGATTGACAAGGTTTGGTCAATGTTATTTGATCCGAGCGTTGTATGGGCGACGCTCGATGAAGTAGCATGGGTCCAAGTTGATCAAGATGGACTGGATGCGGCGAGTGACGACGTGCTGGAGCGTGTCGTGAGGATCATGCATACACAGGGTGCCGGACAGTGCGCGGAAGGTGGACTGGGCACAGGGTGGAGCATGGGTGCAGTCGGATACATTCGGCTGGGTCGGACTGGACAGTCTGACAGATCGACGGGAGGTCGGTCGGACAGAAGACGGTGAAGATCGGCGACAACAACGTAGGAGCGTGAGGGCTGATGGTGTCCGAATTCTGTGGCGTGGAAACACGTGGCGCATGGTTATGCGTGCTTCGACACGCGATGACGCGGGATTGATTCAAGATGGTGCGCATATGAGATCTTGAGGTCGACGGGGCGTGGGGTGGATTGATCATCTACCAAGGAGTCATGTTGAAAGTGGAGCTGGAGTCTCTGGCGGAGATTTCACTCGGCTGATGGAGGGGCTACGGTGTAAGGATCCGGAGAATCGAAGCCTAGTCAGCGGGAAGGCGAGAGGCACGTGGTCCGGACTGGAGCTCAGGGTCTGGAGAGATGCGTGGAACTCGGCATCGGTCGGGTATGACTGATGGTTGTCTGCAGTGGGGCCTGAGGTGGTGTGGGTTAGCGACCCGGTAGATCTTGGCCAAGATTGCAGACACTCGACGCGGTAGTAGCGGCGAGGCGTGCGGTAAGCACGGAACACAGTAACAGACCAGGGCACAGGCGGTCAGACATGTGGTCAGATAGGTGTGCAGGGGTGCTGAATCAGTGTTGACGAGTATCGGATTCAAATTGGTGACTGGGTCTATGGATATTGACATGTTAGGTGATAGACAAGAGTCGGCCATAGGGAATCTGAGAAAGTGTTGGAGAGTCTGAAATGTCGGAAGCATGGAGAGTACATGGCCGTATATTCTGTGATGTTCAGTGCACATGGCAAAATGCGGATGACTAGATACAGAAGGAGGCGGAGTGCTATAGCTGTGGGACATGTAGAAGACTATCCAGGATGAGACGACTGTGAATTTGACTCAGGGTGACTAAAAGGCGACGGTGAAGTTTCTTCAAGTTGAAAGCATTTTTACGCAGACCACTGGCCGGTGTGTGATGGTGTTGAACGGGAAGAAGGGACTACAGTTGCAGGTGGAGTCACGTGGAGTTTGGGAGTAGCAGCGAAACTCATGGAAGACAACTCAAGTCCGGAGTATATGGAGGTTTGACGCATTGACGAATTCAAGGTGGTGGACAATATTCGCCAAGGTGGAGTTTGTTGTGTTTGTTTCAAATATTGTGTACGTGTTGGGTTAGGTTTGGACTTGGAGTTGTATTAGGTGTGGTTAGGTACGAGTAGTGTTCGAGTCGAACTCTTGTAACCTGCGCCTCCCATATAATGAGGGGAGCACCACACGTGTAATCTATGACGACTTGATAGCAACAGGCACGCAGGGGGAGCCGGCGGATTGTGTCGGCGCCTAGGGTGGCCAGGGTTGCGGTATCAATGGGGAGGAGCGCCCGTAGTCAGGCCCCGCAGATGTAGGCGAGTTCGCCGAATTGCGTTAACAAATCTCGGTGTCGTCATCTTTATTGTGATTGTTTGTTACTCGGTAGATCAACTGGGCGCCTACGACGGTAACACTGGACACGATGAGCTGTGTTTGCAGGGCGCACGCCGCACGCGCCGGTGCCCAGCGGCAGTGGTGCTAATTTAAACAGATAGTGGTATATGCTTAATCACCTGCTCTCTTGCTCTCACCGTGTACGCTTAAGAATCTTTTCTCCTCGAGATTTGAGAGGCCGGGGTTGATTAGTCGATGTGATATTGAGATCAGCAGTTCAGTACTCGTAATGCTTTTAACTAGCTGGCTAGCCGATTAACACGACCAATTGGCAGCAAACAAAATTAAGAAATGAGACACACAAGAGCATCGGTAGGATCGTGGAGACGCGTGCAAGCGGTGATTTCCTGACATAAACGCGTGTGCGCCATATCAGTTGTCCGGCGCCCTTCGAGCATCGATCTGACATTTTCGTCCATATTTGCTTTGCTTGGGTTATGAGCACATAATGGAACAATAAATTAGTCACGGTGTGCTTTGCAACACTATACTTTATTTCAGGCTGACAGAGAGTTAGCCAGGCTCCAGTGCGCTGTTGTTCGCGGTGATGCGTGGCTCCTCTGTCGATCGATCGATCGAACACGCATCACGATCTGACAACGCGCGGCATCACGGATCATGCAGATATGTGCGTGCGTGTGAGATTTGTGCGGACATGCTCGTTACTGTACTGTAGACTAAGTTGCAAACTTGCGACGCAGAAACTGGCTTGTAAAACTTGATGTGAACCTTGTATAGCTATAAGCTATTGTGGTTTCTTCGACGGAATCAGGGGAACTCTAAAAAAAAGTTGCAGTGCGACTAGCTAGAAGGGCTGACAAAGTGACAAGAGTAGTTACAAGGGCTGACAATATGGGAGCCGGCAGCGAGGGAGACAGCATTGCGAGAGTGGCAACACCCTTTGGACTGATCGCACGGCAACGGCCACGACAACGTCGCAGCACGAGGAAAGGGAACCGGATCACATGGCGATCAACCGGAGCCGACCACATGGACGGACGCGCACCAGATCGACCCGGACACCTCCACGACGCCGGCGCGGCTTGCAGCCTTGCACCTGTAGACCGGCCAGCCATCCACGCGTATGGCTAACCACCCTCTCGGCGCATCGTGGAGCTGTGCCAGCAGATGGATGGGATCGACGACCTCGAGCTCGATCCAGATCACTCCAGGTCGCACGAGTCCGCTGCCACCCCTCGCGGATCCTGTCTCCCGCTCACCATCGCCACCAACAGCCACAACGTGCACCGATGCCAACAATGCACGCGCACGAGCTCTCCCAACCCACCATGTCCATCCGTGCCCGGCGCCGCTCCTCCCCCATATATACAGCTCCTCGTCGCCTCTCCATTCTCATCTCACAACAACAAGCGCAAGCACAAGAAGCAAGGTCAACAAGATCCAACAAACACCTAGCTCTCGCATCGTCTCGATCTCCAGCAATGGCGCCCAGCTTCGGCCGCTCCATCTCCTTCCCGCTCAGCCCGGCAAGGTCCTCCAGGACCCGCGCCGCGGCATACCACGTCCGTTCCGTCTCCCTCCCCTGCCACTCCCACCCGCTGCTCGCCCACCTTTGCTCCAACATCGCCGCCGTCCGTGCCTGGACCAGCAACTCCACCTCCACATCCACATCCGCCTCCACGGGCCTCGCCCACCTCGACGCGCTCCACTCCGCCCTCGGCGAGCTCCTGCTCCTACCCGAATCCCGCGCCGCGCTGCGCCACGGCTCACCCGCCGCCGCCTGCCTCCTAGACGGCTTCCTGCTCCTCGCCGACGCGCACCAGGGGTACCAGGAGGCGGCCGTCGAGCTCAGGGCACACGCGGCCGACGCCCAGGCCGCGCTCCGCCGCCGCGACGACAACAGGCTCGCCTCCGCCATCCGATCCCTGCGCCGCACCGAGAAGGACCTGGCCCGCCTCGCCACCTCTGTACGAACCGCCGCCAAGTTCCCCTCGACGATGCTCTCCGCTTCCACCAGCGCTGAAGAGGCCGAGGTGTCCGGGGCACTCGCGGAGGCTGTGGCCACCGCTGCGTGCGCGTCCGCGGCAGTTTTCTCCACGGTCGAGTACGTGTCCGCCGTGGCCACGAGTGCTCTGGCCTCCAAGAAGACCATGACGTCGTCGTTGATGTCTCTCGTCAAGAGCGCCAAACCCGCCACCTCCGACGAGGAGAAGGAGGTGGTCGCGCTGGAGAGGCTCGATGAGGTGGAGGCTCGCGTCGCCGCGATGGAGGGCGGGAGCGACATGGTGTTCAGGAGCATCCTGCGCACCAGGGTCGCGCTCCTCAACATCCAGACTGAAACATGTTGTTAATTCATCAATGGCTTAGCTAGTATAGTGTAGTTTTTTTGGACAATCTTTGTGGTGTCCAGACCCCAAGTGTACATACTTCAATCTAATTGATCACCAGATTAAAGCAAAGAAAAAACTCCCATTCCATGGCACACAATTTTTTTCTTCGTTCTCGCGCTTAAAATATGGAAATGAACTTCGATCTGTTCACCAACGGAACACCTGATTCACCGGGAGGGAAACACGTGCCTCCAAGGATGCTCCTGGAGACGGCAGCGTGGGGTTGCATCATGCCAAGCTCTCAAGTGCTAGATTTACAAATTAGCTATGCCAATTCATCTAAACTGTATATAACTGTATTAATTGTCAAAAAAATTGCGATCAATTCCCTAAGCTGGAGTCCAACAAAATCTGGAGAGCCTACGCGGAACCAAGTTCGAACTTTTTGTTTGGTTCGTTCTCCCCAAGCCTATCCTCACGGCGGACCTCCTCGCCATCATTGGCTGGCCGCATGACCCCACGTGCACAACCTCAAGCTTTGTGAAACCAAACCCAACCATAGTGAACCAATCACAATTTCAATGCTCAAACAATTACCGGGACTAGATTCAAACTATTCCAGCCAAAATGACACGATTATATCATATAACATGGCAACAATAATGACTTAAACTCGGTGGTGGCAGAGTCTAAAATTGACCCTGCTTGTCCCTCTCCTCCTCTCATGGTTCAAAATTGCCCTCTCAAGTCACCCGAAAGTTGAGAAAGTTGTTTGCGGAAGTAGCACTCTAGGCTAACCCTAGTATGGCCATCTTGTGAACCTTTGAACCTCTCATCCATGCATTATGACTAATCCATAGAAACTTGAACAAAACATGGTCTCAATCTATACCAATCACCACTTCACCAAGATTACCATCTCATATAGTTAGTTTTTTGCATAGTTTATCAATACCGAGGTAATATCTAAACAAAATCTTACCATCTAGTATGTTCGTTACATTATCTCGAGGAGTTAATGCATACCACTTCATCAAATGTAGCACATTGTTTTTCTTAGGCAACATATGCTCAAAATCTTCTATTGGGATATTGAAGGCTATTAAACTTAGTAAATTATCAAGTTTGCAGGATGGGAGTTGAGGAATAATTACATATTCACACTATGTACACTTCTCTTGAAAGTATCTACTATTTAGAGTCACCAAAACATGATATTACACTTTGCTCCACTTAAAAACTATAAAAGTCTACCGTGTTATCTCGATGTTTAAAGAAACTACGGTTGTGGAAATACATAGAAGCCTTATAATACAATGGGCATGAATGTATACTTATAATATTGTGATAGTTTTTGTTTTCTTATGTTTGAGTTGAAATTGATTGAAAAAATATATTATATAAGCATCTCAATCTAAAATTAAAATTAACAAGGTTTGGCAAAATATAACCCTTCTTAGCACAACAAAATAAATTTAATGATTAATAATAAGATATTATAACCATATTTATGTTATTGTACTTTAGTATGACTCTATGGTTAATTATATTGTTGTACATTACATAATAATAATTAAATTAGTATATTAAATCATATGAATAGGTGAAAAAGACGATATGTTGTGGTAATGTAAATTACAATGAAGCAAAAAAGGTTAATATAAATTGGGAAAACCTATTGATTTCACTGTGTTCTAGATGTTCATCAATGTACAATTTATTTTGGATATCACAGTATAAAATAGTCGTAGTCAGAGCAACAAGGACCGAGGAGCGAGCGGAGAAGGCATGACGGGTAGACTGAGAAGGGAGAGGGGATAAAGCCATAGTGGATGGGTCAGCCAGCTCCACGGTGCACCGGTAGCACATCTAAGGTTAGATAAGGAAATATATGGGGTGACATGAGAATGAATATGGATGTATACCAGATGGATTGATATTGGTCCAATAAGATATGAGAGAGTTCATTATATTGAAATACAGTGCTAAGCGCTGATGATGGGATTGAGGCTGGGCATGCTCCCCCCACCCACCATGTCCCTCCGTGGATGGGCGCCGCCCCTCCCCCATATATGCACCTCCCTACCTCCTTCCTCTTCTAATCTCGCAACAGCAAGTAGCACCAAGCGCAATAAGAAAGGTCAACAAGATCCAACAGCTATCTCTATCATCATTATCTCAGTAATGGCGTCAAGCTTTGGCCGCTCCACCTCATTCTGACAGAGCCTGATATGGTCCTCCAGGCCCCGCGCGGCGGCATGCCACATCCGCTCCGTCTCCCTCCCATGCCGCTCCCCCCACTGGTCGCCCATCTCAGCATCTACGTCACCACCCTTCGCTCCTGGCTAGCCGCCCCCTTATCCCGTCCATGGGTCTCGCATAAAACTAAGCTATTATCTTGAGGTATTTTGACTAAAATATGTAGCACATCTACTGCGATATCTAATAACATAGGAGATATAGGGTCTCCCTCTCGAAGACCTTTCCTAGTATTAAAATTAGGACCTAACCATCCAGTGACCATGACTGCAATATTACCACCACTAATAGAGCTTGTAACCCAGTTAACATATCTAGTAGGTAAGCCTATCACCCTAAGAACATCTAGCAAGAATTCCCAGTTTGTCTTGTCGTAAGCTTTCTCAAAATCAGCCTCATGTCTTGGCATTCAATTTATGTTGCTTTTTGCTAACAGCTTTCTCTTCTTGTTTCCATTTCTTCTCTACTTTTCAAAACTGTCCACTCCCTGCTGCAAATTGCTCTCTAAATTTTCCACATCCTGGGGCACCTCATTCATCTTTGTAATAATTCGTCCACATCAGAATTCACATATTTTTCTTTTGCATCAACATCTCCACTTCAATCTTCATCGTTTTTTTCTTCCTTGTGTTCGTTAACTTTCTATTCATTCATCACACTGTCATTTTCTATGTCTA
Source organism: Poa pratensis (assembly GCA_947311845.1). NCBI lineage: Eukaryota > Viridiplantae > Streptophyta > Magnoliopsida > Poales > Poaceae > Poa > Poa pratensis. The sequence continues at coordinate 1,766,437 of CAMZMU010000070.1, forward strand.
TTTGTCTAACATTTGTTGCCTCAAGCTCAGTTCAGTATGCTTATCAATATCCATTTGGCTGCCACCAATTCCATCAGACCGCCCATTCATCTATGCACCTGACCTGTTCGTTTCTCTTGTCATGTGAGTATCAGAGGTACTTGTTCTACTTTTCCTTATTGTTCTGGCACTAGTGGGGTCAAGTAGTTGTCTCCCATACTCCTCAGTAGATACTACCAGCCCGTCATACAAATAGCCTCTCTTCCATCACCTGCTCCAACTCAAAAGGAATATGGTATGAAAGGCACACCAGTAACTTCAGCAACATCTAGTATTTTCTTGTGTTCTCCTCACCCCGTATTATCCTGATAACATTATTATCTCTGAACCCTTGCATGTCAGCATCAATGAAAGATCCTATCAGTAATCCCACCTCAGCATATAATATATATAGATTGAAAATATGAACGTGGAATTATTTATATGAGAAATCAACAAATTAATGAAATGTCGAATAAATTCTAACATAAAATTAGCAAACAAATTTAATAACTTGCATAATGATGTGATCAAGCACAATGCAATCGTGCCATGCATGAAATCTATACACATGCTTTACATGTGTGGTTTAACAATATATATACGAAACACGTTAAAGTACATGTGAATAGAGTAGAGACGAGCACATACATGCATGAGTTGTGTAAACTTCACGATGATAAGAAAACATTGGAGAATTTGTGTAGACTGGAATTGGTCAAATCCATGTTCAAAGATATGAAAAGATTAAGAGAGATAACATTTTAGCAAGTAAAGGCAATATATAGGGGCAATAATGTTAAGATCAGCGTTTTGGATAGAAATTACAGGTCCCTACTATTCTGGTTGAACTAGGGCTCTGGCTGACCGACCACATGCTTCCACTATTTTTAGCTTATTGTCTGCTTCCTGCCTGATCGGTGCTGACTGACTAAACCATAATCATATGAGTACTACTTCAATCGTGAGATTTTATACCAAAGTCAAATAATGTTTTCTTATTATGTACATTTTTTACAACAATACTTTTCTACATTGTGTATTGAAAGTGCATCTTGTTGTTTTATTCGGATCCAAATAACTCATATAATGATAGAGGCTAACTTTTAACGAACAGAGTGAGGCCCGTCGCCTGAGACTTGGTCCGAGTGGAGCGGATTCATGTATAAAAGTTATGATTTATTTATATTGTCACATGGCTTTAAGAGGTCTGAATTTGATAGTTGTGTGTATATTAAATTTATTGATAAATCACCTATATACTTGATGTTGTATGCTGATGATATATTGATTTCTACAAGAGCAAGAAAGAAATCGTTGCTCTCAAATCACAGTTGAGTAGTGAGTTTGAGATGAAAGATCTTGGTGATGCTAAAACGATTTTGGTATATAGACTACTCGTGACAGAAATTCTAGCATTCGGTTTCTTAGTCAACAAAGTTATATTAAGAAATCTTCATTGTCTTAACATGCATGATGCAAAGTCTGTTAGTACTCCTATTGCTCATCATTTAAGTTATCAGCTTGTCAGTTTTCTAGTACGGATGATGATTTGGATTACATGTCTTGAGTTCCACATTCTAGTATTGTTGGTTCCTTAATTTATGGTATGGTCTGTTGTCGTCCTGATTTATTATATGATATGAGTTTGGTGAGTAGATACATGACTAATCCTGGTAAAAAAATATTGGAAACAGTTCACTGAATTTCAGGTACCTCCATGGCACTACTAGTGCTTGCTTAAAATTTGGCAAGGCTGGTTGGGACTCGTTCGCTACGTGGATTCATATTTTGCTGCCGATTTGGATAAGAGAAGATCCGTTACAAGTTATGTGTTCACGGTGGTTATGCTGTTAGTTGGAAGGCAACACTGCATCCAGTTGTTGCCCAAACTACCATGGAGGCTAAATACTGGAGATAATTATTGCATTAACCTTTTTTTTTTACAGTGTGACTGACGTTTACCTTACTAAGAATCATATGTTTCATAAGAGAGCGAAACCAATGTTGTCGCTCAAGGTAAAGTATGCAAGATTTATACTCATGATAATCATGTCGATATCATGACAAAGACGGTTCCTTTTTCTAAGTTTAAGGTTTAGTCGGTCTTAGTTGGTATAACTGTTTAGCCCCTAGTGGTTTTTGGCGTCGAAAGTGTTTTTTCTCCGTTATTCAGGAGAAGCTTCTTCGTTCATGCTGCAAGATTGAACGTCTCGAGATGGAGTGTTATTTTATTTTGATCCAAATTCATATAAAAAGATAGAGACTAAGTTCTGACGAGCAGAACCATGCATGTCGCTGAAGGCTTTGTCCGAGTGGAGCAGAAGTTTTTAACTCTAGCACTTGCGAGCTTGGCATGATGCAAGCACAAGCTGCGTTGTTTTTGTTGCAATAACCTTGTAGCCACGTGTTTACGTCCCGGTGAATCAGGTGTTCCGACTTCCGTGGGTGAACAAAACAGCTCGATTTCATCTCCATCTTGTGAAAGAAGACAACATCGTATGCTATAGAACGAGATCAGCTTTTGCTTTGCTTTAGTCCGTTGATCAATTGGAGTATGTACACTTGGGGTTTGGACACCACAATGGTTGTCCAAAAAAACTACACTAAACTAGGTAAGTCATTGATCAATTAACAGCATGTTTCAGTCTGGATGTTGAGCAGCGTGACCCTGGTGTGGAGGATGCTCCTGAACACCTTGTCGCTCCCGGCCTCGATCGCCGCCACGCACGCCTCGACCTCATCTAGCCTCTCCAGAGCGACCACCTCTTTCTCCTCGTCTGAGGCGGCGGGCTTGGCGCTCATGACGAGAGACATCAACGACGATGTCACGGTTTTCTTGGATGCCAGCGCGCTCGTGGCTGACACGGACTCGACGGCCGAGAACACGGCCGCAGACGCGCATGCCGCGGTGGCCACCGCCTCCGCGAGCGCCCCAGACACCTCGGCCTCCTCAGCATTGGTTGATGCGGAGAGCATCGTCGTCGTCGACGGGAACTTTGCCGCGGTGCGCACGGACGCGGCGAGCCGCGTGAGGTCCTTCTCGGCGCGTCGCAGGGAGCGGACGGCGGATGCGAGCCTGTTGTCGTCGCGGCGCCGGAGCGCGGCCTGTGCCTCGGCCGCGTGGGCCCTGATCTCGACGGCGGCCTCCTGGAACCCCTGGTGCGCGTCGGCGAGGAGCAGGAAACCGTCGAGGAGGCAGGCCGCGGTGGCCGACCCGTGGCGCAGCGCGGCGCGGGACTCGGGTAGGAGCAGGAGCTCGGCGAGCGCGCCGTGGAGCGCGTCGATGTGGGCGAGCCCCGTGGACGGGGAGGAGGGGGTTGCCACCCAAGAGCGGACGGCGGCAATGTGGCTGCACAGGTGGGCGAGCAGCGGGTGAGAGTGGCAGGGGAGGGAGACGGAGCGGACGTGGTAAGCGGCGGCGCGGGTCCTGGAGGACCTTGCCGGGCTGAGAGGGAAGGAGATGGAGCGGCCGAAGCTGGGCGCCATTGCTGGAAAGATCTGAGAGATAGCTAGATGTTGGCTCTTAGTTGACCTTGCTTCTTGTGCTTGTGGCGCTGCTGTGAGATGAGAATGGGAGGTGGTAAGGAGGTGTATATATGGGAGAGGGGCGGCGCCCGGCACGGAGGGACATGGTGGGTGGGGAGAGCGCGTGCAGCCTCGATGGCATCGGCGATGCACGTTCGGGCGGTTGGTGGTGGCTCTGGCCAGGAGACAGGATCCGCGAGGGGTGGCCATGGACGCGTGCGACCTGCTGCCCCGTGCCCCCAAGTGACCTGGATCGAGCTCGAGGTCGTCGATCCCATCCACCTCCAGAATGCAGCGCGACGCGCTAGCTCGCCTCGATCGGCTCCACGGGGCGCCGAGGAGGTGGTTGGCCATACGCGTGGAACCTGTCTCGTGTGCTCTGGATCCCGGCCGATCCGGAGGTGCAAGCGCCGGCGTTGAGGTGTCCGGGTCGATCTGTAGCGCGTCCGTCCATGTGGTCGGCTCCGGTTGATCGCCATGTGATCCGGTTCCCTCTCCTCGTGTTGCGACGTTGTCGTGGCCATTGCCGTGCTAATGGAGCGCGCACCCGTGCGATCGGTCCAAAGGGTGTCTCCCTCTTTGTCTTGTCAGTCCTTCTTGCTAGTCTCGCTGCAACATGCATGTACACTGCTAGCATGCATGGCACCCCCAAATCCATCGTGTCCTTCGATCACAGGAGCAACGGCCTAGATGGCCCCAACACGCTACAAGTGCTTGCAGGATGATCTGGTGCCGCAACTTCTCACCCCAAAAAAGTCCTTAATTCTTTATTCATGTATGCTAATACCTGCATGTCCAGTCATGTTTATAGGCTTTGGAGGAACTTGGACTCACAATGGATTATTTCATCGACTTGTGTATCCAGTATTGAGCTATCTCATCAATTTTTGTACTGTAAATGCACCTGATAAGGTAATTTGTACTGTAAATGTTGAGCTATCCCATCCTTTTTTAGAACAGTGGTATTTTTTACTCTTGATTTTCTTGTATATGCTTGTATTGGATACCATCAATTATTATGTACTGGAATAATCACGTTTAATCGAACAGTTCCATTCTCGACCACTTTTGTACTTCCTTCATATTGGTTTAAATTTTTTCAGTGTCTTTGAGGGCAAGTCCAGCATCCTCGAGGCGCTCATCCACTGCGACTTCCTCCTGCTGAATTGGAGACCTCGTCTTTCTTCCAGGTTAAGATGATCAGAAGCCACTACCATGTAGGTGTACTAACTGTCTACGGTTGCATGCCATCTACTTTAATTTCTTTTAGGATTGAGTGTTAGCTGGCAACATACATCTGTTTAGTATTACTCCTCTGGTGTTCTTATATGTACATGTTGCATCAGCTCTGAACAATTTGGTTAGTTCTCTGTTGACTATGAACTGAAGATTGAAGTGACTTTCTGTTTTCTTTTCTCAACTGCAGTACTCATTTAAGTGCATCAGCTAAATTATGATTCTCTTAGCGATGCTAAAGTGCGCACAGATTATATTGGTCTAACCTATGCAAGTTTGGCAATAAATATGGGGTAAAGTTTGACAAGTTTGGATGATTTTGATCTCTTGTCTATTGCCAAGCAATAGAATTACAGATATTATGGTTTGGTTGCTGTGGTGCTCCCATGGCCCGGCCGGTGTGACCTGACCACGGTGGTGAGGTTGGAGTGAAGCTGTGGATGCTGTCGCGGTCGCAGACGGGACGACACCACCACAACCTCGGCGACGCATGACTGCGACAACTCCTACGACTACTTCCTCGACTACGTCTACTCCAGCTTCTCCATGCCCTGCCTCGGCTACAACTTCTCGAGGTGAGCATTCTTCTGTGACCGGCCGTGTGCAGATGAACGTGGCGAGATTCTGGTCGATCTAGTGGTGCTGTTTGTGTGGTGTTCGTGATGAATTTGTTGGTCTGTGATGCTTAAGATTAGCTAATGATTGTGGCTGTGATGAACTGATGCTTGTGCTCGTGACGTGCTGTTTGATGCTCCTGTTTGGATGATTCACTCATCCAAGCATCAGTGGCTTTGTGAATCAGTGGCTTTGTGAAAACTTAACTCTGACAAAACTGAACATATTTTACACTGTTAACTGAAGAAATTCAGCTAGACTTCTGTTTAACTTAAGGTTAGGCTTAGAATTGGTTGATTGAGTTCTTAATAGCTTGTTGGCTTTGCTTGTAAGCTTATTATCCACTGTGGTTCCTCAGATGAGTGTGCACAGGGTGTAAATACATGCTCAGCACGATTTAGTGTTGTTGGTGTTGTGGATTTAGAACAGGAGATATTATTTCTCGGATAAATCCCATGTTCCTGTGAATTTGTTACAGATTCTGACATTTCTAAATTTACTCACATTTGGTCATGGTGCTACTTGCCCACGAGAACTTGTAGACCTTTCTTCGTTATGGTACTGAGTATTTACTTGATAGGTTTATTAGGAATCAGTCAGTTAATGTCAATAACCACCAAATAGAAAAATGAATCATGCTCCATACAGAAGGTGTGGAGCTGATTGTAACATGTCAGCAATGGTATGTTCTTTAGCTATATAACATGTACCGGCAGAGTACCCAAAACCTGATGTTTCAGTTCCTGTGTGACAATCTCATTACCAACTTTAGTGTGTACACTAATATCCACCCTCCAGTCCACATATGGTTTAAAATCCATGTATGTTGATCGATTTAAGCTTGTGTGGCTGTCTCCTACTCTCCTTATGGATTGTTTGGTATCAAACCAATTGCCCCTGATTCTAACTTGCTTCTGTTCGAAATGAAAGCCAGGAAGTATTGTCAAGGCTGTCAAGGACTCCGCCAACCTCTGTGCCGCCGTCAAGGTGTTGAGTCTAGTTTCATAGAGCTTGTTTGATATACTTGTTTAGGTGCAGCCCTGTGGACATACTTGTTGAGGTGTTGAGTGATGTTTCCAGTCTCGGTTGTATAACATAATGGGGAATTGGATATATGGAATTGGATACAAATTGTGATTTGTATAACATATTGTTTGATATACTTGTTTAGGTGTTGATTTGTATAACATATTGTGGGTTACTTTCAGTACGCATTTAGTGCATTTGTCGAGAACGCATCAAGTTTTATTTGAGGCAATTTATGAATTCACCCATAATTCAATTAGGGGCATATAATCAAACTGAGAGAATGCCCTAAAATGAATTTGGGGCATTTCCTCAAAATGCCCCAATAGGTATTTGGAGCATTTCCTCAAAGTGCCCCAATAGGTATTTGGAGCATTTCCTCAAAGTGCCCCAATAGGTATTAGGGGCAAAATCCAAAGTGCTACTAATAGATACATATTGGGGCACTTTTTGTGGCACTTTTGAAAGTGCCCCAATATCCTTTACCGCCATGAGCATCCGTTGCACTTATACAAAATGCCCCAAAAGCTATTTGAGGCACAAAATTGACATTTTGAGGCACTTTGAAGTGCCTCAAAAACTCAACCGTGATGTAGTGCGCGCGTTGCGATCCCGATCGATGGCAGATCGATCTGATTCGTTCTTGCGATTGACAAAGGAGCCAAACTCTCTGTACGTCCACCTGAAATAATGCACTGCTGTATTTTTTGCAAGTGCACATAAATAATTAATTTGTACTCCGTACTCTATTATGAGCTCATTACCCAAGCAAATATGCACGAAAATGTCATATCGATGCCCGAAGGGCGCCGGACAATAGATATGCCGCACACGCGTGTATGTCAGAAAATCACGGCTTGCATGCGTCTCCACGATCCTATCGATGCTATTGTCTCCAATTTCTTAATTTTTGTGCTGCCAATTGATCAAGTTAATCAGCTAGCCAGCTACTTAGTACTGATCTCAATATCTCATCACAGACTAATCAACCCCGGCTGCTCAAATCTCGAGGAGAAAAGATTCTTAAGTGTACACTGTGTGGGCAAATCAGGTAATTAGGCATATATTACCAGCTTAAGCTCTGCAGAGAAGGAGGTTGTGTACATGACAGTTCAAGCTCGTTGCAAGGGCCAATGCGCGGCACGGTGTTGTCCGGCGGTCGGCTCCGGTCGGCGCCGAGCATCATGCATGGAGGTTAGATGCGGCTTTTGTACTGTATTCCATCAGGTACCAATCACGAGCTAGAGGCTAGAGCTTGCCGGCCAACCTGCAGCCACCGTCCATGGATGCCACGGTGAGGCATCAATAAGCGAGAGATGAAGCCATATGCCATTCCACGGGCCGACCACCGCCTATATTTGCGGCCGGCCGGCGTCGGCAACGGCATCTCTGCACCCCCATTACGTACGTTATCCCCAGCACCTGCACGATACATAGATGCCCTTTTCCGCATTTGTCGATCGCCGGCCAGCACGTCATCCCTCCATGGATCTTGAATCTCGATCGAGGTCCACAGAGATAGAGAGGTACGCCGGTGCCGACGAGGCCAGCCAAAATGAGCTTATATGCCGCGCGCCCTGTCGTCCCTCCGGGACACGAAGGGCCGGGGGCGTCGGGCGTGGCCGGCCGGCACGATCCGATCGCGGTGGCGGACGCGCCTGCACCGGAGGGAGACAGGCCGCGTGCGCGAGGGACGCCGACATGTCCTTCTCGTTTTGTACGGACACCTCGTACCTCTGGCTGTACCTTCTAGAGGCCCGCACCCATCCCACATCTGCCTCATATGTTACGTGGGACACCCACTTAAACCCACATATTATTATGTGGGATATGTGGGTTTAGTGGGAGCCCACATAACCTGATGGATCGATCAGATCAGCTCAGATGGAAGCTGTCGGTCGGCCAAAGTTCGCATTAAGAGTATGCTACCGGCATCGCATTAAGATGTAAACTTCAACACCGTGTAGTCCTCCGACTGCTGGACATGGCTGGCTGAGGCCGAGCCGACGAACTGGCGGCGGCCTCCTCCGGCGATTGACGCTGGCAGCGACCCTAGCCCCGGGAGCTCGCCGAGGTGGAAGCAATGTCGTTTGGTGGTGGAGTGAGGTCCAGCATCCGGCCGCGTGGCCTCCGGACCAGACTTCAGATCCCCGCCGTGGAAGAACCTGCTGCACGGCACGAACATGTCGGTGGTGGCAGAGGGCGGGCAAGAGACGTTATTGCCGAGCTCCGGCTGCGAGTGGCCGCCCCCGCTGTAGCCCTTGGGCGTGGATTTGAGGCGGAGGCGCCGGCTGACCAGGCAGGTGGTGGCACAGGCGCCACGACGAGAGCGACGTCCACCACGAGTCCGAGCCCCACCAGCTCGGAGTCCCAGTTCCTCGGCAAGCGCGGGGACCGGAGCAGGAGCACCTTGGGGTCGAGCGGTGATGTCGGGCTCCGCTCTGACTCGCCGCCGTCCAGGGACCGCTTGGCGGCGGTGAGCCCGACGAAGAGCGCGCCGCCGGCACTGCGGGGCCTGGCGTTTTCTCAGGCGGTGAACGAGGGAGGGGGGCGAGCAGGTGGAGAGAAGACCCCCGTACCCCGGAGCATGAGGAGGAGGCGACGGTCGGCTCATCGCATCTTTCTAGAAGTGTTCGATGTGGAAGCACTGTATGACATATGCAACAATCAGTTAGACTCAATTTGTTTAAATGAGAGCGTACATATTTCTCGCTTGGCTCGACACTACTTGGCAGTATGGCTCTCGTTGTCCCGTTGTCAGGTGGTCGTCTTTGTTGTTCGGTCGATAGAGAACCAATTAATCACGAGAGCGCGCCGGCCGGCCACCGTCCATGCCGGCGAGACATGACGACAAATATACCGCCGACCCGGCCGGCATCGGCAAGGACATCATGTACAACCCCTATATGTACGTGTTACCCATCTTCACTTGCACGACAGGAATGGCATATTGCGCGCTCCCGCGAGCAGGCTGGCCCCCGGACACGAACGGCCGGGGGCGTCTGCGTGCCCGGTCGACACGATCCGATCGCGGCGGGCGCCGCGCATGCGCCCAAGGAGAGACAGGCTCGGGCGCGAGTGGCGCCGACATGTTCTCGTTATAAATTGTACGGGCGGCCGCCGTACTGTACGTTTTGTACGTACAAATCGCATCTGCGATCGCGGGGCGCTAGCTCGTGCGTTTTGTTCTTCTTGTCTTTGTTGTACGGCCATACATTGAGACCGAGGCGACAGACACACCGAAGAAATTCAACTAGTGACTTCTCTTTCTCTAATACTCCCTCCGTTCCAAATTACTTGACTCACACTTATCAAAATATAAATGTATCTAGACACTAAACAAGTATAGATACATCCGTATTTAGACAAATGTAAGTCAACTAATTTGGAACGGAGGGAGTACTACTAGCGGCGAGTGTCAACCGGAAAACAAGTACTACCTCCGATCCATATTAGTGGACACAACTTTGTCTAGATACACATGTATCTAGTCTAAATACTTAACTAGATACATATGAATTTAGAAAAAGCTATGCCCACTAATATGGATCGGAGGGAGTACTATTTGTAAGTCCGTGCTAACAATGATCATCATAGGTTTGCATTTGAGTTCTGTAAGTATAAGCTTAGAGCATCTCTAGCAAATGTCCTATCTTAGACTTAATGCACGAAATTTTCAATATCTCGGTATATGTACGATTGTCACGAAGCATACTTAAATATCCTATGTGCGATAACCTTGAAGCAACGTGTCTCTCACTTAATCATGTGTTTCATATGGGAAGAAAACACATTGAAGTTTACTTATAATATTTGTAGATATAAGATACAAAATGATGTCGCGGAACGAGAGCTTATGCTTTGCTTTTTAACCCGTTGATCGATTGGCATGTACACTTGTATTTGGACACGAGAACGACTATCCAAAAAGAACTAGACTATTCAATGGCGATACGATCAGCGAAATCAGGCTCATGACGACATACTTTGTAGTTGTCTCGAGGTTTATCTATGAAGGTAGGGCTACAAACAAAGAGGCACACTGTCTAGCAAAAAACACACTCTAGCTCTAGATATAAGTAGCCATATGTGGCTTATTTTGTCTGCTAGGTCCTTCTTGCTGCCACCACCTTCGCAACGATGCAAATTACAGGAGTGTGCATGCGAGAGAACGAAGTGGCTCGGCCCTGCCGAGTTGTCCCAAACCAAGCCCAGTCAGTCAGCAACAATAGCTCCATACACAAATATAGTGGAGAAAAGGATGGGATGAAAGTGACGGTATTTTGCAAGCCAAGGATCGAAGCATGCATACGATGGATCTGTTATTTGGTTTGCCACCTATTGAAAGTTGCAAGTAGCAATGAACAGAGACGAAACTTATTAGACATGGACACGGTAGTTTAATTAATTAGACCTAAAACTCTACTGGTAGATAGTATTTCTGCCAGAGCTAGAAAGAAGATACAAAAACCGTGATCTCATGGTACTCATGTGCACTCATCATCTGCGCTGGCGTCCTCGCGGAAGAGCCACGTGGCCGGCACCTCCGCATCCCCGTGCGAGTGCATCGGTAGCAGCTTGGTGACGCTCCCATCCTTCATGTCATACACACTGGCGAAAGCATCGCAAAAATAGAGTTCCGTTCCAGCGGAATCATCAAGGAAAAAGATTTGGTCACCGCGCACTCCGTGCCGATCCGCGCGCACGGCTCTAGAGCATAGCCGGCCGACGAAGAGCGCCTCGTCACCGCCAAGGGTTTTTAGCTGGACCCACATTGACGACCCGAGGTCGGCCTGGAACACCGCAAACTCGTATGTCGACATGCCGTTTTCCAGCATTATCCTGCAGACCATGAGCAGCCGCGGCCGCGTGGTCTCACGACGAGGTAGCGCATTCCGGTGTACTCCTGTAACACGTGGTGGCAGCCACTACCGTCGATGACATCTGGACGTTGGAGATCCTGGGCTGGCCGCCGCCCTCGTAGCCGACCTCCAGGGAGAGGAGGTGTCCGTCCTTGGTGAGCGCATAGAGATTCCCGTCGAAGAAGGCCATGTCCGCGTACCAGCGCCACGGGTCATGCGCGCCGGTCGACCATGACCATGACGCCGCCGAGTTCGTCGCGCAGAGGACAACTTTGGAGGAGTGGTCATGGCCGACAATGGCGGCGACGAGGCCGTCGGGGCCGACCACCAGCTTCCGCACAGGCATCTCTTCCATCCATTGGTCTTCCTCGGCAGCAGCAGCCGGGTAGTCATCGTGCACGGGGATACCGTACGGGACAGGGAGCAGCTTGTCCGGCCCGTGAAAGGGTTCACCAGCCTGTAGGCGCCACAGCCGTCCATGGCGGACATGAGCTGACGGTCGTGGCGCCACCGTAGGAGCCACGACGCAAACCAGCACGGGGCTTCAAGGCGGAGGAGTCGCCGGCCTTGAAGGTGTAGAACCTCCCGTCCGGGAGCGCCAGCACACCTTGGGCAGGGAGCAGGGCAAGCGTGGGTACACGGCGTCGCGCCAGTGGTGGCAGGCGGCGGCCAGGCTTAGACAGTCGTGGATCGACGGGAGGCGGCACATGACCTGACAGAGGACGTCGTCGGGTAGCTCCGACCAGCCGCCGCCACAGTGTCGTTGCTGGGAGCGCCACCGGCCGCACGAGGCGCCGATGTGGGTGATCTTGTTGGCAAGGTCCTCCATCGGCGAGAGATTTGGATGCACGTACACGATGGGGCAGACGTATAGTAGGGCGATCGATATTGGACTACCTATACCATACTCTCCCTCGCGTATGCCAAGTCCGAATCGAACTCTGCTACTAGTCTCACAGTCAACCAGGAGTCCAGGACATCCTTTTCCCGTCCAAAAAAAAACGAAAAAAAAAACAGGGCATCCTTTCCTAATTAAACCCACGATGGCACACGTCACGTAAAACGCTAAAACTACGGCATGTATGCCATGCACGTGCACAACACTTACATGAAAAACCATCCCAACTCAACACCAAGTCACCAACTAATCAAGATTCACTAGTACATATAGAAAATTAAACACGATTAATTTGGGCCATGTGTGATTTGGTGCCCTTCGTACACTGTTCCAAAAGACAAATCATATGCGGTACTTTTGTTCTTTGAGACAAGACAAAAGTTCTTCCTTTAATATTGACAAAGAAGGAGCAAATACAGACCGTGGCCTAAGCCAACGAAAAAGGAACTACACGAAAGACAATCAGCCAATTAATTCTGCTAACTTCTTGGCCCCTCCGAGGATCCAGTTATTGCCCTCGCTTTTGATGCGTCGGAAGAGAAGTGTGTTGAAAGAAGAGCTACATGAAAGACAATTGTATGCGATACTTGAGTACGTTGCATGTGAATTGTTTAAATTATTTCCAAGAATCGCACAAGATTTTCTATCATTCATATTGTGTGGATTGCACACGGTTGCACTTACATGTAATGAATCCATTGTGTTAGGTGTATTATCGCACACGTTTTGTCACGCTTAGTTTTGTGTGATGTGTTCCTGACCGTGTTGCACTAGAAGCTGTTCTTCACGTACTAGCAGTTCTCCCGAACCATTCTAAAAGCTTCAGACCCGCAACTCATAATTCAGTATTTCTAAAAACCAATAGCACATCTAAATAAAATTTAATTAAAAATTTCATACATCACATGAAAATACATTGTGTGTTTCAATTGCTAGCTTCATACAAAACAGAAAAATCAACAAAGAAGAGAATTTTTATATTGTTGTTGTAGTATGTGATAGGTTCCGAGAGATAATGTTGTCACTGTCTACCCAAAACTCTGCAGCTAACCTTCATCAAAGTTTTATGGACATATACACTCTAAAACACTCTAGCGACTGATTAAGATATTCAGTAGACTACGAATATGGACAGACACTAAAACACTATATATAATTGACATGAATGTATATTTTAGGTAATGTGTACTCTCTGGTTTTCTTAAGTTTTGGTGAAACACTTTGTTACGATAAATTCTTATAAACATCTCCAAAAAAAATTGCTTGTACAAAATTCAACTTCAGTTTAGCATAAGAAAATACACTTTGTAATGATTATCAATGAAATAGTATTAAAAATTATGCATGTTACTATACAAGAGCATGGTTAAATAGTCCATTATATTGATAATCATTACATCAAATAATGTGTATGGATGAAAAGATCGTATGCATAACGGCAACCTAAATTACGATAAAGTGAAAAGGTTCAATATAAATAAGGAAAAGATTGATTTTAACGTGTTATGAAAAATATTAGCAATTATATTTCGATAAGAACAAGTTCTCAAGATAAGAAAACAAAAATTGTAAACTCCTCAGTCACAAAGAACCCCAAAGTTTTGGGATGCTAGACAGTCTTTCACTTAACCAAAGACGAACAGTCGCTCGCCCAGATGAATACATGAGAGATGCGGAATGGCTTGGAATGTCCTGAGTGGAGAAGGTGACCTCTAGGTTAATGTTTGTATTTGATGTGAGGGTAGATTTGTTCTAGGACTACTCAAACGATGTGTGCCTTATTTTTCCCAAACATCCAAATCCTTGAGGACACTTTATCTATTTTACCTTGGAGATTCAACCTTCACGAGTGGACAAAAATGTAGTCGAAATCCCAAATAGTGGAATCCAGCGACCTTGGCCAGAAAGACTGACATGATGTCTTGAAAGTCAATGTTATCGCATCTAAGGGTGAAAACCTTTGATTTGTTTGCGTTGTTGATTAGACAACATGGGTTCCCAAAGCATTTCAAGATTTCATCAACCGCAAGGAGTTCAGCCTTCTTAGGGTCCTCCAAGATATTGCCGTATCCATGTTTATGCGGGTCTTGGCCCGATCTTCACGTATTGATGGGCGAGAAGGTGATTAACACGGAGAACAAGAGTGGGAAACGAGGGGAAAAGAGGAAACATAACTTGTGCAGCCTGCAAGATGGAAGTGCCAGACACATAGGCATCAAGTTCACTTCATATTCAAGGTAATAGTGTAAAATCATTCGCTTGGTGGAGTAGCTTGGAACTTCATAGACGATGATCGATTGTTATTTCGTCACGGCTCCAATTAGTACGACGAGAGAACAAAATTGAGAGGAAAATGATTTCCTGTTTCCCCTTTTTTTTAGAATCACTCTGTTACCCGAGGCCTACCGCTAGCAGCTTCCGCGAATTCGGATCAGAGTCGAGCGAGGCCCAAGCCCAGTACGTGTCCACGGCGGGGTCCAATCCGAAAAAGATATTTACAATGCCATAGGGCGCCCTTGGAAATCTCTGCGCGACATCCTAGTATCCAATATCTGCATGGTTTCTCAAAAAAAAACTAATATCTGCATAACCAACGAGAGTCTCGCACTACGCCTCGATCGAGGAGGCTTTGCTTCCGCCGCACGTCATGGACGCGATCACCGACGACGCCCGCCGCGCAGCCGCCCTCGCAAAGTACCGCGCCAGCCTCCTCAACTTCGGCGAGCTCGAGTCCCTCGTCACCACAGGTACCTCCTCCGCCGCCGCCGCAATGGCCGGCTCTTTCTTGGGCGTAAAACCTAGCCTGGCCACCCGTACGTACAGGGCCGGCCCATAAGCCGGGGCAGCGGGGCGACCGCCCTGGGCCCCCGGGAGGCTGGGGCCCCGGCCCAGGGAATAGTTCAGCACTAAGATATTTCTTCCTTAGGTCCAGAAAAACAAGAGAAAAAAAATAAAAACGGCCCAAGAGCCAAGACGCAAGGTCAAGCCCAACACATAGCTAGATAGTGGACACGGGAGCAACACTCATCATGGACGCAATTAATCGCCAAGCATGTCGATCGCTATCCCTGTTGGAAATAGGCCCCAGGAGCCGGTCGTTCTGCTCGTCTCCTCCCCAAATTCACAGCCTAGAGAACAACGATGCCCCTCTGCTTTTCCGACTCGCAATGACGTAATTTTGTTCCCCAATCGGTTGTCTTTCCATTGTCAAGGATCTACTAGTTCTGCATCAACCATATATTTGACATATAGATGAAGTGGTAGAACCCCAAAAAGGTTCACTTGATAATTTTTATGTAGTAACCGGTTGTGAAAAAGCTGTTAGTTTTGCCTATTACAACGACGGCCTCTTTATCACACTTAGAGCAGCCATCTTTGGTAGAACTATATTGTTTCCTTAAAATCATTATGTACTTCACTCAATAGTTACAAATAAGTATTTTCTTGTGAGAGTTTTATAGTTCAAGGATCATGGATCTAAGCTATATATGTACTTGGTTGCTTTTGAAACACATCTAAATTTTTGTCTATAAATAAGGGCCCATCTTTTTTGTTTTGCCCCAGGGCCCCCTAAATGCGTGGACCGGCCCTGCGTACGTACGGCGTCCCTCTGCTCCAACCTCCAAGCAGTTAGCGAGCGAGACCCGTTCTGGACCCTCCGGCTATGAATTGCTTCGGATCGTGGGTTTCCTGAGCGATTGGTTTGGTTCGGTTGGGGTTTAGTCTGCTAAACCCTCGCTTATCTAGCGCTGATCAATGTCTATGATTGGTCGTAGGAATCACTGAATCAGAGTAGTTTACTTTTATGTTGTCCGATGCACAGCTTATGATGCTAGTACATGCGGCAAGCAGTAGCCTTTCAGTTGCCTGACTGCCGGCTGTACATTCGTGCTCCTGCTAATTTGGCCCCAACTCTGCTCTGATCTGCTGCTCTTGACCATTTGCTACTATGCAATCTGCTTGCTACGACTGTGTTCTGCACTATTATGTTATTTTTACTTTATGTTTTTCAATGCAATGGCCAATAATGCTTCTACATGATGCAAGCACTAGCTTTCTTAGCGCTGATTTGGGGGGACCGCGTTAGCGCTGTTCTTACATGCTCCAGTAATTTTGATGTCTGCTCTTCTCCTCTCAAAGCTTACTGTTGTGCAATTTGCTTCCTAGAGATACAAATGCAGCATGACGTTTTCAGGTATGACACACTTTGTGGTTGCAGGGCGCGATGACCTCGAGAAGGCTAAGAAGGACTTCAAGAAAATAGAGGAGCACGTCATGGTGTTCCAAAGCACTGGCCTGATTGTGGGAGTAGTTCTGCGCCGGCTTGGCAACAAGTGTTGTGAGTGTGAATTGGCGGCTTCATGGAATCAGCCTCCGCTGTCGCAATCGTTGTGTTCTCTGTTCGGTCCTTGCTGACGACAAGTCGCTTTTCTTTCACTTGCAGTTATCGTCAAGGATAGCACCGGCCGTCGATACCATGTCAACTGTAGCAGTAAGCTGAGCGTGGAATACATGACAACATCAACAAGTGTGGGTCTCGACCCGACCTCCCTTACCATCATGTGTATTCTCCCGCGCGAGGTATCGCCGTGTTTGAGAACATTTATTATATGTTCGTGCAGTTTATTATGCTCTCCATTAGTTAGATCAGATGTTGGATGTTATATTTACCATTCTTGCTTTCTTCCAGTTGGACCCTCTAGTGTTCAACATGATTCAGGAGGATCTAGGGAATGTCATCTTCTCTGCTGTTGGAGGGCTATCTGACCAGATCAGGGAACTTAGGGAGACCATCGAGCTGCCGATCATGAACCCTGAAGTGTTCACCCGAGTTGGGATCAAGCCACCCAAGGTATGTATATTCATCAATGCATACACCTGCATTCCTTTCGTTCCAACATGCAGAGGATATTAAAGTAGAGTTAATACTTGCTAATCCTCTACTTCCCACCTGGCACTGGGAAGACGCTGCTGGCGAGGGCTCTCGCTTCAGGGGTTCAACGCCGCCGACATGCGCAACATGTGCAAGGAGGACGGCATGGCGGCGATCCGGGCAGAGTGTGACTACGCCATCCGTTGACAAGGACTTCATGAAGGTGTGTGCGGTGTTTGTTTCCTCAGCCTGCAGCGCTCTTCCCTTCACAAGTATGGATAGACATAAAGCCTATAATACAATGTGCACGAATGTATGCTTGGAGTAATTTCATACTTTTGTTTTTTAGATTTAATTATAAATGCATTGTACCAAAAGATTTATATAAACGTAAAAACCAAAATAATATAATATAAAACAAAGTTTGATAAAATATAGCTTCAATTTAGCATAAGAAAATAAATTTGTAATGGTTCTTAATATAAAAGGTATAACAATATCTATGTTCCTAGATAAAATATGAATTCATAGTTAATTATACTTGTTATACATAAATAATTGTGTATGTATGAAAACAACATATGTTTAGTGGTAGGGTAAACTCTGACAAACTAAAAAAGTTCAATATAGATAGGGAAAAAATGATTATCTTAGACGTACACTTAAACTTTGTTGAAAGTTGTTCCTTTTATCAACATTTATTAAGAAAATGGCATGGACCCAAGCAGGGTCATCTGTCTTTTAGCGGGTTGAGACGCCGCATAAGAAAATCTTCACCAGATGGGACACGGTCAGGCCAGCGTTTCGCAAGCTGACAATGACATCACGACAATTGATGATATAGGATACGGGCACAAACTCCTCCAACAATTTCGACGAGGGATTGGTGGCCGTTGTGGTGGAATAACAATAATTAAACTCTTCTACCATGTTCTCAAGGAGATGGAGACTACGGGTTGATGGAATTTTTTAGGGATTGGAGCATGCTTTCTCCAAAACAAAGTGCGGCAGGAGCCTTCTAGAAGGCAGGTGGCCAATTATGATTCACACATATGTACAAACGCGGATAGTATAAGAACATAATCGGACGTCAAGTGCATCAGTTGGAAAACCAGCATTTCATGGCCAAAGATGGGAAGAGGGAAGCTCGGCCCACATCTGAATAACTGGTTGGCGACATGAACGATTATGTTATATATGATGGATACAGAGGAAAACAAATAACATTTTGTACATCCTTGCCATTGTCTTTTAGTCAGCTTATCTTTTGTAAGCAACACCTTCCTACTAAGGAATCGCATAAAAACCTTTATCTTAAGCGGTATTTTAAGTTTCCAATGGTATTAGCAAAAATATCTAGCGTGTCCAGTAATGAGATCCTCATACATAGATTTCACTGAAAACACACCATTATTTGTAACCTTCCAAACAAAAGAGTCGGGCGTAAATGATAAAACAACTTCCATTAAACATGAACATAGGTGTGACCATGCATCCCACTTATCCCCGATTAGTGTCCTTCTGAAACTCATATTCATCGAAGGAGCACTTGATAACACATCATGAACATAAATGTTTTTCTGTTGCGCAATATTATATAATGTTGGATATTGAGAAAGCAAAGGAGAAGCGCCTAACGTGGTACTTCGCAAACCCTTATGATTTTACCATCCCCAAGTTACAAATTCCCTGATTAAAGAACTCATCTTTAACTCTCATAAGGCTTTTCCAAAATGGATAGTCCGCCGGTTTGGCCTCAATCTGCGCCAACGTTATATTGGAAAGGTACTTCTTATGTCGCAATTCTTGCCACACCCCTTCCTCATTTAATAATTTAAACAACCATTGGTTGATTAAACATTTATTTTTCAGCTCCAGTACATCAATGCCTAAGCCACCCAGATCCTTTGGTCTGTATATAATATTCCATTTTGTTAACCGATATTTTTTACATTTATTCTCATCACTTTGCCAAAAAAAAAAAGAGATCTATAAAACTCAAGTATCTTCCTTACCCCTATGGGAATTTCAAGAAATTACAACATTAAACATGTGTAGTACCTAACAACGATCGATCGAAGGGGTTCACCCGAAAGCCATCTATCAATCATAGCTAGACACTCCTTGGGCATATACTCTGGAGCTGTGTGGCCAGCACCCTACAAGAACATTAATCAATCAATTCATTTGCTTTATTATATATTATATCCAATAGAAAGCACTCAAGCATATACCACATACCTTCACAGTTGTCTATGTCAAGTCATTCGAGTAAGTTATCGTGAATCTAAACAAATTAAGAAAAAGAAAGACAATGTATAAGGCATCCAAATAATAGTTGTTCGCGAATAAAATTAGCCAAGAATGTTGCATTCTAGTAATTATCTCAATAATAATCTCTCCAATCATGAATAGATATCATTTTCAACATTGCACACTCACTACCAGGAAACTGCCTTTCTATAGAATGGCATTTTGTGGCGCACCAAATTTCCATGCGCCACAGAAAAAATTTCTGTGGCGCATTGTTTTGCATGCGCCACAGAAATTTGGAACTCTGTGGCGTACGAAAACCACATGCGCCACAGAAAGGCCACATTTTCTGTGGCCTTTCTGTGGCGCATGGGCCTGGTGCGCCACAGAATTGCTGATTTCTGTGGCGCATGGCATCATGCGCCACAGAAAGTTACCCGGTGAACTTTTCTCAGATTCTCGAAATTTCAAAAGAAAAAAAAGTTATTTCAAAAAAAAGATTTTTTTCTACAAAATAAAAA
The DNA here is from genome assembly GCA_947311845.1 of Poa pratensis. NCBI lineage: Eukaryota > Viridiplantae > Streptophyta > Magnoliopsida > Poales > Poaceae > Poa > Poa pratensis. The sequence goes on from CAMZMU010000070.1 coordinate 1,786,267, forward strand.
AATTCAAAAAATTAAAATTTTCCAATTTTTTTGGATTTGTTGAATTTTTGGATTTTTTGAAGTTTTCTGGATTTTTTGAATTTTTTGGATTTTTGAACTTCCTTTTGAAACTTTTGAAGTTTTAGATTTTTTGAATTTTTTTGAACACATATATACACATACCACACATAAACTACACACATATATACAGATACAAAAGGGTTAAGAGGGTTGATATGATACTATTATCAATAAGAACTTGAGTAGTATAAGGGTAGCTGAATTGAATAGAATTTAGAATTTAAGCGTGCTTGGGTTGGAGCAATCTGAGGATGGGTGACCTACTGGGAAGTCATCATTTGAGATATGCTTGGAGTGTTAAAAAGGTTCAAAAAAGTCAAATATGGGTGACCTACTGGGAATATCCAAAAAAAATCATTTTCTGATTTTTTTGCATTTTTTTTGACTTTTTTGAGAATCCAGATCTAGATCTGGCCGCCATTTTTTTTAAATTCAAAAAAAATCTGTGGCGTACCCCCTGCGGATGCGCCACTAAAACAGTTTCTGTGGCGCGTGCGCCACAGAAAACATTCTGTGGCGCACTAAGGGGTGCGCCACAGAATTCGCATTTTTGTGGCGACAATTCTGTGGCGCACCCACCATGCGCCACAGAATGGCAAAGTGGGTGTGCCACAGAAAGGCATTTTCCTAGTAGTGACTGTCTAGGTTAACGATGTCTCTAACTAGAGTGTATGAGATACTCTATAGGGCCCACCAACGTTTTTATCACTAGTATGTTTGTGAGGGAGACACGACTGTAGAACTAGATATGTATAACAAGAGTGACTCGGTTCTTACCCTGCAACTTGGTCGTCCACATACCACGGTCTCCAATCATTTGTGGTGGACAGGTTAAGATATTTTATCCATGCTTGGGTGCCAACCAATGATATTTCGCTATCATGATCGCCGCTGCAGCATTCGAGGAACACACTTGATCAATAAATATACGGTTGCTCGGCCAAGCATATTGGTTGCCTGCACTAAAGGATGTGCCACAGTTGCTCATAAACACTATACTCGTGAGCATTAGCTAGCATAAGTTCACTCTTGCCTGTATACCAGGGCTCGATATCCTTTGGTGATCAAGTTAAAATGGTACTCCACTGTACTGTCGATGTCTTGTATGTAAGGAAAATGAGCATGTCTTCTCCATATTGGAACGGTTCCCTGAAAGAGAGACGGGTGTTTATTCTAACCAAAGCTGGCCTCAAAGTATTGGTCACAATATTTCAGATATATTAATTAACTGGAACATAACTACAAGCATTTATTACAACAACTCATAACAAATTACAAAAAATGCAGCAAAAAGAAAAACAAATTCCAACATAAAACATTAAGGGCACCATTGATTCAAAGGAACTTCACGGGAATTTTGAAGGATTTTATCCTACAGGAATTTTTCCTACATTGGTTGTTTGATTTATAGTATTGGTTCCTATAGAAAATTTTCCCATAAGAATCGTTGTACTAGATCTCATAGGAATTCTACCATTCACTCCAAGTTCTTTTTATAACTTCTTTACTTTTTCTTTGCCATCAAACACAATTGCTTTTATCAAAAGATTCAACTAGACATGACAATCCAATCCTATAGGTTTCCTATTTCTACACTTTTCCTATCCTATAAATCAAAGGAGCCCTAATGGAGTACGTATTTACCTTGTGAATACCCAAACTATTCCTCACAGCTTTGTCGTTTGCCCACAAGTCGGCAAGTATGTAAGTGGCATTCTGCAACCAAATGAAAGAACGCAAAATGATCCATAAAACTATGCACAATTAACCATAAGAATAAAAAAATACGATTTTGAAAGAAACAGACGACCAGAGAAAACTAAAAAATGGCTATTACAAACATTATATGTGGTTCCTTAATATTTATCCTGCAAATAGACGAAACCATAGATTGTAGTGGCCTTTTCCTTCTATCTTCTGACGCTGCCTTGTGCATGGTGAGGCTTGGATATGCATCACAAAGTGGCTCCAAAATGTGCATAGCATTAATATCCTTTATGAGCTGCATCTCACCAACTAGTCTGATTAATTTACATAGCTCTGATGCAAGGTCTAGTGGAGTTTTGAATAACATTCTCAACATCAGGAGGTTGAACAAACAAGAGTAAATTTCAGTGTTTACTCTATACTTTGATATTGTTGACACTAATTACCCCATTTAACATATTTTCATCGTAATTGCCCCCATTAGCAAAAGTTGTGCCAATTTTTACCTCTTGTAAAATTTTGTGAGCATTATGACTGATGGCTGCCAATTTGTCCAGTTAAATTTTATCGCTCGATTTCGTAAAATTCTCCTTAGACCATAGCCATGGAACGGTCCCGCCAATGTCTTGCCAAATCAGGAAATCGTTTCGTTTGTTCCGAGATTGGAGGACGACTTATAAGACATCGACTGGCAGGGGTCTCGTAGGTGATCGTGGCGATCCTCGGAACCAGAGGCGGCCACCGGTAGGAAAATGGAATCCTCTCGCATGTATGATCTAGTGCTATGTTTTTTCCCACATTGGTTAGCTTAATTTAGCTTGATTTATCCTAAGGCTCGTTGTTGATGCTTCTTTCTGGGTAAAGAAGAACATCTTGAAGCACAAAGGCACCGGAGGGTGATGCTTCGGCAAGCACTGTTGGCTTGCGTCGCTTAAGTGGACCTTTTCCCTTGTATATCACACATGTTGAATCATGCATACACAAAACCGTCGACCCTCTTACGTTATCAGCAATTATGTATACTTGTATAGTATAGTACACTAAATTTGCCGAACAAGACGAATGATTTTTTTCATGAAGATCTTATTGCCAAACAAAAAAAACATAACTTGGCTCCCCAGCTGTACCCGACGGTCAGAATTCACATGTCCAGACACTCTTAAAATTTATATAGGGGTCAAAATTGGCACAACTTCTACTAAATAGCATAACTAGGATGAAAACTTACTAAATGGGGTAAATAGCATCAAAATTGTCAATCCATGGGGTTAAAACTGGAATTTACTCTAGTTAGAAGTATGTGTGGGTCACTTACATCGTGGATGGATTGGACGGATTTGGCGCAAAGAGCATTCGATGGGCTGGTGTACTCCCCTCCGCAACTGTCTCGAGCAACCTAATAGGTGAATATATACAAGCAAATATTTTTTTTGAATGCAAATTAGACCCATTTGATTGATGTACTTCAGTGCTATTTCAGATATGGATATGAACCAAATTCAGTATGAAGCCAATAGTCCTTACGGAGAAGCACTGGTTTTCATGGAAATTAATTGGGAAGCGTTATAGTATATTTGTTTTAGGAGTTAGCTAGAGAACCAAGCGATACCACAATACACATTTGTTTTGAGAGGTGTCATTTTGTCTGACATGGCACTGAATAAATAAAAGGACTCCTGCAAATATAAACTTATTTCTTAATTACATAACCTCATAGGGTCCATCTGGTATAATTGACATTCGATGAAGATATGGAAATTTGGAATTGCCATCAAACCGTGCCAATTCAGTCAGCAGATTTCCAGCAATGTAACCCTGAAAAAATCGGATAAATTTCCTTGCAAGTATTCAGCATTGGTTGCAAAGTTTTTTAAGAGGATCTCACATATTTATTCATCTAAAAGGATCAGTCCTTCTATTTTTTAACTTTTCACTCATTACAAAAATCTATTTAAAAGGCATATCTATATTACCTTTTGTAGGCTTCACAAAACAAAAAGATGATAAATATTGAATTGTAGTACAAATTTTAGAGAGATGCGAAGATTGAGCGAACAAAGTAAGTCATATATATTAACCCCCCCGCCCCCCAACCCCCCCTCCTCCCAATGATGCACAAATTCCAAAACATGGCTCCAGCCCTGATGATTGTGACTTCCCTTGAACCATGTAAACCCCATCTCATGTGGTTCTACTTTGGCCAGACGGATACAAGTGCCCAAAAAAATCTCAAAATGAGAATGAGCATTACAACAGCACTGAACATGAAGCTATTCGTATAAGTCGTGAGATTGGAGAGTTATGGTAACAAATATGAAATACCTTGAGGTTAAGAAGCCGCTCCTCATCACCGGATTCTATCCATACAATTGAAGCGACATGCATGTATTTTTGGAACAGTTAGTAAAACACACAAACAAACTTGCAACACAAGTTTTTTTTTTAGAGCAACCGGCAGGAGCACTACCTCTTCATATAGATAGAAAGAAGTGAAACCACAGTGTACACGGGAGTGTACACAGATAGCATGTTTTTGTTAGGTGGTAAAACATGCCAAAACCCACGAAGCTCTAAAAAATTGAAGCGGCACAAACTTGCAAGACAAGTATTACGTATTGATGGAAGCTTAATTAGTTACCTTCAGCGATTTCCATGGTGAGAGAAGGTATGATCATGCCGCTGTATGAATCCCCAGCAATATAGAGTGGGTTTGATAAATACTTGGGGTGCTCATCAAACCAATAAAAAGTGTGCAGCTCGTCGGATACAGAGAAGGCAGCGGATAAAAAGAGTTGGTATGTAACAAACTTTGTTCTTAAGATAATGTAACAAACCATTTCAAGGAAAGTGTGCAGCTGGTGAACGACCCTGGTGTCACTGGGCGGCAACCCGTTGTCGGTGGGGTCGTAGGAGAAGCCGGTCCCTGCTGGAGAATCCACGAATATGATGTTGCTAACCTACAATCATCATATGAAACTAAAATTTAAGAGAGGGACATAGAGTAATAGTATGGAAACAATTAAATTAAGTAGAGTAATCTAAGATACTACTCCCTCAGTCGGATAGTATAAGATGTTATTACAACAAATACACTTCTATAATTGTTGTAATAACGAGAAATCATCTTTGACTCATAGGTGCAAACGCAACCACTACCCAAAGATGACATTTCGAAATGTCAAAAAGTTTCAAAAAAATCGAATGTACACCCACTAATACGTGCTAGGTACGTCTGTATCCAAACAATGTTAAAATATTTTATATTTTTATATGGAGGTAGTAGTAGATAAGTCGAGTAACCTTAGTCCAAGAGTCTGGTTTATATAGAATAGTAGGCAACCCTCCTCGATAGCCCTCCCAGTCAAAAGCCAGAGGGTCGATCTCGTAGACGAGGCCGGACAAGGAGGAGCACCCGGGCCCGTCCGTGAGCCAAAGCAAGACGGGGTCCTCCTCCGGGCTGCGCTCCGACTCGATGTAGTAGTAGAAGAAGCGGACGCCGTCGTCATCAAGCTCAACATACCTGTTGTGCGTTTGCGTTGAATCATCAAGTTTTTTTTGATATATTAAACGTATTTTTTCGACATCGTATGCAAAAGTTATGGCCGTTCAAACTTTTTTTTTTTTTTTACAAAAAAGGTCAAAATTCATATTTCAAAATTTCTATACCTACTAGACACTAAAACCTAACTATATCTCAAAGGATTTTATTTTTTGAAGGTTTTATCATTTTCTTTTCTTGTTTGCAAAACTGAAAAGGCGATCCACAGGGGGGGGCGTGTGGATCCGATTTCAAAAAAAAAATCTGTGACGCTTGGGGCATGGTGCGCCACAGAAGTTCTGATTTCTGTGGCGCATGGCCTCATGCGCCACAGAAGTTGCCTTTCTGTGGCGCATCCCAATCCATGCGCCACAGAAAGGTCAAATTCTGTGGCGCATGGGTCAGATGCGCCACAGAAAGGTCAAATTCTGTGGCGCATCGGGCCCGTGCGCCACAGAAAGTAGGCATTCAGTGGCGCATGGGACCTCCATGCGCCACAGAATGTAAAACTTTCTGTGGCGCACCAGCTTAGGTGCGCCACAAAATCTTTTTTTGTGGCGCACGGCTCAATGGTGCGCCACAAAATGTGGATCCATAGAAAGACAGTTTCCTACTAGTGTTAGCATCTAGAAACATCTGATTCAGCTCCATACTAGTGTTCCACGTTATTCCAATTTTATTCCAGAAATCCTTGCTGAATCTGCACAGGAAAAACATATGCTGCATCGTCTCTCTAGTCGATATATCACATAAGACACAATCAGTACTTTCCACATGAAAGTTTTTCCTTGCTGAAACTTTTCAAAAGAATGCTTCACAAAAAAAGTAAATCATCTATAAACATATATAGGTTTCAAGTCAAATGACCAAGATATGACAATTACCGTGGCATAATTTGTGATAAAGTCCCCATATTTGGCACATAGGTGTTTTTTGGTATGGGCAACAATGTTGCCGAACTGACATTTTCAAATTATTTTTATAAACACCCTTTTTCATTTTCAAAGTACCAAAAATAACTTATTTTGTGAAGCAAAAGTACAAAAAAAAAAATGATGCAAAATGGCACCAATCCAATTTCCACGCAAAGTAGTCCATATTTGAACTACAACTGTGTGATAGGTTGCTCTGAATTTTATAAAAAATCACTTTAAGGAACACAATTATTGATTATATCATAGAACTGTCGATAGTTTTAAAAAATCGACAAAGTAGAAGGGCTTTTCAATGTTGTGGAGTGGTTGGCTCGATTGTACACAAACTCGGCATGTGGTAGGCATTCATCCCAATTTTTTCAAGTTCTTCTTGATCGACACACATCAGAGGGTGGGCATGTTCGATTTGCCACCTATGTTTGGCCATCCTTTTTAGGGTGGTATGCGGTGGAAAAGCGTAGCTTGACGCTTAACTTAACCATCAACATCTTCCTAAAAGTAGCTCGTGAATTTTGCAAAAAAAAAAAAACAATCGGACAATGAACCACAGAATTAGAACAATTAAATGTTTAGGGAACAATTCACAAAAAGCAGTAGGCCACATGTGTAAACTAATGGCCCCCCTGACAGAATGACCTCAAACATACAAAATGGTAAGTTGGTGACAGGTCTTTGACATTTTGCAACTTGGTTACTGATGTACACATGCGATAGAAAGGCATGTGTGGAAGGTTTTGATTAGCCAGACACATAGGTATCAAGTTCACTTCGTACACAAGGTAGAGTGTAAAATCATTCGCTTGGTGGAGTAGCATGGAACTTCATAGACGATCGATTGTTATTTCATCACGGCTCCAATTAGTACGAGGAGAGAAAAAATATTCGAGAGGAAAGTGATTTTATGTTACCCGAGGCCTATTACGGCTAGCAGCTCGCGGGAATCCGGATCGGAATCCAGCGAGGCCCAAGCCCAGAACGTGTCCACGATGGGCTCCAATCTGCCCTACATTACCTACCTATATGAAATGAGCACTTTAGCGAGCTGTGAGCACTCGTGGTACAGTGCTTCGATGCCGGCCGTCGCTCGGCGATCGGATAGACCGCGCAGCACGCCCGTGACCGGCTTGCAATTACAGAAAACAACAAGGACTTTTTTGCAAAACTCCCCCCGCAGAATCTCCTCCCCTTTCTCTCTCCCGCGACACCGCAGTCGCCGGCGGCGCCGCCGACGCGCGCCCGCCCCGCTCTGGCCCTCCCCGTCCAGATCGAACGCCACCCGCGGGACGGCCTCGCTTCCCTCTCCATCCTCGCTGAAACTCGCGACCTGGGAACCTCGGAGGCGCCCGCGCCGTCGTCTTCTTCCCCGTGACTGTCCGCGGCCGCCGCGCCCCGATTCGCCTCCTCCCGAGCTCGCCCTGCCCAGTGCCGGCGTGCTTCGGTTCCCCGCGACGCGCCGCGTCCAACGCGCTAGGCCGCGACTCCTCTCACGCCCTCCAGCGACGCCGCCATGGTCGACGTGAGCGCACGGGGAAGACGGCAGCCATTGCTGACGTCGTCGGATGACGTCAGCACTCTGGTCCCACCAGTCAGACTCCCTTTTTTTGGATTTTTTTGTAAATGATTAGATTTCTGACGCGTGGGTCCCATTTGTCAGGACTTTAATAATAATTACATAAAAAAGTTGATATTTGTTAAATTTATAACTTTTAAACCGTAATTCAAAATAACACAAATGATATATCAAAATTTACAGAAATATAATAACTTTTAAATAAATTTGGTATACATTTCCCTCGGTTTTCACTTTTACAAAAAAAAAACCGGGTCCCATTTGTCAGAACTTCGATAATAATTACATAAAAAAGGTTGATATTTGTTAAATTCATAACTTTTAAACCGTAATTCAGAATAACACAAATGATATATCAAAATTTACAAAAATATAATAGCTTTTAAACAAATTTGGTATACATTTCCCTCGATTTTTTACTTTTACAAAAAAAACTTACATTCCTTTTCCAGCAATCATATTTTCGACACAAATTTTAAAACTAAGATTTCTTTCCCACGCTCATATTTTTGACACAAGTTTAAAACGTATTTTCCCGGTTATACTTTCTTTAAGTCAACGTCAAACAAAATAGTGACTGTAATTTATGCGCTACAAAATTTTAACATTTCTCGACCATATTTCAAACTTTTAAACGCCTTTTAAATCTGATCATTTTACAAGCGTAAGAACAAATCAAACTTGAAGAACTTCCCAATTTGAATAACTATTTATGTCAATATATCCATCTAAAAAAATCAAAATATGTCAACATGACCAAAAAAAAATGCTGCCTATTTATGTCGTACGAACAAAATCCAAATTTGAATATTACAAAATTTCAAATGTCTTTAAAATTTTGGAAAACTGCTACATACTATGAAATCAATAACTTTAAATATATACACCTGAAAAATATGGAAAAAAAATATCGCCATGCCCACAAAAATAAATGCTGCCTATTTATGACATGTAATCAAATTTCACGTTCAGCCTCCCATTCCAAATCACGCATATGCGATACCAGCGACGTCGACATAGCCATAGTAGCCATTGCTGACATCACTGTGACGTCGCAATGGTCGCACCCTGTCAACTTTCTTTCAGATTTTTAAAAAAAAAAATGCTACACTACTGACATGTGGGACCAGCTAAATTATTTGACTATTCCAATTTGCCAAATATTTTGAAATACAGTAAAACACATCAAAACAATTTGCTAAATAGTACTACATATAAAAGTATTTTGTAATAACATAGTAAAATACACCAAGTACTCGGAGAAAAAAAAGGCAACAAATTTGAAATTTACAAAATGCACACACTAATGCAAACAATATGTCAAAAACTTTAAATTTAACGAATTTTCAGGCTTTCCACACAAAAAATTACACCAAAAATCAAAATTGCCACTTCTCTTTGCATAGTATATTATGCAGCTAAAACAAAGAAACAAACCATTCACACAAAATTTATCATCAAGAGCGCGTCATGCCGGCGCGCCTAATTCAACTAAAAAAAATCTAACTACTTATGTCGTAACACAAATATTTTTCAACATTTTTAAATCGATAAATATTTAGAGGAAATCCAGATGCACTTCCTCTGATTAAATGGAGTTGAATTCAATAAAAAAAACTTATACACTATATTTCCTCTAATTATGTAGGTTAATTAACTATTTAATGTAAAATACAAACATATTACGTCATTTCAAAATGGTTCATATCTAAAGATGATATAATTAAACTCTCTCCAAGCATGCATTTAAATTTAATAAGTGCTCAAATTAGTGAATATTTTGATACAACCATAATGTATTTCCTCTGATTATGAAGTTAAATAAAATATTTATTGCAAAATGGAAAACATATTTTATCACTTCAATTTAGTTAATATATTGAAGGTAGTATGACTAAATTCTCTCTAATTGCATACTTAAATTTAAAAATGCTTAATTAGATGAAAATTTATTTCCCTAATTATAGATTTAATTTAATGAATGCTACTACAAAATATTTCCTCCGACTATAAAGTTCACTTACAAATTTGCGAGGAAAAAAAATACAATCGTATTTGATCAGTTCTATTATACAAATAATATACCAAAATTTGCACTTCTATCCCTTTCCAGTAAGGATGACTACACACTCAAATAATTTTTTTTGTCACCACAAGTGCGGCGTGACGCCGCACCACATTTACCTAGTACATCCTAATATACGGACGCTGCGCCGCGATCGCCGACGACGCCCTCCGCACCACAAGAGTCTCGCACTCCGAAGAGAGGCTCTGCTTCCGCCGCACGCCATGGCAGTGCTTGTGATGCTAGTACATGAGGCAAGCGATAGCCCTTCTGCTGCCTCCCTTGGGACTGTACATTCGTGCTCCTCTTAATCTCCTCTTAATTTGGCCCCAACTCTCCACTGCTCCTCTTGAGCATTTTCTACTGTTGTGCAATTTGCTTCCTGGAGATACAAATGCAGCATGCCGTTTTCAGGTATGACAACACTTTGTGGTTGCAGGGTGTGATGACCTGAAGAAGGCTAAGAAGGGCTTTAAGAAAACTGAGGAGCATGTCAAGGTGTTCCAAAGCACCGGCCTGATTGTGGGAGAGGTTCTGCGCCCGGTTGGCAACAACCGTTGTGAGTGTGAATTGGCGGCTTCCTGGAACCCGCCCCCACTATCGCAGTCATTGTGTACGTTGTTCGGTCCTTGCTGACGACAAGTCGATGTTCTTTCACTTGCAGTTATCGTCAGGGCTAGCACCCCCCCGTCGGTACATTGTCAACTGTCGCAGTAAGCTGAGCGTGGAAAACATGACAACGTCAACACGTGTGTGTCTCAACCCGACCTCCCTTACCATCATACGCATTCTTCCGCGCGAGGCATCGCCATGCTTGAAAACATTTGTTATATGTTTGTGGAGTTTATTATGCTCTCCGTTAGTTGAATCAGTGTTAGATGTTATATTTTGAGGATGTGATTTACCATTCTAGTTTTCCAGGTGGACCCTCTAGTGTTCAACATGATTCAGGAGGATACGGGGAATGTCATCTTCTCTGTTGTCGAAGGGCTATCTGACCAGATTAGGGAAATAAGGGGGACCATCGAGTTTCCGATCATGAACCCTGAACTGTTCATCTGAGTTGGCATCAAGCCACCCAAGGTATGTATATTCATCGATGCATACACTTGCATTTCTTTCGTTCCAACATGCAGAGGATATTAAAGTAGAGTTAATACTTGCTAATCCTCCACTGCCCACCTGGCACTGGGAAGACGCTGCTAGCGAGGGCTCTTGCTTCAGGGGTTCAGCGCCGCCGACATGCGCAACATGTGCAAGGCGGCCGACATGGCGGCTATCGGGGTGGAGCGTGACTATGCCATCGACAAGGACTTCATGAAGGTGTGTGCGGTGTTTGTTTCGCCAGTGTGCCAGCGCCTTCTCGTTGGATGTAGGCTATCGGCGTATCTCATTTCCTCGTATATATGTGGTTGCAAAGGGTGAGGAAGATCACAGACTCGAAGAAGCTGGAGTACAAGGTGGACTTTGGCAATGACTAGAGGATGGCGTGGCAGTTAACCCAGCTGAACTAATGATCCTCTTTTAGTTGGGTATGTCCATCACGTCATTATCCTAATGACATAACCCCTTTAATTAATTAACAACTCATGTTCATGGTCACGAAACCATAACCATCATTAATTAGCGAGCTAGTCTAGTAGAGCCTTAGTAGGGACGCTGTGTTGTTTATATAACTACACATGTATTATGTTTCTAATTAATACAATTATAGTATGAAAATTAAATATATATATATCATGAACACAGAAATATGGTAATAACACTTTTATTATTACCTGTAGGGCATTTTTCCAACAGAACGATCAATCAAAGGGGTTCACCCGAAAGCCATCTATCAATCATAGCTAGACACTCCCTAGGCATATACTCTGGAGCTGTGTGGCCAGCACCCTACAAGCAGATTAATCAATCAATTCATCCGCTTCATTATATAAATTATATCCAATAGAAAGTACTCAAGCATATACCACATACCTTCACGGTTGTATATGTCAAGTCATTCGAGTAAGTTATCGTGAATCTAAGCAAAATAAGAAGAAGAAAGATAATGTATAAGGCATCTGAATAATAATCTCTCTGATCACGAATAGATATAATTTTGAAAATTGCATATAGTCTAGGTTAACAATGTCTCTAACTAGAGTGTATCAGATACTATATAGGGCCCACCAATGTTTTTATCACTAGTATGTTTGTGAGGGAGAAACGACTGTAGAACAAGATATCCATAACAAGAGTGACACTCGGTTCTTACCCTACAACTTGGTCGTCCACATACCATGGTCGCCATCATCTGTGATGGACAGGTTAAGATATCGTATCCATGCTTGGGTGCCAACCAAAGATATTTCGCTATCATGATCACCGCTGCAGCATTCGAGGAACACACTTGATCAATAAATATATGGTTGCTCGGCCAAGCATATTGGTTGCCCTGCACTAAAGATGTGCTACAGTTGCTCTAATATAAACATTATACTCGTGAGCATTAGCTAGCATAAGTTCATTCTTGCCTGTATACCAGGGCTCGATATCCTTTGGTGATCAAGTTTAGATGGTACTCCACTGTACTGTCGATGTCTTGTATGTAAGGAAAATGAGCATGTCTTCTCCATATTGGAACGGTTCCCTGAAAGATAGTCGCCTGTTTATTCTAAAAAAAGCTGGCCTCAAAGTATTGGTCACAATATTTAAGATATACTAACTGGAACATAACTGCAAGCATTTCATACAACAACTCAGAACAAATTACAAAAAATGCAGCAATAAAGAATACCAAATCCTGCCACAAAACATTGGAGTACGTATTTACCTTGTGAATACCCAAACTATTCCTCACAGCTTTGTCGTTTGCCCACAATTCGGAAAGTATGTAAGTGGCATTCTGCAACAAAATGAACGAAAGAAAAATGATACATAAAACTATGCACAATTAATCATAAGAATAAAAAAAATATTTGAAACAAAAAGACGACTAGACAAAGTCTAAAAATGGGGATTACAAACATTATGTACGGTTCCTTAATGTTTACCCTGCAAATAGGCGAAACCATAGGTTGTAGTGGCCTTTTCCTTCCATCTTCTGACGCCGCCTTGTGCATGGTGAGGCTTGGATGTGTATCACAATTTGGCTCCAAAATGTGCATGGCATTAATATCCTTTATGAGCTGCATCTCACCAACTAGTCTTATTAATTTACATAGCTTTGATGCAAGGTCTAATGGAGTTTTGAACATAACATTCTCAACGTTAGGAGGTTGTAGAAAGAAGAGTAAATTCTAGTTTTTACCGTATAGTTTGATATTTTTACCGTATAGTTTGATATTGTTGACCCTAATTACCCCATTTAACATATTTTTACCGTAATTTCCCCATTTAGCAAAAGTTGTGACATTTGTTACCTCTTGTAAAATTTTGTGAGCATTATGATTGATGGGTACCAATTTGTTCACTTAAATTTTATCGTACGGTTTTGCAAATCTCACCTTAGACCTTAGCCATGGAACGGTCCCACCAATGTCTTGTCAAAATCAGGACATCGTTTTTTTGTTTCGAGATTGGAGGACGGCTCAGAAGGCTTCGAGTGGTAGGGGTCTCGTAGGTGATCATGGTGATCCTCGGAACCTGAGGCGGACACCAGTACAAAAATGGAATCCTTCCGCATGTATGATCTAGCTCTTTGTTTTTTTAGCTTAAGGTGGTCGATATCCACCGCTCAAATAGATAAAATAGAATTGACCCAGTTATAAAGGAAACCGGGCCAAAAACCATACAAACTGTATAGATGATGCGACTCGCCGCCCACACGACATAAGTCGACTAAACGCCACAACACACACCACCTGTCCGGGGCCGCCGCCCCGGCGTAGCAACCAGATCGACCATCGCATTGCTCGAAAGCGATCCAGTCATGGTCGACGAACACTCTGCCCGCACAGTATTCATCTAGGTCGCCACCAAAACCAGCCTGTTCCGGGGCCGCCGCCCCGGTGTAGCAACCAGATCGACCATCGCATTGCCCGAAAGCGATCCAGTTATGGTCGACGAACCCTCTGCCCGCACAGTCTTCATCCAGGTCGCCACCAAAACCAGACTGTTCCGGGTCGCCGCCCCGGCGTAGCAACCAGATCGACCTTCGCATTGGCCGAAGGCGATCCAGTCAGATCGACGAACCCTCTGCCCACGCAGTTTTCATCCAGGTCGTCACCCAGACCCATGCTAAACAACGGCTCTGGCTCATAGAACCGTCGTAGCGTGGGAGACCGAGGCCGCCGCCCCGGGATCCGCTTCCCACGACCACGAAGCCATCTTCCCCATCCACCACGAAGTCGTCGCACCACGAGGGCCAAGAACTCCAAGGCGACGCCTCCAACAAGGTAATGACGCATCCGTCACCGTCGCCCGCCCCCGAAGGGGTTTAGTTTTTCACCCGGAGATTTTTGGAACCACTCGCGTCGGACCAGGTCGAGATTCCACAACGACGCGATAAAGAAGGGAACGACGCCCGGAGGCGCCGCCGTCGTGCCACAGACAGGAGTCCATGCAAGCTTTCGCCCGGAATTCTTCCCGCCCGTGAAGCTCGGGGAGCGGCTGGATGGAAGTATACCACCGTCGCCAACCTCCACACTTCTCCACATGCTGCCTCTGCCGTGGCACCTCACACCATGGCAGAAGCACTGCCGGCCATGCCCCTGCCACAGCCGCTGCTCCGGGGCCGCCGCCCCGGCTTGCTTTTCCCCATGGGAACTCGCCGCCCCGGATCCTCCACCTCCGCCTCTACTCCGGCCTCCAAGCTCGCTGCCTCTGCTCCGGCCGCCAAGCTCGCAGAAGAGCTCCACGAACAACGCCACAGGCGCCCACCACCGCACGTCCGCTCGGGCCCGGACGAGCCCAGATTGGGCCCGCCAAGCCCATCAGAGCGAGACCTCCCTCCGCGGTTGCAGGCGACGGCGCCGCTGCCGCCCCCCGCCGCCGCCGCAGCCCGCGCACCGCCGGCGACCATCACCCGAGCCCGCCGGCTCGGCATCCACAGACCTGTCTGCCGCCGCCCCCACGGCTCGGACCACCTCCAAACGGGAACGAGAGCCTCCCCTCCCAACCACCACTGGGCGGCGGAGGGGTGCCGCCGCGGCCGAGGCCGGCGACGGCAGCGGCAGGGTGGGCCGAGGAGAAGTGGACTGGCGGCGCGAGAGAGTTTCTCCCCCGGCGCCGCCTGGGGGGCGACGCGAGGGGTGGTTCGGATGTTTGTGGTTGTTGCGTGTAGCTCTTTGTTTTTTCCCACGTTGGTTAGCTTATTTTAGGTTGATTTTAGCTTAGGCTCGTTGTTGATGCTTCTTTCTGGGCAAAGAAGAACATCTTGAAGCAACGGGTAATTAGGATGAGAATTTACTAAATGGGGGTCAAAATTGGCACAACTTTGACTAAATAGGGTAAGTAGGATGAAAACTTACTAAATGGGGGTAAATAGCGTCAAAATTATCAACCCATGGGGTAAAAACTGGAATTTACTCTAGTTAGAAATATGTGTGGGTCACTTACCTCGTGGATGGATTGGACGGATTTGGCACAGAGAGCATTCGATGGGCTGGTGTAATCCCCTCCACAACTGTCCCGAGCAACCTAATAGGTGGATATATACAAGCCAAATATTATTTTCATATGCAAATTAGACCAATTCGATTGGTGCTTTTCAGATATGGATATGGATATGGACCAAATTCAATATGAAGCCAATATTCCTTGAGTCAACCTTACGGAGAAGCACTGGTTTTTATGGAAATTAAATGGGAAGTGTTATAGTATATATTTGTTTTAGAAGTTAGCTAGAGATCCAAAAGAGACCACAATACATATTTGTTTTGAGGTGTCATTTGGTCAGACATGGCACAGATAAATGGACTTTTTTTCTAAACTTATTTCTTAATTATGTCACCTCATAGAGTCCATCTGGTATAATTGACATTCGATGAAGATATGGAAATTTGGAATTGCCGTCAAACCGTGCCATTTCAGTCACTGGATTGCCAGCAATGTAACCCTGAAAAATCGGATAAATTTCTTTGTGAGTATTAAGCATTGCGTGCAAAGATATTATGAGGATCTCACATATACTCATTTAAAAGGGCACTGTTCATTCTATTTTTCTACTTTTCACCAGTACAGAAATCTATTTAAAAGGCATGTATATTACCTTTAGTAGGTTTCACTCCACAAAAAGATGATAAATATTGGATTGTAGTACACATTTTAGAGAGATGTAAACATTGGCCGAACAAAGAAAGTAGAAGTGTAAATCTCTGATTATCTAATGATTTAGTAATTCCACCCCGCTCATGATGCACAAATTCTAAAACATGGCTCCAGCCCTGATTTTGACTTCCCTTGAACCATGTAAACCCCCTCTCATGTGGTTCTAGTTTGGCCAGACGGATACATGTGCCCAAAAAAATTCTTAAAGTGAGAATGAGCATTACAACAGAACTGCACATGAAGCTATTCGTATAAGTCTGTGAGATTAGAGAGTTATGGTAACAAATATGAAATACCTTGAGGTTAAGAAGCCGCTCCTCATCACCAGATTCTATCCCTACAATTAAGGCGCAGTGTATTTGCAATAGTTAGTGAAACACGCAAAGAAACTTGCAAGAGAGATATTACGTACTGATGGAAGCTTAACTAGTTACCTTTAGCGATGTCCATGGTGAGAGAAGGTACGATCATGCCGCTGTATGAATCCCCGGCAATATAGAGCGGGTTTGATAAATACTTGGGGTGCTCATCAAACCACTACAAAGCGTGCAACTCATCGGATATAGAGAATATAGCGGATAAAAAGAGTTTGTATGTAACAGACTGTGTTTTTTAGATAATGTAACAAACCATTTCAAGGAAGGTGTGCAGCTGGTGAACGACCCTCGTGTCACTGGGTGGCAACCCGTTGTCGGTGGGGTCGTAGGAGAAGCCGTGTCACGGCCACACACATACGCCGTGCACTGAAGACACGAAGGAGGACAGCGGCACGGCAACGCGTACGGGAGCAGCACCAGCTGACAGGTGGGTCCCGCAAGACCAGCTGTGCTGAGGCGGACAGCCGTCCGGGATAAGAGGCGAAGCCAGCGCACGAGGAAGGCATGGAAGAAGAATACACTTGCCGTCAGGCACTAGCTCACCTTTCCCTTTCCCCTTCCAGCCTGCGTGCTGCTCTTCGATCGTGAGACACGATCTGTATCCAGTTACCCAAAACTACCAGAATCTCTGTGTTATCGTACTCTGATTCGTGAATCCCAGTAGTAGTCTGTGACATATGGTATCTAGAGCCAGGTCGATCCAAAGCTCTCCACTGAATCCAGCCAAAAAAATTCAGATCGAGAGCGAGGGAGGCGGTGGAGTGGATCAGATGCGGGTTGGCGTTCGCCTGGTAAAATCCCTTCCTTGATCTAGTCCTAGGCGGCGGCGACAGCGCGCGTGCGTGCGCGTGTGGTGGGCGGTGCCGGTGACAAGTTGGTGGGCTCGATTCGAAGGTCGCGGTTGGCCGCGGATCCCCACCGCGGTTGGTAAAATCCCGACAATCTCGCTCTCGACCCCGTAAGCAATTGGTGGCAGGTCTCGCAGACAGACACTCGCGTCGCAAGCTGAGACGTGGGCGATCTGTGAAGCCGTCGACATGGACGAACTCAAGGCCGAGCTCCAGTCCTTGGCAACCTTGTTCAACAAACAAGGCGACGACACGAGCTCCGCTCTGATGGCGGTGAAGGATTCGTTGAAGGCCATGGCAAACAGCCAGGGCAAAATGGTGGAGAACATCCAGGGCCTCAACAACTGGGCACCTGCGATCGACGATTCGCTCCGAGCGATGCATAAATCCCTTGAGGAGGTGGGGACGCGCGTGGCCGTCCTGGAAGCCGACCGCTCTTCCGGCATCGACTTCACTCCTCGGCCCAATGGGCACGGCGCTGCAAAATCGAATCAGGGCACCGTGACCAGTGGCCATCAGGCCATGGCACCTGCCCTGGCAAAGGGTACGCGTGCCTTTCGCCACTCTCCAGTAACATTTAATTTAGGGGAGGGATCTGGTGGTGTTGAGGATGATCCTGACACGCCAATGCATGCTCACTATAGTAGGCACCGTAGCAGTCGTCCACCTAAATCTGATTTCCCAAAATTTGATGGTGACAATCCTCGCTGGTGGAAGAAAACATGTGAGAAATATTTTGCTATGTATGATGTCGATCACAGCACATGGGCTAACTATGCTACCATCCACTTCATTGGTAACGCTGCTTTATGGCTGCAAAATGTTGAGGCCGAGCATGACATAGATAATTGGGAAGAGCTTTGTGTTGCTGTGCACGCTAAATTTGGCAAAGACAAGCATCATAGGGCTTTAGAGGCTTTAGAACGCTGCAAACAAACAGGAACTGTAGAGCAATATTTCTTAAAATTTGAGGAGCTTAGGCATAAGGTGCTAGTGCATAACAACCACTATGATGAAGCTTTCTTTGTTACAAAATTCATTAGTGGGTTAAGAACAGAAATTCAAAGAGGCATTCGTTTGCACAAACCTAGAACGGTTGATGCTGCTTTGTCCCTTGCTGAAACACAGGAGGAGATGCTGGAGGAGGCTCGGGAATTCTCATCATCTCGCTACAAGAATTATTACAAGCCAAACTACTCTCGCACTGGGTTTCCTGGAAAAGGGTTAATATCCAGGTCGCCGGATGATCAGAAGAAGCAGGACAATAAATCTGCTGGAAAATCTATCTGGGAAAGCAAATTCCAATCACTGAAGGCTCAGCGAAGAGCAAGAGGTGAATGTTTCACGTGTGGTGACAAGTTTTCTCCAGATCACAAGTGCAAACCCTCTGTACCACTGAATCTAGTGGAAGAGGTAATGGCGATATTTCAACCATCACAGCAGGGTGAAGAAACTGATCAGTCAGCTGACAGTTCAGATACTGATCTCATGCACATATCTGCGTGTGCCCTGGCTGGAACAGCAAACAAGAAAAGCTTTCGGTTGCAAGGCATGGTTGGCGACAAGCAAATTTTGCTGTTAGTGGACTCTGGCAGTGGTGGAAATTTCATCAGTTCTGAAGCTGTGCAATTGCTGGGATTGCAGACTGAGGGAGTCAAGCCAGTAACAGTGACAGTTGCAAATGGTGCTCAAACACAAGTTGATGAAGCAGTTAAGGCAGTGAATTGGACTTGTCAGAAAGCTGCATTTTGCACTGACTTCAGAGTGTTTGATCTTCCCATTATGACATGATACTAGGAATGGAGTGGCTAGACACACTGGGTCCTATGTGGATTGACTGGCAAAAGAGAACATTCCGATTCACACAGAATGGGGCACGTATCACAGTGAGAGGAGTCAAAGATAAAACTGCACAGTGCTCTGCTATAACAGTGGAAGAAATGCAGCAGCTGATGCGGGATAATGCAGTTGCTCATGCAGTTGAGCTGTGTGCTACTGCAGACACAACTTCGGAAATACCACAGTGTATTGTGGAGCTACTGCAAGAAAATGAGGGGTGCTTTGCAACTCCAAAAGGATTGCCTCCCAACAGACAATACGACCACAAGATCACACTGATGCCAGGGGTACAGCCAGTTAATGTGAAGCCTTACCGCTATTCTCCACAACAAAAAGACGAAATCGAGAAACAAATTGCTGAAATGCTGAAACAAGGTGTGATTCAACACAGTAAAAGTCCATTTGCATCACCAGTGTTGCTAGTGAAGAAAAAGGATGGCACCTGGCGCTTTTGTGTCGACTACAGACAGTTGAATGCAGTCACTGTCAAAGACAGGTATCCCATGCCTGTGGTTGACGAATTACTAGATGAATTAGCTGGAGCAAAATTCTTCACCAAGCTGGACCTGCACTCAGGTTATCACCAGATAAGAATGGTTCCACAAGATGAACACAAGACAGCTTTTAAAACACATAGTGCACACTATGAATTCAGAGTGATGCCCTTTGGCTTGTCTTGTGCTCCTGCAACATTCCAGGCGGCGATGAACTCCATTTTCGCACACATGATCAGGAAGTCAGTATTGGTGTTTGTTGATGACATTCTGATTTATAGTAAAACTGTCGAAGAACACAAGGAACATCTGAAGGAGGTGTTCGAGCTGCTCAAGCAAAACCAGTTGTATGTGAAGAAAAGCAAGTGCTCTTTCGCTCAGACATCCCTGGAGTACTTGGGACACATTATTGGGCAACATGGAGTCGCAACTGATCCATCCAAAATTGAAGCTGTCAGGAATTGGCCAGTGCCTCTAACTTAAAACAACTCAGAATTATATTGGGGATGACAGGATACTACAGGAAGTTCATCCAGTTTTATGGCATGATTTGCAAACCGTTGACAAACTTGCTACGCAAGGGAGTGCCTTTTGTTTGGTCTCCTGAAGCAAATGAGGCATTCTTGGCATTAAAACATGCGATGGTGAATGCTCCAGTATTAGCCATGCCAAATTTTGATAAAGAGTTTGTGGTGGAAACTGATGCATGTGCAACTGGTGTGGGGGCAGTATTAATGCAGCAAGGGCATCCATTGGCGTTTTGAGTCAAGCCTTGGGCCCAAAGAATCAGACGTTGTCGATATACGACAAGGAATGTCTAGCTATTTTGCTTGCATTGGACAAGTGGAAGGCCTATCTTCAACACAAGCCCTTTGTGATTCACACCGATCAGCGCAGTCTGATACATCTGGGCGACCACAAGTTCAACACGCCTATTCAACAGAAGGCATTCTTCAGGCTTCTGGGATTTCAGTACAAAATCCTGTACAAGAAAGGCATCACAAACAAAGCTGCTGACGCACTGTCACGCAAGCCACAGTCGGAATTAGTGATGGCAACCTCGACAGTGACCCCCAGATGGCTTGAAACAGTTGCAGAAAGCTATCAGCAGGACTCACAAGCAAAAAAATTACTCGAGGAGCTGGCAGTGACTAGTCCGAATGAGCAAGGATATTCTCTGTTAAATGGTATCATCAGATACAAAGGGCGCATCTGGTTGGGCAAGCATAAAGAAGCACACAATGCTGCGCTGCAAGCCTTGCACAGCAGTGCATTGGGAGGACACTCAGGAATTGCTGGCACATATCAAAAGATAAAGAAATTGTTTTACTGGCCGCACATGAAAGATGACATCGTGGAGTATGTCAAAGCTTGCCAGACATGTCAACAAGCTAAACCTGAGAAGATTAAAACACCAGGGAGACTGCAACCATTACCTATCCCTCCAGATGCGTGGCATACAGTGGGATTGGATTTCATTGAAGGTCTTCCAAAATCAAATAGGTTTGACACCATTTTAGTAATTGTTGACAAGTTCTCCAAGTACGGGCACTTCATACCATTGAAGCATCCTTTTACCGCCCAAACTGTCGCTCAAGCATTCATGGACAATGTGTACTGCCGACACGGCATGCCATCTGTTCTCATTTCCGATCGTGATAAGGTTTTTACCAGCAGTTTTTGGAAACATCTCTTCAAACTTGCTGATACTACCTTGAACATGTCCTCTTCATATCATCCACAAACTGATGGGCAGACAGAACGGCTGAATCAATGTCTAGAGACATATTTGCGGTGTACTGTCAATGCAAATCCTGCTCACTGGTCTCGTTGGCTACCACAGGCAGAGTACTGGTACAACACCACTGAGCATTCTGCATTGGGTAGTTCGCCGTTCAAGGTGTTATTTGGGAGAGAGCCCAGACAATTCGGCATCAATGTGCAACCCGACACTGGAAATGCAGAACTCGATGCTTGGATACAAGAAAGGAAAAACATGGTGCCACTCATCAGGCAGAACCTGTTGCGAGCTCAACAACGAATG
Source organism: Poa pratensis (assembly GCA_947311845.1). Lineage (NCBI taxonomy): Eukaryota > Viridiplantae > Streptophyta > Magnoliopsida > Poales > Poaceae > Poa > Poa pratensis. Next base: position 1,807,996 of record CAMZMU010000070.1, read on the forward strand.
AAATTTCAAGCTGACAAGAAGAGATCAGAAAGAGAGTTTGCCGTGGGCGATTCAGTTTATCTGCGCCTGCAGCCTTATGTGCAAACATCGGTGGCAAACAGATCTTCCCAGAAACTGGCATTTCGCTACTTTGGTCCTTATCTTGTGCTACAACGTGTCGGGCAAGTGGCTTACAAACTTCAGCTTCCATTATCATCGAAAATCCACCCGGTTGTTCATGTATCTCAGCTTAAGAAAGCAATTCCTCCAAAAGCCCAGGTTGTTCCACGTTACCTGCCAACATGTTGTTGTTACTGACAGCATCCCCTTCAGAGATACTTCAGGATCGCATGATTCGAGTGGGCAACAAGATGGTGCCACAGGTGAAGGTCAGCTGGACGGGGTTTCCTGCCGAATGTGCAACCTGGGAACCTCTCCACGCGCTCGTGACGGCGTACCCATCATCTTCGGCTGGGGACATGCCGAATCTGCAGGGGAGGGTGATGTCACGGCCACACACATACGCCGTGCACTGAAGACACGAAGGAGGACAGCGGCACGGCAACGCGTACGGGAGCAGCACCAGCTGACAGGTGGGTCCCGCAAGACCAGCTGTGCTGAGGCGGACAGCCGTCCGGGATAAGAGGCGAAGCCAGCGCACGAGGAAGGCATGGAAGAAGAATACACTTGCCGTCAGGCACTAGCTCACCTTTCCCTTTCCCCTTCCAGCCTGCGTGCTGCTCTTCGATCGTGAGACACGATCTGTATCCAGTTACCCAAAACTACCAGAATCTCTGTGTTATCGTACTCTGATTCGTGAATCCCAGTAGTAGTCTGTGACAAGCCGGTCCCTGCTGGAGAATCCACGAATATGATGTTGCTAACCTACAATCATCATATGAAACTAAAATTTAAGAGAGGGACATAGAGTAATAGTATGGAAACAATTAAATTAAGTAGAGTAATCTAAGATACTACTCCCTCAGTCGGATAGTATAAGATGTTATTACAACAAATACACTTCTATAATTGTTGTAATAACGAGAAATCATCTTTGACTCATAGGTGCAAACGCAACCACTACCCAAAGATGACATTTCGAAATGTCAAAAAGTTTCAAAAAAATCGAATGTACACCCACTAATACGTGCTAGGTACGTCTGTATCCAAACAATGTTAAAATATTTTATATTTTTATATGGAGGTAGTAGTAGATAGGTCGAGTAACCTTAGTCCAAGAGTCTGGTTTATATAGAAGAGTAGGCAACCCTCCTCGATAGCCCTCCCAGTCAAAAGCCAGAGGGCCGATCTCGTAGACAAGGCCGGACAAGGAGGAGCACCCGGGCCCGCCCGTGAGCCAAAGCAAGACGGGGTCCTCCTCCGGGCTGCGCTCCGACTCGATGAAGTAGTAGAAGAAGCGGACGCCGTCGTCATCAAGCTCAACATACCTGTTGGGCGTTTGCGTTGAATCATCTGGTCAGGAACCAAAACAGAGAGCAGAGCAGAGCAGAGCACGCACCCTGTTTCGAGGGAGAAGGGAAGGGGGCCGCTGAAGCCGGGCAGGCTCGAGATGGTTTTCGTGGTGATCACCGGCGGCGCAGCAGCGAGGCATGGCAGGAGCACCTGAAGCAGTAGCAACGGCAGCAGCAGGCGGTGTTTCCCGTCTTATTGCCATTGCTTGCCTAGATTCTTTTGCTACCGGGTATTATCGGGACGGGAATGGAGGAGACGCAAATCAGGCACCAGATGCCTATAAATGGTGGCCACCCGATGTGATGTCGCACCAAAATGTGAGGAGCGAGTGGGAGAGGCCAACAACCAATTAACTCTGCACTATTTAACGAGTATGAGAGGCCAACTACCAATTAACGATGTGATTCACATGGGCATTGAGGCCAAAACTAAGCTTTCACATAGGGCCTTTGTAGTAGTAGTAAGTACTGAGCCATCTATATATCTACGCGACGATCAAACCTGCGCACCGATACATACCGTATACTTTTCGATGTGTTATTTTACAGCGCATCAGACGATACATACCAAAAAAAATTCTCTTTTCAATAAAGGGCCCATTATTTATTATCCAAAAAATGTTCGAGCATTACATCCGGCCTACATAAACCAGACGCGCTATGTTTGTCCTAATTTTCTTGAGTGGTCGATACATTGCCATATAATTTCGTAGAGAGCAGAGAACTCTAGTGATGACAACAACACATGCACGGGCTGTTCCTTGGAGGATTGCATTCCCACCGACGCCAATTATATGGTAATTCTCTATGTGTTATTTTACAGTGCATCAGACGACACATACCGTAAAAATTCTCTTTTCAACAAAGGGCCCATTATTTATTATTCAAAAAATGTTCGAGCATTACATCCGGCCTATCTAAACCAGTTAACAGTTAGATGCCCCAGATCAAACAGACGCGCTATGTTTGTCCTAAATTTCTTGAGTGGTTGATACATTGCCATTTCGTAGTGAGCAGAGAACTCTACTGATGACACCAATACATGCACGGGCTCTTCTCAAAATTCTGTACATAAACCTCTATTCTATCTAATCGGATGGCGGCAGGGACGGAGCCAGAAAAACAGTTTGGAGGGGGCCAATTAGCCATTACTCTAGTTGGAGGGGGCCAATTAGACAATTTTCAGCAAATTTAGAGACTAATCTGCGTACTATATAGAGGTGATTTAATAAAAAAAATCTTGCATGGGGAGGGCCAGGCCCCCGGCTCGCACCCCCTGGCTCCGTCCCTGGATGACGGATACGACCGCTTTTAACCTAAAAAAAACATGCACGGGCTCTTCCTCACAAGATTGCATTCCCACCGACGCCAATACAATGCATGTTAGGGATGTAATGGATGGTTGTTGTCCTTTCATTTTTCATTTTGTGGAAGGTTGTTGGCTTCGGTGGAGATTTCAGGGCAGATCCACCGTGTTGTGGTAGAATGACAAGGATACAGATAATGGATGCTACCCTGCCGAGATCCTACGTGTGGTGTCGGGGATGTAACCCCGGGTAGCCCAAAGTTGTTGGTTTTATGGAGTTGGTAGAGGAGATAGCAAAGAAACAGCGGTAATATAAAGAAAAAGGAAGAGATGGCGTCCTGGACCGAGATACCAGCACACTCGGCTGGACCGAGGTTCCCAGTCGCTTGGAGTGGACCGATTCATCTCTTTGCCTCGGCTTGGACCGGGTTCTATCACTTCGGATGGGCCAGGGATAGGCCAGCAGGCCGAGAATGGCTGACCGAGACAAGCTCACCTCGGATTGGGCCAGCCGCGTCTTGGCAGGCCGAGGCCTCCAGCGCCCACGACGGGCCGAGTTCTCCATTACCCGGATGGGCCGAGTATCCCACCAGCCTCGGCTGGTCCAAGTGAGCTCAGTCTCGGGCTAGCACATGCCTCAGATGGGCTGGTAGGCCGTTGTCTCGGATTGGGCGGGTGGTCGTTGACTCGGACGGGCCAACGTGGCCGCAGCATCGGTCGGACCAGCTCGCTACCAGCTCGACCGAAGTGTTGATCTCGGATGGGCTGAGGCCTCGCTGTCCCGGCCGTCCTACCTCGCTCCAGCGCCTCGGATCGGATGGAGGCTCCCGTACTTCGGCTGGGCCAAGATCCTCGGCTGGACTTCATCGACCGGAGCCAGGCGCTACCTCGACACCTCGGGACTCCTTGTCTCGGGTTGGATCGGTGGTCTCCTGCGTGTATCTCGACTGGTACGTTGTCTCCAGCGTATGTCTCGGGTTGGGCCGGGGTCTCCAGCTCGGCTGGGTCAAGAGCTCCACACCTCGGTTTCGCCCATGGCCGGGATACCTCCGTACCTCGGCATCAACCAGGAGCGCTGCTTCTACGTCAACACCCGCACCAGCTCTAGAAGATAAGAAGAAGACGAGAAGATCCAGGGGACACGCGCAAGAGGACAAGGACAAGGACAGGGACAGGACAGGCCACGCCCATCCTGGACGTGGCTACAGTGGCATGGATGTGACTATAGTACAGATCCATGACGCGTCTACAGTGCGACAAGACCCCAGTAGTCACCTCTGCTACAGTGCGTATACAGTGTCAGCATAGTACCTGTGGGCCACCCTTGTCCCCTGGGCTCTTCTTATATAAGGAGCACCAGGGGGAACGCTCCTAGCAGCCACGCAAGGGCTCTCTTGCCCCTTGGGCGCATTCTCCCCCCGCTCTCTCTGCTGGCTCCCTGGAGCTCATCTCCATAGCTCGTTCCATACAGCTCGAGGAGCATTTGTATAGACCGTATACAGAGGAGAAATACACCGAATAGGCTAGATGCTGCAGTAGGGGTTTTATCTCCTCACGAGAGCCCCTAAGCAGGGTAAATACTTGTGTTCATCTGTTTGTATGTGTGCGCTCTTCAGCGCGCTATCCCTCCCCGAATCCTCTAGCGTCCATCGGCCCCAAACTTAAGCCTACCCCTAGGCATCTGTTGTTTCATACGACGACAGTTGGCTCCCACCGTGGGGCTGACAGTGGCGCTTGCTGGATCAATTCGGACGGGACCTTCGTCATCAACGCGGGGACTCGACATCGCCATTGTCCCCGTGCTCTAGCTTGCCGCTGTGTGCAGAGGCTAGCGCTGCCTCCACCAACGGACATCATCGGCAGATCCCGGATGAGAAAAGTGACTCGGGGACTCGACTCCGACATCATTCCCGAGTTGACTTGGTCAAATCCGGGTTGACATAGCCAAAACCGACATAGGAATAGCCAAAACCGACATATCCATGTCCTGGAAACACTGTTCATCCGACATATCCATGTCTTGCCGACACAGGAAATCTGACATATCCATGTCTTGCTGACACTGGAAATCCGACATATCCATGTCCTGCCGACACTGTTCATCCGACACTGTTCATCCGACATATCCATGTCTTGCCGACACTGGAAATCCGACATATCCATGTCTTGCTGACACTGGAAATCTGACATATCCATATCCTGCCGACACTGTTCATCCGACACTGTTCATCCGACATGTCCATGTCCTGGCGACACTGTCCATCCGAGTTACCCTGGAATCCGGGTTATCCTGAAAATCCGGGTTACCCTGGAATCCGGGTTACCCTGGAATCCGGGTTATCCTGAAAGTCCAAGTTACCCTGGAATCCGAGGTATCCTGAAATCCGAGGTATCCTGAAATCCGACATATGCTGGTATACTGGAAATCCGACATATGCTGATATGCTGGTAAATCCGAGATAAGGTTGGGAAATCCGAGTTAAGCTTGGGAAATCCGAGTTAAGGTTGGAAAATCCGAGTTAAACTTGGAGGATCCGACATAAGATTGGAATCCGATATATATTGGTCAAATCCGACATAAAAGTGGCTCAAACCGAGATATTGGTGGCTCACGCCAGCATATTGATATCCAGGTCAGCAGCAGCGTCTTCCTCGACTTCTCCAACAACATTGCCTCGTGAGTATCATTTATATGTCTGCATCCCGCTTTTAGATAGTCTCAAATAGTGCTCGGGGACTGCCCCTTCCTGCCATGCTTAGTTGTTTCCCCCGGGACCAAGATGTCTTGACCCGGGGACTGGGCAACCAGTTAAGTTTTGTTTAGTCTCCTAGATAAGAAAAGTGACTCGGGGACTCGGTTGAGTCCGAGTCTATATCCTGTTGCATAGTTTTGCTGCTAGAAGTAACTGCCGTCGTCTGCTAGACTTATGTTTATCTGTTAGATGAAGTTGTTGTCCCGTTTAATATTCAGTATACATATATGCCTGTACTAACGTTGAAAGGTGGCATCGGTTTTACCGAGACAATATTCGTCTTCAAGATCATTGGTTATATTGGTTATCGGGAATCACCCAGGATATCATGGTATTGTCGGTATTCTTCAGGTCGCAGTTTATTTCGGTTTGCCGACGTATCATGGCATCTTTCATATCCCCGATCGCCGTTTATTTCGGTATGCGGATATATCTCAGCATCACCTCATATCTCAAATCGTCGTTTATTTCGGTTTGCCAAGATATCACGGCATTTGTCTCACATCGTCGAGCGTCTCATAATTGCTATCTTTATCGTCTTAATCAATTATCATGATTCCGATTTTTTCGTTATCTGAGCTTACCCGAATATCATAACATCGTTATCTTGGCACAATGAATCAAAAGGTGTCTGATCTCACTGAGTATTACGGGTTGAGAGATGTCTCAACTCGTCATCTGATAAGTGCCCATGAAGGCAAAGTGTCAGATTTAGCCATTGACGGCTATATGTTAAACCAGCAGTGGCTGGAGACATCTATGTCGGTAAACGTTCAGAGTGGCTAAAACCAGCATTCGAGAGATGCTTATGTCAAACCGACAGTGGCTGGAGACATCTATGCCGGTAAATGCCCAGAGTGGCTAAAAACCGACATATGTGATATGCCTATAGAGAGGCCGAGGTATCGAGACATATGTGATATGCCTATAGAGAGGCCGAGGTATCGAGACATATGAGATATGCCCAGAGAGGCCGAGATACCGAGACATATGAGATATGTCCGTGCAGACATATGCTCCGAGACATATGAGGTATGTATGTGCAGACATATGAGATGTGCCCAGAGAGGCCGAGATACCGAGACATATGAGATGTGCCCAGAGAGGCCGAGATACCGAGACATATGAGATGTGCCCAGGGTGGCTGAAAACCGACATATGATGGTGCCCGTGCAGCCAGGATGTTGTGTATATGGAGGTTCTGATATTGGTTATTTGTTTTTGTAAGTCTGCGCGCGACTCTGCGAGTCCCCCACAGACTCGGGGACTAATGTCGGGGATGTAACCCCGGGTAGCCCAAAGTTGTTGGTTTTGTGGAGTTGGTAGAGGAGATAGCAAAGAAACAGCGGTAATATAAAAAAAAGGAAGAGATGGCGTCCTGGACCGAGATACCAGCACACTCGGCTGGACCGAGGTTCCCAGACGCTTGGAGTGGACCGATTCATCTCTTTGCCTCGGCTTGGACCGGGTTCTATCACTTCGGATGGGCCAGGGATAGGCCAGCAGGCCGAGAATGGCTGACCGAGACAAGCTCACCTCGGATTGGGCCAGCCGCGCCTTGGCAGGCCGAGGCCTCCAGCGCCCACGACGGGCCGAGTTCTCCCTTACCCGGATGGGCCGAGTATCCCACCAGCCTCGACTGGTCCAAGTGAGCTCAGTCTCGGGCCAGCACATGCCTCGGATGGGCCGGTAGGCCGTTGTCTCGGATTGGGCGGGTGGTCGTTGACTCGGACGGGCCAACGTGGCCGCAGCATCGGTTGGACCAGCTCGCTACCAGCTCGACTGAAGTGTTGATCTCGGATGGGCTGAGGCCTCGCTGTCCCGGCCGTCCTGCCTCTCGCTCCAGTGCCTCGGATCGGATGGAGGCTCCCGTACTTCGGCTGGGCCAAGATCCTCGGCTGGACTTCATCGACCGGAGCCAGGCGCTACCTCGACACCTCGGGACTCCTTGTCTCGGGTTGGATCGGTGGTCTCCTGCGTGTATCTCGACTGGTACGTTGTCTCCAGCGTATGTCTCGGGTTGGGCCGGGGTCTCCAGCTCGGCTGGGTCAAGAGCTCCACACCTCGGTTTCGCCCATGGCCGGGATACCTCCGTACCTCGGCATCAACCAGGAGCGCTGCTTCTACGTCAACACCCGCACCAGCTCCAGAAGATAAGAAGAAGACGAGAAGATCCAGGGGACACGCGCAAGAGGACAAGGAGAAGGACAGGGACAGGACAGGCCACGCCCATCCTGGACGTGGCTACAGTGGCATGGATGTGCCTATAGTACAGATCCATGACGCGTCTACAGTGCGACAAGACCCCAGTAGTCACCTCTGCTACAGTGCGTATACAGTGTCAGCATAGTACCTGTGGGCCACCCTTGTCCCCTGGGCTCTTCCTATATAAGGAGCACCAGGGGGAACGCTCCTAGCAGCCACGCAAGGGCTCTCTTGCCCCTTGGGCGCATTCTCCCCCCGCTCTCTCTGCTGGCTCCCTGGAGCTCATCTCCATAGCTCGTTCCATACAACTCGAGGAGCATTTGTATAGACCGTATACAGAGGAGAAATACACCGAATAGGCTAGATGCTGCAGTAGGGGTTTTATCTCCTCACGAGAGCCCCGAAGCAGGGTAAATACTTGTGTTCATCTGTTTGTCTGTGTGCGCTCTTCAGCGCGCTATCCCTCCCCGAATCCTCTAGCATCCATCGGCCCCAAACTTAAGCCTACCCGTAGGCATCTGTTGTTTCATACGACGACATGTGGTGAAAATTCGTGAGGTGGCAGTGGTAGTGGAGAGGAGAGGGAATGGAGATATATAGCCATGGACAGTAATTTAGAATTAATCTACCGAGAAATAACTATTTCTGTTTGATTAGTCAGCATGTGGAATTATGCACTGAAATAAATAATGAGTAGCCATGAACAAAGATGAATGTCACACTGAACTCTTTCCATTATGGATAAATCTAGTAGCAAAACATAATAAAACTTCAAAAATGTAAAATGTCACTGCACAACTATCCAGCTCATCTCACACGCCTTTCCATCTAACAAACTTATCTCATTTCAAACAAAGTTCATGTAACAAACTCTATCTCTATCTTGATGCTAAGGATACATATATATAATATCAGGGTATCGCCTCGCAATGTCGTCTCACCTTCTCAAGTCCCTTGTGCTCCTCACCCTCATCGACCACGTAAATATATGGGAAAATCCCTCGATTTAAACCCTAATATATATCCCAAAAAAATATTATCATGTACTAATTATGCTGCCAGTGGATGCAGGAGAAAGAAGGCATCGACACCTTCAAAAAAACTAGGAAGAATGTATGAGTGACTTTTTAGGGGAGGAACATTACATTACAAGAGGCCTGCCGGTAGCATGCAGCCCACGAGAATTTCGAGTCCAGAAAGCCCAGTAAGCAGCAGGAAACCACACCTGGTCGAGTCCACTCCACAGGAGTCTCGCATTCCGCCGCGAGGAGGAAAAGGCTCTGCTTCCGCCCCACGCCATGGCCGCGGTCGCCGACGACGACGCCCGCCGCGCCGCCGCCGTAGCCAAGTACCGCGCCAGCCTCCTCAAGTGCCGCGAGCTCGAGTCCCTCGAGGACACAGGTACCTCCTCCGCGTCTGCCGCCGCCGCAATGCCTGACGCTTTTTTGGGCGTAAACCTAGCCTGGCCGCCCGTACGGCGTCCCTCTGCTCCACTTGGCGACGCCAACGAACGAGCGGAGGAATCAGCACGTGCTTTGTTTTGCTCAGATTGCAGAGTTTCCCCCGGGATGGCTTGCTCTGGTTGGGGTTTTTGGGCCGCTAAACCCTCGCCCTTTTTGGCGCTGCTTAACCCCTGATTTATTTGTTTCGAAATTTAATTTTCCCTGTCTAGTTGGTAGATTCCGGATTCGGACATGATTTACTCACGGAAATCTGTGACTTTGCGCTGAATCTAGCTAGGGTTGCTGTTGATTGTTCGGTGCTATGGTGATTTCGGGTTGGAAACAGAGTGCTTCACCTTTTATGTTGTTCAATGCAACACTATCATGCTCCCGTTAATTTGGTACACGATGCGATGCAAGTTGTAGCATTTTTAGCTGAAAAAGGATGAAGATCCTCCTTTAGGACTGTCCATTAATGCTCCTGTTAATTTGTTCTCTGCTCTGCTCCTCGTCAGCATTTACTGCTGTGCAGTACTGCGTTTCTGCTTGCTGGAGATACAAATGTATCCTGCCATTTTCAGGTTCGGTGGTGTTTATGGTGTTTGACTCGCATTGCGATTGCAGGGCGCGAGAACCTGAAGCATACTAAGAAGGACCTGAAGAAAAGTGAGGAGCATCTCAAGGCGTTCCAGAGCTGTGGCCAGTATGTGGGAGAGGTGTTGCGCTCGCTTGACAATGAGCGCTGTGAGTGTGAATTGGCACCTTCATTGAACCTGCTTCCACCATCGAAATCGTTGTCTTCGCTGTTCGGCCCTTGCTGACGACAACTTTCAATTGCAGTTATCGTCAAGTCTAGCGCCGGCCCTCGATACCTTGTAAACTGTCGCAGTAAGGTTAAGGTGGAAAACTTGACAACGTCCACACGTGTGTGTCTCGACCCGAGCTCCCTTTCCATCATGCGCATTCTTCCGCGCGAGGTATCACCCTGTTTGAGATTTGTTATCTGCTCGTGCAGTTTATTATGTTCTCCATTAGTTGAATCAAATGCTGGATGTTATATTTTGGGGAAGTGATTTACCGTTCTACTTTCTTCCAGGTGGACCCTCTAGTGTTCAACATGATTCATGAGGATCCAGGGAATGTCAGCTTCTCGGCTGTTGGAGGGCTATCTGACCAGATCAAGGAAATTAGGGAGGCCGTCGAGCTTCCGATCATGAACCCAGAACTGTTCATCCGAGTTGGGATCAAGCCACCCAAGGTATATATATTCATCAACGCATACACCTGCATTCCTTTCGTTCCAATGTGCGGAACCTATTAAAATGGAGTTAATACTTGCTAACACCACTTGGCTCCAGGGAGTGCTCCTATACGGCCCACCTGGCACCGGGAAGACGCTGCTGGCGAGGGCTCTTGCAAGTAACATAGATGCCAACTTTATGAAGGTGTGCCATATTAGATTGTTCAGCAGTTTTGCTCCCTTTATGAACGCATATACCTGCATTCCTTTCGTTCCAATGTGCGGAACCTATTAAAATTAACAGATGCTCCCTGGTGCCCGGGCACCAAGATGGAATATGAAAAGTTTAGGGTATGTAGACAACCATATACCTCGGGTATGCACATGTTGGGTATATGTGAGATACACATACCCTTGGGTATGCATATTCAAGGTATCTACATGATATATATATATATATATATATGTATGTATGTATAACTGTATGTTCTTACTTATCTGTTGCAATAGGTTGTCTCAAGTGCTATCATCGATAAGTATATTGGAGAGAGTTCTCGGATCATAAGGGAAATGTTTGCCTATGCACGTGATCATCAGGTAAGCGCCTCTTTCAACCTCTTCTCATTTCCATCTAATAAAGTTCTATGCTTCAATAACTTACGTATAAGCATTATGAAAAGGTCATTTTGTTTCTTGAATGTCTCTAATTCTTTTTATCAACAATAATAAAGGACATATTGTTATAATCGATAGATATCGGACTACAGTTGCACTTATCTGCAAAACGAATATCAACAGTGATACCCACATTACAACAGAAATGTGTTATATATATATGGAATGCCCTGCATTTGGCTTCCAGTAGGGTAGTCCCAGCTTACTTACTAAATATTGTTGATGTTTCCATTTTCTTTGCCCAGCCATGCATCATCTTCATGGATGAAATTGACGCAATTGGAGGAAGAAGATTCAGTGAGGGCACAAGTGCTGATCGTGAAATACAGAGGACGCTCATGGAACTGCTAAACCAGTTAGATGGGTTTGATGAACTTGGAAAGGTATATTTCTCTTACTGGATTCATATTGTGCCAAGATGAGTATCATTGGTGTTGCATCCTGGCATGTATGCCTGTGCAGCATTCATGTTAAAATGTTTCCATTGCTTATATTGGTTTCCGGATATTGATATATTACACTTTGTCGGAAAAAAATTGCTTTCTGAATGTATGGTCAGTATTAATTTTTCGTGCTTGATTTTCAAGACTTTGTGCCCAAAATAATGATATTGCATTTAGACCTTTCATGAATGCACAGCATTTGTGTTTCAATGGTTTCTGGATGTATGTTAACTGTTAAGTTATTTCAAAATTATTGAAATCTGAACCTTTTATGTCTGTGACTGGTTATTTTCTTAGCTTAAAATAACTTCTGAGGAATATAATTTATGTCTGTATTCACTGTTTGCATAAAATTTCTTTCTACTTGTCCTGAGACGATGGAATTCGTTATTTTTTACCTCAAAATATGCTGAACTTTTCAGGAATGGCATTGCTGTTTGTACTCACTGCTTGCATAAACTTTGTTTCAACTATGCATTTACTCGTTGTGGGTGCTTCCGATTTTTTTGTCTAAACATATTTGCTTCCCTTGTTAAACATTCAGGTCAAGGTGATCATGGCGACCAATCGCCCGGACGTCCTGGACCCTGCGCTGCTACGCCCAGGGCGTCTGGACCGCAAGATCGAGATCCCTCTCCCCAACGAGCCGTCCAGGGTGGAAATCCTCAAGATTCACGCGGCTGGGATGGCCAAGCACGGTGAGATCGACTACGAGGCTGCCGCCAAGCTAGCAGAGGTGAACTCTTCTTCTTTGCCTCACCCAGGAAAAACCTCACAGCGCACTGAATGTTCCTCTTCTGAACCCACTGTCGTCATTTCAGGGATTCAACGCCGCCGACATGCGCAACGTGTGCACTGAGGCCGGCATGGCGGCGATCCGGGCGGAGCGTGACTACGCTGTCGACAAGGACTTCATGAAGGTGCGCCTTTCTCGTCGACTGTTGTAAACATTGGCGCTGTTCGCCTATCTCATTTTCTGGTATATGGGTGTTTGCAGGGGGTGAGGAAGATCGCGGACGCGAAGAAGCTGGAGTCGAGCACCGAGTACAAGGCAGACTTCAGGAAGGACTAGAGAAACTGACAGGGCGAGTTTATTAACCCATCTAGCTGATCCTTTTTTTTACGCGAGGTTTAGATACATGTCACGATCCATGCACATTTTGAACACAACAAAGTCGTATGATGTGTACGATCCAGAAGCCGCCGTAATCCTCGTCCGTGTTATCCAGTTGCCGGTCCGGGGATGAAACGAAACTGCTACTATCTCAGTTTTCGCATGTACTGTCACATGGGCATTGAGGCCAAAACTAAGCTTTCACACAGGGCCTTTGTAGTAGTAAGTACTGAACCATCTATATATCTACGCGGCGATCAAACCTGCGCACCGATGCACACCGTATATTTTTTGATGTGTATTTTACAGCGCATCAGACGATACATACCGTAAAAATTCTCTTTTCGATAAAGGTCCCATTATTTATTATCCAAAAAGGTTCGAGCATTACATCCGGCCTATCTAAACCAGTTAACAGTTAGATGCCGCAGATCAACCAGACGCGCTATGTTTGTCGTAAATTTCTTGAGTGGTTGATACATTGCCATAGAATTTCGTAGAGAGCAGAGAACTCTAGTGATGACAACAACACATGCACAGGCTCTTCCTCGCAAGATTGCATTCCCACCGACGCCAATACAATGCATGTCAGGGATGTAATGGATGGTTGTTGTCCTTTAATTATCGATTGGTGGAATGTTGTTGTCTTCGGTGGAGATTTCAGGGCAGATCCACCGTGGTGTGGCAGAATGACAAGGATACGGATCACGGGGATGCTACCCTGCTGAGATCCTATGTGTGGTGAAGATCCGTGAGGTGGCAGCGGTAGTGGAGAGGAGAGGTTATGGAGATATATATAGCCATGGACAGTAATTTAGAATTAATCTACCGAGAAATAACTATTTTCAGTTTGAGTAGTCAGCATATGGAATTATATAATGAAATAAATAATACGTAGCCATGAACAAAGATGAATGTCACACTGAACTTCTTTCCGTTATGGATAAATCTAGTGGCAAAACATTGAACTTATGCATGGTGAAAAGGCTTAACCTACGTATGAAAGCAGCATGATCAGTATGCAAACCATTAATTAATGTTCTGGAGCTTATGCCAAATTTAGTGTGACATGAACACATAGACACGACAGCCAATTTACCTTGAACACATAGACACGGGCTGCTTGCGGACGGCGACTGGCAACGCGGAGTGGTGGTACGGTGGAGTCTTTCGTCCCCCGGTCTGCGCTGGTTGTTCCGTGTGCCCCGGTTTCGGTGAGCCAGATCGTGAAGGTTGCCTCCATATCGGGTTCAGGTCGGTCCTTCCAGTCTACTGGGTCTGGTTCTGCTAGGCTAGTTACGAGGTTTCTGATTGTGGATGGTTCGATGTCGCAGATGGTAGAGGGACATTTTTGGAGCAGATATGTTTGTAAACCATGCTTTCGGCCGATAGTGGCCACACCTTGTGTGCCGTCTTGTTCCTGAAGGCATCGCCGAGGTGAAGCTCTAACCAACAACTAGCAACATCACCAAGTAACCAGTAAGCACATCTAACTGATTTCTAACGCACATGTATGTCAGTTAGTGATATCCCTAGCTAATTTAAGTATCATATATACGCCGATGCAACTATGCAAGTGAAATGGTTATGCAGATTTGACACTTATGGATGTGCTTTTATAAGTTGCGGCTATCTGTCAAGTAGGGTCTAGACTTAACAACCATTGCAAAACGTGTGATCGAGTTAAATAGGCCAAACCCAGAAACAAGCAGAAATCAGAGGTGGGCACGCCTATGACCGAGTTAATAGGAGCTCCCACTTCATGGACGGTCGATTTTTATTTTATCACGAATCCAATTAGGTTAGGCCTAGAAAAAGGCTACCTTCCTAAAGCTTTTGCTTGAGGTACACGCGTATATGCGATCGGAGCGTAGATGCGAGCGAACGTACGTGCGTCTCCGCGTTTTTTTCACTTTTTTTTGTCGTAAATATAACAATAGAAGAGAGAGTGCATAAAATTTGAGTACAGACTACAGAGTATAAAACTTGGGAGTACAAAGTAAAAGAGGCGGTGTACAGAGCATGAAATATACCTACAATGAAAATCCGAAGTACAAATTAATAAAATCTCGGGTACGCTTACATTATATACGAGGTACACCCGTATTAGTTTAGGGAGTATAATTTGTTTTCTTGAAACCTGATCTAGTTTTGTAAATCTCGACGCGAGTAGTTTAAAAGTGAAAATGGTTCGTAATTTCGACGAACGGTTCTCAATATATTTTGTTTTGAAAGTTTGGTTTTAAAAAATAAAAGGGAAAACTGACTCCCACCCTCCCATATTTCTTTCCCTCTCATCCTTATCCCCCTTTAATTCTCTATTTTATTCTCGTTGTGATACTTGGTGGACATACATACACACATGGAAGACCTCATGAAGGAGAAGGCGACACTTGGCAACACGGGAGCACATGGGTAATAAGAAAGCAACACTTGGCGAGACGAGAGTGCGCGTGGGGTGATCTTCCGAAAATCGGCCTTTTCCTTAGTAAACTCGCCCCCATTAGCACGACGAGAGAAAAATTCAGACATGAGAAGGAAACCAAACCTAGGCGTTGGCTGGCCGCCAGTGGCGTGCAGTCGTGCAGAGAGGCAGATCGTGGAGGTTGCCTCCATATCGGGTTCAGGTCGGCCCTTCTAGTCTACTGGGTCTGGTTCTGCTTGGCTGGTGACGACATTTTTGAATGTGGTTAGGTCGATGTCATAGATGCTAGAGGGACGTTTTTGGAGCAGATATGTCTGTAAACCATGCTTTCGGCCGGTGGTGGCGACACCTTGTGCGCCGTCTTCTTTCTGAAGGCATCGCCGAGGTGATGCTCTAATCAACAACTAGCTACATCACCAAGTAACCGGTAGGCACATCTAACTGATTTCTAATGCACATATATGTCGGTTAGTGATATCCGTAGCTAATTTACGTATCATATAGTATGATATGCCTATGCGAGTGAAATGGTTATGCAGATTTGACACTGATGGATGTGCTTTTCTAAGTTGCGGCTATCAGTCAAGAAGAGACTAGACTTAATAATCGGTGCAAACGTGTGATCGATTTAAATGGGCCAAGCCCAGGAACAAGCGACAATCGTTAAGAGCATCTCTAGTCATGACCCCATATCCGGCCCCCAAACTGTCCGATGACGCGTCCACAACCATGTCCCCCAAATTTTCTCCCCAAACTCATGCAATGACATGCAACGTGGATCCGATACATACCGGATCCAAATTACAAAACAAAATGGTCCGAATTCAACACGAAAGTAAAGAAGTTCAACTAGTTGTTCGATACATACTGGATCCAAATTACAAAGAAAATGGTCCGAATTCAAGGGGCGGTTGCACCGGATCCATCTAGGCCGAGGTCAAGGTCGGAGATCCTCTTCTTCATCATGAGGGTCCACTTTGCACTTGGCTCATCCAAGAGGCTAGCATCTTGGAACATGATCCTTTGTTCCTCTGTGTTTCTTGCGAGAAGAACTTTCTCTTGCTCCACCGCAAGGCTGGTTTCCAACTTCTTTTGTTCCAATTGGACCTTCATCCAAGCCTCCTCCTTGATCACATCCAACCTCTCCCTCTCCAAGTCCATCCTCTCCTTGAGCCGGAGGCGATCAAAGTCCATTCTTTCCCTTTGCAAAGCCAAGAAGGCTTCGTACCTCTCGGCCTTCTTGTCCTCTCTTTCTTTCTCCAACTTCTTCATGGTTGCATCTTTGTTTGAGAAGATGTCCGTCCAGGTGGCAGACATCTTCGTTGTGGCGCCGTCACGAGCCACCCTATCCTTCTCCCATCTCCTCCCCATCAGCATCCTCTTCCGGCCGCTTCCAGCTTCAGACGGCCCTTCTTCTTCCTCACCTGGAATGGATGAGCCGTATCAATCATTGTTCTTAAATTTCTTAGCCGGATTCTTGTGATCATCATATTGGGAGATCCACTTCGGCTTCCCGGTCAATTCAAGCCAACAATGTGCCATGGTGAAGGGTTTGCCCTCCGTTTGATCGTACAAAGTGGAGGCCAAAGTACTCTAGCAAGCAAACAAGTAGAAACAATTACACAAATAGTTTGGAGAGAAGCATGGCATGTGATAAATAGTTGCCGGAATTACTTACATGGGAATCAACATTGACACCACTTTGATTCCTATTGACCACTTGTGCATGGAAACCACAATACTTGTTCACACATTCTTGGATCGATGCCCACCTATGTTGGAGAGAGCCGGCGTTGCGATCGGACACAATACCATGTGGTTTGACATAGTGTTTTTGATGATGAAAGTGGGCATGTATCTTCTCCCACAACTTCGAACCATTTTGCTCGGTTCCACATATAGCATCCATGCTTGTGGCCAACCAAGCCTAGCAAAGCAAAACATCTTCAATAGTTGAATAAGAAATGGCTCTAGGCTTGTACACTCTCTTATCCTTCCCCTTCTTCTTCGTCGGAGCGTCGGACGGCTCCTCCTCACCCTGGATGCCGGCGGATCCTGTGTTGACGGATTGCCCCCAGTTCGGATCAAATCCAACATGAACTCGTCCTAAGAATGCTAACAATTAAACTACCGTCCAAAAATTGACCACAAACTATGCATTTGAGATATAAATCCGTACCCCAAGGTCGACTTGACTTCCGTCGAACAGGTTGTGGACGTGGTTGTTGTCAGTGAGGCTGGAACTTACCCACGTCCGCTGGAGCGGCGGATAGTCAACCACCACCTCATCGTCCTGCGTCGGGTCGACCTGCGACGGGTAATCGTCCTCGATTTGGTACGGCTCCTCCCGGTTCATGGTCGAAGACGTGGACCTCCTTGCCGCAACGCCTTCATGTTCTTCTCCTTCTCCGCGAGCTCGCGCTCCCGCTGCTTGCGGCGTCGCATCCTTCGCGCGACCGTCTCCGGCTTCAGGTCCGAGTCCGCGCCGTACCTCTGCTCAACGGACTCGGAGGATGCGCCCTTCTCCGTCGAATCGAGGACCTCCATTCTCTCTTGTTATGGCGGCGCCGGCTACGGATGGAGATTTGCGGGGTGGACGCGGCGGGAGGAATGAAATTGGCTGGCGGGAGTGGAGGGCGGAGGGGATAAATGAAAGTGGCCGGCGCCCTTTTTTGGTTCAAAATTCGTGGACCCACGTTGCCAGATCCGACGTGGCGGACGCGTCCGGGCGCGTCCGAGCCGCCCCAAACTCGCACCACATATGGGCTGGGTTTGGGTTTGCCGGACCGCCCGATCGTTTGGGAAATATTTGGGGCCGCGGTTGGGTTGTTGGAGATATGCCCTAGAGGAAATTAATAAAGTGATTTTATTTGTCATATCTCAATTGTTCATAATATGTTTTAAATACCATGCTATACTGTATTACGCGGAAACATTAATACACGTGTGGTATGAAAACAACCAGGTCCCTAGTAGCCTCTATTTAACTAGTTCGTTGGGCAACACATGATCAAGGTTTCCTGATCATGGATAATTACGTCGGTTGACAACGGAGTCATGTCATTAGGTGAATGATGTGATGGACATACCCAAAATATAGAAACGTAGTGTTCATACCTTCGACTGTGAGATCGTATCAAATCTCTGCTTCTGGAAGATGCGGCTGATTGCATCAAACGGCATGTCTTATATAGCGTGACAATAAAGGTGACACTTTCGGGTATCGGAAGGAAGCAGTAGAAGCGAGTGATCAAGAGCGGAAATTGCCAGTCCACATAGCAGGATAGATACTCTGGGCCCACTCGGTGAGATTACATCAATGAGCTTTCAAGCATGTGACTAGGTCACGGGGATGTAATATCACAGACGAATAAAGATAGATTTGTCAATGACGAGGTCATGCTCGGTAATCGTGATACCGGAGAACGACGCTCGGACAATCTAAGTATCGCAAGGCAAGAGGATGAGACTGGACGTCTAAAGGTTCAAACGATAAAAGTCATTCGTGGACGCACAGGGGCTATCATGGGTATCCAGATCCCGCTGTTAGTCATTGATCGGAGAACGTGTCTCGATCATGTCTGCAGTGATCCCGAACCGTAGGGTAACACACTTAAGGATAGGTGACGATTTGATTGGATATAAGAGAGAAAGAAACCGGGAACTCCGGAAGTGATCCGGAACTTGTCCGATGTTGATCGGAGGCAACGAAATATGTTTTCGGGGTCCGAATGAATTAAATAATATGTATTTAATATTAATAAGTGTTATTAGTGATTAAATATATTTTTTATTTAACCCATTTAGGGGAAATTCCCTAAAAGAAAAGGAAAAGAAAAAAGGGGAGGAGGGCCAGCCACCCTGGGTGGGCCGAATGGGGCCCACCAGGGCCGGCGGCTGCCCTCCTTGGCCGGCCAACCATGTGGGGATTAGTCCCACATGGCTAAGCCAAGGGAGAAGGTCTCCCCCCTTCTCCTTTAAATAGGGACCCCCCCCCCCCCCCCATGCCTTGGAATTCATCCCTTCTTCCTTCTTCTCTCTTACCTTGAGCGTGGTTCCGTTTCTGGAGCTGCGTACGAGGAGGGAAGTCTCTCTACCTTACGCACACCGCCGTGCTTCGAGATCCAATCTTCTACTTCCGCTGCTCTGCTGGATCTGGAGCTCGGAGGTCGTCATCTACACCGTACGTGTGTGGAACTGCGAGGCGCTACTCCGTGGCGCTGGGAGTACGACTACTTCCTCTACACGACCTTGAGGTCGGCTTCGTCGGCTTCATCAGCAACGTTTGTGCGGGAACGTAATCCCGCTTTCGGCCTACAAGGGTATGTATTACGTTCCCCTCCGTATAGTATATCTGCATAGTATAGATCCTGGCTAGTTTATGGTTATCGTTGTTAGGATTTTTTTTTCTGCCTACGATTCCCAACAGTGGTATCAGAGCCGATCTATGCGTAGATATATCTGTACGGTTAGAACACATGTTGAATGTGGGCATCGATTCTACATTTGTTACCCTCTCGCGTGTACTTGTTTATATCGCGGCATTGTTCGATGAAGCGGCCCGGACCGACCTTACGCGTACGCTTACGCGAGACTGGTTCCACACTTGACATACGGCTTGTTCCGTATATGTGGCTGGCGGGTGTCTGTATCTCCTACAATAGTTGATATAGCATTTGCAATGGAGGGCCCCGAAAGGGGTGTAATAGAGACAATTGTCTTATCGCTGTTGTGGTTATATCGTAGGTAAGAATCGGTTCTTGTGCGAAAGCCCTAGCAGCCACGTAAAATATGCAAAAGATAAAGTAGAAAGCGTCTAACTTTATTTTGCAGGGGCAATGTGATATGGTCAAGGTAGGTTTATTAAATTGTTTATAAAACTGTTGGCGCGAAGGAGACCATCGGCACGGAGGAGACCATATCATGTTGCATTACATTTCATTCTAGATGTATGTAGATTGTGTGCATCTTATATTGTGTATATATATATGTCTATATATATTAGTTACACGGCGGTAGTAATATAAGATGATCCCTCCTAAAATACCATATAGTGTTCTCCTATAGCGTGCACCACCGAAAGTTCTCCGTTACGAGGCAGGCCGTGACGATCGGGTGTCAGACGTATCTGCGTTCGCATAAGGTGGGTGTAAACACAAGCAATACGCTATAGGTTATAATGGCGAGCCTAGCATGTACAGACATGGCCTCGGAACACAGTGACCGAAAGGTTAAGCATGAGTCACATAGTTGTTGTGATTGACATAAACGATGTCTACCTTTGAAGCTATGCTATCGGCCGTGACGATCGGGGATAGTGTATCGAATGAGGATCGTGTAATCACTAAGACGATGCGAGGGATACTCGTCTTGAGTGGGAGTTCTAGTGTTTTACTTTGAAAACTTAGTTTTATTTTGAAAACTAGAACCCATATTTTATTATGAACAAAAGTCTTTATGCTTTGCAAAACCTTTGTAGATGATAACCTCTTCTATAGCCCTGTTAGACTTAGGCGCATTCCTGCGATTTGAGAAACTTAAAAGAGATGGGTCCAAACTTCATAGTTTTATACCATAGCTTGAGGATACTCCTTGTTTCAAACCTTTTAGCTCTATACGATACAAAACCGCTAGGAGATAAAACCGGAGATTCCGCTGACAAAAGATAATTCAGATTATCAAGTTTTGTGCGGATAATTTCATCATAGTCCAGTGTATGCTATGATCTCTGCCGTTGAGAATGAACTGTGGGTGCGTGTTGACAGACCGCGAATGGTCGCTGAGATTGATGATCTGTATTCACCGTAAATCAGGCTTTCTTCTCAACTAGGATGGAAGAGAACACTCGCATTAGAAGAGCATGTGGCAGTCATACCTGATGACATTGGTCATACCGGATGACATTGGTCACACTAGATGACATTGGTCATATTTGATGACATTGAGACGCCTCGCTCAACTCGATCACTTGATGACAGACAACGTTGCCAGGTGCAAATAGTTTGTCATAGACTATGTCATGAAAGGGGAATCATTCACCTTCATGAATTCTTGATTACATTGCAGAAT
This sequence comes from Poa pratensis, assembly GCA_947311845.1. Taxonomy (NCBI): domain Eukaryota; kingdom Viridiplantae; phylum Streptophyta; class Magnoliopsida; order Poales; family Poaceae; genus Poa; species Poa pratensis. The sequence continues at coordinate 1,829,119 of CAMZMU010000070.1, forward strand.
CTAGAAGATGAAACAGATCGCCGGAAAGTCATCAATGATGATGGTATATATATGATATACACATTATAAATGTTTGACGTAAACAACGTACTCACTGCAGTGACTAAGTTGTGATACTAGTCATGTTTTATGAAAACAAGATTTTCTGCTTGAGTAGCTTGGAAGGATGAGGAGACAATGTGTGTTGATGATGGCAAGCAAACATGTTGTGATGGCCATAGACACTCTCTCTCAACATCCACCATTTGGATTAATTTGGATTTGAACAAATATTCCTTTTGATCGCTTGTGAGCATGATCATTATAAGTGTCTTCTCTTGCGAGACAATCATTCATATTTGTTAGTGACAAATCATTGTCCTACATTTATGAGCGATATAATGATCATACACCGATCGTGAATGGAATGTTCATATGTGAATCTAAATGTTAGTAGTTCATACATTTATAATATTCATGCCAAAGGATACAAACTTAGTAATGACACCACATTTATGTGGCACTCACGTTTTGAATCATGTCAAAGTTATAAGCATAAAGAAGCTCCATTCTGATGGATCTATGAGTCTTTGGATTTTGATCTTCTGACACTTGCAAGATAACTAAGACACCGTTTTCAGGAAACGGGCGTATAACTTATTGAAATATCATACATAATTGATGTGTGTGGATCAATGAAGTATTTCAACGTGTAGTGGAAATCATTATTTAGTAAACTTTACCAAGGATTGATTTAAGTAGATGTATGGGCATCCGCTTAATGAAATGCTGGTCTGAATAGTTTGATAAATTCAAATAAAGTTCAGAAGTAAAGTAGGAAAGTAAACTTAACAAGATAATCAATTTCCTACGATACAGATCGAGGGAACGAGGATTTGAGTTATGAGTTTGGCATATCATTGGAAGACTTGTGAAAAGAGTTCCACAAATTACGCCGTATGGAACATCACAATGTTATGGTGTGTTAGAACGTCGTAATCACACGATATTGGATTGTGTGTTATTAATTATATCTCTTATCGAATTGTTGTGATCATTAGAGTCGTATGGTAGGAACAGAACATTCACTTTAGATAATAGGGAAACCATCTAAATCCATGGAGGCAATACCATATGAATTATGGCATGGCTTTTAGCCTAGATTGTCGTTTTGGTATTTTAGTGTTTCGATACGATCAAACCTAAAATGGATAAATCTTTGTAGTGTACCTAAAAGAATTAGTTGGGTACGTGTCTCACGACAAAAAGGTAAAATTGTTGCCGGAATATACCTTACTCAAGAAACAGGTTCTTGTCCGAAGGTATAAGTGAGAAAGAAAGTAGAGCAGGACGGAGTTAATGAACTTCCTCTCCAGACATCAGAGTGACGCAACGGAAACTTTTCGGTACCGGAAACTGTTCCGATATCGTCCTCCACAGATGAAAGAAAGCTAATGATAATGATCATGATGCTTTAAGCTCATACTAAGATCGTAGGCATACGAGAATAGTTTCCGCACCATGTGCTACGACTATCTTGTTATGAAACGTCATGTTTATGGAACGTGAAAGTACCTACGAACTACAAAGAAGCGATGGTGGACCTAAGTCCGAGAAATGGCTATGAGCCATATATAATCCGAGATAAAATCCATGTACAATAACTAAGTAATGACTTAGGTATATTTTATTAATGGCATTCAGGCCATTGAAAGTAAATGGAATTTTATGATAAATAGACGCTGACGGAAAGACAACCGTCTATAAGGATCGATTTGTCACAAAACTGTTTTGACAAATTCAAAAGTTGACCGCAACGAGATTGTGTCTCAAGTGGCGATGCCTAAGTTTATTTAGGATTGTTCTAGCAATTATTATCAATTAAGAAATTGATGGATGGATGAAGAAAACCGTGTTCCCTAATGGCAACATTAAGGAAGAGTTGTAACCGGTACAACAAGTAGGTTTGGTTGATCCTAAGGATGCTAGACATGTATGCAAACTTCAGTTGTCCATTCATGGGCTGAAGCAAGCATATCGGAGCTGGAATCTTCATTTTGATAATGTGATCAAAGGATTTTGGAGTTGTCCAAAATAGTTGAAGAAACCTGCATTTACAAGAAGTGAGTGGGAGCTAAGTAGCTTTTCTTGATCTTATATGTGAATGGCATATTTGAGTGGGAGCTAAAAAGAAATTCCCTTGTCTTATATGTGGAAGGCATATTTGAGTGGGAGCTAGGTGTCATTCCAGACTTTATATGTAATGACATATTGAGAATGATACAGATCCTCTAGTAAAGTATGAATGATTATTTAAGTGATTAAATTTTCTATGAATGAAGTTTAGAGTATTAGGCTTTAAATCTATAATTCGTATAGATCATAAGGGGCTTAATAACATTAGGTCGGAATATTTTTCTAGGTCAAGATTCTGAAATGTTTCAGAATAGAACAAGCAAAGAAAAGGATTCTTACTTGTATGACTAGGTAAAATATTATCTTGGCATTTCAGCGATAGTTATTGAAAGAAAAGGATGTCCGACATCCTCTATGCCTCAGACATAGATTCTATCATACTGAAAGCTCGACTTGGTGTGACCCAAGTTCTTGGTTGAAGAACGGTTCTAGAGTGATCCCTAGGTGGATCAATGAACAAAGTTAAGTATATCCTTCAGTGTCTACAGAGAACTGAAGATATGTTTCTTGTATGGGTGAGAGTGAAGAGATAACTTGCCGTAAAAGGGTTACGATGATGCAAGTTATGACACTGACCCATACGGCTAGAAATCTCATACAGGAGAAGTCCTTTGTTCGTAGAAAGGGTTAGATTGCGAAGTTGCATATGAATGCACTGTCGTAAAGGGTTAGCTTGCGAAATTGCATATGAATGCACTATCGCATAATCTACATAGGTATAGAAATATATGGCTATTTCGGAAGTAGCAAGTATGATTGGACTGAGCAGTTTTTCCGAGCATGCCTGGTTTCCCTTAATAGATCTCTTAGACTTTTAAGGCTCATGCTGTGCGAAATTTTGAGTCTCACTCCATCGACAAGCATATATTTCACCGTTATCATATGATACGGATGATGTCAAACTAGGTGACATAAGTGTTGCAAAGCACATACAGATCTAGATCTGTTGACTAAACCTCTTCCACGAGACAAGCATGCACCATATTGCTATAGGTGTTAAGCTTTTACCAAGTTGTAAACTAGATTAATTGGTACTCTAGTGCAAGTGGGAGACTGTTGGAGATATGCCCTAGAGGCAATTAATAAAGTGATTTTATTTGTCATATCTCAATTGTTCATAATATGTTTTAAATACCATGCTATAACTGTATTACGCGGAAACATTAATACACGTGTGGTATGAAAACAACCAGGTCCCTAGTAGCCTCTATTTAACTAGTTCGTTGGGCAACAGATGATCAAGGTTTCCTGATCATGGATAATTACGTCGGTTGACAACGAAGTCATGTCATTAGGTGAATGATGTGATGGACATACCCAAAATATAGAAACGTAGTGTTCATACCTTCGACTGTGAGATCATATCAAATCTCTGCTTCTGGAAGATGCGGCTGATTGCATCAAACGTTATGTCTTATATAGCGTGACAATAAAGGTGACACTTTCGGGTATCGGAAGGAAGCAGTAGAAGCGAGTGATCAAGAGCGGAAATTGCCAGTCCACATAGCAGGATAGATACTCTGGACCCACTCGGTGAGATTACATCAATGAGCTTGCAAGCATGTGACTAGGTCACGGGGATGTAATATCACAGACGAGTAAAGATAGATTTGTCAATGACGAGGTCATGCTCGGTAATCGTGATACGGAGAACGACGCTCGGACAATCTAAGTATCGCAAGGCAAGAGGATGAGACTGGACGTCTAAAGGTTCAAACGATAAAAGTCATTCGTGGACGCACAGGGGCTATCATGGGTATCCAGATCCCGCTGTTAGTCATTGATCGGAGAACGTGTCTCGATCATGTCTGGAGTGATCCCGAACCGTAGGGTAACACACTTAAGGGTAGGTGACGATTTGATTGGATATAAGAGAGAAAGAAACCGGGAACTCCGGAAGTGTTCCGGAACTTGTCCGATGTTGATCGGAGGCAACGAAATATGTTTTCGGGGTCCGAATGAATTAAATAATATGTATTTAATATTAATAAGTGTTATTAGTGATTAAATATATTTTTTATTTAATTAAATTCGAATTTAAAAGGCATTAAAACCTAAATGGGCCTTAGAGGCCCATTAGGGGAAAATTCCCTAAAAGAAAAGGAAAAGAAAAAGGGAGGAGGGCCAGCCACCCTGGGTGGGCCGAATGGGGCCCACCAGGGCCGGCGGCTGCCCTCCTAGGCCGGCCAACCATGTGGGGATTAGTCCCACATGGCTAAACCAAGGGAGAAGGTCTCCCCCCTTCTCCTTTAAATAGGGACCCCCCATGCCTTGGAATTCATCCCTTCTTCCTTCTTCTCTCCTACCTTGAGCGTGGTTCCGTTTCTGGAGCTGCGTACGAGGAGGGAAGTCTCTCTACCTTACGCACACCGCCGTGCTTCGAGATCCAATCTTCTACTTTCGCTGCTCTGCTGGATCTGGAGCTCGGAGGTCGTCATCTACACCGTACGTGTGTGGAACTGCGAGGCGCTACTACGTGGCGCTGGGAGTACGACTACTTCCTCTACACGACCTTGAGGTCGGCTTCGTCGGCTTCATCGGCAACGTTTGTGCGGGAACGTAATCCCGCTTTCGGTCTACAAGGGTATGTATTCCGTTCCCCTCCGTATAGTATATCTGCATAGTATAGATCCTGGCTAGTTTATGGTTATCGTTGTTAGGAATTTTTTTGTTTTTCTGCCTACGATTCCCAACATGGGTACACGATTTCAGCCCAAACCCTGTCCGGGCTGTCCGCCCGGACGTTTAGGGAGGGTCCGCCAACCATGATTGGAGATGCTCTAATAGGAGCGCTTCATAGACGGTCGATTCTTATTTCATCACGGCTGCAATTAGGTTAGGGCTAGAAAAAGGCTGACCTTGCTGAAGCTCGCTTGATGTACACGCGTATACGCGATCGAAGGGTACATGCGAGTGAGCGTACACGCATCTTCACATTTTTTTACTTTTTCTATCGTAAGTATAAACAAGAGAAGAGACTACATAAAACTTGAGTACATAGTATAAAACTTGGACGTACAAAGTAAAAGAGACGGAGTACAGAAACAGAGAAGAGGGAGTACGGAGCATGCAATATATGATTGAAAATAAAGTATAAAATTAAAGTAAAATTCGAAGTACAAATTAATAAAAACTCGGGTACGCTTACACTATATCTGAGGTACACCCGTATTAGTTTAGGGAGTATAATTTTTTTCTTGAAACATATTTATCAACATGGGAACTAGTTTTGTAAATCTCGACACGGATAGCTCAAAAGTAAAAAAACGACTCGTAATTTCGACGAAGGGTTCTCAATATACTCGGAGTACACAGAATACAGAGTACAGATAGACAAGACACGGAGTACAGAAACCAGAAGAGGGATCACAGAGCATCAAGTATACGTACAATGCAAAACAAAGTATAAAAGTACATTAAAACCCGAAGTACAAGTCAATAAAAACCCGAGTCAAGAGTACTGTATTAAGTTTAGAAAGTTTCAAAAAAGTTTTTTGAAACCAAGTTTTAAATATTTCGACACGACTAGCTCATAAGTGAAAACAGTTCTCCAATGTTTTTCTTTTAATAAAAAAATAAAAGGGAACCCTGCCTCTAGGAATTCGGTTCGGAATTCAGCGAGGCCCAGGTGCTACAATATCCCGACCCCGCAGAACCAGCACGACACCCATACCTGGTCGGGTCCAACCGAGTCCACTTCACATTGCGCCGCGACGAACTCGAGGAGAGGCCTCTGCTTCCGCCCCACGCCATGGCCGCGAACGCCGACGACGACGCCCGCCGCGCCGCCGCCCTCAACCAGTACCGCGCCACCCTCCTCAACTGCCGCGAGCTCGAGTCCCTCGTCACCGCAGGTACCCCACTCCTCCTCCTCCTCCGCCGCCGCCGCAACACGCCGCCGTGTAAACCTAGACTCGCCGCCTGTACGGACGGACGGCGTCGCTGTTCGAGGCGATGACCCAGCGAGCCCCGCGCTGGACCCGCCGGCTTTGCTTTGCTTCCGATTGTGGGTTTCCGCAGGGATTGGTTTGCTTTGGTTGGGGTTTTAGGCCGCTAAAACCTCGCCCTTTTTGGCGCTGATCGTTTGTTTAACCCCCGATTTATTTATTTCGAAATTAAATTCCGCTGCCTAGTTGGTAGATTCCGGATCCCGACACAATTTACTCATGGAAAGCTGTGGCTTTGCGCTCAAACTAGCTAGGGTTGGCATGATTTGTTCGGTGCTGCGGGGATTGGTGATTGAAATCAGAGTTTGGGCATGATGCAAATAGTGCCCTTGATGCAATGCTTTGATGCAAATCTTAGCTAGGGTTAAATTTTTATGCTGTTCAATAAAATGCTTTGATGTAGTGCACGATGCAAGTAGTAGCCTTTTTAGATGCAGATTTCTGCGAAAAAGGGTGACTTTTGGGACTGTCCGTTCATGTTCCTGTTAATTTGGTCTCTGCTCTGCTGTGCTCTGCTCCTCGTCAGTATTTGCTGCTGTGCAGTACTGCATTTCTGCTTGCTGGATATGCAAATGTATCCTGCCATTTTCAGGTTCTGTTCTGCTTATGGTGTTTGACTCACATTGCGGTTGCAGGGCGCGAGAACCTGAAGCAGGCTAAGAAGGACTTTCAGAAAGCTGAGGACCATGTCAAGGCGTTCCAGAGCTCTGGCCAGCTTGTGGGAGAGGTGCTGCGCCCGCTTGACAATGAACGCTGTGAGTTTGAATTGGCAGCTTCATTGAACCTGCCTCCACCATCGAAATTGTTGTGTTTGCTGTTTGGCCCTTGCTGACGACAAGTCGCTCTTCTTGCACTTGCAGTTATCGTCAAGGCTAGCACCGGCCCTCGATACCTTGTCAACTGTCGCAGCAAGCTGAAAGTGGAAAACTTGACAACGTCCACGCGTGTGTGTCTCGACACGACCTCCCTTACCATCGTGCGCATTCTTCCACGCCTGGTATCGCCGTTGTTTGAAAACATTTGTTATCTGTTCTTGTAGTTTATTGTGTTCTCCATTACTTGAATCAAATGCTGGATGTTATATTTTGAGGACGTGATTTACCATTCTGCTTTCTTCCAGGTGGACCCTCTAGTGTTCAACATGATTCATGAGGATCCAGGGAATGTCAGCTTCTCTGCTGTTGGAGGGCTATCTGACCAGATCAGGGAAATTAGGGAGACCGTCGAGCTTCCGATCATGAACCCTGAACTGTTCGTCCGAGTTGGGATCAAGCCACCCAAGGTATATATATTCATCAACGCATACACCTGCATTCCTTTCGTTCCAATGTGAGGAACCTATTAAAATACAGTTAATACTTGCTAACACCACTTGGCTCCAGGGAGTACTCCTCTACGGCCCACCGGGCACCGGGAAAACGATGCTGGCGAGGGCTCTTGCAAGTAACATAGATGCCAACTTTATGAAGGTGTGCCGTATTAGATTGTTCAGCAATTTTGCTCCCTTTTTATATATAATTGTATGTTCTTACTTATCTGTATTGGGTGCAATAGGTTGTCTCAAGTGCTATCATCGGTAAGTACATTGGAGAGAGTTCTCGGATTATTAGGGAGATGTTTGCCTATGCACGTGATCATCAGGTCAGCGCCTCTTTCGACCTCTTCTCATTTCCATCTAATAAAGTTCTATGCTTCAGTAACTTACGTGTGAGCATTATGAAAAGGTCATTTTTTTCTTTGAATTTCTCTAGTTCTGTTTATCAACAATAATAAATGAAATATGGTTATAATCGATAGACACCGCTAGAGTTGCACTTATCTCCAAACAGATATCAACAGCGATACCCACATTACAACAGAAATGTGTTATATATATAGAATGCCCTGCATTTGGTTTCTAGTAGAGTCGTCCCAGCTTAGTTACTAAATATTGTTTCTGTTTCTATTTTCTCTGCCCAGCCGTGCATCATCTTCATGGATGAAATTGATGCAATTGGAGGAAGAAGATTCAGTGAGGGCACAAGTGCAGATCGTGAGATACAGAGGACGCTCATGGAATTGCTAAACCAATTAGATGGGTTTGATGAACTTGGAAAGGTATATTTCTTCTGCTGGATTTTCATGACTTTGTGCCCAAATATTGATATTCCATTCAGACCTTGATGTATGCACGGGATTTGTGTTTGAATGGTTTCTGGATGCATGTTTAGTGATTTTACATTCTTAGAATCTGAACCTTTTATGTATATGGTTTGTTCTTTTCTTAGCTCAAAATATGCTTTACTTCTTAGGAATATAATTACTCGTATGCACTGTTTGCATAAAAAAAAATCCTATTTATCTCTAGACATGCATTTCCTTGTTCTGGATGCTTCCGGACGATGGAATTCGTTAGTTACCTTTCTGAAAATATGCTGAACTTCCCAGGAAAGTAATTGCAGCTGTACTCACTGTTTGTATAAAGTTTCTTCCTACTTGTGCCAAGACATGGGTTTTCTAGTTGTGGGTACTTTCGGATGATGTATTTGTATTGCTAGATTTCATGGCTTTTTTTAAAAACATTTATATTGCATTCAGACCTTTCATGCATGCACGGCATTTCCGTTCGAATGGTTTCTGGATGTATGTTCAGGTATTAAATTATTGGAATCTGAACCTTTTATGTCTGTGGCTCTTTATTTCTTAGCTAAAAATATGCTGAACTTTGAGGAATATAATTACTGTTTGTATTTACAGTTTGCATAAAGTTCTTTCTACTTGTCGTGAGACGACGGAATTCGTTATTTTTTACCTCAAAATTTTATGAACTTTTCAGGATGACATTGCTGTGTGTACTCACTGCTTGCGTAAACTTTGTTTTTACTATGCATTTACTTGCTGTGGGTCCTTCTGAATTTTTTTGTCTAAACATATTTGCTTCCCTTGTTAAACATTCAGGTGAAGGTGATCATGGCAACCAATCGCCCGGACGTCCTGGACCCTGCCCTCCTACGCCCGGGCGTCTGGACCGCAAGATCGAGATCCCTCTCCCCAATGAGCCGGCCAGGGTGGAAATCCTCAAGATCCACGCTGCTGGGATGGCCAAGCATGGCGAGATTGACTACGAGGCTGCCGCCAAGCTAGCAGAGGTTCACTCTTCTTCTTCGTCTCACTTAGGCAAAACCTCACGGCGCACTGAATGTTCCTCTTCTGAACCCTCTGTCGTCATTTCAGGGATTCAACGCCGCCGACATACGCAACGTATGCACTGAGGCCGGCATGGCGGCGATCCGGGCGGAGCGCGACTACGCTGTCGACGAGGACTTCATGAAGGTGTGTCGGTGTCTTGCCAGCCTGCCTGCGCTTTTCTCGCCGAATGTAGACACATCGGCGCCATTCAGCGTAGGGTCTTATTTTCTGCTACATGTATGTTTGCAGGGGTGAGGAAGATCGCAGAAGCAAAGAAGCTGGAGTCCAGCGCCGACTACAAGGCGGACTTCGGCAAGGACTAGAGAAATTGACAGGGTGGACTAACCCAGCTGATCCCTTTTTGACGCGAGGTTCAGATACATGTCACAATCAAATGCACATTTTGAACAAGGAAGTCGTATGAGGTGTACAATCCATAAGCTACCGTAATCCTCGTCCGCAGGGTGACACATCCCAGCACCCAAGCCGCTGGTCTGGGGATGTAACGAAACTGATTTAATCCTCAGCTATCTTAGTTTTTTGCATGCACTGTTACAGTCCACTAAGTTTCCTGTAGTGGTAGATGAATGGTGCGTTTTAGGCTGAAATTGCTGTGCTGATCGATGCCCTGGTGTGTCTCTTTATGTGCTGCATATGTGTTTCCAGTTGTATCTGGGACAGAAAATTTCCCATTGCGCTGCAAAAATTTCTCCTTCGAAGAATTAGCGTTGATTTTGTCTCATTGTTTTCCTTATTCAGATATTTTGTCAAATCTGCCTGAATGTTAAACCATTATTAGGTTGTTTCTGTACTGCTTGAAATGGTTTCGTGTATAATGATGTAGATCTGTTCTCCAACCGCCCTCGCGAAACTTGTTAATGCCAGTTCTTAGCAGCTACTAGATTAGACGGTATTGCCGTATCATGGCAGGCACGTCCTACTTGGAATTGATCAAATCGGATCTTAGTACTATACTTGGCATATACAGTGTGATTACATATATACACAGGTGGTGCGTGTTCCATGATTGTAATTTTCTATCATGGCGGCCATTGACCACACTAGCTAGCAACTCACACTCGATAGATCATTGTGGGCATGCATGAGGATGAGTATAGTGGGTGGGTGAGCGAGATCAGCTAGTCCCATGTACTCAGCATCATGCTGCGGCCGGCCACTGCTGATTCTTCTTCCACCGGCGTCTCCGTGGAATTTGAAATACGACTGCAGTACCTAATTTTAATTTGCTAACTAGCCTTTTGCCATATATAGGAACGTAGCATTTCTATGTGCTTTATCGTGATAGGAAACTGAAAAATTATGCAGGCGTTTTGGTTCCCGAGCTCACCTGTTTCTGAGTGAATATAAAAATCAAAAAAAATACTAAAGCATTTAAAAAACTTCTGAAAAACAATAGTGATGAACATACATAAGTTTTCGAACTATGTGCCAAACTTCATGGTAATATGACATTCGTAGTGCTTTGTGCAAAAAAAAATATCATTGGTCTAAAAAATATATTTTCAAATCTCAATTTGGCCACTGATTTTTTTTTTTTTGCACCGAACACTACAAATGTCATTTTAGCACAAAACTTAGCACGTATGTAGAAAACTTGTATATGTTACTCACCGATTGTTTTCAGAATTTTTGAAATACTTTACTATTTATTTCGATTTTTTATTAAGACGGGAGCATGTGAGCTCGGGAGCCAATTTGAATTCCTGCCAAGTAATCATATATTTACATAATTGCGTATCATGGGTCCCACAACTATATACACTTGCATCAAATTAAAACAACTATGCGTACACTTGCAGTTTAGTACTGCTATATATGTAGCTTGCAACGGGAAAATTCTAGCACGTACGTAAACTTGCAACAGCAGAAAAATGTACACTTGCAGAGTGCAGTATAAATATAGATAGGAACAAACCTGCACGTTCTGCATAAAACGGCCGTTAGTTCATCTTTGGCTTGTTCTTTTAAACATTCAAGGACCAAATCTGCCAGGAGCAGTATCAAGCCAATAGCTATTATGCTTTCTTCAAACAAATATCATACTGTACTAGCTACCACCCTTGAGAGTTACAGCCGTGGTGGTTGCAAACCGTTTCGGCAACATCACGGCCGGCCGGGGATCTGTTCATCACGATCTCCAGCTTCCTTGTGCGAATCGTTGTGGTAGGTAGGTAGTAGAAGGTAGTTTTTCCAATTAGCACAAAGATTACACGCGAGAACGAATGTGCAGGTACAGCACCCAAATCTTCCATTGGGCAAGAAACAAAAAAAAAACTGTACAAGCAATAACCACAGTAATACCGATGCGGATACATAGTGCCATCAATTCACATGGCTTCATAAAACGACTTAACACATGGCTTCATTTGCTATTCAGACACAGCAACTCTGTACTTTCTCATCATATAAGTGCATACCAGAAACACATCGATTTCAGCAAAGCTAACGGCATGGATATACCATGTTTAAAATGTCATAAGGTACAAGATAATACCAGCTTAACAAGTTACAAACATAGGAACTACTATAGGTCTATAGTCGGGACAAAGCAAAAAAAAAAACCCACAGTAATACCTTACTTCGAGAATATTCAGGAACATAACTTGCTTGAGAGGCAGTATGACACACCAGATGTAGCGATGTGGATACGCAGTGCCATCAATTCGCATGGCTTCATAAGAAGAGTTATAACATGATTTCATTTGATATTGAGAAGCCACAGCAACTCTGTACTTTCTCATCATATAAGTGCATATCAGAAACAGCATTGATTTCAACAGAGCTAACGGCATGGATATAGCTTGTCTAAAATGTCATAAGGTACAAGATAATACCAGCTTACAAGGTTACAAACATAGGAACTACTATAGTCAGGACAAACCAAAATATCGGTACGATTCATTCCTTTCAAAGGGATCAGCTAGGTCGAGATCATGGACATGAAAATACCAAGCGCACCGATGACAATAGTCTCGTGTAAAATGAAACCGAGCACCTCCGGAGGCCTTGCTTTCCAGCTGAAGCTTCTTACGTTGTTGTGCAATAAAATCCTCGTTATAATTTTGCTTATAAACCCCAAGAGTCATTAACTCTAGCACTTTGGCGTTTAGTACGAAGAACCTCGCGAAGTCAACATGTGACTTGATGCCCCGATAATATCGCCAGGAAATTTTCTTTAGACGGATGTCAAGAGATCTTATAAGATCTTGGTGTTTACGACGCCACAAGTTGGGTTTCCCTGGCCCACTGGACTGGCAAAGAACATAGCCAAATAAAAATCTACCAGTCAGAATAATAAGCAGATAAAATGAGAATTGAGCACAATGGACCATCAAGAAAGAATTGTTACCTCAATGTATAGCTTTTCCAAGCATGGAAAGCATCTCAACAAGTCAATAACCGCATCTAGACTAAGGGCCTGCATATTGATAGATAAAATCTTGACAGTGTGCACCACTGTTGTGTGGCTATGAACACGCAACCCCTTCATTAAGCATGGAAAAGTACATTAAAACATATATAGAATAAGAAAGTGTAGATAATATGTAATTCATCGGCCTACAGAAATGCAGGCAAGAAGGCTTGTGAAGGAAAGTTAGGAAGTCCACGGCTACTTACCTGAATAACTGTCGAGTCAAATGTGAGTGTGGCACTACTACAAGTAGAATAAAGGCAGCCTAAGGTCTCTAGTTTTGGCGCTGAGATTACTGATACACGCAGACCACCACTTGAACTAAGTTTAGGCAACCGTTCAAGACAAGGGGCATTCTCAATGATGAGTTCTTTAAACGGGAGCCCTCCGTCATAACCAACAGCTTCCACACCTACACCTATGCTCGTAAGGCTACTAGAGTTGATTCGGACACAACGGAAGCCAAAGCTGCAGCGAATGAGCAAGCACTCGAGAGCGGGGCAACCGGCGATCATGTTGTGCAAGGAGCATTCGGAGATGCCGACACGTTTAAGCGTGAGCTGCTTAAGCTTGGGGAAGTGAAACACTTGGGTGGTGTTGCCGGAGAGGTCGGAGTCTCCGATGGTGGCAACACGGAGGGTTTCAGAGAAGCGGAAGTGCCGGCAACGGCTGCCGTGGATACGGTAACCTGGGTCCGAAGCTGCACATGTCAAGCTCCTGGAGGTTGTCAAGGGCGGGGGACCGGAGCCAGGCGTCGGTCTGGTCGGCGTCGAGGTGGTACACGGGCAAGCAGAAGCGGCGGCCAGGGCCCCGGTGGGCGGCGAGGATGCGCGACACGAGCGAATCAAGGGCATAGTCCTGGTGGCCGAGCCAACGGTGGTCGAGGTTGAGAGGGGCGGCGCGCCAGACGTGACGCCATCGGGAGGCGAGGACCTGGGTGCGTGCACCTTCCTTGGTGGGGAGGAGCGAGACGATGTCTCCGAGGACGCCGTCGGGAGGTTGCTGATGCGGTCGTCGGCGTCTCTGTCAGTTCCGGGCAGCTGAGGCTCCTTGCACACTATTCCGGTGGCTTGGGTATTGGGAGGCTCTGCGACAGCCGGAGCGTCGACCGGCGCTAGCTTCCTCGACCTTGGACTGCCAGTTTTCGTCTCCATGGCCGGCGGCGGCCCCTGCGTGCGACGGGTGTACACTAGTAGAGGACGCTTGATGCCGTCACCGGGGCCGAGACGAGAGCCATGGCTGATGCGGTCGCCGGCGCCTCTATCTGCTCCGGGCAGCGGCGGCCCCTGCGTGGTACGGGCGCACACTAGAGGAGGATGCTTGATGCCGTCGCCGGGGCCGAGACGAGAGCGGTGGCTGATGCGGTCGCCGGCGCCTCTATCCGCTCCGGGCAGGGGCGGCTCCGCGGCATCCAGCGCAGCTAGCTTCCGCTTCCTCGAGCTACCACGGCCAGCCTTGAGGACGCCGTCAGGGAGGTGGCTAATACGGTCGCCGTCGCCTCTAGGGTTGGGCGGCTCTGCAACAGCCGGCGCGTCGACCGCCGCCAGCTTCCTCTTCCTCAACCTAGGACGGTCAGCTTTCGTCTCCATGGCCGGCGGCCGCCTCTGCGTGGGACGGGCGAACACTGGATGCTTGGTGCCAAGGGTCTGGGCGCCGTCGCCGGGGCGGCGGATTGGATTTGGGGAGAAAACTATAGCTGGCCAAACGTGCCGCACGGCACGGCACGTCGCGTGCCGAGCTCGGCACGGCTCACGAACGGCACGGCACGCGAGCGGCACGGTGCTAATCGTGCCGTGCCGGGCCGGCACGCGGGCTCCAACTCCGGGAGGAGCACGGGCACGGCGGCACGGCAATAGCACGGCGGCACGGCACGGCACGTTCGGCACGGCGCACCACCAGCGACGGCGAAGGCGCGGCTCCGGCGACGGCACGACACACCTCCAGCGACGGCGCGGCTCCGGCGACGGAGAAGGCGCGGCTCCGGCCGTCCGGCGTCGGCACGACACAGCTCCGGCGGCGGCGAAGACGCGGTTCCTCGTCTCCTCCGTGTCGAGTTGGGAGCTGGCGGCGGTGCTCAGGGTGCTGGCGGCGGCGCTGGTGGTGCAGATCGATCCGTGCTGGGCTGTGGTGCTAATTCGTGCTGGGCGGTGCTCAGGGTCAATGACAGCACGCTAATCGTGCCGTGCCGGGCCGGCACGCGTGCTTCAGATTGAGGTCGGGCACGAGCACGCTCGGGCCATGGGCCTAGCACGGCACGATTAGTTCGTGCCAGGCCGTGCTTGGGCCGGGCTGAAAATCCCGTGCCTCGTGCCAGTCCGTTTAGCACGGCCCGTTTGGCCAGCTATAGAGAAAACACACCGTGGAGAGTCCCAGCATCTAGAACTTGACGGAAAGTAATCTCAGCCCAGTCCAGAACTTGTGGCCCACTCGAGAGCTAAAATCTTGAACTATCTTTAACTGCCAGTATCATCTCTAATTCCTGTGTACTTACCAATGAATTGTGATAAACATTTTCCCTTTATTTTATGAGTCAACTTTGTAAACTTCTTTTTTTTTCCAATATTTTGAAAAGATGTTTTCATCTTCTCACGCTTTTTTTAAATAAAAAATCCATATATATTAAACCAACAAAGAGTACACGATTACATCGATTACAAAAACAATACTAAAAGAGACGAACAAATCTATGAGATCTTCAAGCCCTTTCTTCTTTCATGACACAATCTTGTACTTTTCTGAAGGCAGCCGTAGAACAACGCCGAATACACCAAACCACAGACCTGTGAATACCAACGAAGGTTCTCCCCTTTTAATATTGAGCCGCAATGCCAAGGCTTTGTGCACGCACGCAGCCATTAAATTAATCAAGCAACATCGGCGAGAGCACCACCACTGATATTCCAGGGACAAATAACCGAACCACTTTGTCGACGTCGTTGGGAGCCGAGAGAACGAATCACCATTGCCGAAGACGTAGTAGCCGAGATAGATAATGCGAGGACAAACCTCCTCGCGACAATCATGAGAAACAATCCAAGATTGATCTGGCGAAGCAAGATCTGAAGAACCATACCTAGACAAACTTAATCTTCCATAGCCACCATTGACGTTGGGGAGGAGATCTCGCCGACGAACGAAGCGCGGAAGATCACTTATTGCAGACGATGCCATCTCCATTGACGAAGAAGATAACAACCAAAACCAAGCTCTAACGTCGGGAAGGAAATCTCGCCCATTTTAAACTTTTAGCATTCTGCGTTACAGCTTGGTGTGCCTCGTGGACCAGTGGCGTGCAAACAAATGGTACACGCCACGCCAAAGGTCCGTGGGCCCAAGTGCACGACTCCGGTCTATGTTACTAGTGACGTGCCGCCGCCCCGACACTACCTTCACGAAGGTCGAGCACTTTCTAGTGCTACCCTATGAACCTGAGTAGCTTTTGCCGGCTTGGCCCCGCCTGCTGACATCGCCCCCACAACGCTGCTCATACCCTTGTACAAGCTCCAGTTCGTTCTTTTTTTTATAAAGAGTATATACTAATATTGTGGCGATATCAATTACAATGGCGACACTCTGATGTCGTTCTCTCTCTCGGGGCATCGTTTTGGAACAAGTTTTGCGTGGAGGGGTCTAGTCATGGCGCGGTGTTGCTTCTATCACGTTGGCGCCGGCGAGTCTCGACGGCATGGTGTAGCGGGGACTTGGCGGTGGACGTTTGTTGATGGACACGCGCAGGGTGGTGGAGCTGTCTGACACCGTGGCGGCATCGACAGCAGGCCTTACAAGGCTAAGTCTTTGGTCCCTGTCCTGAAGATGAAGATGGGTTAGAGGAAGACGGCGGCGGCGACTTCTGCAGCGTGTGCATCGTGCCGCTGAGGGTCTGCTGAACTGGCTGTGTCCCTTGCTCGCTAACGGGTGGCTTGGTGTGGCCTTCGGTCTTTCAATGATGCGCGTTGGTGTGTTGTGAGGGCACACTGTACTTCTTTTGGCCACCCCCATCATCAGTTTTGTAGGTGTAGTGAACTGTCGCTAGGTTGGTCGCTTCTTTAGGTTGATCTTTGTATTCCTCTGGTAATATTTTGTTGAATAGTCTAATAAAAACGACTGTGTGCATCCTTTGGATGCAAAGGCTGGGGGTACACTCTCCATTTCAAAAAAAAGTGAACTCTTTTCATTCTAGGTATTTGTTACTGATGCATGTAAAATGCATACATGAACTTTGCATTATTTTTACTTATATTTCAGTCATATTTGCATCATATAAGGGTTATATCACTGTTTTATAATGATTTTGGGAATATTTGATATGTTTCCTATTTTTATGGAATTAACCCTGCGCAGGCAGAAAACCCTATTTCTTTCCTTTAATGTTTCAGGGACCCAAACGACGTCCAAATCACCTGCAAATTTACGAGCGTCAATATTTGGAAGGAAGAAGACTTATAGGCGAAGGAAGCGAAAAAACGGAGCGACGAGGGCCAAAAGAGGTGGGCCCACGTGGCCCCTGTACCTGGCCGCGTGGGACCCCCCCCCCAATTGGGCCTCGACGCTCCGTTGCCGTCGATCTTTCCTCCACCGACTCCGTTTTGACCTAAAAACGCCTATAAAAATTGTCCCCCGACGTTCTCTGGAAGGAGCGCCGCAGAAACACAGAAACAGAGACCTGGAGCTGCAGATTGGAGGGGGAAAACTCCGGCGGGGCGCTGCCGGTGTGGTCTCCATATTCTCCAACGACTTCTCCACCGTCTCCATGATGAAGAGGGAGTAGTCCACCTCTGGACTATGGGTTTGTGGAAGTAACTTATGTATCTCTCTCCTTCAGCTTCACTAATTAGTACCGTATGAGCTGCTGAACATGATTGCGGTCATCTATGTAATACTTTGTGGTGGATCTTTTTATGAGTTAATATATGTTTGAGATTGCAATGGTTTTGTTTCAGTTATGAAAGTAGATGCATATTATGTACCCCGTTCTTATTTACTTGTTATGATCAAACATGTTTATGAGAGCGCGTGAGGGGGAACGTGTGCATTAGTTGGAGTAACGGGGGTGGCTAGTGCAGTGAACGTGAGAGAAAGTTCTGCGATCCACTTGGGTGTTTTACCTTACTTTGTTGCCTCACTAGGGATAAAAAAAATACCATGCTACCGGAGATGTGGGTGTGACCATTGTCACTACTCCATGACTAGATCTAGCATGTTCTTATTTTAACTTCATGTCATGATACTTATTGCTATACTCTGAGTTATCTTAATTACGAGTGTTATGATTTAGTTCGCATCTTGGTGGAGTATAAGAGAGACTAATAACCAAAAGGTTTATGTTAGGACGTGATGCCCATATAATTATAACTTGTCATTAAACTGTTGTGTTGCAATCTCATATGTCAACTCTAGTGTTCCATTGTCCACCACTTTATTAAAGAGAGAGTGCATTTGTGAAACCATGAACCCCGGTCCATTTTTAATCATAAGAAACACCTTTCCAACCACTTTTACCACTTTTCCATTTTCTGCCATTTAAAAATCCGAAAATACAAAAACACTTTTACATCTTGCATTCATCATAAAAAACCCAAAAATATCATTATCATTGCTACCACCATCCTTGCATATTTATTTACCACCATTGCATATTTATTTCTTGTTTGCATTGCATATTATCTTGATATCATTCTCACACCTTGTGCTTGACAACCACTAGGTGAGGTTGAGGACCAAAACATTTACTTTGTTTTGTAGGTAACCAAAAGAAGGATAGGAAAGATAAATCTTCACTACTGATTCCCCGAGAGTTCGATATTAAACCCTCGAGTCACCCTCGTGGGGAAAACACGTCTTCCACTTACTACACACTCTGCACTTGGAGTCTCAACCTAACCCATATTCTTTTCACGCAGGTAACTACGTGAAGGGCCATCAAGAGTGCTTTCTGGCGCCGTTGCAGGGAAATACGAAGCTTCCTGCAGAATATTTTTCCCGTCAACTCCACGCCATCAAGACTGTTTTCTGGCGCCGTCATAGTAGCATCATTGGGTATCAAGACTGTTTTCTGGCGCCGTTACCGGGGAATCATTGCTGAAAGGTTTATCCAAGGATATCTCACCAAGTCAACTTCATCACCAACTTGTGCTAACACCTAAGCTTGGGGAGGTTGCACCTACGTGAGCATCATCTTATCCATCTTTACCTTCAAAGCAATTTATCTTGTTTTGTCATTGTCTTGCATTTTTAGTTCGGTTTGCATATTTATTTTCAGTTTTGCAAAAAATTAAAAAACACATAAAAACTTGCTAAAATGGGAGAAAGAACTAAGTTGTGTGATTACACAAACACTCCAAATGATCAATTTATTGCTAGGCCCATTGCCACACCTAAGATAAATGCTGAGAGTTATGAAGTAAGTCCTAGTTTGTTGAACTTGATAACTAGGGAACAATTTGGCGGTAGTGCTATGGAGGATGCCTCTATGCATCTTCATGATTTTGTTGAAATATGTGACATGCAGAAATTTAAAAATGTGGAAAGTGATATTCTAAAACTGAAGTTATTTCCTTTCTCACTTAGAGGAAAAGCTAAAGAGTGGCTGCATTCATTACCTATTGATAGCATTAAAACTTGGGATGATTTAAAAGAAGCTTTCATTAAGAAATACTATCCTCCTGTTAAAATTTTGCAAAATAGAAACAACATTCTTTCTTTTAGGCAAAATGAAAATGAACATGTTGCTATGGCTTGGGATAGGATTAAACTTATGCTTAGAACTTGTCCATCACATGGGGTCAACGAATGGACCATATTACACTCTTTTTACAATGGTCTAAATTACATGTCTAGAAATATTCTTGATTCTGCTGCTGGAGGTGCTTTTATGGGAAAAACTATAGTAGAAGCTAAGAACATATTGGAAAGCATTTTGCAAAACTATAGTCAATGGCATACTGATAGAGCACCTAATCCTTCTAAGAAAGTGAACTCCATAGAAGAAACAAATGATTTGTCATCTAAAATGGATACTATTCTTGCTTTCATTAATAAACAAAATATTGAAAATGTGCCTTTGCAAGAACTAGTTGGTAATAATCCTGAAAATATTGATGTCAACTTCATTAGGAACTATGGTAATAATGGGTATGGTAACAACAATTATAACTCTTATAATAAACCCCCATATGTGCCAAACAAATATACTACTAGTGGTAATGTTTCTAGTGATTTGGAAAACACCATTAGATCATTTATATCTACTCAAAAGGAGCTTAATAAGGAATTTATATCTAAGTTTGAAAAACAAGACTCTTTGTTTGAAAGGGTAGATCAGCTCACTAAGGAAGTTTCCTCATTAAAGAACACCATTATAGCTCAAAAACATGAGGAAACAATTAAATATTGTCAAGAGGTTATAAATAAATCTTGGGAACATATTCATGAGCAAGAGAGAATTGCTAAGGAAACTATTATGGTGTGAAAGAGAAGAAAGTTGAAGAAGTTAAAATGCTTAGTGAAGTAAAGGAACCATTGCTTGACTTAGAGAATTGTAGCTTGCATGAATTAATATCTATCTTACAAAAATTTGCAAGTGATCCTTCTATTAATGTTAACCAAGCTGGTTTTGGTTCTTATATTGCTAATCATGTTTGAAAGAAAAGATTGCTAGGTACAACCAAGAGGCTATGATACCACCTAAGCTTGGGGATGTATGGATTCCCAAAGTCCTAGTAACCATTGGAAAAGAGACACACCATGCTATACTTGATCTAGGATCTAGTGTCTCTGTTTTATCTAAAGAACTATATGAAGTACTTGAATTGAAAAATCTTGAAAAATGCTCTATTGAACTTGCACTTGCTGATGATTCCATTAAACATGCTTTAGGAAAAGTAAGTGATGTTTTGGTAGAGTTACATATGACATTTGTGCCTGTTGATTTTCTAATCATGGATATGGGGAATAAAACCTCTAGTCCAATTATTCTTGGAAGACCTTTTCTTCGTACTACAGGTGCTATCATTGATTCAAAAGAAGGGAATGTGAAGTTTCAGTTTCCACACAAGAAATGTATGGAACACTTCCCAAGGAAGAGGGACACATCATTCAAGCTCCCTCATGAGCTTCGTCCACAATAAACATCAAGTAAGAAGCCTAGCTATATGGCTATAAAGAAAGCGCTTTACGGGAGGCAACCCGGTTGTTTTTATTTGTGATTTTCTTTGTGTCCTCTTGCTGTAACAAGAGACTTAGTGTTTAGTTTAGTTTCTGGAATTTTTAATAAAGTGCCAAGTTTTACTCATTTTGGTATGAAAAGTTGCTTATAGCGTTCGGAGATTTTATTCCTGCACGAATCTGTGCACGGTATGATTTTTAATTCTTATTCTGTAACTCCGAATGAGCTCATATTTAAACTGTAGTAGCAACTTTTCATCCTCTGTATGCATGAATTTTTCGGAATTTTCCGACAAAGTTAAGTAGGGTAGAAAAATACGTTTAGCTGCTGCTGTTTTTCTGGACAGATTCTGTCCCATTTTGTTTGATGCATGCTTAGAACTTTTAACATGAATCTTTTTGATCCAATTGAGTTTATGAGTAGGCATACAACATTATACATTTCTGGACATTCATATGAATTTTTGTCTAAGGATTATATGCAGCAAGAAATCTATTTGTTTATCACTACTAATGTGCCCCACAGAAAAAGAAATGGGAGAAACGGTGTTTTGAAGTTTTTTCACAGGGATTAGAGGAGATGCACCAAGAGCTATCCAAGGATGGTGAAGACCATAAGCTTGGGGATGTGAAGACAACCCCACTGGACCTACACACTCTCGGTTTGCACACGTCTAACTTCTGTTTTTCGATCGAAACACTTTATCGCATAAACTTGGAGCGTCTTTTTGTTTGTTTAGGTTAGATTTTTATTTTGTGAGACCACCACACTATCATTTATATATGAGAGAGCTACTGGAAATTTGGGTTGAATTATGTTGGATGCTATTATAAGATTGGGAAAAGGGATGTTAAGTTAATTTTAAAAGATACATATAATTGCATGATTCATGAGCTTGTTAATGAGTAATAATTTGCAAATATTTTATCAAGAGCTATCTTTTATTCATGTTTTGATGCTAAATGTTATTCTACCTTGTTTTAACATGGATTAGTTAGTTCTATGGACACTCATGCATGCATTTAGATGGTCAACTTTCTCCCTCTTGCTAGCCCAAAAATTCCAACAAGCAAAAACTTGTTTCCAACACCTTCAACCAAAGTTTTTCCAGTGAGTCCACCATATCTACCTATTAGCTTTATGCTATTCCGAGTATGTTTATCATGATATTTGTGTTATCTATACCTCTGAATGAAAATGCTTATGTTGTTAATTGTTGTGGGAAAAGTTGGTTATATAGCTCTCTCGAACTTGATGCACACTTTACTTTCATTGCATAAATAAAATATGACCCATTGTGATTAAAATTATGAAGTTGTGGACTTGACAAATGTCTTTGGTTGAGAGTTAGCTCATATGTGCTGTCACATGGCAAGCTTTCAACATTGCACATCATCTCATTTAGTTGATATCATGTACTTTTGTTTATGGATGCTTACCATGGGTGAAATAAATGGGAAATGAAGTGAGTTTAAATGAGTTTGTATAAATGGTTAGAGAGACGCCTGGGCCGCTAATCTAAGCCATGCATCATTCATGGTGGAAATTTACTTACATGCTATGGTGAACCTTCTGTGATACACCTTACAATAAAAAGCTATCCAATGGTAAATAAAAAGGGTGTTGAGATTGTTCATTATGTTTGTTTGTCTTGTCATTTTGATATGGGCTTGTTCCATATCCTGGGACAAGAGGTACCCCAGTTGACGCTCTTAATGATACTATTATTACTTACAATGATATTTAACTTGAACTTGCTTTGTTTTCCAAGTTGAGTAACACATGGAGTAGGTACTTGTATTCAAGGGGCATGAGACTTTCAACCTGTACTTTGTCAAGCACACTACTCGTATTGCTTTCACTTTAAACTTAATCATTCAAGATGCTATGATAGGGGAATGAGAGCTTGACACCAAGGATTACCATATTACAATCATTGACTTAAGTAGAGAAGTTCAGAAGTTAGATGAAATTTATTCATGCTTTACCTCTACTCATATATATATCTTTCCAAAGTGTCCACCTTTTATATTCAGATTTTCACCAATACTCTATGACCATTGTAGGATGTTCTTACTTATTATTATGCATACATGTGGTCCATAGTACTTCTTCTCTTATGTTACACTTTGTGAATTATCATTGAACATCCTTGCATTGAATACTTGATATCACTTCATAAACTATCTTGCATATTGCTACTCCTTTTAAGAATGAACATTTGACTCTATGTAGCAATAGTAATCATCTTTGATATCCATTGATAGTATTAAATTGCAAAGTCCATGTTAGTTTTATCACCTTCATACTCGAGGACGAGTATAGGTTAAGCTTGGGGATGTTGATGCATGTAAAATGCATACATGAACTTTGCATTATTTTACTTATATTCCAGTCATATTTGCATCATATAAGGGTTATATCACTGTTTTATAATGATTTTGGGAATATTTGATATGTTTCCTATTTTTATGGAATTAACCCTGCGCAGGCAGAAAACCCTATTTCTTTTTTAATGTTTCAGGGACCCAAACGACGTCCAAATGACCTGCAAATTTACGAGCGTAATATTTGGAAGGAAGAAGACTTGTGGGCGAAGGAAGCGAACAAACGGAGCCCGAGGGCCAAAAGAGGTGGGCCCACGCGGCCCCTGTACCTGGCCGCGTGGGACCCCCCTTGGGCCTCGAGCTCCGTTGCCGTCGATCTTTCCTCCACCGACTCCGTTTTGACCTAAAAACGCCTATAAAAATAGTCCCCCGACGTTCTCTGGAAGGAGCGCCGCAGAAACACAGAAACACCGAAACAGAGACCTGGAGCTGCAGATTGGAGGGGGAAAACTCCGGCGGGGCGCTGCCGGCGTGGTCTCCATCTTCTCCAACGACTTCTCCACCGTCTCCATGATGAAGAGGGAGTAGTCCACCTCTGGACTATGGGTTTGTGGAAGTAACTTATGTATCTCTCTCTCTTGAGCTTCACTAATTAGTACCGTATGAGCTGCTGAACATGATTACGGTCATCTATGTAATACCTTTGTGGTGGATCTTTTTATGAGTTAATATATGTTTGAGATTGCAATGGTTTTGTTTCAGTTATGAAAGTAGATGCATATTATGTACCCCGTTCTTATTTACTTGTTATGATCAAGCATGTTTATGAGAGCGTGTGAGGGGGAACGTGTGCATTAGTTGGAGTAACGGGGGGTGGCTAGTGCAGTGAACGTGAGAGAAAGTTCTGCGATCCACTTGGGTGTTTTACCTTACTTTGTTGCCTCACTAGGGATAAAAAGAAATACCATGCTACCGGAGATGTGGGTGTGACCATTGCCACTACTCCATGACTAGATCTAGCATGTTCTTATTTTAACTTCATGTCATGATACTTATTGCTATACTCTGAGTTATCTTAATTACTGAGGTGTTATGATTTAGTTCGCATCTTGGTGGAGTATAAGAGAGACTAATAACCAAAAGGTCTCTATGTTAGGACGTGATGCCCATATAATTATAACTTGTCATTAAACTGTTGTGTTGCAATCTCATATGTCAACTCTAGTGTTCCATTGTCTACCACTTTATTAAAGAGAGAGTGCATTTGTGAAACCATGAACCCCGGTCCATTTTTAATCATAAGAAACACCTTTCCAACCACTTTTACCACTTTTCCATTTTCTGCCATTTAAAAATCCGAAAATACAAAAACACTTTTACATCTTGCATTCATCATAAAAACCCAAAAATATCATTTATCATTGCTACCACCATCCTTGCATATTTATTTACCACCATTGCATATTTATTTCTTGTTTGCATTGCATATTATCTTGATATCATTCTCACACCTTGTGCTTGACAACCACTAGGTGAGGTTGAGGACCAAAACATTTACTTTGTTTTGTAGGTAACCAAAAGAAGGATAGGAAAGATAAATCTTCACTACTGATTCCCCGAGAGTTCGATATTAAACCCTCGAGTCACCCCTCGTGGGGAAAACACGTCTTCCACTTACTACACACTCTGCACTTGAGTCTCAACCTAACCCATATTCTTTTGACTCAGGTAACTACGTGAAGGGCCATCAAGAGTGCTTTCTGGCGCCATTGCAGGGGAAGATACGAAGCTTCCTGCAGAATATTTTTCCCGTCAACTCCACGCCATCAAGACTGTTTTCTGGCGTCCGTCTTAGTAGCATCATTGGGTATCAGTTACCTAGAGCTACATCACAACAAGATATTAATCCTATGTTGCTAGGAGATGTTCCAAACGGAAATACTTTATGCTTCGTTTGGATGTTCGCATTGAGAGGCTAGATATTATATTGGGTTGAATGTCCAATATCCAAGATATTGATATTGAGGTTGAATGTCAATATTTTTGTTTGGATGTGTTAGATATTCAGACCCAGACAAGATATTGAGTTTGAATATCAAATGTTGTTTGGATGGTATAAAAGTGTTGAATTGCAGTTTTTTGAGACTTTGATCATTATACTGTTATTTAATGGCAAAATTATACAAAACAGCCATATTATGGTACCATCCAGGATTTAAAAATATTACGGAACGGCCAGATAATTTTTTTATTATATCATATGTTTTACTAATAGGTCCTCCAAGTCCAGGATTTAAATTACAGATATGTCCAAATATTTACATACATGTCCTTAGACAGAAATTAAAAAGCAATCAGGTCCCGAGACACCCCATCGTCCTATATGTGGCATGCGGGGCAGCAGCCCGTCGACGCTGGGAGACCGTGCCGCGAGGAGAGACCAGGGCAAAGTGGGGAGCGAGGAGAAAGTGACGTGAGGAAACTAGGCAGCGCGAGGAGACGGTGACGAGGAGGCTGGACGGTGCAACGAGTCATCGATCGAGGGAGAGGAGCAGGCAGAAAATAGAGTGCGGGAGGGAGCGAAGCGGTACGCGCGACGCGAATATCCCACAATGTCGAGCTCCAACCAGAGAAATTCGGGAACGGGCTCCGCAGGCAAAAGTTCTGCACCTCAATATTCGGCCCGAATACACAGGATAAATACCTAGGCGATCCAAACGCCTAAATTTGGATATTCGGGGCCGAAGCAAATGGCAATATCCAATACCACGCTTCAATATGAACATCCAAACGAAGCAATACCGATATATATGACTACTAGTTGAGTGCCCGTGCGTTGCTACGGATTCCTCATATTCATTTTGTGTCAGACATTTGAACATAACCCACATGTATAGAAAGAGATATCCCCATATTATTCTAAAAAACAATAAGATTCTACGTTGCTTAAAATGTAATTCTATAAAATACTATAATTCGACATCATATCCATAGAAAGTAACCTTGTAATTACCTGCCTCCGTCCCAAATCATATCCATAGAAACTTTCTTTCTTCGCCGCACACCAAAAGCTTTGTCACTTCTTCTCTTGGTCGTCTAACATACAAATCATCAACCTCGTTCAAATTTTAATCCTCCGTAAGCACCATGGCAGACCTGCGTTTAGTTTCTTCATACCGCTACAAGAACTATTAAAGAACTATTGGTTCCTCTCGGGTAAACATAATGTAATGCGAGTGCAAACAGTGAGATCCTGATATAAATTCCCAGGTGCACCATTACATTACACAGACAACTTCTTATCCCACGTTCAATCGACAACAAATCAACCGAAAATTGGTTTTTAAGAGAACACATATAACTGAAAAATATGTCCTAAGCTAAATGCTCGTGTGTTGCCCACCTTTTTTTTTCTTCCGTCTAGTGTGTTCTAAGTGTCCTCTTCAGTTAAAATGTATATTTTTAGGACGTGCATAAGTGAACTAAAAGCATCGCCTCCAGAGTCCCGGACACGTCCTAGATCCAAAGAAAAAAGTCACGCTAAAACAAAAACCAAAAAAGAGCCGTTCCAGCAGAGTTCCTAGGCAACTCCCAATCACCCAAGAAAATTGTGAGTCCTAGATTTCATCTCTCCTTCCTTGTCTATCGCGAATTCAACTCAAGAGGAGTAACCCCGGCAACACTCGCCCGGACCTGCCATTATCGATGACTGGAGGTCATCCCTCTGATTCCAACGATTCAGCAAGTTCCGGTGCCTCCGGTGCTCGTCCCTGCCAACCCTGGGTACTAAAAGCATGTCTCCTGAGACCAGTCATATGAGCTGATTCCCATGGTTGAGCCTGATATCCGTTTTAAAAAACAGGGGTAACCAAGAAAAGCTTGTCGCTGCTTTTTTTTACAGAATTAGTGCACTGTTGTGATAAGACAATAATAGCAGTTCTGTCTTGCATTGATCTCTGCAAGGTTATTAGTAGTATAATAAATATCTCCAAAAGCATTGACACAAAACGAAAAAAGATAATGCTATTTTGGAACTAATCAAACAAAGTAGAACTTGATAATAGAAGCACACACTCACACGTCCGTTACTCCAAGGTTCAGTAGCAGTACTTTTTTGCTCCGGCCTGCATAAAAAAAGTGATACATTCCAGAATTTTGTATCATCGGTGGGTACATAGAAGATCCTCACAAGATTGTTTTTAGAATTAATGTACAAAGATAATTACAAGAAATTTAGGAGAACTTGAAATATACATAAAAAACATGTCAGAAAATGAAGAAATTGCATGCTGAAAAAAATCCAAAATGACAATGCATTAGTTAAGAATACGTTGCACATAATCACTTGATCATCCATCCACAGATGACCATGAGCAAGACATCAACAACTTCAACATAGAACATGTATGCTACACTGAGATCAAAAGTTCATGTCAGGTGGCACCGCAGTATGAAGCATGTATGAAGCGTTCTGGGAGAATTATTGAAATTGATTGCGCAGGAGTTTATGCAGCTATGAAGAAAGGACATGGAGACTGATCATATATTTTTGACAGAGAAGCGGCTGAAATGCTAGTCGAACATCCGACGAGGTCTATTTATTAGGTAAGAAGATATACTTTGTTCTCTGTCTAAAAATATATAATATTCAGGTCTATTATTGCCCTACCCAACTAATTGTCCATGAACAGAACCAGAGTAGATGAGCTGCAGCAAATATTGGTCACAAATTTAACACATCAACTATCGCCACAGCATACAGTTTCTCCCGAAAAGAACTTTGTGAGCTCAAATATTATTAAGCATCAATACTGATTAAGAGTTTGTTCGTTTAGGCATAGTTTTGTCTTGTGAAAGTGGGAAGCGACGAAATAGTGTAGTTTCCGCATTTTACCAAATGAAGGAATAGATGACCATAAATAAAATGACTGCTTTGATTTAATAGATGATTCCATACTCCGTCAACAAAAAGGATGTAAGAACATAACAATGTAAACTGCAAAAAAAGGAGTGCTCAACACAAAATGATCTGAAGATCTGACACATACCTAAACATGATTGTGATCAGCATCCCGACAATTATGATGTTCACAGGCAACCAAATTTGATTAACTTCCATGTTAATGGTTCAGTTGAAATCACACCAGAGAGGGACAATGTAGAAACAATGGCCACTGATACAATGTTCTACACTAAGACATGCACTATCTCTATCTTTTGAGGCCTTGACATCTTCCAGGTCGGTGTCATGAACACCGAAGGACCCCGTCGTGGACCTGGAGAAAATATGGGCCAGAAACACAAGAGGTTGTGTTAGCTTTCACGATGATTGCTTCTAATCTGAACCCATGGATCAAACATGTGTATGATTCCAATGTCACTTACAAAAAAAGTCATACTGGAAAAACAATTAGGAGCATTTGCACTCGCGTTGCAACAGAAAAGAAACCAGATTTTTTCATTGCTCCAAGCAAGAAAATCTTCTCCATTGAACGCTGGTATTTTAATTTGCTTCTTCAGCATCCGAGGGAAAAAATTTCTGACCACGTTTTCCTTTCATATCCTTGGTCAAACAACTCTCCAGATTACACCTAGATCAAACCCCAGGTGAGCTGCAGCTCGAGCCCACTTCACTGGATTTTGAAGTGATAAAACTCCACAAATAAATTCTTCCCAAAAGATCGATTAAAATCCATAGAACTTCTTCAAGAAAACAAATCTGCAAACCAAGAGCATCGAGGTAGGATTCGTGTTCGTTGGAGAAGGGTCTTTTAGATTTCAGGCCAGATCGGGAGGACGGGCGGCGCCAAGTCGTCGGGCTGCGCCGGGTAGTGGAGGTGGATGCGGTTCATGTGGGGAAGGTGGCGTTGATGATGACTCAACTCGATCTGTAGAGGTGGATGCAGGTCTTGAGGGGATTCTGACCCGGAGAGTCATCTTGTTCTCCAGCGTAGAACAGCGGCAACTCGAAGGAGAGGTGAGAGGTCGTAGGAGCAGTGCGAGCCCCGAGGCGCCGAGCTTCTCGGCGACGATGACCGTGGGCATGCCCTCAATGGCCCCCGCGGCGGACGAGGGCGGGGACGCGGTGGGGGCGGCGGCGGTGCAAATGCGCGCACCGTGTGTGGTGCGGGCGCGTGAGGCTGGGGAGGAGGGCGTGGTTGTTGGGGACTGCAACGCCGAGCGAAGGAGAGCAGGAGGACGGAGGGGGCAGCACCGGAGCAGACGGCGCTCGACCCTGCGATGCGGTGATTTGGGGGCGCTGGACAGAGAAGATACGAGGTAGCGATCGTTTTTGCTGGGCCGCACCTGCGTCCGTGCTAGATGGGCCTGTCCGCGAGGGAGCGATGGTGGACGAAGGATGTTGGACGAAGGATTCTGCCATCGTTACGTACGTACGAACTCCCATTTAATAGTAAAGATACAATAGGCATTGGATGTCACGGTCGTGTCGCTGTCTGATGTGAAAGTGTATTAACATTTTAGCAGCAGCATCGAAGGACCAAAGAGCAAGTGTCGACAACATCGAAGATACCGAGAAGCGAATAGAGGCATCAGAGCAGTGGACAGACAAGCGAGCGCCAGACTATGGGGCAAGGGATGACCAACGTCTCAGTTAGATGAGAGCCGAGATGGGGTGAGATGACAATGGAGACGGACGTGCACGAGCTAGACTGGAACTGGATACAGGTCTAATGATATACTCCCTCCGTTTTTTAATATAAGATGTTTTACCTAGCTCACATGTTGACTAGGTGCACAACCAAATAAATGTGCATACATATTAAAACATGTCTAGATACATGTTGACACATGTAAATATGGACAAAAGCTAAAACATCTTATATTTATGAACGGAGGGAGTGCATCCTCTGTTCCATAATATAACCCGTTTTGGCTAGCTCTAAAACAGCTAGCCAAAATGCCATATATTGTGAAACAGAAGGAGTTTATAGCAGAGACAGTTTGTCACTAATGAAATACGATGCTCACCGTTATTGATCTTAATTGGAAAGAAATGTCTTTATGGCATATATAATACTAGTATCACAAAGTTGTTGTTGCATTTTTTAAAGATGTGCAACGACGAAGGACATATATGTTTTTCTAGTTGAAGTCGGACAAGCCGTGACAACACTAACTTGCATCATCTTTGTTACCTCGGCCCTGGCTACGCCATGAAAACATTTTATCTGTTGCTGCTCGGCCGGCAATAAACCTTGTACAAGTGGATGGACAAATATGCATGTTTTCTCAATGGTACAAAAATATGCTAGCTTTGAAGTTCTTATCATCACATCTCTAGAATATCACATAATACCTAGACATGATGTACCCATAAATCTTCTATTGAGATATTTAAAGATATTAAACTTATTAATTCTAGCGAGAGTAGCGGGAGGAATTTCACCAATGATAATATAGTGACAGTTCAATTATTTTGATATTTAAGAATAGTAGATATATGGATAGACATAAATCCTATAATATAATGAGCACGAATTTATACTTGGAGTAATTTCGTACTTTTGTTTCCTTATATTTAATTACATATACATTGTACCAAAATATTTATATAAAGGTCAAAAATAAAGATAATATATAATACACAATTTGACAAAATAAAGTTTCAGTTTAGTATAAAAAATAATTTTGCAATGATAAAAAAGTGTAACTATCTATGCTACTGGGTAAGACATGATTTCATAGTTAATTTTATTTGTCATACAAGAAATAATAATTAATATAGTATATACATAAATTTGTATTGATGAAAACAACGTACGTTTAGTGGTATGATAAATTGTGATAAAGTAAAAAAGTTCAATATAAATAGGGATATAGACTTCTCTCTATAGACTTCTTTCTATCTATAGATGGGGGGCTATTTGACCCCGAGCTGTTCGAGCCATGTCATCATCCTACGTGGCCAAAACCACCGTACAAAACCACCGATTAGGAGCTGGGGGTGTAATTTGTCCGGTTTTAGATAGTTGGGGGGGTGATTTTGCGCCAGTACAAAGATATGGGTGGTTATCGTCCCAAACCTGATACATATGGGGTGATATAGACTTTTTTCTATCTTTGAGGCTTTGTCACATGTTTTCGAGTTGTTCGGGGAAGTTGTTCCTTTTCTCATGTTTTCTTAAAAATGGCATGACCCAAGCAGGATCACTAGTTTTTTTAATAGGCTAAGATGGCGGCGCATAAGGAAATTTTCAACCACATGGGCCAAACCGCCAAAGTCACGCCAGCGCTTTGCAAGCTGACAATGGTTCCACGTAAATTGATGACGTAGGATACTGGCACATGCCTAACCACTCCCCATTGGACATGGCCTTACGGCCTCACTTTGTTCTCTCACATGCACCATGTTCTATTCCGTGACGCCCGCTACATCAGAGCTTGGCATCCTTCCTCATCCCTATGACTTGCTGAGTGATCAATCTTCCAAATCCAACTAATAAGATGCTCCCCTAGATTTCCCATATTTTCCTCTTATGTTAGTTGAGAATTTTGGTATAATTCTTTTGCATAAGAATGTTGAACATGTTTTGCTTCTCGTTAACGGTGATCTAGTGCCACCACTTTATCACATAAACGTTAGAGATTGGTCACAGATGTAAATCTTTGCATTCTAGGTGTTTGTGTTTTTGTTTCATACACTATAATAGTCTACGAGGTAATCTAAATATTTGAACATATTAAAAATATGGAAATACAAAGAATATTTAGATCAACGATCTAGATACATAATTTATCTGGCACATTTTTTTGTCTTGTAATGAACATTAGTTTTAGCTTTGTAAATGGCGTAGCTTTCAGTCTCCAACTTTTCTAATTTAGTCAGTTTCAGAATCACCGTCGGTCTAAAAAAAATGAGTAAAAGAGGAGAACGATTTATTTTAACGCGCTGACTATGTGTAGACTTGGAATTAGACAACTCTACAACCAGAATGGACGGTTAAAAACTCGCATGCCCATAGCCTCCAAGCAAGACACGTTTTTAAATAGTGAAACATAATAGTTATGCTTACTGAAATAAAATAAACCTACCAACGCGAATCCAGTGGCCTGATATCAATATGCAAAACCATGCATAAATTAAATTTCTTGAGATCATGCCAAATTTAGTGTGACATGAACACATGGACACGACAGGTTAACCAAAAACACTACGGGTAGATATAGTTTTTTCTGCCCAAAGCTAGAAAATTCTTGTTAATCGAAGATACAAACTTTGTGATGGATCTTATGGTATTTCATATGCCCTCAGTACTCCTCTGCGTCGGCGTCCTCGCGGAAGAGCCACGTCGCCGGCACCTCCGCGTCCCCGTAGGAGTGCATCGATAGAAGCTCGCTAACGCTCCCATACTTCATGTCATACACGTTGGCGAAAGCATCACACAGATATTGTTCCGTTCCAGGGGAATCATCCAGGAAGAATATCTGGTCGCCACGCACTCCGTGCCGATCCGCGCGCACGGCCCTAGAGAAAAGCCGGCCGACGAAGAGGGCCTCGTTGCCGCCAAGGGTTTTTAGCTCGACCCAGCTTGACGACGCGAGGTCCGCTGGAACACCGCAAAGTCGTACGTCGTCATGCCGTTGTCCAGCATTATCCTGCAGACCATGAGCAGGCCGCGGCCGCCTGGTCTGACGACGAGGTAGCGCATTCCGGTGTACTCCTGTAATGTGTAGCTGCAGGTGCCACCGTCGATGACCTGCTGGACGTTGGAGATCCTGGGCTTACCGCCGCCGTCGTAGTTGACCTCCAGGGCGAGGAGGTTCCCGTCGTTGGTGAGGCCGTAGAGATTCCCGTCGAAGAAGGCCATGTCCACGTACCAGCGCCACGAGTCACCCGCGTCGATCGACCATGACCACGCCGCCGAGTTCGCCGCGCAGATCAGGGCGACCTTGGCGGAGTGCTCGTGGTTAAGGCTGCGCACGGTTAACCGAAAACCGAGAAACCGAACTGAAAAAACCGAAACCGAACCGAAATTGTGGTTATTTTGGTTTTCGGTTAAGGTTACGGTTAGTAAAATAGCTAACCATATGTCTTGCTGTTAATACGGTTAATAACCGAAAACCGAATGGTTAACCAAAAAAACGAAATGCCTATTAACTTTTATTAATTTGCTACTTTTATTGACTTTTATTAACTTTACGGGTTACTTGTAGCATGTGATTTGCTACTTATATAGACTTTTATTAACTTTATGGGTTATTTGGTTACTTTGGATCATATGCCTATTAATTTTATAGTCTATTCCGTTATTTTGTAATATATGGCCACAAAAAGAAATTGTCATTTTAAAATTCGCGTCAACTTAGGTTAATTTGGTTATTACCGAAACCGAACCGAAATTAAATGGTTATTACCGAAACCGAACCGTATTCTCGTACAAACCCGTATTTACCGAAGTATTGAAACCGTATAAATAAAAAACCCGTATAAACCGAACCGAATTAACCATATTAACCGAACGCGCAGCCGGACTCGTGGTGGCCGACGATGGCAGCGACGAGGCCGTCCGGGCCGAACACCAGCTTCCGCACGGGGATCTCCTCCTCGATCAACAACCGGTCTTCCTCGGCATCGGCCGGCTCACGGACGACGATCACATCGTGCGCGGGGACGGGGATACCGTACGGGACAGGGAGCAGCCTGTCGCGCCCGGTGAAAGGGTTCACGAGCCTGTACACGCTGCAGCCGTCGGAGCTAGAGAGAAGGCGGCTACCGGTGGCGCCGCAGTAGGATCCACGACGAGGTAGATCGTCACGGCGCTTCAAGACGGAGGAGTCCCCGGGCTGGAAGGTGTAGAACGTCCCGTCCGGGAGCGCCAGGCACAGCTTGGGCAGGGAGCACGGCAAGCGTAGGTACACGGCGCCGCGCCAATGGTGGCTGACGGCGGCGAGGCTTAGGCAGTCGTGGATGGACGGGAGGCGGCACATGATCTCGTAGAGGACGTCCTCGTGGAGGTCCGACCAGCCGCCTCGTGTCTGGGCCTGCAGGGAGCGCCACCGGCCGCAAGCGACGCCGAGGTGGAGGTTCTCGTCGGCGAGGTCCTCCATTAGTTGGAGGTTTCGATGCACGTCCACGATTGATGAAGTAGGCGTTGTAGCTTGCAGGCCCGATCGATTGGATTGGATTGGAGTTTGCTGCCCATGGGATATGGACCAGCCGCCGCCGCTGTCTCGTGGCCCAGAGCGCCACCGCCCGCAAGCGGCGCCGAGGTGGTTGATCTCGTCGGCAAGGTCCTCCATTGGTGAAAGATTTGGATGCGCGTACGGCGTACACGATGGATGTAGTAGCAGACGTTGTAGGCCGGATCGATTGGGTTGGATTTGCCCTTAGGATATGGACTCCAATTAGAACCTAGTACTACTCGGACTAGTACCTTCGTTTTTTTTCTCATACGCAAGACAACAGAACATGACTAAACACTTTCCAAATACTAACTCAACACTAACCTACCTACGGCATGGGATAACTCACCCGCCAACCCGCTTTGGCGCGCACCCGCAATCCTGGACCGTCGGTTTCAGCCATCCAACGCTCAATCCTGGCCGTCGGATGGCTGAAACCGACGGTCCAAGATTGCGGGTGCGCGCCAAAGCGGTTTGGCAAAATCCACATCAGGCCATGGACGTACCGTGAACAAGAGACGTTGCATCTCGTTCTTCCAGTTGTTGCCGCACCGCTACCGCCCGGCCTGGCAGTACGTCCTCTCCGTCCACCATCTGCCATTGCCGGCGCAGGCAGAGAAGCTTGACAACACACGCACCATTGTTTAATCATATATCGCCTTAGTAATTTGATGGAGTTCAGAGCTGGATCATGGGGCCTAGAGCAGGGACTAGCTCTCACACTGTTCATCGTACCTAAAAATGAGTCTGAGTTCTCATGATGAATTCAGACGAGTGTTAATCGTTTTAAGGGTTTTAAGCTCGAGATCCAGGAGGGGTTCTCACTCGCTTATGTATAGCACTAGAGCAAAGCAGAGCAAGATGCACTGCATGGCCAGGCAGCAGATCATTCATGTCTTTACTGACTGTCCTATTGCTTTCACTACAGGAATCGTTCTATATGCCTACAGCCAAATGCCGTCGGCATAGGCATAAATGCCGACGGTAAATGTGTATGCCGACGGCATTTGCCGTCGTCTTCTGCTCCCTCGGCATACAAAGGAAAAGCCGTCGGCAAACAAAAGCCGTCGGCATACAATACATATGCCGACGGTTTTCAGTGGCTGTCGGCAACACTCAGCCGTCGGCATGGCCGTCGGCATATAGTGGCCACGTGGCACGTGCTGGTCGGTCCTTACGCTACCTATGCCGACGGCCAAACAGAGGAAAAGCCGTCGGCATACTTGATGACCAAAACCAAAAAAAAATAGCCAATAAAAGGCTAATTGCAAATACATGATCTGTGAGACAATATAATTAATAAAAAGGCTATTCAAAGCTTCTATAAACTTATCCCATGACCCACTAATTAAAAGCAGAATTTATGTCATACAATCTAAAATATGAAAATATCTGAATCCAGCTAGTTTAAGTGATTAGCACCAAAGTCCATAATTGCACATAGAAGAATAAGGAAGCAACACACGTATGTGCTATATGCATATTTAATATTATGTGAAGGCATACAGAGAAAGTACACAATTAAATACTTAAAACCTAGAACCTCTACAATGAATCGACATCCAGGATGCATGTTACAAAAAGTTGTTCACTGAGAATTCTTAATGATTCAGGCATTGAACAATGGTAGTCCGCTATACAATGTTATCTACTTGGCTTGATGGACTGAACACACATCTCGTTGAAGAGAAAGGAGACACCCCCACCTACAGCACAAAGATGAAGTAGATGAACCAGCAGCTGTGAACTTGCCGTTATCACACAGACAGTCTCGCATGCTTGCCTCCGACACCTAAGGTGGATCTGTAAGAGAATCAACAACATGACAAGATCAGGTTATCAATTGCAATATTTGAGCACCAGGTAATAAATCACAGACAAATTGTAGAACTAGCATAGCATCATTGGTTAAAGCTTAAAATAGGCCTAGCCTACCCATGCTAGAAGGTTAATCAGGAAACAAATGACTCGAGAACCATCAGGATTAAACGTTGAATCCATCATAGTAGAAGAATTCACAGAGCACATCACCTACACTGTAGCCAACTTGGCACAGAAGTTGCAATGGGGGCACCTCGAGCAAAAGGTAGTCCACGGCTTAGCAGCAGGGCAGCAGCGTCCTCTCAGGCGACATCCGATGCCACGAGCGCCACACCAGACCACGTGTGCTGCAGTATAACCATGGGTTTAGCCAGGTAAGTATGATCACACTGAAATGGCAATACGAATGAGGTAAAAGAAATGCAAACCAGCAACTACTAAGTTGTAAACACACAAACAAAACCATTCTGTGAGGCTAAGATCTATACCAACAAACTAGAGTCTATTACAACGGTGCAGCCAACATTGCTTGGATAGCCAAGTTTCAACAGATAGAAAATGCTTGGATGAATGTACCAAGTTTCAACAGAGACAAGATGCAACATTTGTTGCCGAACAACAGACACACACGCTACAGGAATTGGCCTCACCAGAGGCTACGAAAGCATGATACTTGTTGCGAAGCTTCTTGTTATTGTCCATCTTCTAAAGAACCCCAGCATCCATGGAACCAGAGCCCATTCTTTTCAGCCTGCAATCAGGAGAATAAGCAAATGTAAACATCGAAAAATCCACCTCAAATAAATATGAAGGACAAAGCTGGTTAGAAATAGTAAAACTAAAGATTGCAACAAGAATACATTCTATGTGTCTTTAGTTAGCAGTTCCAATTCTAGCACTAGGTCACCTTCTATACAGGATATCCAACTACAGCAAACAAAACAAAAGCAAAGAAAACAAAATTTGTTTTGGGAGGATGCAAATGTCTAGTCAGTGTAGCAGATTTAGCAACCAATACAGAACCAGCAAAAATATACATACGGCTAGATTCAACAACTGGAGTTTCTGCCACGCCAGTGAGTAATTTCACATCGATCAGGCAATGAAACATATGCAGGGGAAATTAAGCATGATGGTCGCCGCGCACTTACGGATCGTGAACGTCTGGAGCGGCTCCGACCTGCAACGGGGAAAAGGAGCGCTCAGAAGGGGAATAATCGAATCGAATTTACAGTCTCCAGAACGCCTGAATCCCCACCGAAACCGACCAGAACGAGAGAGAGCGCGCGCGGATGGGGCCGTGGTTCGTGGGTACTGGGGAGGGAGAAGAATAGAAGGGGGTGGCGAGCACGTACCGGCAGCAACCATTGATAGCGCAGCACTTGCGGGGTGGAGTGGAGCGGATCTGCACCTGCTGCTGCTTCTTCGCCTCCTTGGCGAACGGCGGCCGGCGGATGCGACACGGGGAGGCGGCGGCCGGCGAGACGGATGAGAGAAAGGGGATCGAGATGAGGGGGTGCGAGGGAGTTTGGCGGCGCGGAAGCGCTCGCCGGCCGTGGGGATGGGCGGTGGCGGCCGGGTCGAGCTGCGCACAGCGGCGGGGACGCAGGCGCCGGCGCGTCCGTGTGAGCTAGGGGAGGCGCTGAGGAGCTCCCGGGTGCGCCGGCGGCACGTGGATGGGGAGGCAGGGAGTGCGTGTGTGTGTGTGCTGTGCGTGGGGATAGGGTTAGGAGAAGGCTTAGGGCTGGGGTGGGGTGGCCGGCTAGCTGGGCCTAACTGGCTGGTTTCGGCCCAGTTCGGCCGGTTGGCTGACTATCCAGTTTTTTTCAATTTTATTATTTATTTTCAGAAAAATAAAAAAGGGGTTTAAGATTTAGAAAACAGATTTGATTTAAAAAAGTTTTCAATTGATTTGCACGAGAAAATCATTTTTAATTTTCTGAGTATAAAAAATGGGCTATTTTGTGAAGAGCCTACCATCGATAGCTTTGGAAAATTCGACCCCCTTTCAATGAATAGACATGGCGGCCATTTTGACAGTTTTTTCAAAAAATAAAAGAAAGTGAAAAAATACTCAAAAAAAGAAATCCTTTGGCATGGAGTCCTTTTATGTGTATTAGTTGATAGGATAAATGATAAACTTGAGTTTTGACAAACTTTTCAAAAAACTTCTTCACAAAAAGATCAATCATCTATAAACATGTATAAGTTTCGAATCAAATGACCTAGCTATGATCATTCCCGTGGCATAGTTTGTGATAATATGCCATATTTGACACATAGCTGTTTCTTGATATTACAAACAATGTTGCAGAACTGAGTTTTTTCAAATTACTTATATAAATATCATTTTCCTTTTTTTAAGTGTCAAAAATGACATTTTTTGTGAAGCAAGTACAAAAAATATGGTGCAAAATGTACCCATCCAAATATCTCACAAAGTAGACCATATTTGATGGATAATCCAGAAATATTAGGAATTTTCTCGGTTTCCACCTAATTTTGCCTATTTAAACGACTTTATGCCTATTTTTCAAAAGTAATTCAAATTTGAACTACAAATGTGTGATAGTTTGCTCTGAAAATTTGACAAAAATAATTTTAAGTTACACAAGTAGTGGTTATATCACAGAACCGTCGATAGTTTTGAATAATTCGATCCCTTTCAATGAATAGACATGGCGGCCATTTTGACTGTGTTTTAAAAAATAAAAGAAAGTGAAAAAATACTCAAAAAAAGAAATCCTTTGGCATGGAGTCCTTTTATGTGTATTAGTTGATAGGATAAATGATAAACTTGAGTTTTGACAAACTTTTCAAAAACTTCTTCACAAAAAGATCAATCATCTATAAACATGTATAAGTTTCGAATCAAATGACCTACTATGATCATTCCCGTGGCATAGTTTGTGATAATATGCCCATATTTGACACATAGCTGTATCTTGATATTACAAACAATGTTGCAGAACTGAGTTTTTTCAAATTACTTATATAAATATCATTTTCCTTTTTTTAAGTGTCAAAAATGACATTTTTTGTGAAGCAAGTACAAAAAATATGGTGCAAAATGGTACCCATCCAAATATCTCACAAAGTAGACCATATTTGATGGATAATCCAGAAATATTAGGAATTTTCTCGGTTTCACCTAATTTTGCCTATTTAAACGACTTTATGCCTATTTTTCAAAAGTAATTCAAATTTGAACTAAATGTGTGATAGTTTGCTCTGAAAATTTGAAAAAATAATTTTAAGTTACACAAGTAGTGGTTATATCACAGAACCGTCGATAGTTTTGAATAATTCGATCCCTTTCAATGAATAGACATGGCGGCCATTTTGACCGTTTTTTCAAAAAAATAAAAGAAAGTGAAAAAATACTCAAAAAAAGAAATTTTGGCATGGAGTCCTTTTATGTGTATTAGTTGATAGGATAAATGATAAACTTGAGTTTTGACAAACTTTTCAAAAAATTACTTCACAAAAAGATCAATCATCTATAAACATGTATAAGTTTCGAATCAAATGACATAGCTATGATCATTCCCGTGGCATAGTTTGTGATAATATGCCCATATTTGACACATAGCTGAATCTTGATATTACAAACAATGTTGCAGAACTGAGTTTTTTGAAATTACTTATATAAATATCATTTTCCTTTTTTTAAGTGTCAAAAATGACATTTTTTGTGAAGCAAGTACAAAAAATATGGTGCAAAATGGCACCCATCCAAATATCTCACAAAGTAGACCATATTTGATGGATAATACAGAAATATTAGGAATTTTCTCGGTTTTCTACCTAATTTTGCCTATTTAAACGAATTTATGCCTATTTTCCAAAAGTAATTCAAATTTGAACTACAAGTGTGTGATAGTTTGCTCTGAAAATTTGACAAAAATAATTTTAAGTTACACAAGTAGTGGTTATATCACAGAACCGTCGATAGTTTTGAATAATTCGACCCCTTTCAATGAATAGACAGCGGCCATTTTGACAGTTTTTTCAAAAAAATAAAAGAAAGTGAAAAAATACTCAAAAAAAGAAATCCTTTGGCATGGAGTCCTTTTATGTGTATTAGTTGCTAGAAAAAATGGTAAACTTGAGTTTTGACAAACTTTTCAAAAAATTACTTCACAAAAAGGCGTAGGCATACAAACTCACAGATTATTTATTTGGAAAAAAAGTTGTATGCCGACGGCCTAAATAAGGTGGCCGTCGGCGTATAGGTGGCGCCGTCAGCTTGGTAACGGATGCAGACTTGTATGCCGACGGCCAAACATATGCCTACGGCCAAGCCGTAGGCATACAACATAGTTGCCGACGGCCATACATATGCCGACAGCTTTTCTAAAACGCCGTAGGCATACAAAGTATATGCCGACGGCCAACCGTATGCCGACGGCTTTTATAAAGCCGTAGGCATACAACCATATATGCCGACGGCCCCGATAAAATGCCGTCGGCATACATTTAGCCGTAGGCAACTATCCGTTTTCCTGTAGTGTTTGTCACTAGGCAGCATAATACATTGTCAGAGGATTTTCTCATGTAGTCTGCGGTAGAAAACTGTAAATATCACAATAAGCAATAACAACAACACATTTTTTTCGATAAAAGGAGTTTTATTATTATTTAAAGAGTTTTAAGCGTTACACTGGCCTCTGTATAATTAGGATGTACACAGTCGCCTCAAATCCAGCAGTACAAAAGTAAATAAAAAGGTGAATTATATATCATGATGAGAAAAAGTAAAAACGCCTAAGTTGGTGGAGAGCCGATCCGCAAATTATGCTATAATCCATGTTGGGATAAAAAGTCTCTCGCCGTATCCTCCAGTCTTGTTAACATCTCCGTAAACAGGTCGTGATACTCCACATGTTGCAACGGAGACCATGAATGGAGTGTAGCTGTACTCCCGTAACATGTATTCGAGTAAATCGAAGTATGTGTAAAACGGAAGCAGCAAAATGAACAGAGTATTTACCAAGAGCGTAGCACCGTCCTGCTTAGCATGGTAGAAAATCCAAAACCTGTAGACAGCAAACTTTGATTATGAAGGTGAAAATTCCTCAAAATTGTGCTATTAGAATAATCTGAATATCCTGCAACGAAATAATGAACCACAATGAACGTAAATCAAAGATGTCAAGCCCTATCGCTGTTTGGTTGGATAGCCGATAGGCCCTATCGCTGCACCCAAAAAACACAGTCCATAGCCAGCATGGCAATCGAGCGGTTATCAATCCATGTCGGGCTATCGACTATGTTTTTTGGTGCAGCAATAGGCCCTATCGGCTATCAATCGATTCGAGCGAAGCAACCCACACTTCTTAATGTTCTGTGTCGCCGTGTCTCACTCGTGTACAAGAATCCGTGTAGATTTTTCCGGCTCAGCCCTACCGCCACAACGCTACTCACATCCTCTTATGGGCTCCATATCCACTTCCATCTCTCATATGCACACTGCTCTATTTCTTGCTGAGTCAATCTGCCAAAGCCAACAAGTGAATGATCCCCTGGATTTTTTTGAATCTTTTCCATTTTTGTTCGTTGTGAATTTTGGGATAATTCTTTTGCATGAGAATGGTGCACAAGTGTCACTACTTTCTAGTTAATGGCGATACAGTGCCATCACTTTATCAGATACTGCACGAGGGAGTACACATTGCAGATTGGTCTGATCCTCCCTTGTGAAATTTCTCACACAGGTAAAATCTTTGCACGCTAGGTGTTTGTGTTATTGTTTCAAACTATTATCTAAGCTACATCCCAGCAAGACATTACTTTTATATTCTCTGATCAGTTATTTATTTTGGAACCTGTTTGAAGTTGCAAGTAGCCATAAACAGAGATGAAGTTAGAGTGGATCTTGGTTTTAGTTATGAATGAATAAGAGTGAAAAAAAATAGAGTTATGTGCATTGAAAAAACAATACACCTTTATATGGATGAGAATTCAGTGGGCTGATCAATATGCAAACCGTAAATTAAATTTCTTGAGCGTATGCCGAATTTAGTGTGGCCTGAAAACATAGATTCGTTTTGCTGCCAAAGTTAGAAAAATCTTGTTAACTGAAGATACAAAATTGGTGATCCATGGTACTCATACACGCTCAATCCTCTGCGTTGGCGTCCTCGCGGAAGAGCCACGTCGCTGGCATCAATCCGCAAGACCATGCCTCTCCGTCCCGGTGCGAGTGCGGAGTCATCCAGGAAGAAGATGCAGTCACCGCGCACTCCATGCCGATCCGCGCGCAGAGCCCTGGAGCACAGCCGGCCGACGAAGAGCGCCTCGTCGCCGCCTAGGGTGTCAACCTGGACCCACCTCGGCGACGACCCGAAGTCTGCCTGGAACACCGCAAACTCGTGCGTTGTTGAGCCATAGTCTAGCATTATCCTGCAGACCATGAGAAGGCCTGCCCCGCGTGGTCTCACGACGAGGTAGCGCATTCGGGTGTACTCTTGTAAGGCGTAGCGGCAGCTGGCGCCGTCTATGACCTGCTCCACGTGGGAGATTCTTGGCTCGCCGCTCTCCCCGTCGAAGCCGACCTCCAAGGCGTGGAGGTCCTCATCGTTAGTGAGCGCATAGAGCTTCCTGTCGAAGAAGGCCATGTCCGCGTACCAGCGCCAAGGGTCAAGCGCGTCCACCGACCATGACCACGACGCCGCCGAGTCCGGCGCGCAGATTGCCACCTTGGCGGAACGCTCATGGCCGACTATAGCAGCGACGAGGCCGCCGTGTGGGCAGACTACCAGTTTCCGCACGGGCATCCACGGGCATCTTCTGGCTCTGGCCCCAGTAGTGCTCCTCA
Organism: Poa pratensis; assembly: GCA_947311845.1. NCBI lineage: Eukaryota > Viridiplantae > Streptophyta > Magnoliopsida > Poales > Poaceae > Poa > Poa pratensis. The sequence continues at coordinate 1,872,119 of CAMZMU010000070.1, forward strand.
GGCTCAGGAGCTGGCTCGTCGATGATCTCCTCCTCATGCACCTGGCCAATACAGGAAGGCGGGACAGGGAGAAGCCTCTCCGCAGATATAGATGTCGGAGATAAGCTGTCTGCCGGTGGTTCCACGGTAGGAGCCATGATATAAATCATCATGGGGCTTCAAGACCGAGCAGCCGGCCTGGAAGGTGTAGAACGTCCCGTCAGGGAGCGCCAGGCACAGCTTGGGAAAGGAGCAGGGCAAGCGTAGATGCACGGCGCCGCGCCAGTGGTGGCAGACGGCGGCAAGGCTAAGGCAGTCGTGGATGGACGGGAGGCGGCACATGACCTGGTATAGGACGTCCGTAGGAAGCTCCGACCAGGTGCCGCCGTCGTCTCGTGGCTGGGCCTGCAGGGACTGTGAGCGCCGCCAGCCGCAAGCGGCATGGAGGTGGATGATCTCGTCGTCAAGGTCCTCCATTGGCGAGAGATTTGGATGAGCAGACGTAGGCTCAATCACGTCAAAATACAACTCTTGCCAAGTACTAGGACTAGTCGGACTAGTACTTATGTTTGAAACTGACTTGATTCAACTCCCCCTGCACACGACCGTCACGGAAGCCAGACATACTATGAAACTAAACACTGTCCAAATACGAACTCAACACTAGCCTACGCCAGGTTATTACATTCAGGCCATGGACATGCCGTTGCGCATCTCATTCTTCCAGTTGTTGCCCCACGCACCACCACCGCACAGTCTGCTCTCCGTCCACCATACACCATTGCCGGCTTTCTTCCAGTTGTTGCCGCACGCCCCACCACCATGCAGTCTGCTCTCCGTCCACCATCTACCATTGCCGCCGCAGGCAGAGAAGATCAACCACACACACGTCTAATCATACGTCGCCTTAGTAATTTGATGGGAGTTCAGAGCTGGATTTTGGGGCCTGGAGCAGGGACCTCACGCTCACACTGTTCATCATACCTAAAAAGAGGAGTACTGATGATGAATTCGGAGGAGTGTTATCAGTTTTAAGGGTTTTAGGCTCCAGATTGAGGAGGGTCTCTCACTCGCTTATGATAGCACTAGAGCAAAGCAGAGCAAGATGCAGTGCATGGCCAGGCAGCACACAGATCATTCATGTCTTTACTGACTGTCCTATTGATGCTACTATGTTTGTCACTAGGCAGCATAATACATTGTCAGAGGATTTCTCATGTAGTCTCCGGTAGAAAACTGTAAATATCACAATAAGCAATAACAACAACACATGACATCCACGGACTGTTCCTCGCAGAACCGCATTCCCACCGAGCTAGGCCAGCTCCAAGTCAAATACAAAAAGTAAGCAGCACATGTGATAAACCAGTCTTGCGTGCTGAAAGAAAGTTGCAGATAACAGGGGGTGAAATGACACTGCTTTTATTAGCAAAGACTCTTTTGTTTGTCGAAACAGCAAAGCAATACACGTCTTTGTCAGCCGCGTGCAGCATAGAGCTTAATGAGCTGGCGACGATGAGGGGGAGGCCTGCGCAAAACAAGAAGGATAGACAAGTTCCAGGTGAGACGAACAGTTATTGTTACACTATAAGCGAACATAGCACGCACAGGCCATCGGCAATAGCTGCATTACACGATAAAACATGGCATTTTATAAATGCAATGTTTCGGCGGGGGAAGATAGGAGCATGGCATAATACTTTGATGCACGTAACAGCAAGCTGAGCTGACCAACAATCTAACAAAGCCAAGCAAGAGGATGTAGATCATCACCAGATGGTACCTCTAAATGATTATTACTCACACACGTTAGAATAGTCTGTCAACTGAGATATCCCTCACCAGTGGAAGTACCATACAATAACTATGCAACTCCCAACACGTGATGGAAGTAATATTCAAGAAGTGTCTAATCTTGATAAACATTGAAGATATTAAGACATGATGTGCAGCAACCAACATTTGTGCGACTACGGTTCTCAGAGTCTCAAAACAACAACGCAAATAAACTCTATAGCAAGAGAAAAGACCAGTCAGCTCAAACGATGACAAGAGTGAAGATATGGTCTCAAGCTAATACCTCATGCTCAAGTGCATGTCCATGACCATGCGAGTGATCATCATGCCCGTCCCAAGGATGACGCAGACCCTGAAAACATCAGTATTACAAAACATGTACTCGAGTAAATGAACGTATGTGTAAAATGGAAGCAGCAAAATGAACAGAGTATTACCAAGAGAGTAGCACCGTCCTGCTTAGCACGGTAGAAAATCCAAAACCTGTAGACAGCAAACTTTGGTTATGAAGGTGAAAATTACTCAAAATTGTGCTATTAGAATAATCTGAATATCCTCCGACGAAATAATGATTGGGTAAGCTTTGAATCAGGAAGGATGGACCACAATGATCGTAAAGCGTCAAGCTCTAGCTTTACAGAACTTTTTAAATCCTATTGACTCAATGCTAGAGTCGGCAGATGAGTCCTGGTAGCATATACACCCAGAATGTTTTGGAAAGATGAAGTAAATGACTGACGGAAGAAGAAGGAAACGGCATCACAGAGATTAGAACTGAAGGCTTTGCTATCATGCATCTCTGTCGAGCTGTGTGTATTTTTTCTCTACTGTGCTTGTGGTGCTGATATTGGCCACTGGCTTTCTCTAACTATCAGTACTCGTGGTTTAGTTGCAAGTTATTTCTTTCGCATAATTCAGATTCCACAAGTTATGAAAATGCAAACGTGACAAAGATATGTGCTTTACAAAAGAGGAACGCCCCGGCTTCTGCATGGGGTGATCCACTTGTGTGGTTTTAAGTACAGTTATAAACGATAAAAGTTAAAGAGTTGGCGGTTACTAGGATCAAAGATGAGAGCTTCTTCTTAGTCTGTTGTCAAGGATAGCACAAAAGCAAGTGAAGGTTGCCTATCATGACCAACAATAAGAACCTACTATCTCAAATTTCAGCAATTTACCTATGAAACTTCGAAGCACATTGACTACATCGGCGCTACGCTGATTACTCGGCAAGCTAGTAAATCGCCTAGCGTAGACAGAACCAGATCGGGCACAAGAAAATGTGTGTCCGGCTGTCGGAGCGCGCTCTACATCTCCGAACCGAGCATATGCTACGGATTTGCACCTACTCACCGTTGGCTTGAGTAGCAAGAGGATCTAAGAGCAAAACAGAAACAGCGGCTGATGCAAGCTGTTCCCAATCCAATCAGCCGTAACATAGAGTTAAATGACTTAACGGGGAAGAAGAAAACTGCATCACAGTGATTAAAGCTGACGGCTTTCGTGCCAAGCATCTCTGTCGAGCTGTGTGTGTTTTTGCTCTACTGTGCAAGTGATGCTGATATTGGCGACTGGCTTTGTCTAGCTATCAGTACTCGTGGTTTAGTTCCAAGTGATTGGTTCAACATAATTCAGATTCCAGAAGTTTTGAAGATGCAAACGTGATAAAGATACAAAAGGGGAACACCTCGGCCTCTGATAAAGGTGAAATACTTGGCAGTTACTAACTTACTACGGTCGAAGACGAGAGCTTCTTCTCAGTATGTTGCCAAGGATATCACAGCAAAATCAAGCGCACATCAAAGGCAGGTGAAGCTAGTTGCCTATCCTATCCGTGTCAACAGCCAGAACCTAACATCTAAAATTTCAACAAATCATCGACGAAACTTCCGAGCATATGTACTACGCTGATTACTGGGCAGCTGGTAAATCGCCTGGGCGGGCTAAACAGAACCAGATCGGGTGCAAGAAAACGTGTGACCGAGCGAGTGTCTCCCGCTTTAGCTAGATCCCAGACCCAGCGTTTGGTACGGACTACCCGCGCCTTCTCATCGTTGGCTCGAGATCGCATTTCAGCCCTCTAACCTAGAGTGAATCCCCCACCGCCGCAGAGGGGCGGATCCCGTATCCCCCATTCGAGCCAAGCCGTGATACGCGTCGGCAGGGCCGGGCGGGGAGCTGCCGGAACCGGCGGAGATGGAGGGAGTCCCGGAGGAGAAGAAGGTGGAAAGGGGATCGAGCGAGGAGTAGGTGGGGTGGGTTACCACATGACGGCGCAGAGGCCCTTGCCGGCGACGGTGTGCCAGCGCTTGTTGTGGGGGATGGTGTAGCCCTTGTAGGTGGTGCCGCCGTGCGCCGCGCCACCGCCCATCGTCGCCGTGCTCTTCTGTCGGTCGGTGTCGTCAGCGAGTCTTCGCCTGAGTGTGTGCGTGGTGGCCGGCGGGTTGGTGGTGGTGGAATGGATCTGGCTCGCTCACTGGCTGCCGCAGCTGCGATAAGGCCCATGGAAGTTCATGCCTTATTAACCGGTCCAGTTAGCTGAGCCCGTCTGTTCTAGACTGCAGGTCCAACTTGGGGGAGCACCTATACATCGACCTGTGCGAAGCTAAATCCGCGTCGCACACCTCCGATTCCTTCCCTCGCGGGCTTCGCTGTGTTCTGTTTTCCTCGGCCCACTACTTCTTCTAATACTGAGAAAAGTGAAAAAATAAGAGGCCGTGGGGATTCGAACTCGGAACCACCACATACGCGCACAAAGTGTGCAACCACAGATCCACTCCATCATTGGTGTTAGTCTTCCTTTATCCACTCTTTTATTGTTTCAGTTTCCTGTTTTCACTTCTTTTTCTTTTTAAAATTTTTACGTTTTTGTTTCACTTCTTTCCATTTTATTTCTTTTTATGTTTTTTATTTTCGCTAATTGTGAAAAAGTTCATATTTTCGAAAAATGCTTATTTTTCTTCACTTCTTTTCCTTTTTCTTTCATTTTATTTTGAAAAAAGTGAACGAAATAGGTATTGAACGGAAACTATTTTTGAACGATTTTAAAAGTTGAACAGAAAAAGTCTGTGAAACGGAAATTATGTTTGAACGATTTTCAAAAAATGAAAAATAGGTATTTGAACGGAAATTATTTTTGAACGATTTTCAAAAAGTAAAAAATATAGGTATTTGAACAGAAATTATTTTTGAACGATTTTCAAAAAAGTGAACAAAATAGGCATTTGAACGACAATTATTTTTGAACGATTTTAAAAGGCGAACAGAAAAAGTCCGTGAACGGATATTACTTTTGAACGATTTTCAAAAAGTGAACAAAAATAGGTATTTGAACGGAAAATATTTTTGAACGATTTTTAAAAAAGCGAACCAAATAGGTATTTGAACGGAAATTATTTTTGAACGATTTTAAAACAAGAACAGAAAAAGTCAGTGAACGGAAATTATTTTTGAACGATTTTCAAAAAGTGAACAAAAATAGGTATTTGAACGGAAATTATTTTTGAACGATTTTCAAAAAGTGAACAAAAATAGGTATTTGAACGGAAATTAGTTTTGAACGATTTTAAAACGTGAACAAAAAAGTCTCTGAACGGAAATAATTTTTGATCGATTTTCAAAAAAGTGAACAAAATAGGTATTTGAACGGAAATAATTTTTGAACGATTTTAAAATGCAAACATAAAAAAGTCTAAGAACGGAAATTACTTTTGAACGATTTAAAATTGGTTCCCATTTTGAAAAATGGTTCCCATTTTCAAAATGGTTCCGATTTTAAAATAAATAAAACAACAAAAAACAAACAAAAATAAAGAAAATAAAATAATAAAAATGGATAACAAAAGAAGAAACAAAAAGAAATAATAGAACGGAAAACAAAAATAAATAATAAACGGAAAACAAAAAGAAACGGAATAAATAATAGAACGTAAAAAGATTAAACGAAACGAAAAAGAAAAAAAAAGTAGCGTCAGTGAGTAATAGAAGACGCGATAAACAAGTTTTAGCGTAAAGTTCGCTCGTAAACTAGTGGCTTCGCACACGGTTTGCACGCGGGACGTCCAGAGTTCAAATCCCAGTTCTCACTATTTTTACCCTGTGCTGCGAGCTACTTGGGCCGGCCCAGGAGGACATCCTCTGCAGGCGATGGGGTGTGCGATTGTTGCTTAACATCGACCAGGTCGATATATAGGGATTGCCCAACTTGGCCTATCAAAATCAGCTTTTCTGAAATTCAAAAAACATGGACCAGCTTTTTTTTTACACAATAAAAAAGCTGGTTTTTCCCCCTTGGTACAGAAATTGGTCCTAGTATTATTTACTCTCTATTCTTACTTATGGGCGTATATAGAGAGTCCAACAATCTTATGGTTTATAATTATCAGTGTGGTCGAGTAGCGGGTGTGTCTTAAGTTTTCTTAACCACAAAAACCTATTGTTTTGTTTTCGCTTTTTCCTCGCCCCCTGAATACATTATCAGTACAGTATTTGGGGGATTTCTCATAGCTTATGCCTTGTGGGTTAGTCTCGTATGCTTCTTGCAGCGGTGAAAGGATGGAGCTAGAGACGACCACTTCAAATTAAACTTGAAGTAGCATCAGTGTAACTAAAAAGCATGTACGGACAATTAGCCCACTGAATTTACGCACGCGCATCCTACACTACAAGCACCTTCGTGAGACTGAGCCGACACATGCATCTTGGTTTTGACAAAGTCACGACAGGCGTACTCGCTATTGATGGGCATGTCACTTACCACTAAAAAACACCGATTAAATGCAGCTAAAAACCCATGCTAAGTTTAAGATTTGAATCTTATATTAGACCGGTTTCACCACAAGAAACGTAACCTTATGGATAGTTCACAAAATTACAACATTTTACCATATCTCTTCGTATTCGAAAACATGATTTTTTGTTTCTTAGTCGGCAGACATCACCAACATGATCACGCTCACACAAATTATTCTTCTTCTTTTGGAGGATCCACGCAAATCATGCATGGATAACTCAGTCGGCACTGCAGACTAATCAATCAGCTCCTACGTGCACTCAACGTCTCTACGTTCAATAATGCCTACTATACCAAGAGGAAGAAGACGAGCAGCGGAAACAGCAACACTGTCATGTGATTCCAAGACCAGAACAAGCTATCTCTACTATATAATATGTCTTCAGGTGATGGTCCGTTTTTCACTTTCCGATTTTACCCTTGTGCTGCTAGGTTAATTACCCACAACTGCCACCCATAAGTTAGATACCCCTTCGTTTTTTTCTGTCCGTCAAACGCTGAGCCGGCCTCCACACACCGCCGACATGACGGCAACGGGATCCTCCTCCGTACCTTGGTGGTGGCCAGTGGCTACCACTCCGTGATCCACGTCTCCCCCCTCCACCCTCACCGACCCCATCTCCTTCCTGGCTTCCACGACAATCTATGCGCGTGGGGGGAGGAGCTCAACAGCGTGAGCACGGTGGTGGCAGAACAGCTTGGCCGTGCCCATCCATGGCTGCCGCACGGGCCGTGGACGAGCAGATGCTCCATGCGGCCAGATCGCGTTGGTGGTTATCCCAAGTTCGGTGAGCTTGAGGGCAAGATCCTTGTGGTGATTCTCGTCCTAGAGCTCCAGGCTGCTGGAACCGCTGATCCGGTGAGCAATCAAGATCTCCATCGTGGCTGTGTGGATGAGGGGATATCCTAGACGGCAGGGTGCGGCGTCTCCTGCTGATTTCCAACATGATTTTGTACATGTTCGCTGGTTCATGAATCTGAATGGTTCATGATTCTGTACATGTTCGCTCGTATACACCTTATGTTATTGAAATTCTTCATGAAATTTGCAATACTTCAATACATTTTTTTTGCACGGATTGGTCCCAACCGTGTGTTCTTAATGATGGGTTCATCCACTTTTCAAATGTGTGCTGATTTGTTATCAAATACGAAATTAATCAAAACCTATTTTGCTCTACTTCGAGTCATTCCTCGTCTTTTCCCCGTAGCAAAGCACGGGTATTGTGCTAGTATATGTAGTACATGCTGCTGCAACAACACATGTGACGTTACGTGCCAACCTCCCCGGTCTGGAGCCAGACACGGAAACTTTGTCCGACCCAAAAACTCATCATCGAATGAATATCATAGACATGCATGGACCGATCGATGGACGTGGTCGCAGGCACGTAAACGTCTATGTACAGTGTACATGCAGCGGGCGGGACCCTTCGGTGTTGCCGGCGGCCGGACGGTGCGTGCAGCGCGCCGCCATTGGCGTCGATCCGTGCGTGCAGTCTCCGATCGTACGTACTACCATCGCTCCGTGGATGCATGGCACCGTGTGTCATCGGAGCTCCTCGTCGCCGTCCTCGTCCGGGAAGGCGCAGGAGTTGCCGCCGCATGTGCTGGCAGCGACGTCGGTGACGCGCAGCCCGGTGTCGTACACCCCGCCGGCCGCCCACTCCGCGGGTAGCACCGCGCCGTCGGACCGCAGCCACTTGCCGCCGGAACCCGCCGTCACGACGATCCGGAGCCGCAGCGGGCCGGCCGGCGCCCGCGACGTGCGCCACAGCCCCGGGGACCCCTCGCGTCGCGTCATGTACTGCCATGTAGTCAGCGACGGCGCAGAGTCGCTGTCGCCGTCGGTGACAGCCTGGGCGACCTCAACGGCGGCGATGTCGGTCTGGCCGCCCTGGTAGAGGAACCGGAGGGCGAGGTGGCCTTTGCTTCTGACGCTCGTCTCCTCCACTTTGACCGCCAGGTTCTTGCCCCCGTACACGCACGGCACCCTCCTGAAGTCTACGTCGACGTCGAGGTTTGCGTCCGTCAGGCTCATGAGCCGATCACCGCCATCGGGATGAGGAGCACCGTGGCTGGGCGTGTTGATCATGGCGGCGAAGGCGTCCTTGGTGAGCAGGAACCTCACACCGCCGTTGGCGCCCGTCCTGTTCGTGTCCCGCACGTCGGCGACGACGACGACCTTGACGCCGTCCTCCGCGCACGCCGTCCGGCCCCTGCACCTGAGCTGGTAGCACGTGCCGCAGGCCTGGCCGTGGCGGAAGAGGCCGGCGCTGACGGCGGCAATGTGGAACCCGCCGTCGGCGAGCTCCGATGGTACCGCCGTCCCCGGGCCGTACCCGCAGGCTGCGCCGGCGAGGACGCCGGCGTCGGGAGGGAGGAGAGACGCGGTGGAGCGTCGCGGGCACCAGCCGCAGCGGTACGACGTCGAAGAGGAGGAAGCGCGCGGGTCCGGCGCCGAGGCCACCGCCAGCTGTACCTGGACGACGGCGGCCACCGCGAGGAGGATAACGGTCAGAAGCCGCTGCTGCTGCACGCCGGCCATGGTGTTAGATGTAAACGCAAGGAGCGAGCTTGGCCTCGTACGTCCTGGCAATGGATCGATGGATAAGACAGCGAGATTTGAGAGGGTTAGAGAGCTAGGGGATGGGTGGTTTAAGAGAGGGCGAGCGGCGTGGGGACGGATCACGGACGTGGGGGGCATGACGCGCGAAGAATTGAAGAAGAATAAAACCGAAGAACGAGTACGATCACGGGGAGATCTCTCTCTCTCTGGTGCATGCGCGCGCCAGGCCAAGAACAGTCGATCGTCGCGTAGCTAGTTGGCGAGTGCGCGCGCGAGACTTTGAGCGTCGTGCCTGATGGCGACATACACGATGGATCGATCGGTGGTTAAGTGCATGTCGCTGTAGTAGAGAGGGCCGCCATTTTTATCTTGACCGCTGCCCCGTGATCCCTCCTAGCTTGGAACATTCATGCACGGGAGCAACTAGCCATATGTGTACACCTTATAGTTTCTTCATGGAATTTCAACTTTAACCCTCTAATTGTACACTTGTCTCTACTTATAATTTGTGACACTAATTACCCTATCTAGTCAAAATTTGTATAGTTTATCTCTTTTAGAAACTTTGTATCATCTTTTGTTCTGTTGCATGTCCGTTAGGTAATGTGTGGGGTTAGGGCGTCTCCAATGTAGAAATAGTGAGGCGTGAGGGCCATAAGCGATAAAGTTGTCTTAAGACCTGACCTTATACATAGCAGCACTCGACCATAGCGTAAAAAACATAAGACCCGCCCACACCGGTATGGCCGAGCGATAAGGAAAAAATACAATTATTTCTCTCTCATCTCTCCGTATCACGCGGCATGCGGTTCTTCTCCCGCGAGCTCGAGGAAGCGCTATCTCAGGAGAACTGCAAATTTCTTCAACCCAAGATGATGACGAACATACAACTAGATCACAAATAATTTCAGCTTCTTCAAGAGAAAAACATCGTTGAGGATGAACACATGAGCAGACCACATCCAGTGAAAAACTTCAGATCCTCCAAGCCATTAAAAATCCTTAACACGTTGGGAGAGACACGCACATACCAGCACGGCTGCTATCCACTCGTTTGATGCTCAAAACGTAGAGGCAGCCAGGGCCAAGGGCCTCGTCTGGAGCTCCTTGTGGGCAGACCCAGCGCGGAGGAGGACCATTGAGGAATCCGCGACGACGTCTGTGAGGAGGGCCGCCACGTCCAGCGGCTACCGCGACCGACGGCTGCGACTAGATCCGCCATACCCAGCGGCGAGGGATGCGCCCGGTCCGAGCCTGGAGGTCGCCGCGTTTGGTCGCCGCCATCAGTACGGAGAAGCTCGATTTGGGGATTTCTTCTTTCTGGATAGGGTGCGGGATGGAGAGTTCGGTGGAAAAAAAAAGGAAATCTGACAATTGGGGCCCAGCTCGCCCTTAAGCATTGCGGAAGTTTTAATCGGCTATAGCACAAGCGGTGGGGCCCAGCCTATTACCTAGATGAAATTTAAGCATTGGAGACACCCTTATGTTTGCGATTCCAAAATGTCAGGACGACAATGAGGAGTGAAAATAAATGAACAAGATTGATTGCCTATGATGCCCTTCGTCTAGCCTTACATATTTTGCCGCGCCACATCGGTCTAACACGTCCGTCTTATCTAACAAAACATTCAAAATGGTTCAATGGGGGTAAAAACCATGTTCAAATTTTCTAGATGGAGTATTTCAGTAGAAAATTCTCAATAAATTGGGTAATACGTGTCACAAACGCACAACTATGAGGTAAAAACTTTTTATCACGGAAACTTGTGCTCCGTGGTAGGCTAAATGAGCTGGCACAAAAATACATTTGCCTTCGTGCAGGTAACGAAGGTAGTCATACCTTCACTTAAAATGTTATTTTTTTTAATTCAAAATGTATAGACTAATAAAAACATGAGCATGTTTAGGACCGCCGGCTTTAACTCTGACGCTATGCTGGTATGTTTTTTTTGGCGAAGACAGCAAAGCTGCCTTCTTTTGTATTAAGGGGGATAGAATCAAAGTCTTACAAGAATAAAATTACACTGGTAGCAAGTAAAGTAAACCGCACAGCAGCAAAAGTATTTACAATGACCGAACTTTGCTCAGTCATCAAAAAGCAGGGAGTGAAACACTAATCTGGTTCGCGAGGTCTCCGACCCAGCGCTCCAACCTTCCGACGTCCCGCCTGGCACCAAACTCCAGCTTCCTCAACCACCTTGGCGAATACATCATTAACTGAAGTCGAGAGATTGTTGAAAGTACGGGCATTGCGCTCCTTCCATAGCGTCCAGCAAACAAGGGTGAACACGGCGTTGAGAGATCTTGCCATCGTCTTGGGTCGGTTGTTGACCTGCTGTAGCCACCAGGAGCCGAGATCAGAAGCTTCATCCGGTCTTGGGTTCAGCGTGAACTGCATCTTTAACTGAACGAGTTCCCAAACCTGCCGCGAAAACGGGCAGCGGAGGAAGAGGTGCAGATGGGATTCATCAGCCATCCGGCAGAGCTTGCACACAGGGTCACAGTGATTTAGGAATGTTTTGATGGCTCGCCTTCGAAGTTACCATTCAATGATTTAGGAATGTGTCATGGTATTGGTTATAATTAAATTTAATGTGCAGTTAAATTATCACCAACTCTATATGAAGCCAGATGAATATGGGTTATGAATCGGGCAGAGGCTTTAAATTGTAGAAAATCTTTTATAGCCGAAATTGGTTGTCTTGTTGACAGCATAGGTTTTGTCCTTTCTGGACTTTGCCACTGCATGCATTCTTTCTTGGCTAAAAACCATAGGTCTGTCTCTTTTGACACTCATATACTTGGAAAGGAGGGAATTGCTAGTACCAAATTCAGTGTTGGAGTTAGCTATTGAAGCCGGTTTTTTCGTAAAAAAATAAAGAACCCACCAAGTATTTGTTATTTGTGGCAGTAATAAATTGAAAACAACATCTAAAAGAAAACAACCGACCGCGGTAACAACATGTTGGAGTCCCTCGCTCGGTTTACTTCTGAAATGACTTCGGCATGTTATTTCGGGTCGGCTCTATTTTAGAACTTGACTCCAGAATTATCGGTCCACTATACATGGCCTCTGCATCAAACTATAAGGGTTATACCTGACCCCCTTGCTACACCGGCGATGTAATCGATAACCGCGCATCTCCTTGCCAACTTTATTCCCATATTAAAACCATATATGGGTATTCCCATGTTTAACCAAGTGAGGGTATTCCCCTCTTTTCATTTTTGTCTTCCCTTATTCCATCTCACCTCACATCACTAAATATTTTTCCCCATGCGTAGAAGAAAGATGCATGGGACGAGTCTTCTCAATGTTTGCTTTGTTTGCCCCTGCCATTTTAGGTTTCTCCTGCACAACCAACCGAGGTTGCAGAAGAGTTAGTTCTGAAAGTAAAACCGACTCCATTATTAGCTGGTTTTGAAGACATCCGCAACCGAGGGTGCATAACCGGATGAAATAACATGTTTTGCTTCTCACGCTTTATATATTTGGTTATTTATTACACCGATCGTGTTCCTACATCTAGGCTCCGAACGGGAGTCTGGTTTTTCTGAAAATTAAAATAAATGTGGGAAATTTCAAACCATCCCCAAATTACAAAAATATACGAAACTACTCCCTCCATCACAAAATACAAGGCACCCATTAATTTCGCTGGTCAACGATGTATAACTTTGACCATAATTTGTACTTATAATATTACCTCAGATTTAGTATAAAAACATATGAAATGAAAGATATTCGCAAGACGAATCCAACTGTACCATTTATACGTTCTTGATTTACGTAATTTATCATATATTAATGATCAAAATTGAGCATCGAAGACCAGCATAAAAAAATTAGCGCGCCTTATATTTTGAAATGGAGGGAGTAGGATGTATGTGGGTGGTGGGCACCTACGTACACTAGGCTGCAACGGTTAAAGTACACACACGGGCTCAAGTATGAACAGCTCCACAGTAGTGCTGTGCTGGTGGGGGGCCGCGCAGGAATGCATGGAAGAAGACTACAGGCAAACGAGGAATCTCCGGAACAGACGGACGGACGGCCAGCCGGGATGACGGCGACACTAGCTTAGCCGTGTTCATCCCATGCCACGCGTGACACTAATGGCGCATGCATTAGCCTCGCCTCCCCTGCACAGGGGTCAAGGCAAACAGAAATTCCAAACTTTCAAGCAACCTATATATAATTAGCAAAACCGAGCTACTTATGGTATAGTACCCAAGACAAATGTCCTTTCAAAAAGCCAGTGGTCAGGTTTCTCTCACTTCTTGTTTTCAGAAGTATATATTTGTGGTATTTCAAGACAGAATATTTGGCGTAACAATTCTATTCAGTAAAATAGGTGTTACGAGATCTATCATTATTTATATTTACCGTTAAAAGAATAGATTTATCAGGGTCAACAGGATCCATATAGCGATGTATGAGGCCATCTGTTTACAGTGTGCCTACAAGAAAATTGCGGTTTTGCAAACCCAAGAAAGTTTTTTGTTCGTCCAAATTTTTTACGGTTTCACTTTTATGGGATCTATTAGAGATGCTGTGAGTACACCTGACCAGAGTAGCATGTACGTCTCGTTCGTGCATGTCTCCCACAATCACAATGGTCACAAGCGCAAGAGGCCACGAATACTATGCGCTGGTAGCTGCGTGGTCAATGGCCGCCATGATGGAATCACGATCTCCATGAATGTGAAGTTACTTACCTACTTATAGAATATTTTGGACATATTGCATATATATTAGAGATTGTGCACAGTACAAAAGTCCATCTATCGTCGAGACCTAGAGGGACGAATGTACCATTTTGGACCATTACGCCCATAGCCAAAATCTGGACCGTTAATTCACCTATCTGGAGATTCGTGCTAAATATACTGAATACTACTAGAATGAAACAAGGTTTGTTGTACCCGCTTTATATAACTTAGCAAAAAGATTGAAAATACATTTGTAAGGTTTGAAAACATCACACACATGTATAATGATTTGAAGTTTAAATGTGTAAAGTTTCATAAACTAATATGACTATTTTGTCAAGTTTCATGAAAAAAAGAAAAAATAGCACTACAATTTAAGCTTCAAAACTTATAATGTAACACTCTCGTCATTACTTAGGTCATGAATAGTTGTATAATTTATCGAACTTTTTTGAAACTTACAAATAAGTACTTTTTTTGCTAAGTTTTATAAAATAGGTTTCGATGTACCTAGCTTTCAAATATCTGCTCCACGAAATCATAAGCAGACATTTGGCTAAGGTTTTGAGAGCATGCGTCCCTCGTGCACCTCGGTGTGGTGTCGAATGTCCTCCTTTGGCGTTGAACGCCCGATAGCTAGCATTCTTCCAAGTCTTGCTACAAGGTCTTTTTTGAGGATCAGTAAGATGGAGTTCTTGGAAGCTAAACTAGAAGTCATTTGTGCCACTTCGGGTAGAGTTTCTTCCTCTGGCTAGCAATGCGAAGACATGTGTTGGACGGCGTCAAGGTACGAGGTGTTGTCCTTGATCTGATCCACTGCTTCACCTCCCAATGATGGGGACACTTTCGTTGATTGGTGGCAGCACACCGTCCGATTTGTCACCAAACCAGCTAGGAAAGGCACCTCGTCAATGGTTATGCTCACGACTTGGTGGATCTGGAAGCACCACAATGCGGTCATCTTCGGTGTCACGCTGCCCGACGTCTACCGTTGTTCTCCACTGTCCGGGCGAAAGCCCGTTATTGGGCAACTGGGCAACATCGTGTGAAGGGGCTAGCGAAGCTGCTTCCGGGGACCTATTTGTAGGGGCGTCATGTTGTATTCTCTAGTGTTGCCCTTTCTTGGGTTTGCACACAAATCTTTTTTTCATTAATTCATCGAGACACAAAGCTTTTGCGTTTTCTCGGAAACATGTGTCCCTAGGTTCTAAAAATTTATAAATACATGCAGAAAAGACAAAAGTGGAGAATGGAGACCTAAAGAAGGCATAAAATCCAGCCATTTGGTTTTTCATAATTGGCCATCCATGTAGAATATTTGGCACGAGATTTGCATCCAGTTCGAAATTTAAATAAAACAGCTGTTCTGAGATCGACCTTGGCAGTTGAAATAAGAAATTAATCAAAGATGCAAGTAGATCAACAAGATTGATCCATATAGCGATGTTCGTGCCTGCCATGAAGCACTCCACTCGTGGATGTAATCCATGTGCTAATTAGAAACTGGCACACACCCATAATTTAATTCCACGGGGCATATCGTCATCTCTCAAACGGTTTGCAACTCTACCAACTGCTATAAAAAAAATCCGAGCTGTCAAGGATTTGATGCTTGAATGTTGCTCCTGGCGGATTTGACGCTCGAAGTATTTAAATAGGAAGCTGTCCGTTGTAATAATAAACCGCAAGTGTACTAGGTAGCTGCGATCCACTGCACAAAGAAATGACTAATTATAAGCTATGGATGGAGCGTTTTAGCAGTTTAATTAGCTTGTGAGGTAATTAAACGGCCAGGCCATGCTACGAATGCACACAAAATTTACGAAAAATGTGGCTCCAAATTGCACAGCCAGAGGAGGTGTTGACAGAAGGATCAACAATGGCCGCAAGCTAGGTATCTTTGGGCTTGGACCAGGGACATACATATACATGAACATGATGAGACGTGAGACTAATGCAAGTGGCCACTAATGTGCACTAGCTAGTTTCAAGTGTGGCCGCCATGATGGAACCACAATCATGCAGCACGCACCACTTGCATATATGACATCACATACATATGTGTAGCACCACATATGTGCCTAGAAATAGTAAAGATCCGATTTGATCAATTCCAAGTACGACGTGCCTGCCATGATATGACTAAACTGTCTAATCTAGCTGCTAAGAACTGGCATTTACAAGTTTCGCGAGGGCTGTTGGAGAACAGATCACCATTATACACTAAACCATCTCAAGTAGTACTCTATAAACAGCGATGGTTTAACATTCAGACAGATTTGATATGATCTCTGAATAAGGAAAACAACGAGACAAAATCAACGCTAATTCTTCGAAGGAAAATTTTCGCAAGTAGCGCAAGGGGAAAATTTCTGTCCCAGATACAACTGGAAAAAGATATGCAGCACACAAGAGACAAACCAGGGCATCGATCAGCACAGCAATTTCAGCCTAAAACCCTCCATTCATCTACCACTACAGGAAACTTAGTGGACTGTAACAGTGCATGCAAAAAACTGAGATAGCTGAGGATTAAATCAGTTTCGTTACATCCCCAGACCAGCGGCTTGGGTGCTGGGATGTGTCATCCTGCGGACGAGGATTACGGTAATGTAGCGTATGGATTGTACACCTCTCATACGACTTCCCTGTGTTCAAAATGTGCATTCGATTGTGACATGTATCTCAACCTCGCGTCAAAAAGGGATCAGCTAGCTGGGTTAGTTAGTCCACCCTGTCGATTTCCCTAGTCCTTGCCGAAGTCCGCCTTGTAGTCGGCGCTGGACTCCAGCTTCTTTGCCTCCGCGATCTTCCTCACCCCTGCAAACGTTCATGTAGCAGAATATAAGACCCTACGCTGAATGGCGCCGATGTGTCTACATTCGACGAGAAAAGCGCAGGCAGGCTGGCAAGACACCAACGCACCTTCATGAAGTCCTCGTCGATGGCGTAGTCGCGCTCCGCCCGGATCGCCGCCATGCCAGCCTCAGTGCACACGTTGCGCATGTCGGCAGCGTTGAATCCCTGAAATCACATTAGAGGGTTCAGAAGAGGAACATTCCGTGCACTGTGAGGTTTTGCCTAGGTGAGACGAAGAAGAAGAGTTCACCTCTGCCAGCTTGGCGGCAGCCTCGTAGTCGATCTCGCCATGCTTGGCCATCCCAGCCGCGTGGATCTTGAGGATTTCCACCCTGGCCGGCTCATTGGGGAGAGGGATCTCGATCTTGCGGTCCAGACGCCCGGGGCGCAGGAGGGCAGGGTCCAGGACGTCCGGGCGATTGGTTGCCATGATCACCTTCACCTGAATGTTTAACAAGGGAAGGAAATATGTTTAGACAAAAAAATTCAGAAGCACCCACAACAAGTAAATGCATTGTACAAACTAAGTTTATTATCCAAGCAGTGAGTACAAACAGCAATGTCATTCCTGAAAAGTTCAGCAAATTTTGAGGTAAAAAATAAAGAATTAAACGTATTGGGCCAAGTAGACAGAATTTTATGCAACCAGTAGATACAAACAGTAATAATATTCCTCAAAGTTAAGCATATTTTTAGCTAAGAAATAACCAGCCACAGACATAAAAGGTTCAGATTCAAATAATTTAAAATAACTAAACATACGTCTAGAAACCATTTGAACGGAAATGTCCTGCATGCATGAAAGGTCTGAATGCAATATAAATGTTTCAGCAAAGAGCCATGGACTCTAGCAATAGAAATATACCTTTCCAAGTTCATCAAACCCATCTAACTGGTTTAGCAGTTCCATGAGCGTCCTCTGGATCTCACGATCAGCACTTGTGCCCTCACTGAATCTTCTTCCCCCAATTGCATCAATTTCATCCATGAAGATGATGCATGGCTGGGCAAATAAAATGGGAGCAGCAACAATTTAGCAACTAAGCTGGGACGACCCTCGCTGTTGATATTTGTTTTAGAGATAAGTGCAACTGTAGTCCGTTATCTATCGAGTATAACAATATATCGTTTATTATTGTTGATGATAAACAGACCTAAAGAAATTAAAGAAAAAAAATGACCTTTTCATGATGCTCACACCGTCACACGTAAGTTACTGAATCATAGAGCTTTATTAGGTGAAGATGAAAACAGGTCGAAAGAGGCGCTAACTTACCTGATGATCACGTGCATAGGCAAACATCTCTCTTATTATTCGAGCACTTTCTCCAATGTACTTATCAATGATAGCACTTGAGACAACCTATTGCACCCAATACAGATGAGTAAGAACATACAGTTATATATAAAAAAGGGAGCAAAACTGCTGAACAATCTAACATAGCACACCTTCATAAAGTTGGCATCTATGTTACTTGCAAGAGCCCTTGCCAGCAGCGTCTTCCCTGTGCCAGGTGGGCCGTAGAGGAGCACTCCCTGGAGCCAAATGGTTGTTAGCAAACATTAACTCTAGTTTAATAGCTCCAACCTATCGGAACGAAAGGAATGCAGGCATATGCGTTGATGAATATATATACCTTGGGTGGCTTGATCCCAACTCGGATGAACAGTTCAGGGGTCGTCATCGGAAGCTCGACGATCTCCCTAATTTCCCTGATTTGGTCAGATAGCCCGCCAACAGCAGAGAAGCTGACATTCCCTGGATCCTCATGAATCATGTTGAACACTAGTGGGTTCACCTGGGAGAAAGTAGAGAATGGTAAATCAAGTCCTCAACAGATAACATCTTCCGGCATTTGAGTCAACCAATATAGAACATAGTAAACTGCAAGAACAGATAACAAATGTTCTCAAACAGGGCGATACCTCGCGCGGAAGAATGCGTACGATGGTAAGGGAGGCCATGTCGAGACACACACGCGTGGACGTTGTCAAGTTCTCCGCGTTCAGCTTACTGCGACAGTTGACAAGGTATCGAGGGCCGGAGCTAGCCTTGACGATAACTGCAAGTGAAAGAACACCGACTTGTCGTCAGCAAGGGCCAAACAGCGAACACAACACAGGTTCGATGAAGGTGGCAATTCACACTCACAGCGCTCATTGTCAAGCGGGCGCAGCACCTCTCCCACATGCTGGCCACAGCTCTGGAACGCCTTGACATGGTCCTCAGCCTTCTGCAAATCCTTCTTAGCCTTCTTCAGCTCCTGGCGCCCTGCAATGGCAATGCGAGTCAAACACCATAAGCAGAACAGAACCTGAAAATGGCAGGATACATTTGTGTCTCCAGCAAGCAGAAATGCAGAGACGAAATTAACAGGAGTATGAACAGACAGTGCTAAAAAGGCTACTACTTGCATTGCATCGTACAAGCAAGCAGATTGCACAGTAGCACATAAATACTCAAGCGGAGAAGAGCTGAGACCAAATTAATTGGTGCATGAACGAGCAGTCCCAATGTAGTCGAATTCCTACCACCAATCACTGGAGCACCAAAACAATCACAGCAACCCTAGTAAGATTCAGCGCAAAGCTGGAGCTTTCCATGAGTAAACGTCTCCAAATCCGAAATCTACCAAATAAACAGCGAATTTTAATTTTGAAATAAAGTCCTTGTTAGCCTTCTTCAGGTCATTGCGCATTGCAATTGCAAAGTGTGTCAAACCTGACAATGGCATGATGCATCTGTATCTCCAGCAAGCAAAATGCACAACAGTAAATGGTCAGAGAAAGAGCTGGCATCATGTACAATCATAATTGGTCATTACATTGAGCAACATATAGTAAAAATAGAATCATTCCAACAAAAAATCACCATAGCATAGAACACAAACATAGCAATCAGATTGCAGAGTGGCAAATGCTCACGAGGAGCAGAGCAGAGCTGGGATCAAATTAACAGGAGCATGAATGTACAGTCCCAACGAAGGAGCATCAGCATTTCGCTGGCAAACGGCAGCGCTAAGAGAGGCTACTGCTTGCCTCATGTGCTAGCATCATAAGCACTGCACTGGAGAACATAAAAAATAAACTACCCTGATTGCTACCACCATATATAGCAACGAATTATCATACCAGCAAGTTAGCAACCCTAGCTAAGAATCAATGCAAAAAGCCTCAGCCTTTCATGAGTAAATCCTGTCCAAATTCGGAATCTACCAACCAGACATGGTAATTTAAATTCGAAACAAAAATCAGGGTTTAAGCACGCAAATGCTGCTACTTGCATGATGCACTACATCAAAACATTGCATTGAACAACATAAATTAAAATAGTACCATTACAATGAAAAATCACCGTTGCAAGCAAACAAGCAAGCGGATTGCACAGTAGCAAATAAATGCTCAACCCGAGCAGAGCAGAGCAGAGACCAAATTAACAGGAGCATGGACGAACAGTCCTAACGGAGGACCTCGTCATCCTTTTTCGCACAAAATCGGCAGCTAAAAATGATACTACTTGCATCGCATCGTGTACTAGCATCGTAGCATTGCATTGAACAACACAAAAGGTGAAGCACTCTGTTTCCAACCCGAAATCAGCATAGCACCGAACAAATCACAGCAACCCTAGGTAGATTCAGCGCAAAGGCCCATCTTTCCGTGAGAAAATCGTGTCCGGATCCGGAATCTACCAGCTCGACAGCGAGATTTAATTTCGAAAAAAAAAACAGGGGTTAAGCACGCGATTAGCGCCCAAAAGGGCGAGGTTTTAGCGGCCCAAAACCCCAACCGAACCAAACCAATCCCTGCGGAAACCCACAATCGGCAGCAAAGAAAATCCGGCGGGTCTAGCGCAGGGGTTGATTCCTCCGCTCGTTCGCCGGCGTCGCGAACTGGAGCAGAGGGACGCCGTACGGGCTAGGTTTTACGCCCAAATAAGCACCGGCCATTGCGGCGGCGGGGGAGGAGGAGGTACCTGTGGTGACGAGCGACTCGAGCTCGCGGCAGTTGAGGAGGCTGGCGCGGTGCTTGGCGAGGGCGGCGCGCGGCGTGCGTCGTCGTCGATGGCGGCCATGGCGTGGAGCGGAAGCAGAGCCTCTCCTCGAGTTGGCCGCGGCGGAAGTGGAGTGGACTCGACCCGACCAGGTGTTCTTAAGCTGGTTCTGCGGGTCGGAGTGGGCCGAGGTATGGGCTTTCTGGACTCTGCTCGAAATTCCCGTGGGCTGCATGCTACCGGCAGGCCTCTTGTAGTATAATATTTTGAATGTGTCGATGCCTTCTTTCTCCTGCATCGACCAGCCGTCCAATTTTGCATAGAGTACTAAGAAAGAATCAGTGCATGAATTTTGTTTGAAATGAGATGGGGTTTAAATACCATATGAGTAAATGGAAAAACCCAAGTATAGGTAGATTCAGGTTCCGGAAATGGAAAATGTAACAACGTAGAAAAAAGTCATGCTCAAGAAACCTAAAGTTAATGTTGAAGAGTCGTTTTGCGGAGGCTTGAATGAGGGGGATAGTACACAGGCTTAAGGAATCTCGTAGGAAACTCATCATTGATCGACATGGGGTGTTCTTCCCTGCTCCTGATCAACAATCACATAGCCCATCTATGAGCGCCAACGTTGACTGACCATACCCCACAATCCCGCAGACGGGCGCTACGGAGCTACCGTGACAGACGTCTCTCCTTCCGCACAATCGCCAAGGCTTCGATGCTTATGGTAGCAGGCTCGTCCACGCTGTGGCTAAACATTTACCGTCTTGTGTTAAGAAAATTATATCTATATAGTGTCTCGTGGCCGTACGGAAGCACCTAGGAAGAAACAAGGGAGCGAGCAGCAAGAACAACCTTGATTAGCGACGAAAGCATGTATCGATGCATGCATGGGAGCAAATTATTTATTAGGCAGGAACATTTACATTTCTTTGGAAGCTATTCTCTATTTCATTAGAAGCATTTGCTTATTCTTATCCAAACAATTATTTATGTTGTCCGAAGCATCTCTCTGGTCGACAAAAAAAATTATTTTGTTCTAAGCATTACTCTAATCTATTTTAACACTTGTTTATTTTATTGAAACATTTCTCTAATTGAAAGAAACAAATCTCTACTTAGTTTGAAGCAGTTATCTAGTTAGTGAAAACAATATTTCTGATGCAATTCAAACAAATTATTACATTGAAGCTGATTTCATTCACGGTGGAAGCAAATTCTTCGGTGGAACGAAACATAGTTTTCTTGTGAAACCAATTACAAAATAATTTGTTCCATATCGAAGCAAATTCAATTACATCCGAAGCAAATTTGTAAAGCATTGGAAACAAAAATGAATAATTGTTTGATATGTTTACAACAACTATTTTTGGAATGAAGCAAAATTTAGTTGTAATGGAAGCAAAGTTCAGTTGCAAAGAATGCATAATAATTAGATAATATCGGAAACAAAAAAAATGCTTTCAAGAAAAGTCAATCTGGGCCTGAAAATTTGCTAATAGTCATTAGTTTCCTTGGAGACAGGATTTGTTTTCTAAAAATTCAAAAGAGTTAGATTAGGAAGCTCTGCGTATCAGGCCCTTATTTCACAAAAAAAATTGCTTACCACGAAAGCAAATCTGCATGGCTGAAACTTTTTTTTGTTAGTTTCCATCAAAAAGATGTAATCAAATCGGGATTTGTTTCCATCAAAACACGCAAAAAGGAAAGCTACGGATGCTAATTTCCATCGAAACATGATTTGTTTCCTAATCTTTTTGTGGAGCAAAGCTGGCATCACGGGCGTAGTTTCCCATCGCACGGTCAGGAGCTGGTCCGATGGGAAGCCATGTATCGGCTTCCGATTCCTAGCACAATAGAGAACTTGCCTGTGGCAAGATGGTTAGGTGGGTGGTTGTACCCCCAGCCCACCAGAGTTCAAACCCCAGGTTTGACGCTGGTGTTTCTCATTTAAGGCGGAATATTCTTCAGTGGGAGGCGACGTTCCCGTCGACAGCGAGGCGCCCGTGGTGACTTCGTCAATCTCAAGACTCGACCCGCCGACTCAGTCTCTCGGAGGTGCTCATAGGGGTAGGGTGTGCGTGCGTGCGTTCATAGGGGTGAGTGTGTGCGCGTGTATATGAGCGCTTGCGTTGTACTGTGTTTCGCAAAAAAAAAAAAAAAAAAGATTCCTAGCACAATATAATCGGACGCCCTAAAGGCCTAAACCTAATCCTCTTACACCGAGGATCGATGGCTTCTCCTGCTCGCCTCATTCTAGCGATGCCGCTGCTGCTCTTGCTCGTGCTCCAGCACGCGGCGGCGGCAGCATCTGCTACGGCCACCTTCCCGGGCGACAGGGCCGCGTTGGCGTCCCTGAAATCCGCCGTGGCCGCGGCGACCATCCGGGCTTATTCCTGCCTCGCGTCGTGGGACTTCGCCCATGACCCCTGCACCACCTTCCCATGCGGCCTCCACTGCTACACGCCCCCCAACTCCTCCTACCAGCGCGTCGCCGGCGTCTCCCTCGACCCCGCGGGGTACTCCGGCACGCTCCCCGCGCCCGTCTTCGCGTCGCTACCTTTCCTCCAGTCCCTCTCCCTCCGCGACAACCGCTTCCACGGTGCACTGCCGGCGGGGACGCCGCTGCCACCGAGCCTACGTGTCCTCGATCTATCCGGTAACGCCTTCTCCGGTGAGATACCGGTGTCCCTCTTCACCCTCGCATCGTCGCTGGATGAGCTCGACCTCTCCAGCAACGCGCTCACCGGCCGGATACCGCCTGCGATCACGTCCCTGGGCGCCCTCACGCGGATGGAGCTGCAGCACAATAGGCTCGCCGGGAGCATGCCGCGGATGGGCGGTATGCGCTCGCTCGCCCACCTCGACGTGAGCAGCAACGCGCTGTCCGGCTCGCTGCTCGACGCGCTGCCGCGGCAGGTCGTGTCCGTCGTGGCACGCAACAACAGCCTCTCCGGGCCGCTGCAAGCTGCGGCCTTCCGTGCTCTTCCTGCGATGCAAGTGCTCGACCTCACGGGCAATGCGGTGACCGGCGCCGTCCCCGGCGTCGTGTTCGAGCACCCGGCGCTGGAGCAGTTGCGTCTAGGATCCAACCAGCTCGGCACGGTCGAGGAGCCGTCCGACGGCGGCGCGTCGAGCAAGCTCGTCGAGGTGAACCTCAGCGATAACAGGCTCACCGGGCGGCTGCCCGGGTGTCTCGTGGCGATGCCGCGTCTCGCGATGGTGGGGCTCGACCGGAACCGGTTCGTCGGAGGCATACCGGACCAGTACGCCGCTCGGGTCTCGGTGGACGATGTCAACGATAGGAGGGCCCCGTTCACGAAGCTGACGCTGCAAGGAAACTATCTCTGCGGAGCCCTGCCCAGGCAGATGAGACAGGTCAAGGCCGTGTTGAGCTTGGCGGATAACTGCTTGCTCAAGTGTCCGCACAAGTTCTTCTTCTGTCAGGGCCCCCCGCAGAAGAAGCAAGCCACATGTCCCAAGTGTGAGCCATGAAAACTTGTATACTCCTGCGGTAGATAACGCATTCAAGTGCGAAAAAGCGCTTCGTCGCACGCGCGACATGGCGCACGACATCCCCACCCGTGTGCTGGGCTTCGTGATTAGGTGCAGCGAAGTATTCCGCGTGGGCTAGTCGAGGGGAAAAGCAGTATAGCTGCGTATAGTTCAGAGATCTGGCCCACGAGGTACATGTACTGCTCGGGGAGATATATGGGCCGCGTTCTAGAGCTACGCGAGGGTGCTGGACAGCCCAGTCGGAACACATGCCGGTCTTTACGTACAGAAGGAAAAAAATTGATTGAAGGAAGTCAATTCCGGCGGCGCAGTCGGAACACATGTATTCACCCCGCACCGACCTAGTGGACCACACACGTTGTACATGGTCTAGTCATTTCAAACATTTACTGGAGTTGGCATCGCCCAACTAACACCGACACAAACCACGCGTGGCAAATGGTCAATACTTCTCCAATACTTTTTCGTACTGAACGCCACCACTGCTCATCCTCTTCCTGCAGCACAGCATTCATGCTCCTTCTCCATCCCCGCTCATCCTCAAGAACAGCTGCTGCAAGATCGGTGGGAGGCGCCGGGCGGGCATCTCGACGCTTGGTAGGGCGGCGCGGCGGGCGGCCGATCCAACTCCTTTCACCGCACGCCTGCAGCGCAGCATTCATGCTCCTTCTCCATCCCCGCTCATCCTCAAGAACAGCTGCTGCAAGATCGGTGGGAGGCGCTCCGGGCGGGCATCTCGACGCTTGTTAGGGCGACGCGGCGGGCGGCCGATCCAACTCCTTTCACCGCACGGCTGGGGGAGACGAGAAGGTAATTACCCCAACCAGAGTAGTAGTTTATAGGGTTATCTAATCCCACCCCCACCTGTTCATCCGCTGGTAACTAGGGCGAGTATTGCTAAAGTCATGTTTCCTTTTTTATAGATCCAATGTATAGCCCAGAGGTAGGATACCCTGTTGTGCAAAACGTTTCTCCGACGAAATCCAGCAGCGATCCAGCAATGGATGAGGGTGGGAGCGATTTGGATGACCCTGTTGAATCACTTGGTGCACCAGGGAGCCCCTCAATAACGTCAAGGTTGTCAGTCCAGAAAATCCATTTAGTTGTGTCCAAGTTCTGTAATTTCAAGCGAGCCATTGTCAAGGAAATTGGGTTCCACGGATTTCTGCAGACTCAGCCGTGGCAGAAGCTTAATCTGAGGTTGAGCGCGTGGCTGCTTGATAGGGTTGACGTAGACACATGTACACTAAACATAGAAGGTCAAGCTCCCACAGGAATATATGACCAAGATGTTGAAAGGATTTTCTCCATACCATGTGGGAAATCCACCATCGGTGCTGAAGGTCTGGAACCAGGAGATGCGTGTATCGAGTACACAAGGTTCGCGGTAACTAGGGCGAGTATTGCTAAAGTCATGTTTCCTTTTTTATAGATCCAATGTATAGCCCAGAGGTAGGATACCCTGTTGTGCAAAACGTTTCTCCGACGAAATCGAGCAGCGATCCAGCAATGGATGAGGGTGGGAGCGATTTGGATGACCCTGTTGAATCACTTGGTGCACCAGGGAGCCCCTCAATAACGTCAAGGTTGTCAGTCCAGAAAATCCATTTAGTTGTGTCCAAGTTCTGTAATTTCAAGCGAGCCATTGTCAAGGAAATTGGGTTCCACGGATTTCTGCAGACTCAGCCGTGGCAGAAGCTTAATCTGAGGTTGAGCGCGTGGCTGCTTGATAGGGTTGACGTAGACACATGTACACTAAACATAGAAGGTCAAGCTCCCACAGGAATATATGACCAAGATGTTTAAAGGATTTCTCCATACCATGTGGGAAATCCACCATCGGTGCTGAAGGTGTGGAACCAGGAGATGCGTGTATCGAGTACACAAGGTTCGCGGCCACCTTCAGTGACAAAGGCACCCATAGTCTGAAGGCAGCAGAGGCTTATATTAGTAGAGAGATCAACGAGGATTCCCCTGCGATAGGCCTCCGACCTGTCGCGGCCTCCTGCAGCTGCGGCTGCAGCTTGCAGCTCGGGTCCTTCTGAGACCGCGATGGCAGCGGTCTCGCTGCGCCCTCACCAGATGCCCCCGCCCCCGCCGGCTGTCGTCCCGGCCGGCTTCTCTCCTCGCGTGGTGCTGCTCCCCCCGGAGCCGCCGCGCCCGCTCCGTTCGGTGGTCGTCGGCGACCTCGGCACCTTGGCCGCCGGGCTGGTGGAGTCGGAGGCGCAGCAGGAGGCGACGCATGGGCTCGGGTCTCCGCTGGACCCGTCGGAGTTGGAGGATGATGCGGTGGGTTGGCAGGTGGTCTGCAGCAAGCGGCGTCCATCTCCTTTGCTGCCGCCCCGCTCTCCTTCTCGGAGAGGTGAAGACCGCGCCATGGCTTTCCGGCGGAAGCTGCGGGGTAAGTGCTTCCGCTGCTTCTCTCCCGACCATCGTGTGGCAGACTGCCATGGCAAGGTTCGGTGTCTCGGCTGTCGCCGCTCCGGCCACCGGGAGCGAGATTGCTGGCAACACCAGAAGCCCAGCCAAGCCAACCTCTGCCCCGGGTCGCCTGCTGCTGCCGGGTCGCCTGCTGCCGGTCCGCGCCGTCCTCCTCTGGATCGGTCGTGGGCTTCTGTTGCTGCTCCCCCTTCTCGAGTGCAGCCGATGACCAACCCTGGGTCGGCTAGTCTGGTTGCTGCTCTTGATGCAACGAGTTTGCGGGACGAGCTGCGGGGGTTGATCGAACCCCAGCTTCGGGAGATGACCACATCCCAGAGCAAGATGGAGGAGTCTGTGCAGGGGTTGTTGATGCGTCTTCGGAGTCTGTTGGAGCGGGCAGAGGAGGCTCTGGAGAGGCTCTCCTTGCCGTCGGCTGTGGTGCAGGTGGAGCCAACACCACCTCCTGATTGCGCTGACAGCGAGATCGTGCCCTTTGGTTGTGATCTTCCTACAACCAAGCAAGCGGAGCATAGGCGGGCAGAGCCACATGAAGGGGAGCAGGAGTTGGTTTCCTCGGCCCCAACCTTCATAGAATCCATCACCGCTCGCATCACTGCTCCTCTGCTATCTGCGGCTCCATCAACGCCGGCCACACCGATCAGGCGCCGCCCCAGAAAACCTGACCCGATGCCCACTCGCCAGGTCAGCGTTCGGCGGGCTGTCACATCCATGGCGGGGTTGAGCACGGTTGAGAAGGCGCGTCGTGTCCTACGCAAGAAATGGGGGCTGCCGGCGGAAGACGAAGCGAAAGGGGATGCCACAGAGGAGGTGCGGCAGCAGTGTTTCATGGACCTCTTCAAGGATCCGAAGACGGCGCTGGAGACGGAGGCGGTGAGGGCTCTGTTCAGCAGAGTGGGGTCTTCAAGATCCGTGGTCTCCAAGACTGCCGGGAGACGGGCTACCCCATCGACTGCGGCCCGGGCTGCCCGCGCAGCTGAAGATCTGGAGTTGGAGCCGCCTGTAGAGGCGCTTTCTCGCGAGTAGTTGTCCTTAGAGATTGGCAGCCTTCGCTGTCATTCTTGTTGTTGTATTTCTCTCTGTGTTTTTGCTAGATCCTTCCTAGCGTGTAACTGAACTACTTTCTATCCTCTAAATTGATTTGGCAGAACACCTGCCGTTAAAGCTTCAAAAAGATCGAGTGTTTTAAGATAGCGTTTATCATTTTCATTGTTGGACACATGTTAGCCCCGTCAGCGAAACATGATTATATCAGTATCGATTTCTGGGTTGCCCTCAACGACCCTGCCAGGGTCAAAGAGTGGAACTGGTGTGGGTATGTTCTCAAACATCTGGTGGCTGCTGTCAACAAGTTCAAGGCAGATGTCGCGAAGCGGAACTCCACTATACACCTTGTTGGTAACCACATTTTTCTGCAGGTGAGAGGATGTTTCAAATGTCCATTTTTTTTCATGGAGCTACATGAATATACATGTAACTTTTGCCACAACCTTGATGTTTTCCCGCAGATTTTGCTATTTGACATGCTTGAGTTGGGGCCGCTCTCGAGGAATGAAAATATGGTGCCACGCATCGGCCTGTATGATTATGAGGCCATGAAGAAGATTGTTGATATGATATCAATTAACCTGGGCGGTGACACATCATTCCATGGCGGCAATGTAAGTCTGAGCTAGCTTATATAGAACACAGAGTTAATTATGAGGCCATGAAGAAGCTTGTTGATATGATATGTGTTTCCTGATCTGTGTTCCTTACATTTTTTGTGTGCCTTTTTTTTTCATGACCAAATGTCAGTTCAAAAGAACACAGAGTATGGCCGAAGTCATGCCGGTTAACATACAGCAAGAGGCAGCAGCAACGCCGGCACATAACCAAGCTGTCCAGAAGAAGTCTCCTATGCTATGCAGTCCCATGTTGCGCTCCAGCTATGGCAAGACAGGCGCAAATGATTTTGCAAACCACATAAAGACAAAATACCCTTCCATTGTAAGGAACGTTTCCTTTGTGATTTTCTTTATCTTTTTGTTGCAACAAAACAACTGGTTTCTTGTTTTTTCTTATGCGGTGGGTACACGTGTCCCCCTTGTGCAGGCTGGAGAGAAGCTAGGCATTCTTCTTCGGGAGCACAACGCCCGATCTCTGACTAACATTTCGGAGATGCGTCAGACAAATCAGGTTGGGATGTTCACCTTCGTGGACAAGCTAATGGCATGTATAGCCGAAAACTGTACGTGCTGCAAGTCGGCCGGGAGACGCCAGTGTGTACTGAAGGTTCCGACAGCAATACAAGGTACAGGGTTTCACATGTTTTTTGCAGCAGCTCATGCAATAGTAGTTTTTTGCATCGCCATGTTTACATGTAATGGACACATTTTTTAAAACATGTATAGGTAACCCGTACCGCACCCCTGTCGCGAACAAGGATGGAGCCACACGTCATTTGAACATAGATCGTGTTGGTAAGCAACAGATTGTTCCAAAATGAAAGTAAACATGTATAGTTTTGTCACAGAACTTATCACGGGCACGTGCACCAATTAACTTGTTCCCTTGTCGAAACCTTACATTTCAGATTCATCCGAAGCTACCAGCCCATTGAAGCGGAGGGCAGCGGTAACGACAAGTGGCGGAATGAGTTCTGTTTCTGGCAAACAAAGGAGGATACAAGTATCGCAGCCACAGTTCGATGGATGCCAAGCTGGAACAAGAGTGTCATTCACTAGGAATGATGGAATAAAGCCGCCTACCCCTATGGCTGCAAAAATAATCGGTTTCATGGACGATATTGCTGCATCCGTTGTCACAGAGCAAGCTGAACTCAGGCTGCCCAAGGAGTTTGTTGTGTTTGGTCAAACAGCACGGGGCATACCACTGATGTCTGACATAGGGACCTGCAGCTTCGCTCGGTCGCCATGGTCTTTGGGATCATGCCCACCTGGGCCTCCGCGAACTGCAATCGCCGCCATACAGGATTGGATGGCCCGTGCGAGTGATTTAGTTCTAGAGAGGTAACTACTATGAAAACCGGGACACTTGTTCATATTTTTTATGGTTTGGTTTGCTTCAATGGATCCGTTAATTCTAACCTTCGGAAACAAAACACAGGCCATGGATTTTACACCCTACACCACGGTACGTGTCAGTCGACGGGAAATGCATTGTGGAGCAGCTAGTTCGGAAGCAACCGATTTGCCACGAGCTATTTGCAGTAATTATGCGCCGATATGGGCAGATGGACCGCGCGAACAGCAAAGATTCAGCAAGGATGCGGTGGCGCAAAATGGTAGAACCCGACTTTGCGGTAAGATTCGAGGAACACAAGCTTGGTTTCACTGGTATTGTTTTTCCAGGGTTAGCCATTAAGCTTCAATTCATTAAAACAGACGGCCGTCCTGTCGAATGCTGATCCGATGTCCGTCCAGTGCACCCACGATCTCTTCGCTGGATACCAAGCCGATTCAGAGATTGCGTCCACCCGCATGGTAAGTCTGTTTTTGTTTTCCCCACAAGATGCAAGTGTCCAAAGGTTTTGTTTTCCTAATATACCAACAAGTGATGCTGACCAAAACATTTTTTATTTTGCAGTGGCACATTCCGGTCATCACGGACGATGGATGGATAGTCTACATGTATGATATGTTGCGGAAACGCATTCAGGTACTGGACCCTTCTGTTGGTCCTACAGGATTCAGCACAGGTCGTGTGCAAATGCATGAATATATTTCCACCAAACTACTCGCTGCCTTCTTTCATTGCATAGAGAGGTTTTTCACAAGCTGGGTGTGTTCAGTTGACAATTGGACACGGGCTTTCCCAATAATTATGGATGACAATTTCACACGGTTAGTTCCACTAACGCAGCCACCCACCCATAAACGTGGGTCAAACATAAATAGCAAAACCTGCATCATTTCTACAAACTAGCTGAAGCGGTTAAATTTTTCATGTATGAACAGGGAGGAGTCAGGTCTGTGTGCAAGCTTCTTAGCAAAGCACTATGACGGTGACAAACTAGTAACACCGCTGAACAAGGTTTGTTTATTCTCTAATTAGTATTGCATATGTTTAGAGAGCAGCATGGCGGCGACATGCACTGGATCTAACTTGAAGAATTCTTGACAGGAGAATTTGGCTCTACACCAGCAGACCACACTATACGAAGTACTCCGGCTGGAAGGGAACATGTCAGACTTACCGGCGGAAGCTGTAGAGTCGATCAAAAATACGTTCTCTGGGTTGTGAGTTCCATCGTTGTTGAAGTAGGAGCAACAAAATTACGGCGAAAAGGCTGTACCAGTAAACCCAACCCATTTGCAGTACAGCCTAGAACTTACGTGTGCCGCACTTGAAATTGTGTAACTTTTTATGAGTACAATTGTAAACTTGTACCGTCGGCCTTTTTATTTCATTTTTTATGTTTGGGGTCAGGATCCCAATGGAGCCACCTTTAATTATCTGTCTCCTTCGTTTTTTTTAGGTGAGGAATTTCTTTGCACCAAACATTTTTGCTATTTGCTTCATAGTACTTTTACAGAGCAAGACATTCATAAACAAGCATTACGTAGACGATGTCGGAGATTAAGATAGGATTTAGTAACTGGAAACTGGAAACTAGAACCTGGGGTACTAATCACAGCTACGGTGCTAGGATTTAGTAACTGGAAACTGGAAACTAGAACCTGGGGTACTAATCCGATGCAAACTACTATGGATACACTAGGAAGGATCCATCTGCTACGATGCAAACAAGCACAGCTACCACAATCCACATTTTATTCGTCCGCGATCGCTCATTTAACTAGAAACTGCAAACTAGAACCTGGGAAACACTAAGAAGGCTGCAACCGCAACGATGCAAACAAGCACCGCCACCACAATCCGCATCTTCTTGGTCCGCAGCCGACCACGCAGCTCTTCGATCAGCTCGTCTTTCCACGCAAGGGTGGCGAGTAGAGTGTCAACAGAAGCTCTCAGCGAAGCAAGCTCTCTTTCCATTCCTGCGTCCATAGCTGGACCTGCTTGCTGATCCACTTCTTGGTGACCCTCATTCTCCAGCTCTCTAACTTTGTCACGTAGATCAATAAGCACCTGTTTGAGGAATGGATCTGCCAGTGCCCCGTCACGCCAACGGAAGAACCTGCATCCACCAGCGGCCTAGCCACAATTTTTGCATGTTAATCAACTACAAAAACACAAACAAATAGCAACCGAGGTAGTTAGTTAGCCGTACCAGCGGCGTTGCACAAGAGAAGTATCTACGAGCGGGGTTGTCGTTGCTCCACGAGATCCAGCAAGCAGCTTTCTTCCTCCCACGGCAGTCGCATTCCTAGGTAGGCAGGTAGGCCAGAGGTCCAACGCGGTACCTGATCGGTGATCTCTGGTCTCCGGCGGGCCACCTTGAGGTAGAAGAACGGGAGGAAGAGCTTGCCATGGGGAGGGGTGATTTGCTTCAGGTGGTTGGGGAGACCTGTGCTGCACACACGCGGACTGGCCATCTTATAGCCACGGATCACAACGGTCACATTGCCAGTCGGCCGTTGGCACAGTTGGATGGTCTTACCCAATGAATGCAACTGGTGGTATGGACAGGTGTTTTTTTTTCCCAACGGCCACATGTTTCGTTTGTTTGAATCGTGTCAATGGTTGGACCTGCGCCAACGCCACAAGCCAGTGGTAAAGAATGCAGTTCTAAAAAATGCTTTTTGTTTTTTAGGTTCCAACGCTAAACCAACAAGGCATATATATAATTATACAATACTTAGTAGGCAAAAGGGTGTCCAACGAAAGCTGCACGATCGTTACAGGGTTTTGGGGACTTGAATAATTACACATAAATACTAGTCAAAAGGGCGCCAAATGCTACAGCACCACTTCCATGCCCAACAGTCTACATATCTTTTGGGTAGTCTAAAACAAGCACTTGACCAAAATGTCGATACTTTCTACGTCGTTCATGGGACGCATCGCTACAAGATTCACTTGTTGGTAAACATGATGGGCGGACGCTTGCCGGTGTTCCCCTTCATCGCCAGAACTTCGTAAAATATCTTCTTTTTCTCCCTGGTAATGCGATCCTGTTTTACAAAACAAATACACACATCATCAACTAGTGTTTCATACGCTAGCAAGCAAAACGCGACTGATTTTGTTATACTTACAGAAGGCACTGGCCGAACCAAGGCATCCCCATCGTAGTGTTCTGCGTAGTGCAGCACATAAGCAGCCGACTCATCACTGCAAAAACAAAAAACACAAGTGTTTAGTATATCATGCGAGCGATAACACAGTAGGTTTCTGTGGGGTGTGCAGGCACCTCGCACATGGAACGTGCATGCCGATGTTGAACCTCGGCCTCCACTCTTCACAGTTTATCACCCACCCATCATCGATCGCTTCCCCAATCTCCTTGAGAGCATGCAGCATACTTCCGATGGTCGGACCATGCTTGCCGTGGTACTCGTCCTCACTCTCCATCGTGAAAACAGGATCTAGGACGTGGATAACCTTCAGCTGCCTGTCAAACATGTAGAGGCTCCAGGGGCCCTTCACTGGCAGCAGCACCATGATCTGTATGAGAATATATAATCCATCAACTCTAGGAAAATGAAAATCGATCAGGTACCCCTTCATTGGCAAGAAAAATGTATACGTACCATTCTGCACTTCCTCACTTCATAACCTATAATTGGAGTTGCAAACATGGAGAACACATATTGCTGACCATCACGGTCCACGGCCGTCGTATAGTAGAGCTGAAATTTGGTAGGAAACGAGTATCAATACTAGTAACAAGGGTTCTACGGATGACAGAATATGTTGACCATCACGTACTGCCAATTCCATTGGAGCTGGGCACCTCCACAACGCATGTCCCGGCTTCTTTTTCATCATCTCAATATCCTTCTCGGCAAATGAGCGCCATGCCGCCGACATACCATTGAAAAGCAGATCATGGGACGCATCAAAGATGATCTTCATCTTCTTTCCATCTAGGACAAGCGGGTGGGCGTGTTATGGATGAACCAAGTGCTGTAACACAAGAGAATAGGTCACATTCAGAAATCACAAGAACAATTTGTTTTTGTTTTCAGGAAAAATACACCAACCCGCTCATGTCTTCGACATAAGTCATTGCAGTATCGTAGAATTCCAGAGAAACATCTTCAGGTGGCTTTGCCTGACTCAGACCCAGCTCAAATGGGGACGGGCCGAAATGCACCACTGCTCCGGATAATCAGGTATGATCGGCTCCTCTGCAAACATGTAAATGGGTATGAACAATGCTGAGCATGTTTCTGTTTTAAATTTTTTGCAAACATGTAAATGGTATAATCAAGTGTAGATTTGATCACCGTCGGAATCACTAGATGTAGCAGGCAGTTGCGGTAGCTGCAACCTTTTGTTGCGGATCGGAGTAAGCTTCGCAAGCTTTCCGGAGGGCAGACGATGGAAGTATCTCTCAAGACGGTTATCCGCAGCAGTCCCTGGATTCCAACATGTCGGCCTACTGCACTTGCTCCAGCGACATCAGCTGCTGCGACGGGACAAGGAGCCAACCCTATCACAGAGCCGATATCACGGCAGCCATGCTCACCTGGGAAAATGGTCATAATCAACATAAGCTACTAAGGCACACTGCAAAGTAAAACAGTACAGGGAAGTGCACTGGTGCACTACCTGAATGCGTTCCAGGGGAGTGGTCATTGCCACGGGTGTCAATGAACTTGTCATGAGCCAGGGGAGTGGCTGCTGCAGCCATATCCACGTCCTCTATGGCCGCCCCGGCTTGTCGGGATGCAGCAGCTAGGTGCGAGTGCACTGGATAGACAAAATAAATTTTTAGCACAGTTGAACATTGGAGATTTTTTTTTTTGGGGCCATGAACATGATTTCTCTATTTTTAGAAAGTGTACTACCATTGGAGATCCGATTATCATTGCTGCATCCTGGATCGCCCGGATTGACAGTGTTCTTCCCCATTCGGTGCCTATCATCCATTGCCACTGTACCTACATCCCGTGGCTCAATTGGCATGCTTGCGGGAGCTGAAAAAAGTGTGAGCAGTCATGTCCCGGCAGTATATTTTTGACAATATGAACCAGAAGAAAGGAAAACATATGTAAACTTTACCGGCGGCAGTAATTGCATCCACTACTGCAAGCTCTTCAGAGTAGTTCATGTTCTGCCCCTTGCTAGCACGCTTTTTATTCAGATCAGACACATACAAATCGAAGGTTTCATCCAACATTCTCTTGCGGCATGAAACTCGGTTTGCTTTTTGCTCTGCGAGGAGATTCTCCATCTCTTCACCATGTTTTTTTAGTGTCTGCATTACCCTGGTATCGGCCTCCTGTTCCAAAGCCGAGTACTTCTCTATCTGGTCCTCCAGCAGAGCACGAACCAAGGCTGTGGTCTGCATTTGTAGGCCATGCAAGTAATTTAGATTCAGCAGCAATATCGAACCAGTGAATTCTGGCAGCAAGACAGTGCACAAGGAACGAGTTTCTCACCCTTGGTGATAGAGGGGCCACATCGTCAGGTGCAGGCACCGTAGAACCACCTGTCGGTGCAGATGCAGCAGCCCCCCAAGATGGAGTAGGGGCAGCTATGGCTATCGGCTCCAAAGAAGCTGTTGGTGATCCAAGAACCGGCTGAGCCTGATGAGAATCCGTGGTCAGTCCAAGCAGGAAACAAAACAGTACAGCAAGTAGGATCAGATTCGTGGGGGAAGTTTAAATTTTTGTTACCTGGTTTGGAAAAGTGAAAGGTCCAGACCCATACAATTTTAATAGGTCCTTGAACATGCCCACGGAGTAGGAATCAGTACGCGGGAACGACAGCTGCGCATCTTTGCCATGTTTCATCCGATCCAAGAACTGAATCTATGTTTCACCAAAAAAAGGGATGTAACAATCAAATCAATTGTTCCAAAAAAGGAAACCAAGTACATACAACGTGAAGTCTCAAAGGAAATCGACATAAAAGTTAATTTGTCTCGAAGTGGACCATAAAGGAAACAAATCTGTAGCTACATTCAGTTAGCTTGATTCTTTCCAAGCAGAATATTAAGTTTTGAATAACTTCTATATCAAATCAATTACTACCCCGAAAGGCGGACAATTAAGAAAACATGTAAACAAGTTTTGAATGGAATATATTACCACAGGTACGGCCAGGCATCCTTCCAGCGCGATTGATGATATGGAATGACCCTGTGCGAGGTGTTCCCGCACTTTCCTCGCTGACTCCCGCAGCCCGTCCAGCACGTACCGAGCGAAGTTGGTTTCGCCGATCAGTTCTGGATGCTCTAGTAGCTCCAGAAGCTCGTCAGGGACCTTCGGCGTTTGCCCCCTGGGGTAGAGGAATGTGGCGCCTGCAACAAGAATAAAAGCTGCACCAAGCTTGAGCCTTTGCTCCCCGCTCAGGTTTGCATGCTGGGCCTCCTTGATCAAGTTCTTGAGCTTCGTGATAGGCACGTTGTTCGAGCCAGACACCCGGGTACCCAGAGCACCGTGCGCCGTCTCAAGAACAGATCCACGAACTAGGCGCTGCCCTATATCTAGTACCCTCCCTTCGGCTCTCACACCAATGGTCTCGTGTATAGATTTCTCGGTAATATCTATGTATTCCCCATTTTCTAATTCCAGACGCATAGTATCTGGATCTATCCTATTCAGTAGCCACACAGACAAGTATCTCGGCCAGTTACCTAGATTTTTCATTGTTGTCAATCCCGGCAACCCCATCGCTTCAACGGTGGCTGACAAGACAGGATTCCAGTTCTCCTTTAGAAGAACGAGAACTGGATGGCTGAACGAAGTTTGGGCGGAGTTGGAAGAAGAGGGGACGCGAGTTGCCGGCGGAGACCCTGCCATCGCACGAGGCCGCCCCATGGCTACAAAGATTAACAAGAAAGAATCAGACACAAGAGAGAGTACTACTTGACGGAGTAAACACGAGAGATCTACATTGAGGAAGAAACAGAGATCAAGAACTCATGGGCTAGGTTTATCTTGAATCGCACTTACCGATCTCCTTCTCGCCTTCTTTCTCTCGATCTCCGTCGCAGCGCTCCGATGTGCACTGTTATTTTCTTTGTTGGGGGAAAGAACTGAGCTACGGTGGTGAAGGAGGATAAGGCGGAGGTATATATAGCGCGGCACGAGGCACAGGAGATGACAGCCGGAGATTAATCTTGCAAGCAGCCAGGTGTGCACTTAAAGAACCATAAGATTAATCTAATCACCACAGACCCACTGCACAACGAGACATGCACCCTGCCGCAGTCAGTTCGCACGATCAGTAACAGAAGACCATGGTTTGGCTGGGGGATCGGAGTTGGAAAAAGATGCCTTTTTGCCGTCGCATGCATGGAAAATTTCATTTTTGTTCTTCACGGAAGCACACAGGTACCTGTTCCTGTGTCCCGGCATCATGATGGCTCAGTGAAGTAATTGTTGCCCAGCTATGTGCAACATGCATGCAGCGTTGAAAATTGCAACATGGTCTTTGACACTCTTGGAGTTGATGGATGTGACACATTTTTCTGATTCCACGCAAGCTGATTTATTTTTTATTCATACCGATACAACGCTCGGCTACGGCCAAAGTAGTTACAGAGGATGTAACCAGATAAACAATACAGCTGCACGGGGCAAGAGCACGCACAAACTACGACGGATGAGGACTAAGCATAGCAAACATACGCGGGGATCTCTTTGCATATCGTGCAGAACCTGGACCTCTTCTTCTTTTCCTCATAGGGCGGTTTGTCACGACTGGTCGTTGGCCT
This sequence comes from Poa pratensis, assembly GCA_947311845.1. NCBI lineage: Eukaryota > Viridiplantae > Streptophyta > Magnoliopsida > Poales > Poaceae > Poa > Poa pratensis. The sequence continues at coordinate 1,909,575 of CAMZMU010000070.1, forward strand.
TCCAAGCTTGGCCTTCTTGCACGGTTCCTGAACCCCCTCGTGTTCATCTGCTTCACGATCTCTGGATCCTGTCGCGTGATCACCTTGCTGGTCAGCTGCAGCTTCAGCAGCTTCTCGATCTGCAAGACCCATACCATCTCGTTCCATACTCAAAGGCAGGAGCTTGATATATATTTCTCTGAACATTGCCATGCAGAGGTCGTAGCAATTCACGTTGCTATCACCTAGCTGCACACACTCCAGGGCTTTTATGTAGAGCTTCGAGTGCCGGAAACTGATGCTTGAGGGGGACGCTGATCTTTCTGGTACCTAACTAGCCCTTCTGGGAGCACATCCCTAGCATCCTTTGTCCAACGTTTGACAATATGTCTATCTGGTATCTTCTTCAGGCCAACAGCAATCATCACCTTACAAAAAACAAATTTGCACTCAATATGTTAGCCAGTGATGCAGGTTAGTTCTTTCATTTAACAATTATCCGAGTAGCCAGGGAAGCGGAAGATTTCAGCTGTACCTTAAGAGCATGGCAGCAGACAAGCCCCGAGTGTTCAAAACTCCCACACTCGCAGTTGAAACTGAGAAATCTTCCTGAACCTCAACTTTGTACTCTACCTTGCTCCATTTTTCTCGTGTTACAGCATCTACATGCTGTACCAAATATAGCTTGTACTTCTCCACCTCAACCAATTCATATGCCCCTGACTTGTACAACTCCTTACCAAATTGATCAAACAGTGCACGAGTGTACACTTTACTGGCGTGTCGCTCGATCCCTATATTTTGTTTCAAGCAAACACCGCCCTGCAAAAAATAAGGATAAAAGAAACAGTCATGGATCGCAGGTGCAGATGGTGCAGCGAAACAATGGATGGATGCAACTGAACAAAGTTAAATATGCGCCTTACAATTGATGTTCTCCGTTCCTGGTAACTCTCCTCCGAGTCCCGGTCAAACTGCAACTTCTCGTACTGTCGAACAAATAGGTGCATGGTGCAGCCCGGCGGGATGTACGACTTCAACATATGGTTAGCACTCTCACTCCGTTGAGTACTGGTCATCCTTGCACAGAAAACACCTCTGAAGTAAGGCTTGGCCCATTTGTGTCGCACTTCATATATCTGCGTCAGAAACGGGTGCTTCTGCAACGAATACTTCTTCAGCATGTGATCCCAGCCGTCCTCAAACTCTTCCACTGTAATCATGTGGTGCACTAATTTATGAAACTCGTCCTTGAAATCAGACTTCTTCCCATATATCACGCCGAGCGACTCTTTAGCTTTGCGCAAGACGTGCCACTTGCACCACCGATGTGTTGTATTCGGCAGAACTTGTTCTATAGCGAGTTCATCGCCCGCGCTTGATCTGCGGACAAAGCAAAAGGATCAAGATTAGCACTTCGTGAGTTTGGAGTTCACAAAAAATAGTCTACAAAGATTTTTGAGGGAACAATTTGTGTTTCTATTTTTATAGACAAACCTGTTAGTATTGTCACAGGCGGCTTCCCTCCAACCATCCGAACGAATTCTTTGAAAACCCATTCAAAACTCTCTTGCTTCTCATCTCGCATCATCACTCCGCCAAAAATTATACTCTGGAAATGGTTATTCACACCGACAAATAGACCAAAAGGCATATCGTACAAATTTGTTCGGTATGTCGTATCAAAGGTGATAACATCACCGAAACACTTGTATTGATCACAGCTTCTGCCAGTCACCCACATTAGAGTTTTAACTCTGCTCTCTTCGTCAACTTGCACACTATAATTAAATTCTGGATCGCTGGCTTTCATCTCTGCAAAGATGTCCATGGTCTTTTTTGCATCATCGTCAGACTGCTCTCGATTCAACTTGCTGCACAGATTCTTCAGTGATCGTTTGGTAAACGGGACATTCGCCATTGACCCGAAAAAACTGCCAACAATGTGTAAACTTTGCTTAGGCTGACATTGTTCTCCCTAAGTTGCTTGACGAGATCCCTAGTGTACTTGTCGATGTGCCTGTGAGATTGCCAATGCAACTTCTCACCACATGTCTTAGACAGACGGTGGTTGTGTGTAGAACGGTGCTCACAAATGTGCCAGCCATTGTCTTCTGTCCGCAGCAACCTGATCATTGCTGTGCAACCGCACCTTGTTGACCGACTGTTTTCCTTCATAGGTTTACCCTGAAAATTCAGCCTCAATTATTCTCCTCAGTTTCAAAATAAGATCGAGTTCAACAAACAAAAGAGTTAATTCAAAATAGGTTTATCAACTGAACTTACAGAACAGCCGCACGAAATTTCTTGCATACACTTCACTCGGTGTACATTTAGTCGGCTCTTAGAGTATTTGATCCCAAAACCAACTTCCCAGGAGTACAAGTTATAAAACTCGTAAGCTTCTTCCAAAGAATCAAATGTTGTGCCAACTGTTGGCTCAACAACATTTCCCTCTTTACGCTCAACATATGACCGTATGGAGATTTCGAGGGCAGATTTCCTGTCTGCGTTGAGTGCTCGCGAAGTTGGAGCTTTCCCTATCCTAACCCTACAGACAATGGTATTGTTTAGTAAGATTACTCAACCAGAGCACTAGCCTGGTATTTTAAATATATCCATCAAGCTATCGTTTGCGCTAACTATGAGTAAGCTTGTTCTATGGATCATACGGTGGAGTAAACCAGTAACCACAAGGATAGAAATTTCGCTAACCTCCTAGTCCACCCTGACGTAGCGACTGACTGAACATCGCCACAGTTCTTGTCGTAATCCGCATCCCCCATCCCCTCCGCGCATCCTCCCTGGTCCACCTGCGCATCCGGGTAGCTAGAGCCGTCTCCGGCGAGGTCATCCGCCACACGACCGGCCTCTGGCGCGTCCGCCCTCCCACCGCAGATTGAGCTGCTGCTGTTCTGGCTGCCCAATAAAAATAGCATCGATGAGCAAATCACACAGGGGGGATCCAAAAAATAGACAAAAAGAAACTCAGGGATAATCACCTCCCTGCCTCACTCGCCGCCGTCGCCATTGATTTTGATCCACTCCTACTCGGAACTCACAAGATGTTGGGAGGAGACGGCGGGGTGGGAGTAGAGGCTGCTTCGGCGACTCCAGATCTGGGTCGAGATGGGCTTTGGAGGAGGTAGCACAGTACCAGAAAGGAGATAAGAGACCCCGAAAAGTCAAAGCTGCGTGTAATCGCCAGCAGCGAACGTGGGTAAAAGGCTTCATGGGCTAGTTTTGAATGAGAACTTGTTCCATCCCGACTGACCATGTGCGCTACTGGACGGACCCGCTCGCATCACCCGTCCCATGTCAGGCCCATATGTTTCACGCGCGTACACCGGCCCGTGAATGTTCCAGTATTGCGGGCCGTATTGCCAGATAGGCCTCGGGCGAACGCATCGCGACGCACGAGCGCACGAGCTGGATGTCGTGCGACATGTCGCTCGAGCGACAAATCACCGTTCTCAAGATTCAAGTGCTGCATTCATCTGAAAGCTATGACTCATCCGTGAATGATTATGTGTGAGAAATACTCGATTACACAGCTGCCGCCGCTGTTCAAACGGTAAACCATGAGTTGACCGCTTGACTGTAGCTACTACTGCATTTTTTGCTGCTGTGTTATTTTGCCTTTCTGCTGGAATTAATGGAGCATAATCAAAAGTATTGACGAGAAGTCAGTAGATTTGAAAAGGAGAGCCGGTTTCAAGATTCCATCGCATGTGATGTGATTTTAAATGATTTACTATTGTGATAAACCATTTCTCGAAGTATGTGTCCGGGTACACATCTCGGAAAATTGGCACCGAGAAGAAGAAATATTATAAATAATGTTAACTGTTACACATGAATATTATGAACAAAAAAATTATGTCTTTTCAATAATGTAAAAATTGTACTAGGAAAAGTTGGCTATCAACCCGTTAGATGAAAACATTGTGCAAATGATTATTTTTTGGCTTAAGAATTATTTGTGTACATCAATATTTATTAAAACTAGACTAAATTTTGTGTATGCATTCATCGTGTACATTGGACGTGCAATATTTCCTACTTGTAAATTGCCCCTTTTAATTATAAAAAAGTGTGTTGCACGTACAAGCGAACTACTCCTTATCAAACAACGGTTTGATTCCCTTCATTATACCAAGTTAAAAGAATTCCATCTTTCTCTTGCCAATCACATCCAACACATTTCGTTGGAATACATCATGTGTTTTCACCTTGGAGTCCTCTGCATAGTCAATACTATAGCCTCAGTAGTCCTCGTCGAGGAATCTCCCTCTTCCACCCTTTCCTCTATTTGTTCGATAGGGTCTTCGTCCCCATGTAAAAGCAAACTCTACAAATTTATGACAAACATTTCCTTTAGTAATCTTGCAACGAACATGATTTTTTCCATGAAAATGAGTACGGAACCATCAAACGAACTCTGGCCAAATAGAAGATCTAGATGACCCAATTTTCCTGCTCACTAGACTTTCTATGTTCTTCTTTATTCTAAACAGGAAAGCATGCATCAACAAAACTTCCCTTCCGTCGCTGTGGCACGAACTAAATTGTGTGCCCCTGTAGGCTTTGCATTTGTATAATATTTGGATCCGCCTTTTTTTATTTCTTGTAGGATAAATATATATGGGTAACAATTGTGAAGAGTAAGCTCTGTTATCTTAATAATTGAGCTACGGACCGTACCTTTGATACCGGTATTTACGATACAGAGATTACCAACCCACTAGCCCATCGGTGGCAACGGGTGTCCGGTCTTACCTGACCGGTGCTCCCACTAGGTAGACGCGCGGAGATGCATTTTGAGTACTAGTGGTACTGGACAAGCTCTGGGGGAATAATAAATTTCTTATTTCATTCCCATTACAACTAGGAACTGGCGAATCAAGAATTTCACTTTGAATTCGGGACCTCAACATCCTGCTACTCATGGTGTGTCACGATCGGCATTGGAAATGAACGGAGAAGTGGTGGAACCACTTTCTGGATCACTCCAGTGCAGCACGAAGCCGTTGACGCTGAGTAGGCTCCTATGCCGCTAGCAAGGTAGAGGTTCTGTAGCGCGTTATGAGCGAAGCGCTACGGATGGGACGAAATCCGACAACCAGTTGCTAGCTCTGAACAACCAACCCATCAAGAAGATAAATTCTCCTTTCGATGAAAAGTCGACCCCTTTCGATGAAAAGTCATGGTGGCCATTTTAACCATTTTTGTTAAAAAAATCAAAGAAAGTGAAAAAATACTCAAAAAAATAAATCCTTTGGCATGGTGTCCATTTATGTGTACTAGTTGATAGCAAAAATGATACACTTGAGTTTTGACACAATTTTCAAAAAATTACTTCACAAAAAGGTGTATCATCCATAAACATGTATAAGTTTCAACCCAAATGACCATGATATGGTTATTCCCGTGCCATACTTTGTGATAAAGTGCCCATATTCGACACATAGGTGTATCTTGGTATGGGAAACAATGTGCTGAACAGGGTTTTTCAAAATATTTTTTGAAATATCATTTTCCTTTTCCTAAGTGATAAAATGGACCTTTTTTGTGAAGCAAGTACCAAAAATAGGGTGCAAAATTGCACCAATACAATTATCACACAAAGTAGTCTATATTTGATGGATAACTCACAAATATTAGCAATTTTCTCTCTTTCTATCTAATTTCGCCTACTTAAATGACTTTATTTCGATTTTCCGAAATTAATTCAAATTTGAACTGTAAGTGTGTGATATTTTGCTCTGATTTTTTTACAAAAATCATTTTAAGGTAGACAAATAGTGATTGTATCACAGAACCGTTGATAGTTTTGAAAAAATCGACCCCTTTCGATGAAAAGTCATGGTGGCCATTTTAACCATTTTTGTTAAAAAATCAAAGAAAGTGAAAAAATACTCAAAAAAATAAATCCTTTGGCATGGTGACCATTTATGTGTACTAGTGATAGCAAAAATGATGCACTTGAGTTTTGAAACAATTTTCAAAAAATTACTTCACAAAAGGTGTATCATCTATGAACATGTATAAGTTTCAACCCAAATGACCATGATATGGTTATTCCCGTGCCATACTTTGTGATAAAGTGATCATATTCGACACATAGGTGTATCTTGGTATGGGAAACAATGTTGCTGAACAGGTTTTTCAAAATATTTTTTGAAATACATTTTCCTTTTCTTAAGTGATAAAATGGACCTTTTTTGTGAAGCAAGTACCAAAAATATGGTGCAAAATTGCACCAATACAATTATCACACAAAGTAGTCTATATTGGACGGATAACTCACAAATATTAGCAATTTTCTCTCTTTCTATCTAATTTCGCCTATTTAAATGACTTTATGCCGATTTTCCGAAATTAATTCAAATTTGAAGTACAAGTGTGTGATAATTTGCTTTGATTTTTTTACAAAAATCATTTTAAGGTAGACAAATAGTGATTGTATCACAGAACCGTTGATAGTTTTGAAAAAATCGACCCCTTTCGATGGAAAGTCATGGTGGTCATTTTAATCATTTTTGTTAAAAAATCAAAGAAAGTGAAAAAATACTCAAAAAATAAATCCTTTGGCATGGTGTCCATTTATGTGTACTAGTTGATAGCAAAAATGATAAAATTGAGTTTTGACAAATTTTTTAAAACAATTCATCACAAAAAAGGTGTATGTCTATAAACCATGCCTTCTGATTGGACATAACAAGTTTCACGCGGATCACTCTTCTGAGTCGTTGGATCCAGAAGGATCCAATGGCTCTGAAAGCCCCTACCATGGATACGTGATGTGGCACGTGGGTCACCAGCCTCTCCTTTCTTTTTTCCTTTTCTTTTTTTTCTTTTCATCTTCTCTCCTTATCCTGATCCATCCTCGATCCCCCACGCCACACGACCCGTATCTTCTTCCTTCCATCCTTTCTTCTCTCAATCCATCCTCCCTCCCGATCTACTCCCTCAGGCAGAACCGGAGAAGCTCGCCGCCGACCGTGGGGATGTCGGCGTGAGGGAGACGCGGAGGCCGTGCCTACCACTGCCCATGCTTCATCTCGCCGCCGACCTGCCGGACGTTGTGCCCGGTCGAGGAGCTCGCCGCCGACGGCCGCGCCTACCACCGCCCCTGCTTCAGCTGGTCTTGACAGGGACGCCGCCACGGCCGCGGACAAGGGATAGACGCAGCGGACGCCATGGAGGACACGCCGCCATGGGGGTGACAAGACGGCTGCTGCAGCTGCGGCGGCGGAGGGAGGTGGCAGTCCGGCCGTGGTGCGCCTACGCGAGGACCCCGACGGCACCATTGTCAACGGCCGGCTCGAGCTCCCCATGCGTCGGCCACGCGACAGCCTTCTTCGACGTCGCCGTTGCCGGCTACGCTGTCCTCCGATGCGTGGCCACGACAAGCCGCCGGTGGCGTTTTTTTAAATTCACTTTACCATCTTTGCCGAGTATGAAGATAGGATACTCGGCAAACCAGAACGTCACGTGGCAGTTCCGTTTACAGCGTCTCCCGTTAATTCACTTTTCTTTGCCGGGTATACTACACAACACTCGGCGAATTCTTTGCCGAGTATCCGACCGAAAGCACTCGGCGAAGCGGCGTCGCCGAGGCGATCTTCGCCGAGAATTCTCCGCCGAGTGCCATTCTCGGCGAACCCTTCGCCGAGGTATATTCTGGCCTTCGCCGTGTATTTTGACCACACGACGAAGAGTGATTTTCCAGTAGTGACCCTCGGCAGTTGAGCCTTTTGGCTTATTTCGAAGGTATCCCTCTGGGTGTGCAAAAAGCAATACGAAAATAATTTGTATTCTAGGATGAAAAAAATGTGGATCTAGATACGGTGAACAATTCATATTTTCGAAATTTAAAATTGTGTCAGCTTTGTCATGTCAGCCATAATACAAATCATTTCTTACTAGTTTTTTTTTTTCACACTGCTAGAATTCGACATAATCAACATCTAAGTTTGTTTTCATATATTTTGAGTTATATTTGGAAAGTGTTAGCTTCATGTGGCCGAGTCGAATAAAGTCATCTTCAAACGGAAGTACTTCTGTCCGTGTACTAGTGCCAGGTTCTAGTTGGAGTCAGCTTTGGCTTGCATCCATCCTAATTAAGAGCAAAATCCAACCAGATCGATCCGGCCTAGGCCTACTCCATCCATCGCTTACGTACGTGCATCCAAATCTCTCACCAATGGAGGACCTTGCCGACGAGATCAACCACCTCGGCGCCGCTTGCGGCCGGTGGCGCTCCCACGCCCAGGCCCAGCCACGAGACAACAACAACAACGGTCGCTGGTCCTCCCTCCCCAGAGACGTCCTCTACCAGGTCATGCGCCGCCTCCCGTCCATCCACGACTGCCTTAGCCTCGCCACCACTGGCGCGGCGCCGTGCATCTGCGCTTGCCCTGCTCCCTGCCCAAGCTGTGCCTGGCGCTCCCGTGCAGGAGCTTCTTCACCTTCCATGCCGGCGACACCTCCGTCTTGAAGCACCGTAAAGATTTACTAGATCATTTGGGCGCGCGTTGCCGCGCCCGTCCATTAGGTAAATAAATTTTCATGAATTGATGGAAATATATTTAGATTTTAACATGGAGCAATTTCATATAACACTACCACATATTCACAATTTAGTTTAACACATTAGCAATACGCAAGCTTGAAGTTATTGAATCAGGTGCGCGTTGCCGCACACACACGTCCATTTCTAGAATATAAAAATAGGAATTTCCATCTCAAGTCATGAAAAATGGAAGTCAAATTTTACTGCTTATGCATATATTAGTCAATTAAGTTAGGTCTAATAGGATAGAAGTTAAAAACGATACTTTGCAGAAGAGGTAACCACTTAATTTCTTCTTCTTCTAAAATGATATTTAATCTATCTTGAATAGAACATCTAGTAATATAATCTTCAGAACTCAAACCATTAAGTTCACTATTCTTATCAATAGCATCCAACTGCTTCGCAATTAAATCCCTATCTTTTTTATACCTACCTTCTATGTTATTATTCCAACCTTTTAACCCGCTACGCATCTTAGTAAAACAATTGTGACATTTATCCAAACAATGGCGACCTTTGTACTTAGCATTCCACAACTTAGAAACTACATCTACTAGATCATCTCTCTGGAACCAACATAGTTCAAACTTAAAAGGTTTTTTAACTACTACTACAGCATTACCTACATCCATCAAGAGTGCAGCATGATCAGAGACTCCTCTAACCAGAGTTCTGACTGTAACCAGCGGATAATTAATTTCCCACTCAGGAGAAACTAACACCCTATCTAGCATTGCAAAGAGAGGGTCTACCTGATTATTAGACCAAGTGAAAGATCTACCAGACAACTCAAGTTCTATTAAACCCCAATGTTCAATAATAGCATTAAAAAGCATCGACCACTTAGATAACCTCTTAGGTTTATTCCTATCCGAGGTCCTTCTAATTAAATTAAAGTCACCACCCACTACAAACGGTAAAGGACTACTACCTAGCATTTGCACCAACTCGATAAGAAAGTTCGCTTTATCACTAGCATTAGATGCACCATAAACATTGACTAGATTCCACTTGAATCTAGTCTTTTTATCCATAACAACCATTCTAGTGTAATACTTATTAGTAATGCAAGAACCCACATCAAACTTTTCCTCATTAATACCCATGAGAAGTCCTCCAGACGCACCACTGGAAGGTTCCCAAAGCCATATAAAGGTCATTCTACCACTAAAGCTCTCAAGCCACGACTCAGGGTAATCCTCCCTCTTAGTCTCTTGAATACAAATAAAATCTAAACCATGATCAGAAACATCATCTTTAATAAAAATGATGTTTATTATACTCCCCTAAACCTCTAGGATTCCAAAAAAGACCAGACATAAATAAACATCAAGATGTAGCCCTAAATCTAAGCTTCGACTTCACACTGCATCCTCCAGCAGAAGTCCTATTCCTTCTAGGTTTGTAGAGCGAAGCCATCAACATAATACAGTCATTTAGTTCCTTATCCTCATCATTAAGACTCTCATTATCCGAGAAAGTCTCACCTTTTTCTTTGGGATCAAAGCTATCCAGCTTTGATTCCTTCTCTTGAACAACATTCTCTTCCTTTCTTTTATTAGCAAGAAAAAGACTACTTATAGCAGATTCTAAATCCTTAATGACAGAAATAGAATTAATCTCCTCATTTTCGTCAGCACCCAGTCTGACACCAATACAGGAAGTAATATGCGAAATAAACATGGAAGAGGTATGAAGCATAGTAGGAAATTCATTCTCACCAGTGGTCGTCTCCAGATTTCTCTTCTTTGCCATGTCCTCGCACTTGTCCATCGAGTGAGTCTCAACATTCTTCTTGTTCCTACTGCTTCTTCTTCTAACCGCATCATCCAATTCTGCCTTAGCTTTTGCTTTTCTGATTCGTTCCTGAGCTTCTAGCAACGCTTGCTTCTTTGCTACTTCCTGATTCACTTCCTTCCCCCCCCCCCCCCCCCCCCCCCCAAAAAACCTTCATTATGTACAGCCATAGAACTAGCACTGCCAACCGAAGTATTGCTGTCCACTGGCGCTGCATTTTCCTTGTTCATTTCCTCATCCATAGACTCGCTAATCTCCTGAATTCTCTGGGTAGATAATCCAACTTTTCTTGCAAATTCTTCAGGATCTTGAAACAACCCATCATCATCCTCTTCATCAGAGATGTCTCCCACTGTATCTGCTTTTTCAGTCATGCTAGAATCATTCTCACTATCTCCCCCTGTATCTTCCACCACTTTTTCTGTCACAACATCCCCAGCTTTTGCTACTCTAGTAGAGCCTTCTTCTTTTTCTCCTCAAGCTCTTCTCTGAGGGCTTTTCACCTGTCACCGCATCTAACTCATCATTAGTCATGGGAGATTTGCTACTGCCAGAATCTCCAGTTGCACCAGTTTCTCCAGTTGGAAGAGAAGTGATTTGGATGTGCTAGTTGCAGGGGCTAGAGTTGGCCATGGTTATGCTGGTTGTTGCCGATGAGGATGAGAGGTGGGCTTAGAGGGCGCTGGTTGTTGCCGGTGAGGAGGAGTGGTGACCCTAGAGATGTGACGCGGTCACGTGGGACGCGACGGGATCCTGATCGGATTATAAAAGTAACCATCCACGACAAACATATACTTTTCCCCCTTTTTTGTCGCTGTGTGAAAAACCTTCCTCGACATACATTAGTGAATGGAGGAAGTAATAAAGATAGTTACAAATATGGTGTTTTCTCAATACATATCCTTTCGTATACTAACTTAATTATGATTATTTCTTGTGCAACTGTTACAATTAACTACATAGTTGTGCTCTTGAACAATAACATACATATTTTTATACTAGTTTATTAATAACCATTACACATATAATTTCTAGTGACAAATTGAAGCTGTATTTCGTAAAAAAAATTGTCCTTTTAGTTTAATGGTTTATATAAATATTGTTTCATGCATTTGTAACCAAATCTTCAAACCCAAAAAGTATCACATTACTCCAAGTATACATCCGTGCTCATTATATTGTAATATTATTATGCTTGTCCATATATGTAGTATTTTTAGATATATAAATAATTTGGTTTGAATGTTTTCAGAGTGCGAACGCAACAAAGTATATGAAGACTCTCAAAGTTACGTGAAACTAAACAGATTCAATTAAGATGGGAAATTATGACGTGCTTGGAAATTTTTCTCAACCTTCCACTCTAGGTGCATCGGACGGATCAGGGTCGGTGCTACACTCTTGGTAATAATTCATTTTGCTACTTCCATTTTACACATACTTTGATTTACTAGCATACATGTTTTGTAATACCGAGGTTTTCAGGGTTCTGCGTCATCCTTGGGACGGGCATGATGATCACTCGCATGCTCATGGACATGCACTTGAGCATGAGGTATTAGCTGAAACCATATTTCCACTCTTGTCGTCGTTGGAGCTGACTGGTCTTTTCTCTTGCTATAGAGTTTATTTCCATTGTTATTTTGAGACTGAGAGAAATGTAGTTGCACAAATTTTTTTTTTTTGCATTGTAATACGTGCTCATTTATATGTAAAGATTAAGTTACAAGGCACGTACACACTGACCTTACAGAACTGAAAAGATAGGATAAATCTATGTCAAAAACTAAAAAGATAGGACCACTTCTTCTTATGCCATAGCTGGAAAATAGGGAGTGGTGCTTTGCCACCTAGAAGCATATGCTCCCGGTTGTTAAAATGCATTTTAGCGCACTTTAAATGTCAGAAAGTTTGGACACCAAATTTCGTGTGTAACATTCTATAGGCTCACGAAGTTGTCTCACAGAAAACTGACATTGTTTGTGTCATGTGTAAAAAATACAAAATTTGTGTGGTAAACAAGGCTTTTCACTAAACATCTTGTTGTCTTTTTTGACACATGTCACAAAAATGTCGGTTTTCCATGAAATTTGACGTGTGCACATAGTTTGTCGAGCTGTATGCCCTAAATTTTTGTTCGGAACTATTTGACATTTCAAAAATATTTGTCCTGGTGGCAGCGCTCCTGCCACAATGAGTCTTCCTGAAAATAGGGCGCAATTTTTTACCTGTCTACAGTAGTTACTATAGTTAAGATGGTTAGTTGATTTTTAACCGGACTAGGAATACTATCTAGTCCATATTGTGGCCTTGTAACGTGCTAGTTAGCCTGGCGTGTAAAAGCGTGAGTGTGCTAGTCCGGCTCCGGCCACGACTTCGTATCTGTGCTATAAGAAGATCGAGTCAGCGAAACCCAGCAAGTATATTCCAATCGATCCGCCGGCGGTCACACCAATGGAAGCCACCGAAGAGATCGTCCGCTTGGCCGCCCTCTGCGGGCGGCGGCCCTCCCCGGCCCTACGAGACTGGTCGGAGCTCCCCACCGACGCCCTCTACCAGGTCATGAGCCACCTCCCGTCCCTCTATGGCCGCCTGAGTCTCGCCGCCGTCTGCCGTCATTGGCACGCCGGCGTGCGGCAAATTTTGCACTACGCTCTACCCAAGCTGTGCCTGACGCTCCCACGTCCATCCGACATGTTCTTCACCTTCTAGCCTGGCTCCGGCTGAACAGTGTGGCAGATCATGTGGTTCGTCCGTCTCAGACGGCTTTCATGCAAGGCCGCAACATCCTAGATGGGGTCGCGGTCCTGCATGAAACAGTGCACGAATTACATAGGAAAAAGTTGAATGGGGTAATTCTTAAAATTGATTTTGAGAAAGCTTATGACAAAATTAAGTGGTCTTTCCTTCAACAGACCCTCAGAATGAAAGGATTTTCTACTGATTGGTGCGCGTTGATTAATAGTTTTGTTTCGGGAGGAAGTGTAGCCATCAAAGTCAATGATGACACTGGCAAATACTTTCAAACGAAAAAAGGACTCAGACAGGGTGACCCACTATCGCCAATACTATTTAATATAGTGGCTGATATGTTGGCTATTCTAATCGAACGCGCTAAAGTTGATGGCCATATTGAAGGGGTGATTCCACATCTTGTTGATGGTGGGCTATCGATCCTACAATACGCTGACGATACAATTCTTTTCATGAAACATGACTTCGAAAAAGCTCGTAATCTAAAGTTGATTTTATCAGCTTTTGAGCAACTTTCGGGTCTGAAGATAAACTTTCATAAAAGTGAATTGTTTTGTTTTGGCGAGGCTCAAGAAAACGCCGCCTTGTATGCTGAGCTTTTTAGCTGTAAGTAAGGACAATTTCCTATCAACTATTTGGGTATTCCGATTCATTATCGGAGACTTACAATAGCTGAGTGGAAAAAGGTGTAGGAAAGACTTCAATTACGTTTAAATAGCTGGAAAGGCAAACTCTTATCCCTGGGTGGAAGACTGGTTCTCATTAACTCAGTACTAACGAATATGGTACTGTACATGATATCATTCTTCCAGTTGCCTAAAGGAGTCTTAAAAAGATTGGATTACTTCCGATCTAGATTCTTTTGGCAGGGGGATTGTGTGAAGAAAAAATATCGACTGACTGAGTGGAGTGTGGTTTGCTGCCCTAAAAACCAAGGAGGGCTTGGAGTTCATGACCTTGAGGTCAAGAATAGAGCCTTGCTAGGTAAGTGGCTTTTTAAACTTCTGTCGGAAGATGGAGTTTGGCAAACCCTCCTTAGGAGAAAGTATGTGGGTGATCAAGCTGTTTCTCAGGTTTTTTGGAAACCTGGTGATTCACACTTCTGGGCAGGTCTTATGTCCACAAAGAAGCTCTTTTTCCCACATGGATCTTTCACAATTAGGGATGGATCGGAAATTCGTTTCTGGGAAGATAAATGGCTAGGCCAATCTACCCTCAAAGAACAATATCCGGCTCTGTATTCTATTGTACGAAATAAAAGCGACACGCTCGCGAAGGTGCTAGGTTCTTACCCACCAGATGTTTCGTTCAGAAGAAGTTTACTTGGATCAAGACAAGCAACCTGGAATGCTCTGCTCATTCGATTGGGTTCAGTCCAACTATCGGATGGTCCAGATAGATTTCAATGGAATCTTACGACGAATGGTAAATTCTCTGTTGATTCCATGTATAGAGCTCTAATTCTACCTGAAGTTCCAGTCGATAGTAGAAATAATAATAAAATTTAGAAGATGAAGATACCATTAAAAACTAAAGTGTTTGCGTGGTTTCTTCGTCGAGAAGTAATTCTTACAAAAGACAATCTTGCCAAGCGCAATTGGCTCGGAAGTAAAAAGTGTGTCTTCTGTCTCCATGACGAGACTATTACTCACTTATTCTTCCAATGCGAGTTCGCCAGGTCTATATGGTCAGCCATCCAGATAGGTTCTACCTTACATCTCCCAATATCGATTGCAAATATATTTGGCAGCTGGTTAAATGGGGTGGATCCTAGGTTTAAACTCTTCAGTAGGGTGGGAGCGATTGCTGTTATTTGGTCGCTATGTCTATGTAGAAATGACAAGGTTTTTAATGATAAAAATACTTCTGTTATGCAGGTTATTTATCGCTGTACAGCTACGCTACGAGCATGAGCGGTCTTGCAGCGTGTGGAGCACCATGATTTATTTATGGTGGTGGCGTCAAGACTGGAGGCTGCGGTCAGGGAGTTATACTCCCGACATGGATGGCAACATAGACTCCGGATTGAGCTACCATCATCTTAGGCGGATCTACAATTTCTCATTTTGATATGTAATTCGCCTTTTATTTTTTCGCGTCAATTTGAGCATTGGTGGACTTGTGGCTGTGTGCATCTTAACTATGCAGAGGCCGGGTGTAAGGCTTAAAACTCTTAAGTAATAAAATCACTTTATCTAAAAAAGTCGTCATCACGGGGGCTACTACCGTGGCGCGACGAGCAATCAGCTTCTCTTCGCAAAGGACGACAGCTCCGGCGTGTACAGCCTGGTGAACCCTTTCACCGGGAGGGAGAGGCTGCTCCCTGCCCCGTCCGGTATCCACGTCCACGAGGAGATGCCCGTGCGGAAGATGGTGGTATGCCCGGACGGCCTCATCGCAGCCATCCTCGGGCGTTTGGCCAACGTCGCGCTCTACGCGCCGGCCCGAGCGGGCTTGGTCATGGTCGCTCGCGAGTGGCTCGCGGCGCTGGTACGCAGACATGGTATTCTTCGACGGGAAGCTCCACGCGGCACGCGCTCACCAACTATGAGGACCTCCTTGCCTTGGATGTCGGCTACGACGACGTGAGCGGCGAGCCCAGGATCTCCCACCTCGAGTGCGTCGTTGAAGGCCGTGACGGCAGCCGCTACACCTTACATGAGTACACCCGAATGCACTACCTCGTCGTCAGGCCACGCGGCCAAGGACTACTCATGGTCTGCAGGGTAATGCTAAAGCTAGCACAGCTCGACTACGTACAAGTTTTTGGTGTTCCAGGTGGACCTCCCGTCGTCACGATGGGTCAAGGTAGACACCTTGGGCGATGACGAGGCACTCTTCGTTGGCCGGCTATGCTCTAGAGCCGTGCGCACGGATCGGCACGAAGTGCGCGGTGATCAGATTTTCTTTCTTAATGATACCGCTGGAATGGAAGGTCCACCTGTGAACGATGCCTTGGCTAGCCTATCATCGATTGTATAATAGGAGGCCAAAATCTCGGCCTCTCCGCGCCCCGCGTCACTGTAGTTAGCTACAGTTCGTACTGTAGCTAACTACAGTGTGCTACAGTCGCAGTGGGCCCCACATGTCAGCGGCACAGCGTCCCTGGTTTTTTTGCAAGCAGACACAGCGGGGCCTGAAAATTCCATCTCCTTCACAGAAAAACCGGCGAGAGGGACCTATTTGCAATTAGTCGAAAGTTCGGGTTCTTTTTCGTAAAAACGCCACAATCCCCACCCTCCCCTCTCTCTCTCCTCCCGCGCGCTGCCGTGCCGCCGCCGGCCGCCGCCGCCCCGCCCCGCCGTTCTGCTCCATCTTCTTCACATCGGCGCACACGCCGCGTTCCGCCGTCGCCGAAGCTTCATCCTCGCCGTCTTTCGCGTGCCGGGCCGCCGCAACCTCGCCGCAATCGTCGCCGGTGCCGTCGGCGTCCTCCGCGTCACTCCGCCGTGTTTTCCACGCCGCCGCGGCCGCCCCGGTGACCAAAATGGGGCGGCGCCGCCACCCCTGGGTTGCCCGTGTTCGCGCGCGTCGGCGAGCTCCACGGCGCCGCTGCCAGCTCGGCCGCCATTGACGTCGCCGCGACGTCACGTGTGCTGGGCCGGGGAGGTGGTCTTCTTGCTGGGCTGGGCCGCTTGCCCGCCGCCTGGCCCGGCCTTCTCTATTTTTTTTCCTTCCTTTTTCTTTTTCTATTTTCCAAAAATTTTGTATTCCCCGAAATACAAATTCAAATCAATTGGAATCAATTTGTATAAATTTGCCACAACTCAAATTCTACAATTCAGAAACTTTGGGATCTTTCCAAAAATATTTCGAATCTTACAATTTCCAAATAGTGCATAAAGCTTCATTAATAGATTTAAAAAACCACAAAGATTTATAACTTTTAATTTATTAGTTATAGCTACGCAAAAAAAAAACTTTTAATTTATTAGCTACAACTATGCAAATGCTTTCAAATTGAATTTCAGCTAACCACATTACACAATTTAGGACCACCGCTTTTCTATAAAAAAAATACATATATTACTCAACAAAAAAAAAAACAAAAAAAACATGATATTCTCAGCAATGGTGCATTCAATTTTATTACATTCCATGCAAATGGATATATCTCTACAAAATCCCATCTAGAAATAATGAAAGAACACAACAAAATGCTCCGACAAAACAAATAATAATTATTTACTTCAGAAAACACATATTTTTAACATTTTAAATTGATGAATATTTGATCAAAACCCTACCGCACTTCCTCTTTGGAATAATTTCCAAAGCATGAAAATATTTTCATAAATACGCTCACAACAATAAATGATGATTATTTATGCCGGACAAAAAAAAATCATACTTACATATTCCACAATCTTTAATATCTTTGGAACCTGCTCATTTTATAAACGCAATTTATTTTAATCTTTAAAACACCCCAACTCCAACAATTTCAAAAAACTAATCTATTTTTAGCTGCAAGTTTCTTTCAGTTCCTGTAATAAAAGAGTGGAACCAACAAAAAAAAAATCTATAAATACCCATTGCCAAAATATTAAAAAATATATGAAAATAGTAGAGGGAAAAAAAAGGATCACCTATTTTTCCACAAAAGACAAACAAATTCGAACAATTCAAATTGTCCTACATGTGCACAATTTTATGAGAAAAGCAATCATATTTCACCATTCCAACTCAAATTACAAATATCAATATTTTCATAGTATCATATGACTTCCAAGTCTCCTGATTCCGTAACCACTACAACTTCAAAATGTGGACATTTCCAAAAATTGAAATTCACCGCATTTCCCCTGGTTTTTTTTTCCCCCGAAAAACTTTCGTACCTTCCGAAATACAGCTTGAACAATTTTCAGATCTGCACAACTTCAAAATGTAGACATTTTCAACATTTCAATTCCACCACATAACCACATCATACAAATTTGAAAATTCCAAAAAAAAATCGAATCCTTCCAAACACATAATGCATTTCCTCTAATTACGTAACTACATTAGATATCTATGGCAAAATACAACCGCATTTAAACATTCGAATTTAGAAAATATTTCAAGATTATTCGAATGCATTTTCTCTAATTACATTTAAACAATCATAACGCAATACAAATATGTTTGAACATTCCAACTTGCTAAATATTTTTATATTTTTCAAAAATGTTAATTTGTGTGGCCTTCATAATTACTGAACCACCACTGCTCTAAAACAATATTGGATTTTCACTTTGAATTGTGCTAATCTAAAAAAAATGTGTCCAACTGTTTTAGAAAACCGATAGCAGTCAAGAAACAATATATCTCATATTTAGATGGGCTTACAAATATCAAAATAAATAATCCACACATGTAAATACTGAGGTATAAATAATTTTAAAAACTTCATATATACTGCCTTACGGTGTTTAGACAATTTTGCAGAACTACTACATGCTGCCAAAGCAGTAACTTCAACTATATCCCCCACAAAAAAATCAAAAAAAAAATCATCAAAACGGTCACAACAAAATAAAATGCTGACTATTTCTAAAATATTACTAAATTTCAAAATTGAATATTCTAAACATATAATTACCCATTTATATGATGGGCTTTCATACGATAGGAATAAATATACCAAAATAAAATAGTACGAACGGAAATATTTAGAAATAGCTGTTCTAAAAATATTTTCCATAACAACATATTTTATTACAAACCAAACGCAGCTATATCCACCAGCAATAATTGAAAAAATTCATCAAAACGATCACAAAAAAATATGCTGACTAATTACAAAATATGACCGAATTTATGCCTCGCAAATCCACCAAGGGCATTTCACAAACCAAAAATGATTCGAGCCTAGAAAACACCCCAACTTGAACAATTTTCAAAATCTGAACAACAACCATATCTCAGCACTCCAACAAAAATTATAAATTTGAACATATCAAAATTTCATACGACTTTCAAACCTAATCATTTGGTAAACACTGAAAGAATTCAAATTTGAATACAATCTAGGTTGCACATATTCTAAAACTCTATTTGACCACAAACATCACAAAAAATAAATGATAACAAATTCTGCCAAAATGAAATAAAATTTAGACACCTAAATTTGGTAAAAAAAATAGCAAAATTCTATATACACTTGCTCCAATTATATGGAGCTTAATTTCAAAAAAAAAAACTCTAGCTATGGAATCCAATTCAATAGATGTGCATTTCCACCCATTATGAACTTTAAGTAAAATATTGCCAGCAAACTAAATTAACCTCCTCTTAATATGAAATTCAGATGCAATTCTTCAAATTATATATTCACTTTACTATATGCTCATACGGTGCACATCTTCTGATTGCGAATCTAAATTAATTATTTAGACCAACATACAAACATAATGAAACATTAAAGTTTGCCAACTATTCGAAATTACCGTACCATTTCAAAATTTTAAAATTGGTCACCATTTTTACATAACTCAGATACATTTTTTTAATTACATTTAAAAATTCATGCCAACAAAGAAACGTATTTAAATACTTCCATTTGCTATATATTTGGATATTCTCTAAACTATATAACAAATGCCATAAAAACCAACACTAACCATCTATGGCAAAACACAAAACATATTTACAGAATTCAAAATAGTCAATATTTAGATGCAATATAAATGAACTTTCCGAATTGTAGACTCGAATTCAAAAAAAAATGCATTACTACTAACAATGTACTTACATTAAATATTATTTGGAAGATAGAAGTATATTTGCATATTACAACTTCCTACAATATTAAAGGTACTACAGAATATATCTACATGCTCACAAAATAAATAATACTTATTAATGCCAAAATACGAACTTATTTACACATTTCAAAATTAAAAAAAAATCACACAAACGCGGATGGGGTCTACTTAATGATGGAATATAAAATCTGTTTATATTTCATTTGAACGAATCTTTTCTTATGGTCTACAAAAAATAAAAGAAATATGAAATATTCGGAGTTTTGTTTAAACAAAAGAAATAGATAAAAAAGAAAAGACTTTTTATGCAATGTTCCAAATTCTTAAACAAATGATAATGGAATCATTTTTTTACAACACTCCAAATGCTTCATGTCTCACTTAATAATGGCGTCATTTATCTAAGAACTACATGTATTGTTCAACTTTACAATAACAAAATAGAAAACATGCTCTCAAGTTGCAATTTGTCTAACATTTGAGCGAATATTCCGATATTCCGTAAAATAAAAACCAAAATGCTCATAAAAAATAACCGAAGTGCACTCAAAACAAATACCAAATTTGTTTCAACATTTCAATTTGGCTAGCAGTTCAACTCGACACGAGCAAACTTTCCCCAAATATGGAATCAAATTCAAATGGATTGTTCTGATTTTGATTAAATATTGACGTCCAAAGAAAACATGTTTGAGCATTTCAAGCCTTCAACTATTTGAATATTGTACACAACATATCACAAATGCATGCAAAAAATGCTACTTATTCATAACAAAACAAACAAATGTTCCAACACACCAATTTAGCCAACATTTTGGTTAACAAAAAAATAGCACAAAAAAATACCAAGGACGTGGCGTGACGGCACGCTAAAAAAAAGTGAAAATACAAATTTTGTCAACATTTAGAGATGATCCACATGCCTTTTTCCTGATTCCAATTAAAAAAAAATTACCAGCATTTGGAGATAGTTCATGTGCACTTCTCCTAATCTCGATTAAATGTTCACGTCGAAATACAAACATGTTTGGACTTTTCAAACTACTAAACATTTGAATATTGTACAAAACATATAAAAAAATGATCGTCAAAATTGCTACATACTCACACAAAAGTAAAAACATGTTTGAATATTCTAATTTGGCCAAAATTTACGCGAATATTCCGACATTCCATAAAATATAAAAAAAATGCTATAGAAAAACCGTTATCTACATATATCAAAAATGTAAATATATTAATTCATCAAGAATTTTCTATTCAAACATACTCATCAAAAAAAAATATGAAGACATACCAACATAACAACACACAAAAAATGCTAACATTACGTGCCACATTGCCGAAAATCAAATTCGAAGATTCCAAAAAAAATGCCTTACAAAAGACTCACACATTTTGTCTTCATTTCAAACAATTTAAATCTGAACATTTCTTTTTTTTAAAAAATCCAAACCATCATCAAAATTTGACATCA
Source organism: Poa pratensis (assembly GCA_947311845.1). Classification (NCBI taxonomy): domain Eukaryota; kingdom Viridiplantae; phylum Streptophyta; class Magnoliopsida; order Poales; family Poaceae; genus Poa; species Poa pratensis. Next base: position 1,930,912 of record CAMZMU010000070.1, read on the forward strand.
AGGGCGTGGCGTGCGCCGCGCCAAATACCACTAGTATGACATGAAGGACGGGAGAGTTAGCGAGCTTCTGCCAAAACAACAACACAGGTACGCGGAGGTGCCCGCGACATGGCTCTTCCGGGAGGACGCCGACGCGGAGGAGTGAGCCCGTATGAGTACCATGGGATTATGAATTTTGTATCTTTGATTTACAAGTTTATTCTCCTCAGTGCATTGATGTCCGATGAGGAACTTATGCAGCACATCATACTAAGTTTGGCATAATCACAATCAAGTAGAATCAAACATGGCATAATCACAATCAAGTAGAATCAAACCTGGTAACTCATGTGCTAGCTCAGAAGGGACGTGTTGATCCTCCATTCATGTGGTTGGATACACCCCTTGGTTTTATTTCTAAACTTTTAGCAAATGTGTAAGTGTTATTTGAGTTAATAAAGCAAGCCATGAGGCCTTCCCGTAAAAAAAAAGTTTGGCATAACCACAATCAAGTAAGAACTATAAAGTACGGAGTCGAAATTTCATTCCTAGTTCTTTTTATTAGCGACTGGACATCTACGGGTTTTGTCGGGTACTCGCGATTTGACATCTACATGCAAGGGATGGTGTTGTTCGTCTGCAAGTCAGACGAGCACTGGGCTATCACCGGTGTACCTCATACCCCGGCTCAATACGCAGATCATTAACCTGCCCCAGTTCGACGAGAACGCCTGCCATGTGATGATCGAGGACAGGTTGCTCCGTGTGCGTGATAGGTAGCGTCAGCTCCTGCTGAATGAGTGAATGTCAAAGGGGAGCCGAACCGGATGTACAAGTTGACGGTGCGTGTCGCCCAGTTGGTGTGATTGGCAGTACTCACTCGTGCTGACTAGGCCTGGAATTGGCATGCGAGGTTCGGGCAACTCAATTTCAACATACTGCACCGACTCACAAAAGAAGACATGTCCATCTGGTGGAGCACGTGAACCACCTATGCGACACATCCGCTTGACAGGTTGCCGATGCCTGAATTTGCGTTTTATTTCTTTTTTAACTAGCGAATAGTTTTTTGCCAAAATCCGTGAATATGTTTTTAACCCATGAATATTTTTGCAGACACATGTAACTTTTTTTTTGACGTTTGAATATCTCTGAAAAATACATAAAATTTATTTTAAATCCAAGATTATATTTGTGCGTGTTGGTCAGGTTGGAGCGTCGTGCTCCTCGCGGGGAGATTCCCATCGTTGCCTCCTCCGGCTGATACTCGGCATACATCCCATACCCCAGCCGTGAAATACATCGAGTTCGTGGCCATAATTATTCACCTGCACAGGCTCTCCAACGACTAGCACCTCCGTAAGGTCTTCATCTTCTTCGACCTGGACAACAGAGAGCGCCGAGCTCGCCGACTACGGCCGGACGGACAGCACCGTGGAGGGCGAACGGTTGTCAGATCAGTAAGGAAAAAGAGGTGACGCCCTCCTCACAAGCGCGCGGAGAAGGACGAGATGGGCCGGCGGCGCAGAACGGCACCGGACGGGCTGGTCGTCTTTCCTCTCTCGCGTGATCGCGTTCCTTTCCTGCCCCTGTCCCTCCTCTCTCCGACCCCCTCAAGCTCTTGCATCTCAGCTGCTTCCGTGGCGGCCGATGGAGACGAACGCGCTGGGCGCTGGCCTGAGGAGGCTGAGGTACCTGTGTAGCAGCGACTAGCACTAGGAAATTAGAATCGATTTTGCTAGCCAGGTTTTGGCAGCAGGCACCTGAGAGAGCTAGCGAGGAAATTAGTGCTGCTGTTCCGTCTAAAAAGAAATTAGTGCTGCAGGCACATGAGAGAACTAGCTAGAAGCCTAGAATCGATTTTGCAAGCCAGCTAGCTACTCCCTCCGTTCGGAAAAGGATGTCACAAAAATGGTCTATCTATAGTTCATTTTTGTGACATCCTTTTGCGAACGGAGGGAGTAGAAAATAAGTGCCGCATGTACTGATCTCCTTTTTTTGTTTGCCCTTGCATAGTTGCAGCCGGTGATAGGCAAAGTAGTGTACCATCAGTTGAAGGCAACAAAGCAGGATGTTAATCAATTCGGCAGTGGCATATATATTTGTCTCAGTGATGATTTTGGTTCTGCAATCCAGCGATAGTGTATGTTTTGTACATAGCAACATGATATATATATATATATCTGCAAGTTTGTATAGTGTTGTTCCCCTTCAATAAAATTTCCGTTTCAAACCTACAAAATATTTATGTTGCTCAAATCTCAAATGTGAAGTATATAGAGGGTATTCTCACAACTCAACCAAAGAGAGTCATCACAACCACCTAGCCACTACCATCTCTCTAACAAAAGAAAAATGGTGATCCATAACCTGTTCTCATCCTTCTAAGCAATCATAAAAAGTGGCTATCCCTAATCAGGTGGTTGGGGATACCCTCATCCCCTAAATCATACCCCCTGAACCAAACACGCCCCAACTTGTTGTCTGTTGTTCTTGCCAAGCTCCTACAGTGCTGAGCGACGGTGGAAGATGGAAGGAGCTCTCCATGCCTCATTGCCTCTACCGAGATCTTGCCAACGGGACGGCTTGCCGTAGACGCAGGAGGACGGCGACCGACGTCTTGCCGTGGATGCGGTTCTGCCCTTAAGTTGTTGCCTGGTGTTCTTTCCGAGCTCCTCTAGAGTTGAGCGACGGTGCAAGACTGGAAGGATGATCCTTCAAGGATTCAGTTTGGTTATACAGATAATCTCCTTGAAGGATCTCTCCATGCCTCATCGATCATGTTTCTGATTTACAGACTAGCACAAACTGCACTACTAGCTGGCTCATATGGATTGATCTCATTCCTAGCTAGGTTGTATTTTCACATAGTAGCATATCTTGGTTGGATTCGCACGGAAAAAGCATGTCTAGGTTGTATTTTCATCATTTGTCACATGGGAAAGCTCCGTAGTAAGGACACGGTGTTTTGGGTAATGGGTGTGGATACACCGTTATGTAAAATACTTTTATTTATTTATTTAAAATGTAAAAAAATACAAATAAAATTTAGGATATACATCATGACATTCTATGTTAGGACAAAAAGTTTCATGAAGAAATAACATTTTTGTGTCATAAAATTTTATTTGATTTTTTTAAGATTTAAAAAAAAAATCAGTTGGTGCATCTAGACCTATGAGCCGATATGGATTTCCCCCTTAGTAACATACTTTCATGCAGCTCGGGATTTTACACTAGGACGGGCTAAGGTTAAATGGGCTGACCAACTATTGGGGGAGGGAGGTAGGGGTCGATATTTTTTTCACCTCTGTTGCCATTACTTTCCTGCAAATGATGATTATGGTACCACATTGTTGAGTTATCTGTGCTGCTATTGACTTTCACCAATAAGAAGCAATCCACGAAGAACTTTGTAGAATTTTATACGGTCTTTTCTTACTTGTAAACCGTCCCCTTTAATTCTGACGATGTGCATTGCACGTACATGCCAACTAGTATTTGAAGTGCGTGAGCCTTTAACAAAAGCTTATCTTGGTTGGATTCGCACGGAAAAAGCATGTCTAGGTTGTATTTTCATCATTCGTCACATGGGAAAGCTCCGTAGTAAGGACACGGTGTTTTGGGTAATGGGTGTGGATACACCATTATGTAAAATACTTTTATTTATTTATTTATTTAAAATGTAAAAAATACAAATAAAATTTAGGATATACATCATGACATTCTATGTTAGGACAAAAAGTTTCATGAAGAAATAACATTTTTGTGTCATAAAATTTTATTTGATTTTTTTAAGATTAAAAAAAAATTCAGTTGGTGCATCTAGACCTATGAGCCGATATGGATTTCCCCCTTAGTAACATACTTTCATGCAGCTCGGGATTTTACACTAGGACGGGCTAAGGTTAAATGGGCCGACCAACTATTGGGGGGGGGGGGGGGGGGGAGGTAGGGGGTCGATATTTTTTTCACCTCTGTTGCCATTACTTTCCTGCAAATGATGATTATGGTACCACATTGTTGAGTTATCTGTGCTGCTATTGACTTTCACCAATAAGAAGCAATCCACGTAGAACTTTGTAGAATTTTATACGGTCTTTTCTTACTTGTAAACCGTCCCCTTTAATTCTGACGACGTGCATTGCACGTACATGCCAACTAGTATTTGAAGTGTGTGAGCGTTTAACAAAAGCACAAACATTTTCCTGAACCCATAAACTTATTTGTTTTTGGACCCGTGAACATTTTCCAAAACTAAATGATTTTTTTCTGAAGTCCTTTTCTAACCCGTGAAGTATAGGACGTGGAACCTTTTCTAACCCGTCCGGCCAGGTCGTGGGCTTGGGCCACCAAAGCGCAGGTCGTGGCTGCACGGGCGGCCGGCTGGTGCTCCTGCTATTTATACTGATCGGTTCGGATCCGCTCGACCTGTCTCTCCGGAATATTGTCATCGTGGATCGAGTATTCCTTACGTACGTTTTTTCGTCGAATCAAAGAGCTTCATTAATCAAATTACGGGACTACAATATTTATATTGCTGATTTGGATCTGCTTATGTTTTGCTTATGACGAGGATTGATCTATTTTTTTCAGGTTATGGGGCTCGGGCGGTACGAGGCGGTGAATGCCGCTTCCGAAGTAGTAGTCAGGCATCACGTCGCCCAAGGCGGGTGCATCGACGAGTTAAAAAAGGCGATGAACCACTGCAAATCTCACTTTGCGCTGATCGAGGGGCGCCGGCGTTGGGTCAGCGCCGACAGGGACTCTTGCGTCATGTCCACGGCGCTGTTGCGCTAGTGCTTCGCGAGCAATCCACAAATGTTTAGCAATCAATATCTCCGCCAGATGGATGAGGGGCTCGACGAGGATCTCAAGCCTTCATGGCAGCAGATGGAGGAGGAGGAGCGGCACGAATTTAGGTGGTGGACTGGCATGAGGAGAAGCTGATTATGTCAAGCAAGCATGGCTTGATTTCCAAAACGACCTAGGGTGTGTAATCTTTTCGAGATAGTTGGCTAGCGATCATGGTGTTATATTATCAGTCTAGCTATCAATGTTTTCGTCCATTCAAATTTTTCCTTGTAACTAGTTGGCATGTACGTGCAACGCACGTTTTTTAAATTAAATGAGGCAATTTATCAGGGTTTATATGGATTACTTCTTTTACACTTTTGCATTCCTAAATTTATATTAAAAATGAACTGTAAACATCATGTAGCACACAAATCTCGTTGCTGTAGCGAAATACGCCCTCGGGCCCTGATGGATTCTTGTGACGCTTGCTGAAGCTACACCCGCAACTTATAATACCGTAAAAATTTCTGGATGACAAAAATTATGCAGATGTTTCAAGTCATGAAAAAACATCCAAAAAAATTTATGCTCGAATTTGTTTTGCAGCAAAGGAGTATATTTGAAATTTAATCAAGTAGCTCCTCTCAAATTCCATGAAAGCACGTTTCTTACTGCAATTTCTAATCTTCAGTTTACTTCTTGCTCTCCATACTTTTACAAACATATTGGGGGAAAGTGGGGGTGCCAAACAGAGCGACCAAGTCGCTGGCCCAGCCGCACGCTGTATGACAGCGCCGCTGCTCCGGCGAGACCGGCCGCCTCCGTAGCTCCCTCTCCTCTCTCCCTCTTCCATCCTGCTCCCCGGTTCTCACGCGCGCCCACGCGTGGGCTGCCTCCCGTCTTCTGCACTTCCATATGCCGCGTCGCTCAGAAGCCGTAAATCTGACGCATGTGCGAGGAGAGAGCGTCGGCGGGGCTGCTCGGCTCGCTGGCAGGCATGGGCGCTACCGGCGCATTGAGAGATTGAAGGCGAAGCTGCTTGGCTCGGTGGCCGTCGTGAGCGCTCCGGCGCGTCGCGCGGAAGGAGCCAAGGGAGAGTTCCTGGCGGGCTGGCTGCTTGATATGCGTCAGGCAGGAAGAAGAGCAAGCGCGCAAGTTCGTGGTAGCAGGGGCGCCCCGTGCGGAAGGTCAGCGGAGTGGAGGCCCGCGGTGCGGGAGGTAGGCGAGTAGAGGTGCCCGACAAGGGAGGTCGGCGTGGGCTGGACCGTGGACGCGGTGGGGATGCCTCTCGCCGGGCGCATCGCATCTCGTCCCCGCGGCGACCGCGACGGCCAATGTTGGAACGTTCTGTAGGAGACAAACAATATTGAACCGGTACAAACAATACGGTGGCAATTTGATCGTATTATGTGATTTGGTGGGAGGGTAAAACGGTCCAAAACGGACATTGTTGAGTTGTCAAACATTGGGACGATCTGAGCTGTTTGATTGGATATTGAACGGTACAGATTTAATGTATCCCAACAAGTTTGCTCTTTTAATAGTAGTATAGATTAGTTTAGGTCAATCGTGCTACGAGGTATCAATGTTTTCGACCAATCAAATTCTTCAGAGACCACGCACAGGCGAGCGCGTGGTTCGTTACGTATAATGGGCCAATTGGAGGGTTTTGTCTAAACCGTCGAATATTGTGTATGCAACTTGTCGACCGGAGAGGTCGATCATGGTCGGTGACGTTGAGGAGCTCGAGCTGTTGCAGGCTTCACACGGTGGGCGGTGGCAACGATCTCTGTGTGATGTGGGTTAATGTCCGGGAGGGAAAATTCTTGTTGATTAGCCTTTAGTTGACTAATTAGCCTAGGTAGGTATGTCTTGGCTAGGTAGATATTTTTTCTGAATTTTTTCAAATTAAAAATATTCGAATTCTGAGCGTTTGATCTCCATGGAGCTCAGTCTCCAAAACACCTCTCTCTCGAGCATCTCACCTAAATGAAAATAACGTCCAGAAGGAAAGTAGTATACTGAACTGTAATTCATCAGCAGTCGAACATAGCCCACAAAATTGCATACCGCAAGGAAATAGCAATCGGGAAATCTAAACAGCAGGCGACTTATATCTGGCAGAAGTGTACGCACACTCGTTGGCCGTCCGATCCAGGACGGACGGCAGATCTCGCGCGTCGATAACCAACTCATCGCTTCCCGTCGTTCGTCGTTGACTTCTTCGCGCACACGACCCAGCCTCCTGATCCCATCCTCTTCCCCACCCGGCCGGCGAGCCGCCCGCCGCGCTGCTCCGCGCGCCCCTAGCTCTCCGGCCTCCTTCCCGAGCAGCCTGCACTGGAGCTCGCTGTCGCGGCGAGGCCCCGCTGCCGTGACCCTCCTGTCCTAGCCGTGCTGCATCAGGCACCTCCTAGCTCCCGGATCTCTCCCGAGCAGCCCGCGATGGAGCTCGCCGTCACGGCGATGCCCCGCTGGCGCGACCCTCCTCAACTCGTCCCTTGTTCCTCCGCTCGCCGCGGAAGTGTCGCCTCCTCTGCAATCACACCACCGTGGTCAAATCCGCTCCCGTGCAGACCGGCCGCCGAAGCCAACAGCTCTGCAAACCGGTCGCCAAGCACGCCGGCTCTGACTCCCGGTTAGCCACCGTCCCCAACTCCTGGTCAGCCGCCGTCCCGGACTGCAGGTAAATGCCACAGTCACGACCCAGAAGGACGCCGGCCAGATCTCTAACTTCTATTCTGATTTTCTCCTGTCCTTCGTGGGTTGATGTGGCACTAGTACTGCTTGGCGCTACTGGTGTTGCTGTCGATTCCTCAACCCATCCCCTCCTCCATCATCAGACCAAGATGGGAGCGACGCATCCGAGGCTGGTGACTTTTTCGGAGAAATGTGAATGAGGCCACGATGCGAGCGATGCCATTGCCAGATTAGGACAGCTAGTTAATACAGTTCAGGCCTGCTCTCATTCTTCTTCATGCTGCTATTTCGGCTGGAGGAGCTGCTTGAAATACTCGTTGGAAAACAAGTAGAGGCTCGTGTTACTTCAGAAATAATCGAGGAAGATCAAAGACATATTACTAGTACCACTAATTTCATTGATCATCCGATTCTTTGGTCCCGTAGTACTAGTACCATGCGTGTCAAGTGAGAGAGGATTTTGAGATGTATATGACGTTTGCTGAATATGCAAGATTTTTGTAATGATACTTGCCGAATATTTTGAAGCTAGATGGAGAGATTTTGCTGATGTTTGCTTGCCTCCATGTCGCCTAGTCTAGGCGTTGTACTGAACGTATCGAATATGTTGTTTGTCGAGAGCTGAGGGACGTCTCTCGTCGTATGTTGCACCATCGGCAGCCGGTGCACGACGACATAGTCCATCGGACCACCACGTATTGTTTGAGTTATCCTTATCTATCGGTAATAGTTATCAGCCCAATACTAATTAATTTACCCACCTGATACTAATAAAGTTACCCACCCAGTAGTTACGAAGTTATCCATGTGTTCATTACGTGGTTATCCATCATGAAATTAACGTAGTTACCATAGTCTCTCGGTAATAGTTACTCACCCAATACCGATGGAGTTACCCATCCCGTACTGATAAAGTTACCCATATGTTTTCTAGTTTAGTTATCCACCAGAAAATCAATGTAATTACCATACTCTCACGATAATATTTACCACCCCAATACTGATAGAGTTACCAACCAAGTACCGATAAAGTTACCTATGTGTTTTCGTTGTCCACCACAAAATTAATATAGTTATCATACTCTCTTGGTAATAATTACCACCCCAATACTGATAAAGTTACCACCCAGTATTGATAAAGTTACCCATGTGTTTTCATGTGTAGTTATCCACCACAAAATCATTATATTTACCCTACTCTCTCGATAATAGTTACCACCCAGTACTGATAAAGTTATCTCATGTGTTTTCATGTATAGCTATCCACCACAAAATTGTTATCGTTACTCTACTCTCTCGGTAATAGTTACCACCTAATACTGATGGATTTACCCACTGAGTACTGATAAAGTTACCCATGTGTTTTCATGGTGAAGTTATCTAACACAAAATCAATTTAGTTATCATACTCTCTCGATAATGGTTACCCACCCAATATGGATGGAGTTACCCACACACTACTTATGAATTTATCCATGTGTTCATGATGTAGTTATCCGTCACGAAATCGATGTAGTTACCATGTTCTCTAAAGAGTAGTTACGAACATAATGCACATCTTTTTTATGTGTAGTTTTACTATGAAATTGACAGTTATTCTAATACTTATGCACGATAAATTTACCATCTCAAAGTAATGTGCCAACTTTAAAGCTCGTAAAAATCTAAAAGAACAACAAAAAATGGTTATATTTCAACTCAAAAACTAATCGCTACTACGGTGGGTAACTTATGTATTCAAGCCTGGGTAACTTATATGTTACTAGGGTGGTAACTTCTGGGCAAAAAAAAAAGTTGTCAGAACATATCAATATGGGATCTAGTTTTGAAGATCTCGCCGCGACTAGTCCAACGGTGAAAACGGATTCTAAATTGGATAAACGGTTTGGGCTACAGAACCTTTTGAATTTTCGAGTTTAGCATTAAATGTGGACTGACATCAGCAATTTCGTTGTTTAGTGCATGTGAGTGAACCGGCCAGCAGCGCGTGTGAATTTCAGCCAGCGGTGAGCGACCGGTCGCTGTCAGACTATGCCAGTGCTCTGCGCTTGTGTGCGTACGAATTCGCTAAACGCCTTACGGTTATGCCAAATATAAGGCGCATTACACATAGTCGTTCCCAATAACAATACTTACAATAGGAGCAACCATGTTTTTCGGCAGAACAAACAGGGCTCCTCTTAGGGATGTCAAGTGGCGCCATTTAATACCATCTGTGTCCATTTATTGGTCCAACCATTCACGGTTTGTTTTTCCCGGGGAAAACATCTAGCACTAGCAGTAACTGCTAACTAAACGGTATTATATGTGGCGCCGCAATTTGCGCTATTTACATCCCTAGCTCCTCTGCAGTTATAGTTGCAAACTGCAAAGTATGTACTTGCTCAACTGTACAGTCTAGCTAGCCCAAACCGTGAACCAGTGAGAATATGAAGTGAGCATCTGTATTATCTAATAGTGTGCTACATTCTTCAGACTGAGCTACTCGAGAAGGTATACCGATAAATTTTCGAATGAGAAAATTCAAGCTGTGCCTATCTTCAGATTTAGTATCCTTCAAAATAAATACAAGTGCGTAGCAGATTAAAGCTATCAATCAACCTTATACGTACATAATACATATTCTGCAAGAGATCGTGAAATATTACTCATATCTTCTTATTTTTTTCAAAATCATAAGAACACAAAGTGGGGAAGGATTGATTCTACCTTGGGCAGGAGGCGGGAGAAGGCATCAGAAAATGAACAAAAATTCCAGTGAGATGACAATGTTAAAAACATTCAACAAGCAATGAACAAAAATTCAAAATCTACCAAGAACTAACTATTTTCAGTTTGCGTCAATGTGTGAACAAAAAATACAATGAAATATATAACATTCTCTCCAATTTCATATTAACGGTTGATGAATCGGAAGCGGTAAACATGTATAAAAACATCCGATTTGGTGAAAATTAATATGGATCGGAGAGGGAGTAAGTTTTCTTCCGAGGCCACGAACAAAGATGAAGTTAACAGTGAGGCTTTTCTTTAGTAATGAATCTACCAGTAAAACATAGTATTCTAGTAGCCTGATCAATAAGCAAACCGTACATATTATAGCCTTGACTGAGATTATGCCAAACTTACTGTGACCTGCACACATAGACACGACAACTTAATTTCACCTAAAACGTATGTGCGGAAGCTCCTCATCGGACATCAATGCACCAAGGAGGAGAAAACTTGTAACTCAAAGATACAAAAAATCATGATCCCATGGGTACTCATATGCGCTCGAGCTCACTCGTCCGCGTCGTCTTCCTCCCTGAAGAGCCATGTCGCCGGCACGGCTTCGTCCATGAGCGGTTGCATAGACAGAAGCTCGCTAACTCTCCCATCCTTCATGTCATACACGCTGGCCAAGGCATCGCCCAAAGGTGGGCCTTCCATTCCAGCGAAATCATCAAGGAAGAAGATCTGGTCACCGCGCACTAGGTGCCCATCAGCGCACACGGCCCTGGAGCACAGCCTGCCAACGAAGAGCGCCTCGTCACCACCTAGGGTGTCCACCTCGACCCACCGCGACGACCTGAGGTCCGCCTGGAAAAGCAAAAACTGGTACGTGGTCGAGCCGTGCTCCAGCATTACCCTGCAGACCATCAGCAGGCCGCCGCCGTGTGGTCTCTCGACGATGTAGCGCATTCGGGAGTACTCTTGTAAGGTGTAGCGGCCGCTGCCACCGCCTTCAACGACACGCTCGACGTGTAAAATCCTTGGCGCGCCGGTCACGTCGTCGTAGCCAACCTCCATGGCGAGGAGGTCCTCGCCGTGGGTGAGCGCGTAGAGCTTCCCGTCGAAGAAGACCATGTCCTCATACCAGCGCGAAGGGTCATGAACGCCGAACGACCACGACCACGCTGCCGACTCGGGTGCGCAGACCGCGACCTTGGCGGAGCGCTCGTGGCCGAGGACGGCGGCGACGAGGCCGTCCGGGCAGACCACCAGCTTCCGCACCGGCATCTCCTCGCTTCAGTAGCCTTCGTACTCCTCGGGAGCCGCCGGCCCATCATCCTCGTGCAGGCGGATACCGGACGTGACGGGGAGCAGCCTCTCCCTCCCCGTGAAAGGGTTCACCAGGCTGTACGCGCCGCGCTCGTCGCTGTCGGTGGCGAAGAGAAGATGGGTGCTGGTCGCGCCGCGGTAGGAGCCATCGTGACGACTTTTGGGATGGCTATGATGGGGCTTCAGGCCGGAGGAGCGGCGCCGGAAGGTGAAGAACCTCTCGTGTGGGAGCGCCAGGCATTGCCTCGGCAGAGCGTCTGGTAAGCTTCGCCGCACGGAGGCGTGCCAGTTGCGGCAGACGGCGGCGAGGGTAAGGCGGAGGCGAAGGGACGAGAGGCGGGACATGACTAGGTAGAGAACGTCGGCGGGGAGGTTCGACCAGTCTTGTGGGGGCGGGGAGGGCCGGCGCCCGCAGAGGGCGGCCAAGCGGGCGATCTCGTCGGCGACGTCGTCCATTGGTGACGGTGTAGGATGCACCCGATCGATGGAGTAGAAGGTGGAGCTACACGTGTATATATAAACTCAGGCTACTCGATCTAGTACGTGGAAGCCTAGTCGATCTTTTGGTACAACACGAATACGACGAACTGGTACCGAACCCCTAGACGTAGCCGGAATAGAACTCACGCTAGCTTGTAACCACCTAGCGTAACCTACCTTTACTAGCTCTGTCCACACACAAAAAAACATCCAAATACAACTAATCAGAACGCGTGTAACCTACCTTTACTACCTCTGTCATAGAAAAAACCTACCTTTAGTACCATTGACTAAACTATACTAAACTCACGTACGTGAGTAGGGGTGTAAACGGATAGGATAATTTCCGTACCGAATTCGTCGCCGAATCCGTTTTAAAGAATCCATATCCGGTTCCGAACAATCTGCCGGATAAGGATATCCGATTCCGAAGTGAACGCCCGGATACGGTATAGGATATGGTATGTAAAATAGCATCCGAATATGGATTATCCGAATATTAATTAGGATTATCCGATGGTTATAATCCGATTTTCTACCGAAATGTCTAAACTAATAGAGCACAAATTGTAGTTAGTGAGTTGTGAATTTCATTTGTGGAGCACAATTTGTAGTTAGTTCTATTTGTCTAAACTAATAGAGTACAACTTTGTTAGATTATTACGTTGTTGAGCTATTGTTTCTGGTTATGTGGGTTGATGATGTACATTGCGCATACAGATCCGAATAATTTTGTTTCCGCCCCGAATCCGCTCCGTTTCCGTTCCGAATCCGTGATTATATCTATCCGCCTCCGAATCCGCAACCGTTCATTATCCGATCCGATCCGAATCCGAGAAAAAAATATGGTAAAGGATATGGTAGAGGCAAAATCCGATCCGATCCGTTTACACCCCTATACGTGAGGCAGGATTTATTTTCCAAACAGGGTAACGACGGGACATGCAAATCTACTATATCTCTTCTTCTGATAAATCAAATGTATTAATAATTCTTCTATCGCAACTTATAAGTTATCCACATCATCCATTATTTTCTCTAATCAAATGTCCACGTTATTTTCACAAATATTTATTAATCATTACATGCAAGTTAAACCATCTAGTTGTTTATATTGATAATTTATATACATACTTATCTCATGATTATTAAATTTAGCATCCGACTATGATCAATTAAAACTTGAATATTTCTTTAAACAACATATTGTATCATCCGCCGAGAAAAGAGGCTCGACGGCTCCGTACTTATTGTAAGGCACGGGATCGATGTGGCGCCACGTGTCCCGGTACGGCACAGCACGTGTCGGCATGGCAGAACAGTCAGTCGACACGTAGGAGCGTACATGTACGAGCAGAGGCTCCAGGACGTGCAGCAGCCACAAGTCCACAACAACAAGCCACGAAAAGTCGGTAAGAGATACACGGCGCTGTCCGTCGCAAACAACAGAACAAGAGCCAGTGTTAGCCCAGCCGACCGCAACCGAGCAAAACGCCAACAACATGCAAGCTCCCAGAATCGATCCAAGAACCAAGGTCAGGTTGGTACTTGCAATACTGAGATGATGGCTCCTCAACTTTCTTACTTCGGTACAAAAAAGCTGAAAATTTATAATAAAAGCAGCAAAACCCTACTGGTTTTCCTCAATAACAAAAAAAAAATACATGACTGCTCCTTGACAACTCACACATACCACTCACACATACCGAGTGTGCTCACCATGATCATCTCTAGCTCTTGCAATTACCAAATGCCTCGCAAAACATTAACCAACAGCATTATGAACCATAACCAACAAGATTAATCAGGAGATTTATTAATTAACTAGTACCACACGATACACCTCAGGCTGCAAGTTCCTACAAACACTTCATGATCGGTACAAACAGAAATAATGACGCTCCACCAGGAGAAACAGCACCAATCCCTGAATCCTCATGGGGAATTGATCCCAAGACCGCAGGACGGCTGAGGTAAGGAGGTCACTGCAGAGATACAACCGTTAATTCACCAACGCCAGGTAGCAAAATGTGACTGGATTAGGAGGAGCAGCAACAATTATGAAATAACGGCAGGGTTACGCCGAGGGCCGTCCATCTTTTCCCTTTCCCTGTCGGCATCCATCTGCTAGGCAAAATTTACAAGTGTGGTTAAGTTACAAGCTCTCCCGCCGACACAAATGATGAGGGAGGGAGACTCATTTCTAAGTCCTAGGATCCCTAGACCTACCAATATACATACATGCATGTATAGCATGCCCAGATGCCTCCAAACTTGTCAGACAACCTCTTGGCTCTGATACCATATAGAATTGATGCACTAGTCATCTAGACCAAAAGTCCGAACTGATGGAAAGGGCTAGGCAATATATTTATATACTAACAGGCCTCACCAAGCCTACAGCTCCGCTCTCGCCAAAACACGACCAAGCCGATGCTTGGCTCAGCAGCGACTCAGTCGGCATCCTTGGGCACCTGCTGCCAGAGACAATCTTCTCTGGTCCTGATACGAGGGCTTATGCTATCTAGACCGAAACGTCCATTTATTCCTCACCCAATGTCTGTCAAATCTGCAAGAGGATCCAACTCCTCGATGCTTGGAAGCGAACCAGGGTCATACTCGTACTGCTATGAGCCAAACTCAGTCTCAGTCTCTAGAAGATCATCATCCACGTAGGTGAACTCGGAATCATCGATGCCAAGGTCGGACAGGGACCGTGCAATGTGGAACCCAGCTGCTGAGCTTGTCGAAGGTCGGCCAGGGGCTCGGAGGAAGTCATGCCGGACGGTTGGCACCTCGTGCGGTTCGGCAGTCCTCTGGATCTTCGACTTTGGGGGTCTTCCTGATTCCGAAGCTGCCTTATGCTTGCCCGTGGACTTTGGGCCAGATCTGTGCCGAGCAGTGCCCTGTATGTGGAAAGCAGATGATGCCCAGTGAGAACCTTCCCCTTCGAAACAAGCTTCGGATGCTATCCTGCATAGATGTAAATCAGACTTCACATTAGTTCACGCTATGCAAGGTTGCTAGACAATATGCAGTTTCAAACAATTTATAACTGCTCGACCCGATTACAAAACAAGGGCAATAATGATCACCAGCAGTACAACAACAACAAAGCATTAGCACTGACCTGAATCTTTTCTCAGCATGTCTATGCGATAGTCCAGACAGCAGCGATTGTTCCGCCGGCATAATAGCGCGCTTAATAGGTTCTGGTTCTAGAATGGACACATTCACTACAGACGGAAAGTCTGCCTCATAAGCATGTTGATCTGTCCGGAAATCCAATACTAATTCTAAACTTTTCCGACGAGTTTCTTGATTGCCTGTTGGTATCACCACTATTGGACCTTGGGCCTGAGCATCTGCGAGAGCTGTCCTTACATGATCAAAGCTTGGTGTGTCGCTTATGGTGGACCAGTTCTCACTCAATCTAAAAGGCTTATGGGTTGCACTAGAGCTAGTACTTGTAACACGACGGGGCTCATGACCACATTTTGATCTCCAAACAGAAGAAAGTATGGCCATGAAATGCTTCTGGAGAAGCAACTCATTGTTAGGAGTTTCACTGATCACATTCAGCAACATCCGAGTTTGGTCCTGAAAGAAGGCATAGAGAAGGTCAAAGTGTGGCTAACAAGCAGCTGAAAGGCATACCATATAGCCGACAAACACATGGAGACAAAATGATGTTAACTATGACCAAAGGAAATGAGAAATATGCATGAAGCCATGTAATTCCAATATTTATCAAGTCTAGCATGCATATTAACACTTGCCTCTTGACTCTTGCTTATGAATTAGATTAAACAAGGGATTACTTCTCAGCAGAGCTATGCTGACTTGCGTATTCGTCAAATGTGAAATCATCTTCCCACCAGCAATAGAGAGTTGGTCAATGTTAGTAATTGCATAGCTCAAAAATGAGTTGTGTTTCTGAAAAAAGAAGATATGAAATAAAACCAGTGGGAGATTTTACTCAAAGATACTTCAGTTTTAGGGCTTTTAAGGATAATCCAGCATGAGTGGCACGTTTCACACATGCATCATTTTGGGCTTGCTATATAACAAATCAGAACCAAGATAACCTTAGTCAAAGCGTGAACATGCACAAATATCCTCGTGTTGGAAATTGCTCCTCTACAAGATGACAGTAAATCAACTCACCTCATTTACTTTCAAGATAGCCTTCCCAGCACCTGAAGGAGCCTTCTCACTGTTTGGATTGTCAGTAGCAGACAACACATGTTTGCAGAATAGTTCTCGGAATCTCTCACAGCAATGCACAGGATGACGATATCTGCCCCTATAAAGTCCACCGCCCGGCATGGACTGAAGAGATTCACTAGCCAGTTCCCAGATAGGGCCATACTCATGCACAGTTCCACAAAGAACTGCATCTTCTTCAGTGGTCCATGGATCTAATGCGCAATCTCGAGGCCATAGAAGACCCTTCTTCTTCAACCTCTCGGGCTTAATTACCATAACACGTTTCGCGGGCATGCAAGGGATGGAAACCCGGCCATCATTCTTAGTTCTCGCCAACTTTGAATCAGGATCATCAGCTTCATCCTTTAACTTCAGCCGCTTGCCTTCGAGCGAGTGCTTATGTGATGAGGACTCCGATTTAGC
Organism: Poa pratensis; assembly: GCA_947311845.1. Classification (NCBI taxonomy): domain Eukaryota; kingdom Viridiplantae; phylum Streptophyta; class Magnoliopsida; order Poales; family Poaceae; genus Poa; species Poa pratensis. The sequence continues at coordinate 1,947,544 of CAMZMU010000070.1, forward strand.
TGTTTTCTTAAACTTCTTCAGGCTTCTGCTACCGCTGTTCACTTCCTCATTTCTAGGCGTCATCTTTTTACGCTTATTAGAACAATGGTGCAGTGTCACTCATAAGCTCTGGTGAGGGTGCATTGTCATCAATACTCATAGGATCTACAGACGTTTCATCAAGCATGACCTCTGACTCTGATGACAAACGTGCCTTTTTTAAGGACTTAAACTTGCCTGCCTTCCTTTTCTTCTTCTTCGACTTTTTGTGGTGACTGCTATAAAAGGATGACAAAAGGAATGAGTCATTTATATGTGGTCAACAGCAGGAAAACACGAGATCTCAGTTCTGGAACGCTATCCAGAAAGTTAAGCCGTTGTTAAGCTTGGGAGCTAAACACGAGATCCGTGATGGTACATCTACGAGGTTCTGGGATGACTGGTGGGTAGGGCCAGGACCCTTGAGGGTCAGATTCCCTTCTTTATTTGCTATTGCTGTGGATCCGGGTGCTTCTGTCGCTCAGACATTCCGAGACAGGGAATGGCATATCCCATGCCGCAGGGCTTTCAGCCTCCTTGAACGGGTAGAGTGGGATGACCTCCTTAGGGAGATCACTCCCTCTCACCACTCCGTGGGGGCAGACATCTTATCCTGGACCTTAGAACCTTCTGGACGGTTCTCGGTTAGATCGCTATATCGCAAACTGTGTCAGGGTAGTCCCCGTAAGCACTTTAGCGAGATCTGGGGAATTTCGGTTCCCCTGAAGATTCGTGTCTTCTTATGGCAATTGGTGAGGAAACGCCTTCCCTCCAGCGATAACATTTGCCGAAGACACGGGCCCACGAGTGGCAGTTGCGCCCTATGTGATGAACCAGAGGACACGAATCACATCTTCTTTGGGTGCACCCTCGCTAGATTCCTGTGGAGCGCAGTTTGGGAATTGCTCTCCTATTCTTGGAATCCCTCTTGTTTCGTGGAACTCTATCGCCTTGTTATGGGGTTCAGGGGCCAACCACGTCGGGTTTTGTGGATCTGTTGTGCCTCCCTTTGCTGGACGCTTTGGAACATGCGGAACAAGTTTACTATTGAGGAGAGCTTCCCTTCGTAGCCGGCTAACAGCCTATATGAAATGTCTATGTATTTGCAGGTGTGGAAGCCAGTGGCTAGACGACAGGACAGAGGAGAGTTGGAGGCGGTGATTGGCAGGATCTGCTCGCTCCATGATACCACCAGGGACAGGGACTAGTTCCTCTCTCTCGCCTGCCGCTTGTATCCGTTATGCCTTCGGGCTGTGTGTTTCCCTCACTCCCTGTTTTGAGTTGAGGTGTTGATGTAGCCTGCGTGCTACCTAGATCCTTATTGTGTCCTTTGGACCTTGATGTTTATGTGTTGTATGACCTAGCCAGATGGCTTTATTAATTTAAAGCCGGGCTCAGCTCAAGCCTTCCGTCTAATAATGTGCACAGTCAAAATTTCATTCCTAGTTCTTTTTACTAGCGAGTCGACATCTACGGGTTTTGTCGGGTACTCGCGAGTCGACATCTACGGGTAAGGGATGGTGTTGTTTGTCTACAAGTCAGACGAGCACTGGACTATCACCGGTCTACCTCGTACCCCGGCTCAATACACAGATCATCAAATTGGCCCAGTTCGACGAGAACGCCTATCATGTGATGATTGAGGACAGGTTGCTCCTTGTGCGTGATAGGTAGCATCAGCTCCTGCTTAAGGTCAAAGGGGAGCCGAACCGGATGTACAAGTTGACGGTGCGTGTCGCCCAGTCGGTGTGATTGGCAGTACTCACTCGTGCCGACTAGGAATGATTTGGCATGCGAGGTTCGGATAACTCAACTTCAACATACTGCGCCGACTCGCGAAAGAAGACATATGTCCCTCTGGTGGAGCACGTGAACCACCTCTGCGACACCTGCGCTTGACAGGTTGATGGCGCCTGAATTTGCGTTTTATTTCTTTTTAACTAGCGAATAGTTTTTGTCAAAATCCGTGAATATGTTTTTAACCCATGAATTTTTTTGCAGACACATGTAACTTTGCTTTCGATGTTTGAATATCTCTGAAAAATACATAAATTTTATTTTAAATCCAAGATTATATTTGAAGTGCGTGAGCCTTTAATAAAAGCGCAAACATTTTTCTGAACCCATAAACATATTTGTTTTTTACCCGTGAACATTTGAAAAACTAAATGATTTTTTTTCTGAAGTCCTTTTCTAACCCGTGAAGTAATACGTGGAACCTTTTCTAACCCGTCCGGCCAGGTCGTGGGCTTGGGCCACCAAAGCGCAGGTCGTGGCTGCAAGGGCGGCTGGTGCTCCTGCTATTTAAGCGGTCGGTACGGATCCGCTGGACCTGTCTCTCCGGAATATTGTCATCGTCGATCGAGTATTGATCTATTTTTTTCAGGTTATGGGGCTCGTGCGGCACGAGGTGGTGAACGCCGCGTCCGAAGCAGTCGTTCGGCATCACGTCGCCAACGGTGGGTGCATCGACGAGTTCAACAAGGCGATGAACCACTGCAAAGCCCACTCTGTGATGATCGAGGGGAGCTGGGCCCGGCGTTGGGTCAGGGAGAACAGGGACGCCTGCGCCCCGTCCACGGCGCTGCTGCGCCAGTGCTTCGCGAGCAATCCTCAGATGTTTAGCAATCAATATCTCAGATTAGGGAGGAGGGGCGGTACGAGTTTAGGTGGTGGACTGGCATGAGGAGAAGCTAATTAGTAGTATATCAAGCATGCATGGCTTGGTTTCCAAAACGACCTAGGGTGTGTAATCTTTTCGAGATACCTGGCTAGCGATCATGGTTATCTTAATGACATGCATGCATATGATTGATCGACTAGTCTATCAATGTTTTCGTCCATTCAAATTTTTCCTTGTAATCTAGGTCAGTCATGACTCGTGAGTCGTGGTATCAATGTTTTCGACCAATCAAATTCTTCGTTGTAATCTAGATCAATCGTGAGCTGAGGTAAAGACGACAGGTTTTCAGAGTCAAAAAATTTAATGTTTGACCAAGTATGTACCAAAAAATATCAACATCTATAAAATTAAATATATACTCCATCCGCCCCAAAATATAAGGCGCGCTATTTTTATACTCGTATTAGATGCCCAAGTTTGACCGTTAATATATAATAAATTATGAGGATAGAGAATGTATGGTATCGTTAGATTCGTCTTATAAACAAAATTAATTTCATATATTTTTATATTTATTTTATGATCATATTATAAGTACAAATTATGGTCAAAGTTGGTCGTCATTGACCAATGAAATTAAATGGCGCCTTGTATTTTGGGATGGAGAGAGTATGATATAAAAATATATCTTATGAAGATTCTATTAATGTTAAAATATTATTGTAAATATTTTTTTTCCTATATATTTGATCAAACTTCACAAAGTTTAATTTTGACTAAACCCAAAATGCAAAATAATTGGAAGCGGAGTGAGTATAATGGGCAGAGCTAAAGCCAACTGGAGGGTTTTGTCTAAACCGTCGAATATGTGTGTACAATTTGTCGGCTGAGGAAACTCTTGCTGATTAGCTTTTAGTTGACTAATTATATTAGCCTGGGTAGGTTTTATTTCTTACACATGCATGCATGCATGCATGCACACGCGCGTGATTGTCTACTCGAGCCACCCGTCGGGCATGGTAATCGATCACTCCGTCCCGGTCTGTCGTCACGCGTACGGACGTCGGCGGGAGCGCCGGCGGTATCTTTTTTACTAAATGGCTCTTAATTGGACATTAAGCTAATTATGGTCATTCTCAAAACTTTCACTCAGATATGGCCCTCGGCCCAAAACGTCACTTAAAATGGCGTTTTTACAGTCCAACAATGTCACCTGCTGAGGCGTTTCGGCCCAGCAACGCCACATGCGACGGCGCATCCAGAGGTCCGCTAACGGCCCCATTTAACGGCAGGAGTTAACGGCGACATGTTTCTGTTTTATTAGGCCATGGACGCTGTATTTAACAGATCAACACATCAGCTCCGCTGGTCACGCGCACGCCAATGCTTTTAGCAGGTCGCGGGTTCGATTCCCCTCCCCACCACCTTTTCTTTCCTTTAGTTTAACTAGCTAATATGCCCGTACGTTGCAACGGGGGCAAAAAATATTTTATTGGTTCAACTAATAGTATTAAATATGTAATTTAGGATTCTTGTGCACATTAGATATAAATGCCAAGTTGTATACTCGTGCGTTGTCACGGTCCAAGTATATACTCCCTCCGGTTCATTAAAAGGGTCGTGGTAAAACAAGGTAACCAGCATAACACGTACGTACAACTTCCGAATCTTTTTTGGGATCAGAGGGAGTAGTAAAGATGGCCACTTAAGAGTTTCACAACATGATTCGACATCATATCCATAGTAAATTTGTAATTTATAAGAGACTGAAAGCTTTGAAAGTGAAACACCGTCATGCAACAATCTTGTAATGGTTTCCCTTTGATTCCTGGATGATCCATGTGTAGCTGGATCCATTAACTATAAAGCAGGTGTGCATCATCAGCAATGGTTTCTGAAAATTGTGCAGCTACAGTGAAAAACCTCCTGAAAACTGGATATACCCTGATGTAAATAACATATTCCCTCAAGGCCTCACCAAAATGTAGATGGGACAAGTAATACATAAGTCACACATGGTTATTGGGACATGATAGGACCTGAATATGGTCGCATTCTCCAACAAAGAACCTTCACCTCCTACATTTGAGACCATTCTGAAACCACTCATACATTTTCACAGATGCGCATTCTTTAACTGGAGTTAATCTTGTCAACTTGTCTTTGCTGAAGACTTTAATCCTTCAAATTTTGTTGTTGAATATTCCAAGGGCAAGGTTGTTGAGAAGTAAAACCTGCATTTGTAAATTAGAAATGTTAGAGAAGAGACAGCTCCAAAAATCTGTATGCGCATCAGTCGGGTTATGAAATACCAAGAGAATAGATGACAACTGGACAGATTGGTTACTGCAGCCTGCATTTTGATGTCTTTATAGGGCATAGTCATATTTCGTCACCGACGTGAAGATATGACCCATGACTAAAATGACGAAGGTCAGGATGACTACTCTATCCTTTCGAACAACCATTCTCGCAGGGATGAGTATAGTATCCATTCCGCATTCAGCAGGGGTGCATACCTTGACAAAAGACTACTATCTTTGGTCTCAAGGAAGGTAAAAATATTCTAACAGGTCGTGTCAAGATACTTCAAGCCTTCTTATGAAATAAAATCTGTCCACAATTGAACAAAAATGCATTTACTACAAACTGCATGGTCAACTAAACATGGATGCTATGCAAGTTATCTGCTGAAAAGATAGAGTGCATGTACACAAGGTGAATTTTCTGAACTCCCGGAAGTAATAAGATAGAGCATTGTTATTTGATAAGCATACAGACCTGTGAGTCTTCAACATATGTGGAATTGTGGATACATTCTCCAAGTAGAGCTCCCATTCTTGTCCACCCCACCCGAGTCGGCCATGGAACTGCCACGAGAGCAGAAAAAAAACAAATCAAATATTCTCTTGTTCCTTTCGTATGTGCTTTTGGTTTCGAGAAAAATAGTATAGAACTCCAAGTGCCACCAGCTCTTATTTCTGTTCTCCACGGGCAACTCTGCAGCAGATCATCAACAGCTTGTCAGACGCCAAATCAAGCAGATAACATAGAATGATAATGTATGATATAAAGTGTATATGGTACCTCCTTCAGGATATATCGAATTGCGGTGCACCTCGGAGCAAAAACTCAAGCATACAACTGGAATCCGGAACCAAAGAATTAGACACGTGTAGACTGAGATATTTGGTAAATATAGAAACCAGTTCAGTAACAACATAGTTCACAGATACGATGTACCTCAATTTGATCTTAGAACCAATGGGGAGGATTTCGATGTAGCATGTATCTCAAAATGATGCTAGAATGAAGACCCTCACGTTGTACTTCAAAAAGAGCTTTTATATGACATGACCAGCTCACTGGTATAGTGAGATAAAAAAACTTTTATGTTCGTTTAATGCATAAACTGGATGAAATATACAGCAGATCGATAAAAAAGTGAGCGAAGTATGTAGGCAGTTTAGCTATGATTCGGTGATATCAATCATAACAGTGGAACTCCAAAAATGGGCACCCAGATGTTAATTTCGACTTCTTAGCTAGGCATAGCTTATTGATCACTCTATGAACACCTTACATTTTTAGACATCAACACCAGGTTGCATATATGATGAAAAAATCACCAAGATTTCTGTTCTTCAAAACTTGCAAGCACCGTAGGCTAGTACCAGTGGCGGAGCTACGACTTCTGGGATCAGGGTGCCTAGAAGGTGTCACAACACATAAAAACAATTTTTAGGGGTGCATACATGGTCAAAAGATGCTAGTTTGCAAAGAAAATCGTTTCTAGCCGGTGTCCTGTGCACCCGGCTAGCATGTTGTGGATCCGCCAGTGGCTAGTACTATAATTACTCGACTAAATGGAACTTTGAGGAAAACTTTGTCTAAAAAAGGCCAAAAAAATTCCTCGGTTACACGTGCATCATTCCACGTGAACTATACGCAAAGCACAAAATTATGTAACCAAGCGGATAGCATAACTGACACCAAATTGCCAAACCAATTCTAATTTCACAGACCATAAACTTCCTATGAATTACGGATAGATCACAGACATGAATCAGTACCCAGCATGTAATGACTACTGAGACAGGGTGTAGGGACGGGATGCTGGCAATGTATATACCTGGACGATCTGGACGGAGCCGGCCTGCTTGTATAGTCGCGTTAGCGGGAAGGTTGCCAATGAACCCCCTTAGGCCTTAGGTCCTCCAAGAATTCATCAGAGGACTCCTCGGCGATCTCCGTGCCGGCATCCAATGATACGGCCATGGCCAAGGGCGCGAGCGAGTGACTCTGGCCTGCCGCGGCACGGAGCCGCCAGAGCTTCTAGGGAAAGAATGCGGACGGGGCCAGCTTAGATGAGAAGGGGGAGGGGAGCGAGAGGGCCTTGGGTAAGAGAGGGAGGTGTTCAAGAGAGTGGCCGCCATGGGCGTCCGCCACCGTTCCTTCCCAGGACGTCCCCGTGGTGCTGTTGCTGAGCCGCAAATTTCCCCATCTTCCTTCCGCACCGCATGCATCGGCGGTTCCGACGCATAGAGTGCTGGCGACGATGACGGTTGTTTCCCCCGATCAGGACCCCGTCGTCCGCGACCGCCATCGCGGGCGCGAGAAAGGGAGGACGACGGGAGGGGCGGATGGAGCTGTCGTCGCCGCTGGCGGCCGTGTGGTCCGGCGTGGTGGGCGGCGACGGAATTCTCCCCCAATTCCAATCACGGTGAGATACAGTATAGAGAGAGGGGAAATGGATCCTCATACCAGAGCTAGGAGTAGTATTAACGTGGATGTGCGCCCCAGACACCCCACGAACGCGGCCAGGCTCTCGGCGCACTCGACCACCTGTACGACAACGACGGTGGTGTCCTCCACGATCCCGGTCTGCCCGTCCTTCATTACGAGCTGGTCGCGGGAGAACGGCTCGACTTCGGCGGAGGACCATGCCCAGTTCCCAGGCCTCCATGCCTCGAACCGCTCCTCCGTGCTGCTGATATTCCTCACGATCTGGGGAGGGCATCGGTTCGGGCGGCCGGCGTGAGGAGGCGTTGGATGCGGGGGAGAGGGGCGATACAGAGAGGAGGGCGCCAGGGAGTGGAGGGTCGCGTCTCGGTTCCCAGAGCTCGGCCGCGGCGGCAGTGCGTGGAGGATCCGCCCAAGCGTCGGTGGCGGTCTAGCGGAGCTCCACGGCGTCGCCCTCCATCCTGTGCCAGTTCCTCGGATGCCCTCCTGTCTTGCGGAAGCGCGGGGGTTCACGGTAAAGGTAGGAAAGGGCGGGCGGCGGCTGCGCAAGCAGGAACCCTATCAGACGCGATAGAAGCGAGATTGGGGAGAGAGATGGCGTCGGTTCCCTCTGATTGCGGGAAGAAAGGGAGAGCGAGGGGCGGGCGAGCGTCCAAGGACCTATGCGACGAAGTTGGATGAAAGCGACGACGAAGTGCGTTAGTGGCAGACTAAGGAACAAAATTTTCTTTTTAGATAGTAGAGATAGAGATTCTTGTAGGACCAAGACCATGGCTCCATGACGCATGGAGCCATATCTATCTATATATCAAAGCTAACCCCTTTGGGCCTTCCCTCAGCTGCCCATGTCACCAAATACTGTTCACCAAATACTGTAGAAGTATTCGCACTTCTACCGTGCTGTTTTTTTTTGGAATTTTTTTTTTTGGAAATTTTTTACAGAAAATTGAAGTATTTCTATAAATACCCATACCCGTCGGAAAAATATGGAATTAAAAAACAAACATGTTTAGACATTTTGAATTGGTTAATATTTGGACAAAAAAAACAAATGCACTTCCTCTAACTATGTGGAGTTAAATTTATTAAATGCTCACATAATGTACTTCCTCTAAGTATGGACTTAAATTGAACATTTCAATTTGGAAAATATTTAGATGTAATCTAGATGAACTTTCTCTAAATATGGAATTCACTTCAATAAATGAACATCAAACATGTTTAAATATTTTGAATTGGTGAATATTTGGACAAGAAACAAATGCACTTCCTTTAATTATGTAAAGTCATCAAAATGCTCAGAAAAATAAATGCTAACTGTTTATGTCAAAAAACAAACATGTTTAGATGTTTTGAATTGGTGAATATTTAGACAAAAAAAACAACTATACTTCCTCTAATTATGTGGAATCTAATTTATTAAATGTTCAAATATTTTGAGTTGGTCAATATTTAGACAAAAAACAAATGCACTTCCTCTAATTATGGACTTAAATTGGACATTTCATTTTGGTAAATATTTGGATGTAATCTAGATGAACTTTCTCTAAATATGGAATTCAATTCAATACATGTACGTTTCCACTCATTATGGACTTAAATTAGATATTACTGGAAAAATAGAAACATGTTTAAACATTTCAATTTGCTAAAAAAAATTGGAGATACTCTAAAATATATCAACATGCTCACAAAAATATAAGCTAACTACTTATGGCATAATGCAAACATATTTGACCATTCCAATTTGGTGAATATTTGGATACAATCTGAATGAACTTTATCTAACTACGGAGTTAAAATTAACAAATGCTCACATCATGCATTCTCTAACTATGAAGTTAAATTAAAAATTTATGTCGAAATACAAGCATATTTAAACATTTTAATTCACTAAGTATTTGGACATACTCTAGACGAAAAATTCCGACGGACTTCAACATTTCGAATTACAACGGATGCGGCGTGCCGCCGCGCCAAATTCCACTTGTTGCACATCATGACTCCTCCGCCAAAGGAGTCGTGCTGCAGACCATGGCTCCTCCATGAAGCGAGCCATGCCCTTGGGGAAATAAGCCACCCGACCCCCAGTAGTCGTTCGCACCCGAGAGAAACAGGGGAGAAAACCATGGCGCCGGCGGCTCTCCTCTCTCCTCTCCCCTCAAATCCCTACTATAAACACACAAAATCGAAGCACTTTTCGGTGGATTTTCTTCCCCTTTCAATCCTTGAGGTATTCTCCTTCGATTCCCTCCGGTTTATTGGTTGAAATCAGCACATTGCCCTCATTTGGCTAACCCTAGTTAATCCAAAAATTTCGAATTTCTTTGGATATTTGGCATGTAGTGATGGTAGGATGATGCTTAGGGATGAGAATAGTTTGTACTGAGAATTTGACTGCCGGCAGGCACGCCGTGACCAGGACCGCGTCTGCTTCCGCCGGCCGGCCGGAGCTTGCGCATGTTCGTCGAATTCGGGAACTGTAGCTTAATTATATTAATCCGTGGAATTCGTGAACTGTAGGGCTGAGACATGTTTGTTGGTTGTACACTGTTACTTGCAAGGATCGATGGATGATGCATACAAATTTGTGAACTAATGCATATGAGCACGAGTTTCTCTCCGAAATGATGACTCGATTATTTTTTGCTAGCGCAAAGAGATCTCCAAGCACGTAGATGCCGCCGGGGACGCACTCAAATACCCTCCGGGTAAGGAGTCTGAGTTGGCCCTTCGAGCATTTGTTGAGGTATGCCCTGAGATCATCTTGTTTTCATATGTATTTATGTGTGCTGAAATTTTCTAATCTAATGGTCAATGTCACAGCATACGAAGCGTTGGGGGCGTGGCTTAGGTGCTTTGCTTGGTTGCCGTACCGTCAAGGCCGCCTCGCCGATACGGGCGACATCAAGTAATGATAAAAGTGATGGTGAGGATGAGGATGAGAATGAACAGTGGGTATGGGTTCTTATATTTCCCTTTTTGCAATGACTGATGTCACTTTATTTGTAGTTAGAATTGGCTTGGTGAGGAGCGGTATGGGTTCTTTAGAATTTATTATGTTTGTTTCTCTTATTCCAGGATAATGAGGACTTGGAGGAGGAGGATGATCAGAATGATGATGAGGATGTGGAGGAGGAGGCGCAACAAGAGCATGAGGAGGTTGGCATGTCGCAGTTTCCCGATACACTGCCTCCTAATCAGCGATGTGCCTATAAACTCAAGCCGAAGCAGCCGAGGGGGCCATAGTTTGCTTAATGCCCGATTAAGGGCCATTTAGTAAAAAAGATACGCGCCGGCGTAATTACTTGGTAGAGGACGTCGGCATGTGGTCAATACTCAGGAGGAGGCGCGTCATGATCAGAACGTTTTATATTCTGGAAATAGATGTACGTACTAGTAGTAGTAAAGGTAGGTTACGCGTGATGATCAGTTGTATTCGGATCGATGTGTAAGTCTAGTAAATGTCGGTTTGGACTAAGGTAGGTGACTACCACTACGAGAGAACATGTTTTTAGAGGCACTTTCCTTGTGGCACTTTATAGAATTGCCTCTAAAAATGATTTATAGGGGCATTTTGCACTAAGTGCCTCTAAAAATATCATTTTTAGGGGCACTTTTCTTAATGTGCCTCTAGAAATATCATGTTTAGGGGCACTTTTGCTAGATGCCTCTGAAAATAGCATTTTTTTTGGGCATTTTATCAAAATTGCCTATAAAAATAATGATGTTTAAGGGCATTTGTACGTATTGCCTCTGAAAATGTAAATTTTAGAACATTTTTTAGAGGCATTTCGGGCGAGTGCCCCAAGAAATCAGTACAGCAGACTGTTTCGGCCGCACTTTCCGTCGTAGGGTATTTTACATTTTCACCCTTTAATTTTTAGCAAAATAATCCGCAGTCGATATTAGGGAGGAAAGGGCCCGTACCTGTTCATTCCCGACTCCCGAGCAAGGAGTCAAACCTTCGAGCTAGGGTTCCACCTCGTCACCGTCATCGGCGGCGGCCGGGTGCTCGAGGACGGATGGCTCCTCGAGAAGGAGGTAGCGGCATCGGGCAACCATACCGGAGAGGATGAGGTCAAGCGCGAGGTTGGGATGGGCTGGAGCAGTATATCGACTCGGCGGCGGCGTCACACCGGAGGGGAAGAAGACAACCACCGCGCCACTGGCGTCCTCCCAGGCATCCGCCGCAACACCGCCCCCTCTGTCCGCCCGCTTCTTCACCATCGAACACCGAGACGAGGCTACCTCGGCACAACCGTCTCGCACCCCGCGTGGCTGTGGAAGCCGGGCCTCTCGGCCTGCCGCGGCGGTGGCCCAGAAGGACCGACGTCCTCTCGCCGCCGCCGCCCGTTGGTGCTCTCCAGCACCGTTCTCGCCTGTTCTTCGCGGCCCTGCTCCTCCGACCCGAGGCCTTCGAGTTCCTCCAGGCCTCCAGCAGCTGAGCTGCCCTGGTGACGTACTGGCCTGCACTCGAGGTGTTCGACGTTATGCTTTAACCGTTACATCATGCCTCATGCATCGCCAAGCATGGTGATTGCTCCTTACTTAACACACCTATTTAAGCTGTTTGTTGTTTGTCCTGTATGCTGCAGCATCTGGGGAGAAACATGATGATGGACTTCACACGTTACTTTGTTCTTTCATGTGCAACCCTGAGTGAGTGGTGTCTCACAGACTAAAGTTCCATATAATTGATGCTAGGAGTTGTAATGCTTCTCTGAGGTGCATGATATATAGTTTGTTCATTTCAATTGGAGTTATGGCAAATTGACTATTAGCTACTTGTGCTATACGTCGTCTAGATGGTTGAATTCCTGGATTTCATACTTTGGTGGTGATTCTCTAGCATGTAGTAATGGATTAAGTGCTATGTTGAACAACTTACTCTTTTGGTTTGTTAACAAAGAACCCCCTGTCTGTTTCATGTACTTTCATGCCTTTGATAAATCATAATAATGAATACACTTAATACTATTTACTCATGTTCTACCTTACAGTGAAGTTACTATTGTATTGATTTTTGCTCAGGTGATTAGGTATTGCGAAATTTCCAAGCCACCTTTCAGAAAAAAATGGACACATACATTTTTCAACCAATGGAAATATTATGTATGTCTTATTCTCATGATAGAGTATTGTACCACACAATATACTTTCTCATAGGTTGATAAATTTCAGTTGATGTGCCTTTAACTTATTGGTCATTTTGTATTTATCTTTCAAGCAAGATAAATATTTATTTAATTTTGTCCATACAAGATGTAGGACTGTTTTGCTTACTGCAGCTAATCGTACTTGATAATTTGTACCTCAGCCTGCAAAAAAACTCAAATAACTCCAGGTCTCTAAATTTGCTTGGCTGCTTGCACTGAACATAGTGGCAGATTACTGAATGGTTCAACTGGTCCTGGGACCTTGCTGTGATATCTTTAATATTTTCAAGCATCCTCGCCTACTCGCTGTGAAAAAATAACAGGGAAATGAGAACATTGGAATTAGGCTGATATGCCGTGTAGTATTGCTATCTTGCCTGATAAATTTTTTTCCCTGATATGGTCGATCAGCCTGTCATGTGTAGCATTGTCAAACACCTAGAGGGTGTAAAGTGCTAATTTTGAAGGCTATCTTACGTGTAGCACCACTGCTAATTTTGAAGGCTTAATTAAGCATCATCTAGTCACTTAACTTCTACCGTCCACCAGCTCTATAGATTTAATGGTGGCATGCTGTCTGCTTTAATTCAAATGTATATATTTGATAGGAACCACAGTGCAAATTGATGGTTGCAAGAGATAAGAAAACTATTATTAGCGTAGTCATTTGACAGCTAGTACTTATGTTTTTTCCTGATATTTGTTCCATAAAGGTGACAGAATCATGTCAAGCAGTTTAATTCAGCCAAGTGCTTGCATTTGATAGAGTATTGCAAGCCTCAGTTATCTATTTATTTCATTTTTTTATTGAGAGCGCAAGCTTCAGTCAGTTAGTGTGGACCGAAAGCTACCTTATGTAAATTTAAATGTAGAAATATGATGTTGGATGAGGCTCTACTTGTTCTGGAGTGTTTATTCTTTTGTGGCATCAGCTTAATATGATCGACATGTGTTTTGCAGCTAATGCATGTGATGGACTCAAAGGCATTTCAAGATGTCTGGTAAATCCAAGGCCATTCCGAAGTATTTCCAAGTAAGTGATCAAATCACGAGCTTTATTAAATATTTTAGACACCTCACTGCTGAAATCTTGTGAATACTCATCAGTGGTTAATATGCTGAATATCTGGATAATGGGTTTCGGTCCGAGACAACCTTGGTTGATGGTTATTATGTGACCAGAAGTTGACTTGTACATTTGGATGCGCTAGACTGCAAGGCAGAAACATGATTTGGGTTTATCTTTGTGTTATTATTTGGATAGACTGCCCGTGAAATTCAGAATCTGAGTTATTGAGGGCAGATCATAAGTTACTGTGCTGGTCGTGTTAATAATGAAGGGTCATTTGCTGTTGTGTTCCATGCATGCTCGACAAAATAAGCATCTATTGAGGGCATCTAAAATGGCTTTGTTTAGTTGGCACGCATGGCTTGAGCACATGTGTATGACTTTAGTTCTACACTGGTAGCTTCCTTTTAGGAGAATTCTAGGACAGGTTACTTTACGAACGTCATAAAAATATATAGTATGCCTTCAATCCTAATTGACTTTCTATATTGGATGATTTCAGTTTGCTCTGTTCAAAGATACATTTTCTATTAAAAACTGTAGGAGTCATAGCAGTATATAGTTTGTGATGTCAATTACATAAGTCTACAGCAATTCATGCTACTTTTTAAGAATAATTTATCATCTACGTAGTATTAGGATATTGAAGGAAAATTATAAGCGCTGATGGGCAGCAGCAAGGTCAAGCAAGTACGAGTTGAGTGTTGTGCTCATCATGATTAATTTGTTCTGTTTCACCTCTGGCTTAGTGATTCCTTTTCGTCCTAGTTTCAGATCATGGGCGTCTGGTCGATTTCTTCTTTTACTTACATTTCACCGTGGGTACCAGCTGCAGGGCCATAGCAGAATAGATGGATAGAATGGGGATGCTGGAGATGTAAAATTGATTGTCAGTGAGTGTTTTTCTTCAATTAGTTATATCCACGGCAACATTTTTTGCTTGGATCTTAGTTGAGGAAATTCACATTTGTCATCTTATGTTTTCTGTTTCCTTAAGGGTGCTGGATCGTTTGAGATGGCTGCAAGGAAGCCTCTTATGGTCAATGTGAAGAAAGGAGTAAATACACTGATCTGAATAGTGTAAAACTGTAAACTGACGAATAGAGGAAAGTATAGTGTTTTCTGCTGTTGGAATATATTGCTATTTTTATTGCTGTTGTTGATACATATTGATATGTTGTATGGACAATGTAAACTGAGAAAAGATTGGGTGTTGCAGTTCTGAACAATGTGAAATTGCATTTGCTATTACTGTGAACTTGTATGGACAATGTGGTGCATCTGGAAGTGTTTATAGAGGCAGTTATATAGAACGCCTCCAAAAATTATTTGAGGCATCTAAAAACAATGTCCTATTTTTAGGGGCATTTTTTCAAGTGCCCCTAAAAATGGTTAGAGGCAATTCAAAAAAATGCCCTAAAAAAATCTAGAGGCATTCCTGGAATTGCCCCTAAAAATGTTGTTTTTAGGGGCATTTTTGTTGAAGTGCCCCTCTAGTTTTTAGCAACACGTTTATATGTATCACTTTTTAAAGTGCCCCTAAAAATATTTAGAGGCATTGTTGGTATATTTAGGGGCATTTCAAAGTGCCTCTAAAAACATGTTCTCTTGTAGTGTACGAGCTAGGGCCAGGGGTTCGTATCCGTGCTGTACCACTAGGGCTGGAATTAAAACTCGAAACTCGCGAGCTAAACGAGTAACTCGCGACTCGACTCGGCTCGACTTGAACTCGGAACAAAACGAGCCAAGCCGAGTTTTCAATTTTACAACTAAACGAGTTCGAGCTTTTCGAGCCGAGTTACCGAGTAGCTCGTTAAACTCGTTTAGCTCGTTAAAAATCACATAATACAGTCCATGTTCTTGTCCAGCCCAATTGCCCAGGCCCAACTAGCTAATTCTGCTCCTAAAGCCCACCCACGCGCAGTGCACCAACAGAACGAGCAAGCACAGACGTACACGACTAGGTTAGAGTTTCCTTCTCAGTCCCCTATCGCTAAGGAGAGGCAATGGCGGGCGCACATCCTCTCGACGCCGGCCATCTCCCGCCCTGCCGCCGGCCATCCCCCGCCTGCCGCCCCCATCCCAGACCTCCTCTCCGTCGTGCAGTCCTCTCCGACGGCCACCGCGACCACGAAACAGCGCACTGCACCATCCCAGGCCACGACGCCATGGAGAAGCAGCCAAGCTTGAAGTCGAAGGCTGTGGGGAAGAAGAGGATGGACCACGTCCATGGCGACATACCAAATAATCAGGAAAACATCATATATTTTCCTTGTTGTCTGTTTTTACCGAGCTACTCGCGAGTAGCTCGCGAGTTCACCGAGTCGAGCCGAGCTTAACTTTTGAACTTGTTTTGTTAACCGAGCCGAGTTCGAGTAGCTCGATAGTTGACCGAGCTTGAGCGAGTCGAGCCGAGCTGGCTCGGCTCGGCTCGAATTCCAGCCCTATGTACCACAGATCGAGTCGTCTTCTAGGTAGCGTGGCCTTTTTATATACACGTACGTCGTGTGTACTCCATCGGGTGCATCCAACGCTCTCGCCAATGGACGACATCGCCGACGAGATCGTCCGCCTCGCCGCCCTCTGCGGGCGGCGGCCCTCCCCGCCCCCACGTGACTGGTCAGCGCTCCCCCCGACGTCCTCTACCAAGTCATGTGCCGCTTCTCGTCCCTCCACCGCCGCCTTATCCTCGCCACCGTCTGCCGCAATTCGCACGCCTCCGTCCGGCTAAGCTTACCCAACCCTCTGCCCAAGCAATGCCTGGCGCTCCCACGTCCGCACCCACACGAGAGGTTCTTCACCTTCCGGCGCCGCTCCTCCGGCTTGAAGCCCCACCATAGCCATCCCAAAAGTCGTCACCATGGCTGCTACCTCGGTGCGACCAGCAGCCAGCTTCTCTTCGCCACCGACATCGAGCGCGGCGTGTACACCCTGGTGAACCCTTTCACGGGGCGGGAGAGGTTGCTCCCCGTCACGTCTGGTATCCGCCTGCACGAGGAGGAGAACGTCTATGGTGAGCCGGCTCCCGAGGAAGGCTACTGGAGCGAGGAGATGCCCGTGCGGAAGCTGGTCGTCTGCCCAGACGGCCTCGTCGCCGCCATCCTCGGCCACGAGCGTTCCGCCAAGGTCGCGCTCTGCGCCCCGAGTCGGCGGCGTGGTCGTGGTCGCTCGGCGTAGATGACCCTTGGCGCTGGTATGAGGACATGGTCTTCTTCGATGGAAAACTCTACGCGCTCACCAACGACGAGGACCTCCTCGCCTTGGATGTCACCTACGACGAGACGATGTGAGCGGCGAGCCCAGGATCTCCCACGTCAAGTGTGTCGTTGGCGGCGGTGGCGGCGGCCGCTACACCTTGCAGGAGTACTCCCGAATGCGCTACCTCGTCGTGAGACCACACGGGGGCGGCCTTCTCATGGTCTGCAGGGTAATGCTGGAGCATGGCTCGACGACGTACCAGTTTTTGGTGTTCCAGGCGGACCTCTGGACGTCACGGTGGGTGGAGGTGGACACCCTGGGCGGCGACGAGGCGCTCTTCGTCGGCCGGCTATGCTCCAGGGCCGTGCGCGCAGATTGGCATGGAGTGCGCGGTGACCAGATCTTCTTCCTTGATGGGCCTACCTTTGAGCGATGCCTTGGCCAACGTGTATGACATGAAGAACGGTACAGTTAGCGAGCTTCTGCCTATGCAACCGTTCATGGATGAAGTAGTGCCGGCGACATGGCTCTTCCGGGAGGACCCCGACGTGGAGGAGTGAGGGCATATGAGTAGTCCCATGGGATCATGATTGTTTTTTTTTTTAATCTTTGAGTTGCAAGATTTTTGGCATTAGTGCGTTGATGTCCGATGAGGAGCTTCTGTAGCTCATACGTTTTACGTGAAATTAAGATGTGGTGTCCAGTGGCGGAGCTTGACAAAAACGTTTGGGGGGGGCGAAAAAAAATTAAGCCACCATAATAAATAGATTTAGAGACAAATTCCCCTAAAAAAATTAGGGACTAATTTTCCAAAAAAAGAAGTTAGAGTCAAATATATAGTGATAATATTGGCCACATTGGTTGCAAAATACATGTACGATACGTAGTCTGCTCTCAACTTTTCCTTGTTCGCCGTCAGGTACCAGGGTCGTTAGCTCGCTATTGCTGGTCGCCGGCCGCCAGGTCGGGGGCGACGGCCAACAGGGTCAGGGGGTTGGGTCGCCGCTCGTTGTCGAGTTGATGTCTCGCTGCTCGCTGTTGTAGACTTGGGGGTAGTGGCAGAGGACGAAAAAAATTAAGGTCGGGCAAACTCTAAGAAAAAATACACAATAATATTTTGCTAAACTTAATCATTTAGTAAACTGCTCATTTGCATACATTAATTAATACACAATATAGGTAAAATAGCTGATTGGCTGCTAATTGTAATAGTCAATATATATGAGAAAGACTAATGGAGCAAACAAGAGACTACACGTTTTAGCAACAAAAAATCGTTGGAGCTCGATCTGGACCGCAACCTGGACCCACAGTTGAAGTAGTTTCTTACCCCTTCGCGTGAGTAAAAGGCCCATGGCCTCGGCCCATTTGGCTGTTAGTCATCTTCTTCGTTACGAAAGGAAGCTACACACGCATCCTCTAATGGCGCCGCCGCAACCTGCTCAGAATCTTTCGCCCTTGGCCCAGAATCAACGTAGGGCGGACGACCGACCTCTCCCTACCGAAATCTCAGCCACTCCTTGGGGGGGCAGATACTTAAATTTCTCCAAAAAGTTCTCCAATCGTTCCAAACTAGTAGCTGATAAAATATTTTTTCATTTTGGGCTGGGGGGGCGGCGGCCCCCCTGACCTCAACATAGCTCCGCCATTGGTGGTGTCTATGCGTGCAGGTTAAGCTAAGTTTGGCATAACCTCAATCAAGGCTATATTGTAAGGTTTGCTTATTGATCACGCTACTGGAATACTACTCCCTCCGTTCAGAAAAGGATGTCACAAAAATGATCTATCTATAGTTTATTTTTGTGACATCCTTTTCCGAACGGAGGGAGTATGTTTTACTGGTAGATTTGTTCATAACTACAGAAAAGGGTCATGAAAGTGCAAGTCCCAAGTTTGACATTAGTGTTTCTTATTTAAGACGGAATATTATTTAGTGAGAGGCATATTATTTAGTGGTTATTTAGTGGGAGGCAACGTTTTTATCGATAGCAAGACATGTGTGGTGTCTTCGTCAATCTCAAAACACGGACCATGCGTTCATAGAGCTAAGTGTATGCCAGTGTTTGTACTATGTTTGGAAAAAAAACGGTGCAACGACGGCCCACTACAACCCAGCAAGGGCCAGTGTTAGCCCAGCCCACCACAATCCAGCAAACGTCAAATATCCACCGGAGCCATGCATCTCCCAGAACCGATCCAAGAACTAAGGTGAGGTTGCTACTCACAATACTGAGATTATGGCTCCTCCGTTTCAATTAACTTTCTTACTTAAGTACAAATATTTTTGTAAACTTATAACAAACAAACAAAAAGCTCAAAATATAAATGAAAGCAGTAGAACCCTACTGGTTTTCCTCAACACGAAAAACAGAAAAAGCCATGACTGCTCCTTAACCACTCAGTGTCACACATACCAAGTGTGTTCACCATGATCATCTCTAGCTCTTGCAATTACCAAATGCTCACAAAACGTTAACCAACAGCATTGTGAACCATAACCGACAAGATTAATTAATTAACTAATACCAAAGGATACACCTGAGGTAGCAAGTTCCTACAAAGACTTCATGATCCATACAAACAGAAATAATGACGCCCCTCCAGGAGAAACAGAAAATCCATTCGCCCAAAAAATGGAGAAACAGAACACCAATCCCTGAATCATCATGGGGAATTTATCCCAAGACCGCTGAGATAAGACAGGTCACTGCAGAGGTACACCAACCGTCAATTCACCAACGCCAGGTAGCAAAATGTGACTGGATTAGACGGCCAAGGAGGAGCAGCAACAATTATGAAATAACGGCAGGGTGACGCTGAGGGCCGTCCCTCTTTTCCCGTTCCCTGTCGGCATCCATCTGCTAAGCAAAATTTACAAGTGTGGTTAAGTTACAGCTCTTCCCCGCCGACACAAATGATGAGGGAGGGAGACTCATTTGTAAGTCCTAGGATCCCTAGACCTACCAATATACATACATGTATAGCATGCCCAAATGCCTCCAAACTTGTCAGATAAATCTGGGCCTCTTCGAGCCTACAGCTCCGCTCCCACCAAAACACGACCAAACCGATGCGTGGCTCAGCAGCGACTCAGTCGGCACCTGCTGCCAGAGACAATCTTCTCTGGTCCTGATACGAGGGCTTATGCTATCTAGACCAAAAACGTCCATTTATTCCTCACCCAATGTCTGTCAAATCTGCAAGAGGATCCAACTCCTCGATGCCAGGAAGCGAACCAGGGTCATACTCGTACTGCTGTGAGGCAAACTCGGTCTCAGTCTCCAGAAGATCATCATACACGTAGGTGAACTCGGAATCATCAATGCCAATGTCGGACAGGGACCGCGCGATGTGGAACTCAGCTGCTGAGCTTGTCGAAGGTCGACCAGGGGCTCGGAGGAAGTCATGCCTGACGGTTGGCGCCTCGTGCGGTTCGGCAGTCCTCTGGATCTTCGACTTTGGAGGTCTTCCTGATTCCGAAGCTGCCTTATGCTTGCCTGTGGACTTTGGGCCAGATCAGTGCCGAGCAGCCTCCTGTATGTGGAAAGCAGATGATGCCCAGTGAGAACCTTCCCCTTCCAAACAAGCTTCGGATGCTATCCTGCATAGATGTAAATCAGACTTAACATTAGTTCGTGCTATGGAAGGTTGCTAGACAATATGCAGTTTCAAACAATTTATAACTGCTCGTCCCGATTACAAAACAAGGGCAATAATGATCACCAGCAGTACAACAACAAAGCATTAGCACTGACCTGAATCTTTTCTCAGCATGTCTATGCGATAGTCCAGACATCAGCGATTGTTCCGCCGGCATAACAGCACGCTTAACAGGTTCTGGTTCTAGAATGGACACATTCACTACAGACGGAAAGTCTGCCTCATAAGCATGTCGATCTGTCCGGAAATCCAATATTAATTCTAAACTTTTCCGACGAGTTTCATGATTGCCTGTTGGTATCACCGCTCTTGGAACTTGGGCCTGAGCATCCACGAGGGCTGTCCTTACATGATCAAAGCTTGGTTTGTCGCTTATGGTGGGCCAGTTCTCACTCAGTCTAAAAGGCTTATGGGTTGCACTAGAGCTAGTACTTGTAACACGACGGGGCTCATGACCACATTTTGATCTCCAAACAGAAGAAAGTATGGCCATGAAATGCTTCTGGAGGAGCAACTCATTGTTAGGAGTTTCACTGATCACATTCAGCAGCATCCGAGTTTGCTCCTGGAAAAAGGCATAGAGAAGGTCAATCTGTAGCTAACAAGCAGCTGAAAGGCATACCATATAGCCGACAAACACATGGAGACAAAATTATGTTAAACTTTTTTTTTTGCGGGTAAAAATGGTGTTAAACTATGACCAAAGGAAATGAGAAACATATGCATGAAGTTATCTGATTCCAATATTTATCAAGCCTAGCATTCATATTAACACATGCCTCTTAACTCTTGCTTATGAATTAGATTAAACAGAGGATTACTTCTCAGCAGAGCTATGCTGACTTGCATATTGGTCAGATGTGAAATCATCATCCCAGCAGCAATCGAGAGTTGGTCAGTATTAGCAATTGCATAGCTCAGAAATGAGTTTTGTTTCTGAAAAAATTAGTTATGAAATAATAACCAGTGGGAGATTTTACTCCAAGATACTTCAGTTTTAGGGCTTTTAAGGATAATGGAGAATGAGAATCAGAACCAAGATAACCTTAGTTAAAGCGTGAATATGGAAAAATATCCTCGTGTTGGAAATTGCTCCTCTACAAGATGAAAGTAAATCAACTCACCTCAGTTACTTTCAAGATAGCCTTCCCGGCACCTGAAGGAGCCTTCTCACTGTTTGGATTATCAGTAGCAGACAATACATGTTTGCAGAATAGTTCTCGGAATCTCTCACAGCAATGCACAGGATGACGATATCTGCCCCTATAAAGTCCACCGCCCGGCATGGAATGAAGAAGTTCACTAGCCAGTTCCCAGATAGGGCCATACTCGTGCACAGTTCCACAAAGAACTGCATCTTCTTCAGTAGTCCATGGATCTAATGCACAATCTCGAGGCCATAGAAGACCCTTCTTCTTCAATCTCTCGGGCTTAATTACCATAACACGTTTCACTGGCATGCAAGGGGTGGAAACCCGGCCATCATTCTTGGTTCTCGCCAACTTTGGATCAGGATCATCAGCTTCATCCTTCAACTTCAGCCGCTTGCCTTCGAGCAAGTGCTTATGTGATGAGGACTCCGATTTAGCTGTTTTCTTAAACTTCTTCAGGCTTCTGCTACCGCTGCTCGCTTCCTCATTTCTAGGCGTCATCTTTTTACGCTTATTAGAACAATGGTGCAGTGATTCGTCACTCATAAGCTCTGGTGAGGGTGCATTGTCATCAATACTCATAGTATCTACAGACGTCTCATCAAGCATGACCTCGAGTCTGATGACAAACGAGCCTTTTTTAAGGACTTAAACTTGCCTGCCTTCCTTTTCTTCTTCTTCGACTTTTTGTGGTGACTGCTATAAAAGGATGACAAAAGGAACGAGTCACTTATATGTGGTCAACAGCAGGAAAACAAACAGATAATTCGAAGAATAGATTGGGAACAGAAGTTAAATGTAACACAGAATGTCGAATACAACACTACAAAACAGTAATTCAATACAGCAAGCATAAAAATTGTGACGTGTTGAGAGCATCATGTACCTGACTATTTCATTTGTCTCCTCCAACTCTTTCGCTGCTTCAAGAGCTTGTCTTTCCTGTTCTTCCAACAACTGCAGGTATTACAGCAAGGACGTCATTAGCCACCATGCACAAGAGGCACACACAAAAATTTAAGCTATAAACCGACCTGCTTTTTAGCTAGAGCCTCAACATGTTGGTGATACGCTGTAGTAGCAAAATCAACATCCCATGCTGCAATTCAAATGATGTCAATACACTGAAACATAATATAAAAGAACAAAACATGCGTCGAGGAGAGAGCTGTAGCTCTAACCAAATTGCAGAAACTAAAGGCCAAATCTAAGAGAATTTTAAGAAGACACACATTAAGCTCGTTCAGCATCAACATAAATCACTTACTCTCATAAGATAGTGGTTCCTGGTCTTCATCAATTTCTGCTTCTAAATCGTCTTTGAGTTTTTCAATGCGTTCAAGTTCCCAATCTTCCTCTGCAACATTCACCTCATAGTTTACAGCAGCTTTGTCAATTATTGGATCCCAGAGCTCCAAAAACCGCATCGCATATCTATCAATTGGCCGGAGCTGATTTTCAAAGATGAACTCGCTTGTCCTGCTGCAGCAGCTGCAGCGGCCATCTGCTTAACATCAGCAAGCATGTCCATATCCCGTCAACCACAGCCAATGTAAGAGCCTTTTCTTCATCTAACTGGTTCACAGGTAATGCAACACTTTTTTCCTTATCCACATCAGAACATTGATGTTTATGCTCTTCACCAGTGTGCTCGTCAGGTTTCAGATCATCCTCATTTACAAGCTCATCATCCTCTAGCCTTCCAGCAACCTCCTCAACGAATTCTTGATTGTCTGCAGCCTCTTCCTGCTCCAACTTTTTGAGAGCCATATAGTCAGCTTCATCTTCGCCTGTCTAATAGCTGCTTCAACATCTGCGTTTGACAGCGCCAGACCAGTTTCACTTGATGGTACAGCAGTCACAGAGCGATCCATCTGCTGAGCTTCGACATTAAGAGATGTGTGCCCAGAAAAGAATTCCATGGGATCTAGTTTCTTGAAGAATTCTGTATTGTAACTACCACGCTGAATCACTAAATCATCAAGTACTCGCTTCTGATTTGCTTTCTTGAGAATATTCTCCTCTATAGTGCTCTCACTAATTAGTCTGTAGATGTTAACTTCACGTGTTTGTCCTATCCTGTGACATCTGTCTTGGGCTTGTTGATCCATAGCAGGGTTCCAGTCACTGTCATAGAATATAACAGTGTCTGCGCCTACTAGATTGACTCCCACACCGCCACTGCGAGTGGATAAAATGAAGAGAAAAAACTTTGGGTTTGTATTAAACCTCTGCATTAGTGTCTGCCTCTCTTCTGGCTGGGTAGAACCATCTAACCGCAAATATGTATATCCATACAGATTAATGAATTCCTCCAATGTATCAAGCATCTTAGTCATCTGAGTAAATATCAAGGCCCTGTGTCCCTCTGACTTCAAACGCCTCAGCAAGACAGCAAGCTCCTGCAACTTCCCACAGTCAAACTGGATCAAGCGCCTGTCAGGAAAGTACACTTGACGGCGAACGATTGCAGGTCTTATGGGAGAGAGAATGGGCGAGAACTCATTCATGCATTGTTCTCTGTATGCTGGTTTAAGAAGAACAGGAGAATTTCTTTTTTTACACCAGCAAACAGGAGTAGCAGCCCGTGCAGCAGGAATTGCAAAAGTAAATGATTCAATAAAGCCAAGCATTTTATTGAATCTCTCCACTGATGAAAGAACAAGATCTGCTAGACTCGATGAAAACTCCATGTGGCAAGAAGGATTGTTCTTCTTCTCAAGAAGATCACATATAGGATGTCTTATGGTCAGAACCTCCCTAATGTTTGTACCATAAACAGGCCTCTTCTGGCATCTTACCCTATTCCACCATGCAATTGAAGCTGCTCTTTCTTTGGCTTCTTTCGTTCTCTCCTCCTGTAAGGCTTTTGAATTTCTTCAAAAATATTAGTTCCATTACTTCTCTGACCACCCTTGTTAGAGCAGGAAATCTCTGCACCAGAGCCCCTAGAGGTGATGACTGGAGAAAAGACAGCAGCGACCTCATCCATCTCCCAAGAAGTCATATTAAATTCATTTTGAGTAAATACAAGGTTCATATCAGATAGGTCAGTCTGAGCAAATGGACCCTTATCAAGGACCATGCAAACAGAAGAGCTGATCTGCATGTTAATTCCTGCCATGTCAAATGAGCTGATAATTGGACGGCCTTCAAAAAGATCTGGATGGTTACAGACCTTTCTGAGTTGCATAATGATACTAATCATACCAAAATAATTCCCACTTGACAGTGTTGCTTGTGTCTCTGAGTTGGCAATAAAATCTTCATACAGGTTCCTTTGTCTTCTGGAAAGTCGGCAATATATGACATGTTCATGCTTCTGTGGTAACTGTTTCTCCACATCTCGTTTCAATCGGCGTAATATAAATGGACGAAGGACATTGTGCAACCTATCTATAACTTCCTTGTTTACCTTGTCCTGGCCCTCCACCATTCCAGAAATTGGATTGCAGAACCAATCCTTGAACTCTTGGTGAGACTGGAATACATGTGGCATCAGAAAATGCATGAGAGACCAAAGTTCCATCAGGTCATTTTGTAAAGGAGTTCCTGTCAAAAGAATTCGCCGTTTTGAATTAAAATTTAGCAGAGTCTGCCATCTTTGTGATTTCCAGTTCTTTATCAGATGAGCCTCATCAAGAATAAGATACTTCCACTTTTTTCGCTTGAACGCTTTGGAGTCTTGAATAACAAGCCTGTATGTCGTGATGCATACATGGAAAAAATTTGGTTTGTTCCAACCCTGACGTTTCTGTTTTCTCTCCTTTGCACTTCCAAAATAAGTCAGTATTTTAAAGGCAGGACACCACTTCAGAAATTCAGTCTCCCAATTTAACATAACACTGGTTGGCACGACAATAAGATGTGGGCCCCATATCCCCTTCTCACAAGCAAGGTGTGCCAGCAAGGAGATAGTCATGATTGTCTTCCCTAAACCCATTTCATCTGCTAGAATTCCATTCAGCCTCTTTTCATACATAGCAACCAACCAATCCAAACCAATATGCTGGTATTCCCGGAGAGAATGCTTGAGAAGGAATGGGAATTTTGTGCGTACGCTTGTTGTTGAGAAGGTATTCCCAGTTGGTTGTGCTGATCTTGCGGCAGCAGCAGCATCAGTCATTACACTGTCACTAATTTCCTTATCGGCTGTCACCTTAGCATCAGTTAGCTCATCTACTTCAACAGAACATTCTTGTACACTAGGCTCTGTTACTATTTCTTCTAGCAGCTCAGGTTCTTTAACAGAGCATTCTTGTACACTAGGCTCTGCTACTATTTCTTCTAGCAGCTCATCTTCTTTAACAGAACATTCTTGTACACTAGGCTCTGGAACTATTTCTTCTAGCAGATCATCTGCAATAACAGAAGATTCTTGCACAGTAGGCTCTGGTGCTATTTCTTCTAGGTGCAGGGTATTACCGCTCACATGCTCAGTTACCAGCATGTCTGTTGTTTCATGACTTTCAAATGTGTCGTTGTTCAGTTTCAAAATGTCCGCAGGTCGACCATCCGGAGACATGTGAGTATCAACCTCTTCGCTAGAATATGCGGGTGAATTTTCCAATTCTGTTGATACGTCATCTCCATAGCCATCCTAAATATATAAAAAAAGGCATTACAGATTGACCACGGTAAAGTAGAATTGGAAAGAGCAATTAGACAATCTGCATACCTTTTGGTACCTCGCAAGAAGTTCTTCTAGTGGGATCTCGCTCTCTTTCTGCAGTAACTTAATCTGCATTTATGAAGATCAATGATCAAGATTTAGAAGAAAATATGCAAGGGTGAACCTATATGTCATTACTGACAAAAATGAAATGAACAATAATCCTAAAATTGAAATCTCAAATCATAACAGGGTCTTAGAACCTTAAAAAGGACCAATAACCCGTATGGGTTTTAGAATTTTATGTTAGGTCTTTAGAAAATCTACAGTTAATAAAAAATCATTTTAGACCCTCCTTCACTGCAGTGGTGCTGGCATGTTTGGCACTCTGGCTCCACAACAAATAATAAGCTTATTTGTTTTACAGTATCTAGGGAGTAGGGACATTTTACATACACGCACACACGCGGGGAAAAAGAACTAATAGTTGCCATTACACTTCATTTAACAAGCATACTGAAGTCCTCTCCAAAACTTGTGGCGGCACTTTGGCCCAATATCCTTCCCAGAACAAGTTTTGCATGACCGAAGTCAGGTAGCAGATTGACAGAATAAAAATGTCACAATTTGCTCTACAGATGTGTTACTAGAGAATGCCCTCAGAAGCCTAACCAGTTAAACAACTGAAAAAGTGCTAGTCTTTAGTTATATTTAGTGAATCAATGGCAATCTTAGCTTTTACTGATGAGCCCATCAACGTTTCAACAAAATCTGTAGCTAGAGTAGCTCAACACGACACTGTGAACAGTTCAGCAACATTACTGACTGATGTATGAAATCACCTCATCCGAAGGATCAGGGCTATCTTTCTTTGCCAATTCTTCCTCTTCAGATAAAGTTGCTTCATCATCCTGCCAAATAAATGCAGCGTTAAGATCCACAAATAGACACAGATAAACACGAATTAAACATAGGGATAGGGCAAATAAAATGAACATGAAAACTCTCTCACAAATCATGAATGGATGTGTTTCTAGTCCGCAGAGAAATTTACATGCAAGACATAAAATATTTGGGAAAGAAGGTGGCGAAAAAAAAAACAGATAAAGATGGGAGTACTACCTTTCCTTCGGCAGTAGCAATATAATCTTTGTCCTCCTGAAAATAATAGATGGTATGAGTTAGCATGTAACCATATTACCAGATTCCCAGGATAGGTGGAATGAAAGAGAGTAATTATATAACAGTAAACGGGTTATTAAATGTACCTGCTCACCAACAGAGGAGATACCACCGTTGCTTTTCCCCTGAAAAGTTACAGAAGCAGATTGATATCAAGTTAGAAAAAATTATAAAGCTTGTAACCCCCACTGTCTCATACACATGCACGCTACAAAAAGGCATAAGGAAAACAAGTATACATGATTCTTGTTCACAAACTCGGTGTAACAGCAGCGGTCAATAACTTCCTCAGAAGAAATGTCTTCATCACTTGAACTGTGGCCAGATTCATGATTACAGCCATTTATTTGGTTTGAAGAATCTGAACAACAAAAAGGCCACATCAATATGAAAAGCCATCAATGAGTCTGCAGTATTTCAGATCCGTGATGCCATAAAGGTATCTGAAAATCTCACCTTTAATCAAATTCTTCAAATTTGAGTTATTGCAAGTGTCTTTGTTAGCTGGACTGCTTTCCCTGCTAACTAAGAATGTTTGAGCTGATCAATTTATCGATTTAGTGCCAAATAGAACACATTATTGTCTCTATATATATATGAGCGCAGGTAAAAGAGAACTGCTTCTGGTGATCACCTTGGGATTTTGTATACATCTTCAGAATCTCATCCAGTGGTAGATCAGCTTCTGCCTGCAAAGCAGCTAGTTCTTCATTGCGCTCAGCCTTCGTGATAAGAGCTTCATCCTCATCGATTGTGCGCTCATCATCTTCCTGTAGTAACAATACATACAATAGTGATTCATATGATACCAAAAAAATACATTATGGGCACACTTCGGTAAATATACATACAAAAATATCAGTGAATAAGTTGACACATTACACATATGTACTGAGTAAAAAATAATGTGTGTTCACACTTCACAACCTGACTAATTTCAGCCCAGTAAGATACTCTTGACTCTCACTAATTACCACTCCCTGCTCCACAACATATGTTCTTGAGCAGCTCAGGAGCAAACATTGTGGAGACACTACAAGCATAGACGCGACGAACCTCTCGTCGACCAGACGCGAGGCGGAGGGGCTTGCAACTACGTTTGTGCGGCTTCGTGATGCAGGACTCCATCAAATGCTTGGTGGCGTGCCACGTGCTCCCTGTGTACCTAATTTCCTCCATCGCAGCCCAAAGGTCAGTTTTGCAGTTACCAATTTATGGTTATCTTGAAGTATTGATCTGTAATCTGGGTCAGCATGCATGTTGGTGTCTCCATGGTCAGGCTCAGTAAGGCAGGGCAGTGAGGGGGGTAACTTCAAAGTTGTCTTCCATGAGCGAGTGCAATCTCCTGGTCTATTAACTAACCCAGTTCTGGTTCCGCCACTGAGCCACAGAAAGGAAAGATAGTCCTTATATCACTATGCAACTTCCCCCCTCCCCTGCAATACTTAGGTATATGGTATGCTGTATTATATTTGGTTATTTTGAACAACAAAATCAGCAACGCGGTATCAAAAGATACTGAAATGAAACATAGAATACAGCATACATTAATTGGCAATACGAACAGAATGTTCCACTTATATATTCAAAACAAGTTACACTTGGTAGTAAGATGCGTAGTATTCACAATAATTATATTTGTATGGACAAAATAAAAGAAACTGGGGAAACTAAAAAGTGACAGCTTACCTCTTCATTCAAGGAGCTATTGTAATCATCATCGGTTTCCATATCGTCTGTAGATAAAAAGAGTTAAAGCATATTGAGAAGAACAAGAAACTGGACAAGATTTCTGAAGCATGTAGTATTTAATAAAGCTTACACACCTAGATCGTCAGGAGTTGGTGCATTTACGTTTTCTTCGGCTACTTCCTCCTGGGATGGTTGATTTGTTTGCGAAGGTTCTGCTACTTCCTCCTGGGATGGTTGATTTGTCTGCGAAGGTTCTGCTACTTCCTGATGGGATGGTTGATTTGTCTGCGGAGGTTCTGCTACTTCCTCCTGGGATGGTTGATTTGTCTGCAGAGGTTCTGCCACTTCCTCCTGGGATGGTTGATTTCTCTGGGGAGGTTCTGCCACTTCCTCCTGGGATGGTTGATTTATCTGTGAAGGTTCTGCTGCTTCTTCCAGGGATAATAAATTTGTCTGCAATGGTCCATTTTCTAGTGTTTGCAAGTGGGGAACATCCACGAGGTTTTCAGCCAGCATCGTCGAATATCTGGAAAGTTTACAGCAAATGACAAGAAGTTAGCATGCAGCCAGGGCCAGTATCCTAAAATAAGAAATTCCAAAATTCGAGATAGACACAGCAAAATCAACCAAGAGCAGATGGAGGTACCTTTCAGTCTGACCTAAAAGAAAATTAAGCTGTTTATCAAGGGCCTTTTTCTTCCTTTCCTCAGCCTCTAGTTGATTCTTATAGAGAACCTACATTCCCACCATAAAATGATATGGTTCAATTTCTCAACAAACATGACATAGTAAAAGCAAGTGGTACAGTGAGCCACAAGGAAATAGAACATAAAATGAACTTGCCAGCTTCTCTATTTTGGTCCAGAACTTCTTCACGTCCTTTGAAATATTTAGGGCGACTTTTCTCATGCGATGCTCCCCCTCCTGTAAGAGAAGGGTCGTCAAAGTATGATCAAATTCCATAGAATTAATATCAGGATAGTACAGAACTACAGATAAAGACATGCCTTGTGGGGTGGCAGTTGAATAAACTACGAAAACATAAAATTGGTTATAGCATAGATAATGCAAACCTTCTGTCTTTTCTCATCCTTTGTTGCTTGGTCAACTACACCAGATTGGCCCTTTGAGCAATCTTTTTAGCCATGGACAACTTCCACTTTCTCTCAGATTCAAACTCCTGCAGGATGTTTAAATTACAGAAGGAAAGATAACAGAATCATTATAGTTCCCTGGTAGAATCCTGCAAGTTTGCCTCATGTGAAAGGATGACTGCAAGATTTCAATTGTACCAATAGCAACTAACCTTCGACAGCCAAACCATTTCCGCAAGAACATGATCCCAGTGAACTTTAGGCTTTGGAGGCTCCTTTGGAGCTTCAAGAGCCTGAACAGAGAGGAAAAAAGCTTCAGTCAATGAACTAAAAATTAGATAACTGACAGTGGAAGTCATAAAAAAGAGAAGCACGTATTCTGTCCTTTCCCTCCTCGACTATGAGGTATTCCAACATCAAAATTTAGCATGTGTACATATGAAAAGCTGCAAGCTCACCTTCTTGCGTTTAGGCCTTGTCTCATGATCTAACTTTGAACGTGGACCTTTTGATGCCATCTTTTCAATCCCTTGCGGAGGAAGATCTCATCTCTTGGGGCGTACGCAGAAAAATGGCATGCCGACTGTGGATTACATGTGGCGGTAAAGAATTAGAAAATGAGACAAAAGGTCTATCTATCTTCACAAACACATACAAGGCAAAGCGGGAGCAAATGGTGAAAGCAGGTCCAAGCATGTAAATGAGCTATTTCAAAACCCCTAGGGGACTGAAGTACATGTCTACATTTTGACCTTTAAACCTGCCATGCTATTCCATTTTTTTAGTGTTTAGTACCCATTGGTCACAAAGCAGACCACACTCCCATCATAGAAGTGGGATGCAGAAGGCAAAGAAGTTGACCGTGCCATTGTGGTACACCAATGTCACAGTAGCATGTTGTCACGACAATTAACACTAGAAAAGCTAGTTGTCTTCCAGGCAGAAATGTTCGATTGAGAAAGATACGTAAGGCCTGCCTCCGTGAAACTAACAGCACAGCTACTGAATAAACTTTATCGATTGTTCAACTGGATTCACATTCACATTGCTCGTCCCCAACGTTTTCTCGACCGCATTCACCAAACTCTGAAATCACACTGTCCATCCATCCAGTAAATACATGTTCCCAGCTTGATTACATAATCTAACTAGAGCTGAAACAACCGTCACCTCCTACCATCACGGCACCACAATGCGTCTAGCTTAAACAGCATGTGAGGACACCAAATGTAAGAACGGGGCCTCCGGCGTGGAACTACCCAAAACAAGCATGCACGCTACCAGCTACCACTACCCCCTTGTAGCAGAGATAAAACAGACCACGCTGCTGGCAAACCAGAGCGTTCCTTGCCCGACAGCAAATACACGCCGCACTAGTTATCTACGAGAAAGAAGTTGAAAAAAAAAGTTTTCTACGAGAAAGAAACCAGTGACCCATCTAAGACGCCAAATCTCGAGATCCGGGAGCCGCATTCCAGCTCCGAGAATGCAGCCGGGAGGAACGGCTGGTGGCAGCACCAGCCAGCGAGTGACCCAAGCAGGGGAACAGCGGTCTGAGATGGGACGTACTTACGCGCGCTAGGGTTCTGGGACCAGACGTGACGAGGAAGGGGGCAGCCTCCTCCGCCTCCGAGCGGGCGTCGCCCTCGGCAGCCGCGGGCCCCACGCGCGGGGAAGCTCGCTCGTCGCTCGGATGCCCGTCGCTGTCGGCCGCGGGTCGCCTCTTGGCTGGGGCGGGGGGCGGCTGGGGCGGGGGGCGGCTGGGGCTGGGGCGGGGGCGGGGGCAGCGGCGGCGGCGGCGGCGCCGGAGGAGGCGGCGAGATCGAGGTGGGGCGAGGTGAGGCTAGGGCACGGGGGTTGGGGACTGGGCTGGGGGAGGTAAAACGCGACGAGGTGCGAAAGGACGGTGGTGCCCCTGGGCGGCGCGCTGGGCGGGCGGCGCGGGTGGAGGTAGGATCGGGATTTCGCGTGGGGCTGGGTGGATTCGTGTGTCAGAAAATAAAGGGTGGAGGAGGAGGAGTGAGGAAGGAGGCGGGCGTGACAGGTCAAGGCTGGATGGAGTTTTTTTGTTTTTGCCAAATCTGACCTTTTTGACAAACTCTCCTCGAAACTATTTTCAAATATGACCCTGGGTCGGTGTCGAGGTGCCAAAGACTAGTGACAACGCAACAGAGCGACCGGTGTAAGTACATCCCAACAGCATCGGTTTTTTAGGGAACTCATTTCTCATCCTCATCTTCTCTCTCCTCCTCGAGTTCAGGCCATGCTCCTCAGACTCCTCTCATCTCATCCCCACTTTGGTGGCCATACTGGCCGAAGCGGAGAGGGGAGGGGTGGCCTGGCCCAAGCTTAAATGTACAGTGGTTTTAGGATTAGGGGTTTGAGGCTTGTCTTCGTTCTTGTCATTTCGGTGCTTCGCTTTATGCCATGGAGGCTTCTCGTTCCGTACCGGATGACTGTTGGCTTCTCTCTCCATTGAGATCTCGAGGTGTGAGCTTGGCTTGGTTGCAGAACTGGCGAGGCCTCCTCCGATAAGCACGGTCGGGGTTCAGATCAAATCACTAGTAGAAAAACACGTATTGGCAGCTGTCGCTAGCGGCGGATAGAGCAATTAAAAAAAATAAGAGACTACCATACTCTACACCTCAGCTGGTTATTTCAGATTAACCGCCTCCAAAGAAACAACCGGCTCCTAAAGTATGTTTTCCGGGGCAGCCCAAATGCAAACGCGCCTGCAAAAATCTCTCAGCCGGGCGTCGGAAACGGCCGGCGCCGATAATACGAAAACTGCAGCCGGGCAAAATAACTGGGCCGCCTACGATATTCGTGCGGCGGGCCAGAAAAATGGGCGCCTTCTATAATCTGTACATTGGAGTCGGGCAGTATAAAAAGGCCGTCTGAGGTTAGAGCCTTTTTTTTCTCGATTAAGAAATATCAGCCAGAATTTATGCCGTAAATACATTTCTACATATTTTGGGCATCAATTCAGGCCCAGAAAAAAGAAGGATCAGCCAGCATAGTTCCCCTAAATATGTATATATTCATGTATTTTAGGAAACCGTACTGGCTCATCAACCCCTTGCATAGGGTGCCATATTCGCGGTTTATAAACCGGTCGTACACCCTCTAAACTAGCGAGGTGGGACTAAACAAGCTAACCTGTCAGTATAGCGGCTAAACTACTGGGCCTACTTTTAGTTTTCAGTAATTGCACACGGTCGGTCCACGTAAACGCGTCTGCTATTTCCGCATGTCCATATAAGCCCGGAGTTGCAGCTATTTCCGGTTCAGTAAATTTGTGAGCTTTCAACTTTTTCAGTTCTCCCTGAACCGTCAGTTTAAGCGGCGATGGCCGATTTGAGGTCTTCATGGCGTGTCCCAATAATCTTGAATTTCTGACGATAAAGGTTTTCACACTACATCTCGATAGAGTTTCTTCTTTTATGTACCAACTATGCGTTATCCGGGCAAGTCCGAACCATACGGATATCAGCCTCTGAATCAAAGTGACGCATAGAAAATTTGATCACACATAAAATTGCATAATGAAATATTACATTACTAGTAGATAATTAAAGGGCGCTTCGTCATTACACCAAAAGCATCGATAACAGAGTTTAAGATGGAGATTACACCCTGAGATCGATCATAACCCAGCTACTTAGTCTACATCGTTCAGGGACGGCTCTGGTTCGCGGACTACTTCGACATCAAAATGATTGACGTAGAAGTTCGAATTTTCACGGGGTGGGACCTCGACGTCGCACACCCTTTGCACCCCGAGACGGGGCCCTGAACCTCGCCTTGACTCGGATGGCGGGGTCGTCGCCGGGTGCCTCCAGATCCATCCCCTCCACCTTGCCGCCGAGCTTGGCGACGATGCGCTTGAGGGATTGCTGCCCCTGGCGCCCTGAGGGACGCCGAGTAATCTCAGCGTGCATACTTCGCCACGCATCACCGGCGGACCTTCATTGTTGGTCGCCGGCCATTGGAAGCGCAGGAGGTGCACGAAGTCGCATTGGGGGAACTGTTCGTTGTCGTCCGTGTCGGGGTGGTCGCGGATGAACACGATGCCCTCGCCGCCGCAGTGGTAGCAGCGGTCTTGAAGCAGAACGCCATCGACGGGGTTCCTGAAGTGGATCTTCAGCATCCCCGGCCCGTAGAGCTCGAAGTGATACATGGGGTTGCTGGGGGTGTGGGTGGTGAAGCCCGTGTTGAGCCAGGCCTGCGCTGCAACTAGGGGATTGCGCGACAGGGACCAGGCAAAGACACGGAGAGTGGGGTGGTCTGCCCGCGCGGAGGGTACTCTTGCTCCGTATAGGTGGGCGGGAGCTTGAAGCTGGCCATGCGGAGGTTGAAGGAGGCCATTGAGACGAGGTGATGATTGGGGGAGATGTTGGTGGTGCTTGGGTGAGATGCGCATGAAGGAAGAGGAGGGGATAATATACCGGAAGGAGCCTGCAAGGGGGTCCATCGATTCATGAACTTGGGAGAGATGAAAATTAAAGGATCGGAATAAATTCTGGTGCTGCATCCGACGGGACATGGCACTGACGCTCTGAGGCGGCGTGTTGACTGGGAAGGACCCGATTCAAGTTCCCACGCAACACGACGGCCACGTACTAACGCTCTGCGGCGAGCTATCGAGTGGCACAGCCAAAATTTTCCACGCGACGTGACAAGGCACTGCAGCACAGTTGATGGCACAGTCGTAATTGACTACTGGCACAGACCCAATTTTCGTGGCGGCAAACCCTAGATGGTGACCTAAAATGAGAGGTCCGGTCAGCTCCGGATGGTTCGGTTTAGTTCAGCATGACCGGCATTGGGACAGAAACGAAATTTTGTCATATTAAAATCTAATCATTTGCACGTGCCTTCGATTATTGTACAAGCTTGAAACGGTATCATATGGTTCGGTTTAGTACGCTAACCCCACCTATCATCGACGGGATTGGGCTGCAGCGAAGTCCGGCCTTGTCAGGTCTGGTGGACTCCGGGTGGTCTGGTTTTGTTCGGCTGTGTCTGGCATTAAGATACAGACGATTTTTCGTTCGGTTGAGCACCTCTCTGTGACATGCGGGGCCGATAGCACGCAGCCCCGCCTGTCATCGACGTGGTTGTGCTGCAGCCAAGTCCAGGTTTGTTCGGTTTGGTTGTCTTCAGGTGGTCCGTCTTTATTCGGCTAAGTCCGGCATTAAGGTACAAACGATTTTTCGTCATTCCGAGCTAATCTTGTGCATATGGCTTTGATTATTGTACGATATGGCATGGCATCATGTTGTGGGTATATAATCTTAAGTTAAATTGTACAAGGCAAGGCACAAATTTATAAAATGGCAAGACATTCACAAATATAGGGCTATGTAACAAGAGAAAAGCCTCTGCACTTACGCTGCAAAACACCTTCCATATGTTGAGTAACCAAACCATGTTTGTAATAAAAAAAGTAATTTGGACCTCATCTTGTGCACATGCCTTGGATTATCATTAAGATAGAACAATGTGAATTAATTATTGTTACCTGTTTTCACAAGCCTCCGATTGCTTCGAAAAGTATAAGGGACCGGAGCCGTGTCACCCTAAAATGTTGTGAACCCTAGTGTAGGTATGTCAACCATGTTGTCTTAGGATAAGTGTAGGGGAAGTACACATATGTATCTAATATCCTGATTTGTTGCGTGAACTAACATTTTAGCATATATACTTGCCTTTACTACGAATAATATTACAATGTGTCTACATTAATTGGCCATTCCGACATAGCTCGGAAGTCCCGGTTTGCTCATTTGAATTGGCACTTACTCGATTTTGTCACTAACACATTTCCTTTCGCCCCGTGTTCCAGCTTTCACCTATCCTGTTTATTTTTTGAGGCACGTACCCCTATTTTTTCCCTGTTAGTTTGATATTTTTATGATTATAGAGCCAAATCCGGACGGACCGAATATATACGTACGGTCCGAAGGGCACCTATTGGCGGCAAAGCCAAATGTTTTTTGGCTCAAAATTAATTCAGGGCTGAATTTTCCCCATTGCCTTTGCCGCCACGCAACCCAAACCCTGTCTCGACCCCGACACACCCCCTCACCCCCACCCATTCCCCATTCCCCATTTCCCCACCCCCCCTCACCGTTCCCATCGTTGCCCCTCTGCTCACCGCCGGCCGCCGTTCCTCGTCGCTCTCAATCCCCAGCTCAGGTGTGTTTTTCCTCTGATCCGCTCCGCCGCTCTGGTAGCTTAGATATTAACCGATAGCTCCGCCACTATGGTAGCTTATTAGGGATCTTATCCTAGCCGCCGCTGCTAGATTAGATCTTCCCCGTTACTTCAGATCGATGGTCGGACGCATGCACGGCACAGGTGGGCGCGGCTCTGGAGGAAGATCTGCCGGGACCGCTCGGGCTGATGCCGCGGACGCTAGGGTTGCTGAACTCGAGGCTGCTTCTGATATCGCATCAGCTCGGGCTGATGTCGCGACCGCTCAAGCTGAAGCAGCCGCGGCTGCTTCTATTATCGCGTCAGCTCAGTATGATCTCGCGACCGCTCGGTCTGATATCTCGTCCGCTCGGCTTGATATCGCGGCCGCTCGGAGTGATCTCAGGGCTGCTCGGAACGATGTCCTCTCCGCTCGGGTTGATATCGCGGCCGCTCGGGCTGATGTCGTGGCCACTCGTGCTGATGTTGCCACCGCTCGATATGCTGAGAATGTCGCAGCCTCTACGGATGTCCTCGCCGCTCAGGCTGATGCCGGGGCCGTCCGAGTTGATGCAGCGGCTGCCCGGGCTGATGTCCTCACCGCTCGGGCTGATGTCCTCACCGCTCGGGCTAATACGACAATGCTTCAAGCCGACCAAGTTCTGGACACCAAGGCCGTGATGACGTGGATCACACGTTCGTTGGGAGACCCCAAGAGGAAGGTATGAAGCAGTGTAGCAGCAGTTTCCCTCAGTATGAAACCAAGGTTTAATCGAACCAGTAGGAGCAAGAAATCACTTCTGAAGGTTGTCAGTGGCGCGCTGACGTGGAACCTGCACACAACACAATCAAACTACTTTGCCCCAACGAAACAGTGAGGTTGTCAATCTCACCGGCTTGCTGAAAACAAAGGATTAAACGTATGGTGTGGAAAACAGTAGTAAATTGCAGAGAATGAAAAGGAACAATGTTTGCAGTTGGTTGTATTATCAGTGTAAAAGAATGGACCGGGGTCCACAGTTCACTAGTGGTGTCTCTCCATAAAAGATAACTAACATGCTGGGTGAACAAATTACAGCTGGGCAATTGACAAAATATTGAGCGCATGACAATGCATATATATGACATGATGATTACTATGATATTCATGTGGGCATTACGACAAAATACATAGACCGTTATCCAACAGCGTCTATGACTAATAATCCACCGCCAGGTTGTCATCCGAGTTCCCCGTTGGTATTAAGTTGCAAGCAACGGATAATGCATTAAGTAATGTGCGTAATGTAAACAAATGCATTAGACCTAACGGCGCACCCTTAAGCTAAGCATCGGTTATTTTATCCCTAGTGGCAACAGCACATCCACAATCTTAGAAGTTATTGTCACTCTCCCAGATTACCGGAGGCATGAACCCACTATCTAGCATAAATACTCACTCTTGGAGTTACAAGCATCTACTTGGCCAAAGCATCTACTAGTAACGGAAAGCATGCAAGATCATAAATAACATATAAGATAGATTGATAATCAACTTGACATAGTATTCAATATTCATCGGATCCCAGCAAACACAACATGTAGCATTACAATAAGATGATCTTGATCATGATAGGCAGCTCACAAGATCTAAACATGATAGCATAAAGTGGAGAGACAACCATCTAGCTACTGCCATGGACCCGTAGTCCAAGGATGAACTACTCACGCATCACTCCGGAGGCAGGCATGGTGATGTAGAGCCCTCCGGTGATGATTCCCCTCTCCGGCAGGGTGCCGGGAAGAGCTTCTGAACCCTCCCGAGCTAGGGTTGACGGCGGCGGCGTCTCTGGAACTTTTCGTGGATAATGGCTCGGGTTTAGGGTTTTCCGTGAAGAATAAATAGGCGAAAGGGCGGCGGCTGGAGACCCGTGGGCCCACACCACCCCACGGCGCGGCAGGGGGGCCCGCGCCCCCATGGTGTGGCTGCTCGTGGCTCCCCTCCGTCTCTCCTTTGGACTCCGTGTACGTGTTGGAAAAATAGGAGGTTCTGTCCAAGTTTCGTCCAATTCCGAGAATATTTCCAGACTAGCTTTTCTGGAATACAAAAACAGCAGAAAACAGGAACTGGCACTGTGGCATCTTGTTAATAGGTTAGTCCCAGAAAATGCATAAAAATGCTATGAAGTGTATATAAAACATGTAACAATTGGTATAATATCAACATGGAACATCAGAAATTATAGATACGTTTGAGACGTATCAAGCATCCCCAAGCTTAGTTCTACTCGTCCTCGAGTAGGTAAAACGATAAAAACAAAATAATTTCTGAGGTGACATGCTACAATCATAATCTTGATCAAATAGTATTGTAAAGCACATGTTATGAATGAAGTGATCCAGGTCAATGGTCTATAGTTTGCTAGCAAGTAGATAATGAGCAAACAACTGAATCATATAAGCAAAAACTTTTCATGAATAGTACTTTCGAGACAAGCATCAAAGAGTTTTGCATAAGAGTTAACTCATAAAGCAATAGATTCTAAGTAAAAGGTATTTAACCAACACAAAGGAAGATTTAAGCTTCAGCAATTGCTTTCAACTTTCAACATATATATCTCATGGATATTTGTCAACACAAAGCAATATAATAAGTGCAATATACAAGCATATAAAAATTGTTGCACCAAAGTTGACACTAGTGTTTGCTTCTAAGATAGAAAGAAGTAGGAAAACTGACTCAACATAAAAGTAAAAGAAAGGCCCTTCGCAGAGGGAAGCAGGGATTAAATCATGTGCTAGAGCTTTTTAAGTTTTTGAAATCATATAGAGAGTAAAAATAAGTTTTGGAGGTGTTTGTTAATTGTCAACGAATCAGAAAATGGAAAGTACAATATGACCCCTGCCAACCAGACTTTTAAGAGCGGCTCCCATGAAGGACGTTATTTCTACCAGCAAGGCAGATCATCCCTCTTTCTCTTTTGTTTACACATGCAGATATTTCACTGTTTGTCATTGCTTGACTGATAAATCAGGGCAAAAATGTGAAGAGAATTAAGCGGTTAAAGTTGTAATTAATTGGGACTGGGCACCCCATTTGCCAGCTCTTTTTGCAAAATTAATGGATAAGCGGATGTATATGCCGCTAGTCCGGTGGTAAAGTCTGTTTGACAGTTGACATAAAGACATCCACCCCGTCCTCATGAGCTTGGTAAACATTGACACAAAATAGGAGTAATAATTTTGAATAGTTTAAAGGTAGCACATGAAAAATTTACTTGGAATGGCAAGGAAATACCACATATAGGTAGTTATGGTGGACACAGATGGCATGGATTTTGGCTCAAGGTTTTGGATGCACGAGAAGCATTCCCTCTCAGTACAGAGTTTAGGCTAGCAAGGTTATTTGAAGCAAACACAGGATATCAACCGACACAGCAAGACTTATATGAAAACATATTGCAAGCATTATAAGACTCTACACTGTCTTCCTTGTTAACCAAACCCTTTTACTAGAAAATATCTAGACCTTAGAGATACCAATCATGCAAACCAAATTTCAACGAGCTTTACGGTAGTTCTTCATTAATAGGTTTTAACTACATGATACAAAAGCTTAAACATGAACTACTTGATAACTCAAAACAATTGACAAGTATCAAATTATCCAATACAGTGATCTACAAGAATATGTAAGCTTTTTCCATTATACCATCTACCACATGCAACATTTTCTGTTCCAACCAAACACCAATCAATTTATTTCAACATAAACTCTCCAAACAATTATAAGTGAAGCAAGAGAGTACTTTCTTTAAAAGAACTAACAGCTCTGAATAAGAGATGCATGCAAAACAGGAGCTAAAAGCATAGCAATAGCTAGATAAGAATACTCAACAAGTATAAGTGAAGAATAGGAGTATTCATATGAAAAAGCGGAGCGTGTCTCTCTCCCAATCAAGAATGCTAGGGTCCAATCAAGTTGACCATAAGAAAAATAAAATACTGAAAATAAAAGCACACAGACGCTCCAAGTAAAGCACATATGATGTGAAAGAATTAAAATATAGTTTCACTAGAGATGACCTGATAAGTTGCTGATGAAGAAGGGGATGCCTTGGGCATCCCCAAGCTTAGACGCTTGAGTCTTCTTGAAATATGCTGGGGTGATCCATGGGAGCATCCCCAAGCTTAAGCTCTTCACTCTTCTTGATCACATTATATCATCCTTCTCTCTTGACCCTTGAAAACTTCCGCCACACCAAACTCAAGTAATTCTCATTAGAGGGTTAGTGCACAATCAAAAACTCACATGTTCTATAAGGACACAAACATGACCGTTACTTTTAACATTAACTACTGCCACTGATGTTATGTGAAGCTCTTCACCCTAAAAAAGAATTCCACTCAACACTAGTAAAAGAGAGAATGCGAAAAATAAAAGACAGAATCTGTCTAAACAGAACAGTCCGTAAAGACGAATTTTTTCGAGGCACTTACGTTGCTCAGATCGAAAAACTTTAAACTAACGAAAGATGCGTACATATCTGAGGATCACGCACAAAAATTTGCAGATTTAAATAATTTTTCTGTGATTTTACAGAAGTAAAACGGTGAACAGCAGAAATCTGTTCCTGCGCAGAAATCCAAATCTAGCATCATCTTCCTATTAGAGGCAATACTTGGCACAACAATGCGATAAAATAAAGATACAAAGGAATTGTTACAGAAGTAAACAACTCCTTGACTCAAAAAGAAAAGAAAAATTGCAGAAATAAAATAATGGGTTGTCTCCCATAAGCGCTTTTCTTTAACGCCTTTCAGCTAGGCGCAGAAAGTAAGAATCAAGTGTTTCCAAGTGATGAAGCATCAACAGAATAATTTGCTCTAACAATAGAATCAAAAGGTAACTTCATCTTCTTTCTAGGGAAGTGTTCCATACCTTTCTTGAGTGGGAATTGATATTTAATATTCCCCTCTCTCATATCAATAATAGCACCAACAGTTCTAAGAAAAGGTCTTCCCAAAACAATAGGACAAGAAGCATTGCATTCAATATCCAAAACAACAAAATCAACGGGGACAAGGTTATTGTTAACCATTATAAAAACATCATCAACTCTCCCCAAAGGTTTCTTTATAGTATTATCAGCAAGGTGAACATCCAAATAACAGTGTTCCAAAGGTGCTAAATCAAGCATATCATAGAGTTTCTTAGGCATAACAGAAATACTAGCACCAAGATCACATAAAGCATTGCAATCAAAATCATTCACCTTCATTTTAATGATGGGCTCCCAAACTTCCTAGGGATAGAAGCTTCATGTTTTAATTTCTCTTCCCTAACTTGCATGAGAGCATTAGTAATATGTTTAGTAAAAGCCATGTTTATAGCACTAGCATTAGGACTTCTAGCTAGCTTTTGCAAGAACTTAATTACTTCAGAAATATTGCAACCATCAAAATCAAAGTCATTATTATCAAAAGTAATGGGACCATTGTCTCCCACATCTCGAAAAATTTCAGCACTTTTATCAGGAACAGTTTCAGTGTTTTCAGGCAATTTTAAACGTTTTGCAACAGAAGTAGAGACATTGCCAACACCAATTACTTTACCATTGATAGTAGGAGGTTTGTTAACACTTGAGTTTACAGCATTTTCAGTAGTAGTAATAGCGGTGAAGACAACTCTCCTTGAGTTCCACCGGGCGAGCAGACACAAGACCAGATCAAGGCTATCACACCTCGCGGAAGATGAGAGTGCAGCACTCACCCGCAACTTAGGCCACTCTTTCATGACATTTGACGAGGAGGGAGTGCCAGTACCCAAAACAGCTCCGGGTGCCCTCTTTACTGATGCAGCATACCTAGAGGCAATCAAACCTCCAGCGGATGACCCCAATGCAAAAC
The DNA here is from genome assembly GCA_947311845.1 of Poa pratensis. Taxonomy (NCBI): domain Eukaryota; kingdom Viridiplantae; phylum Streptophyta; class Magnoliopsida; order Poales; family Poaceae; genus Poa; species Poa pratensis. The sequence continues at coordinate 1,989,832 of CAMZMU010000070.1, forward strand.
TACATCGCCAACAAATCAAATCACTCGCCTTAGCGGCGAAGGCCATACGCCAGATCCCAAAAACTCCAGGAGGGAGTCGAGACCGTGCCATAGTAGACACGCGTCGTGAAGAACTTAATCGCAGTGGTCGCCGTCACCACTCGAAGGAAAGAAGCGGCTCACGTCGGCGCAGGTCCAGGAGCAGATCACGCAGATCTTACAGTAGCGACCCGTACTCTGATCAGGAGGCTGAGCCACACGGAGCTCTGTGCTTCACTCGACACGTCCGCGAGACACGGATGCCCAAAGGGTTCAAACTCACATCTGAACAACCCAAATACATGGGTCGACATGAACCTTCAGGATGGCTGGAGGACTACAGAATGGCTGTCGCGTGCCAGCGAGGCACGAACATCACAACCATGCAATACATACGACTCATGCTCGAAGGCACAGCCCGCGACTAGCTCAAGGCTCTACCTCCATCAACATACGACTCGTGGGATCACTTCCGCGCAGACTTCATCAAAAACTTCGAGCCTCTATGTGAGCGACCAAAAACGTTTGAAGAACTGAGAGCTTGCGTTCAACGTCGGACAAAATGTTGAGGTCATACATCCGACGATGGACTGAGATACGCAACTCAGTTGGAGTAATTTCAGAAGATATGACCATGGATGCTTTCATCATGGGCCTCGCCAGGCGAGATTTCAAAGAAGCACTCAGTCGTCAAAAGCCAACCTCTGTGGCTAACCTCCTAAAGATCGCGACTGAGTGGGCAGACGGAGAAGACATGGCGTGCACCACACGCGGGTCCTCACCCCGTGACAATCACGAAAGCGGCAGTCGAAGCCGCAGAGACTCGTACAGAGACGACCGAAGGCGCAAGCGTTCAAAACGTCACTACGACAACGACAGACCTGAGTTCATGGCGGCTGGATTCTCCACACCCCGCAACGACCAAGACAGAAGCGACCGACGGTCAGAAGATCGACGGGACAGTCGAGACGATCGCCGGGACAGTCGAGATGATCGCCGGGACAGTCGAGACCGCGGCCAACGCAGTGACAGCTACAAGAAGAAAGACTGGCGCAAGTCACGCTCCGGCGCACAAAACGAGCGATCATTCGATGACAAGATGGATGCTGATTGCAGATTCCACCTGTACAAAGGGGAAGAAGGAAAAATGCGCTCCAATCACTCGATGAGAAACTGCAGAGAATTCGACCAATTAGCGTCTGAATGCGTGCAACTCAGAAAGGCAACAGCCGCACACGCACCCGCACCTACACCTGTGCCTCAGCCAAGCAATGTGCCTGTTCTGATGGTACCATCTCCACCACCACAGCCTGCTGTAGGCGGAAATATCGCGGGTGCCATACAACCCGTACCTCGGGCGGACGAACCTCTGTACCCTCCACCCCAAGGGCAGATGTACATGATACAGAAAGGTCGCCCTTCCAACAGGAGCAAAAACTTCGCACTCGACAAGTAAATCTGGCGATCATGTCGCCTCCTGCTGTAACTGAATTCTTGAAGGGATCTGAAACTGCAATAAGCTTCAGCAGAGAGGACCACCTACCATCGGTCGTTTGTCCAGGGCACTCTGCTCTGGTACTCGACGCACAAATTGGAGGCTACGCCATGTCCAAGGTCTTCATTAATGGTGGCAGCGGCATAAACATCATCTTCGCATACACGCTCCGCAAAATTAACAGGTCAGTCGAAAACCTGCCAAAATCCTCAAATATCTTTCACGGTATCGTCCCAGGCAAAGCAATAAGCCCAGAAGGCATCATACAACTCGACGTAACGTTCGGGGACAAGAACCACTTCAGGACAGAGTCGATTGAGTTCGAAGTTGTCGACTGGAAGTCACAATACCACGCCATACTTGGACGCCCGACGTTCGCTCGATTCATGGCGGTCCCACACTACGCATACCTCCAGCTGAAGATGCCTGAACCAAAAGGAGTAATCACAGTCAAAGGAAAGTTCCAAAAGTCCGACTCTTGCGACCGAGAGTTTAGCAAAATCTCTGAGATGTTTGGCATGGAAGCAACACTCGCCGATCTAGCGGTCTCCAACGATCGAACACTCATGCCGGAGCACAAGAAGGTGGCAGTCGACAGAGCATTCAATGCCACCAATGACACATGGTCGCATCAGGTGCACCCGACTGACCCGACCAATACAGTCAATGTCTCTTCGAGTCTGCCTATCGCATAGGAAAGCGCGCTCGTCGAATTCCTCCGTGAGAACTGGGATATATTTGCGTGGTGTCCAGCCGACATGCCAGGTATTCCCAAGGAATTCGCCGAGCACTCTCTCCAATTATTTCCAGATGCTAAACCAGTCAAGCAAACAATGCGCCGCATATCCGGCCCGAAAAGAACAGCAGTCGAAGCCGAAGTCGACAGACTACTGATACGTCCAAAACGTATCTATAATTTTTGATTGTTTCATGTTAATATTATGCCTTTGGCACTTGTTTTTATATTAAGTTTATGATTTATTTGGACTAACCTACTAATAGTTGCAAAAGTGCACAATGTTCTTGTTTTACACTTTGATGTGTAGGAATTATCAAAAATACAAAAGGAAACCTTGTTGGAGTCGAATTGGAACTTTCCTGAAATCAGTCTGAAAACTCTTTTTGAAGATTGTCATGTACCGGACAGAAGACGACGTCAAACGGAAATCTCGACGAATACAAAGTTGCAGGAAATTTTACGGCGAACGTTCTGGACATAAAATTCGGCCCAATCCGAGTCCGGACGACCGAGATAAGCACGATTTACCGAAAGGATGACGGAAATCCGAGAAGATATATAAAATGAAGAAACCTAGGTCGTGGGCAACACCCCATACCACGAATTTTCAGCCACCAAAGCCACGTTTTTGCCTCCCCCATGGATCCCATCTCCATGGGGGAGGGCTCCCAAGAAGCCATGAAGGAAGAGGGCTAAGGGGGCGGCGCTCCCCCATGGAGCCGGCGGCGCAGGAACGCAGGCGCAACCTACCAGCGCATGATGCAAGACTGCCTCAAGAAGCAAATTGGGCGAAACGTCCAGGTCTACGTAGACGACATCGTCATTACAACAAGGGAGGAAAACACACTACTCGATGACTTGCGAGAGACGTTCGCAAACCTCAAACGCTTCCACATCAAGCTCAACCCGAAGAAGTGCACGTTCGGCGTGCCAGCCGGGCAGCTCCTAGGGTATCTAGTCTCGGCTCGTGGAATCGAGGCGGACCCGGATAAAATACAGGCCATCTTGACGATGCAAAGACCTTCAAAGCTCCATGACGTACAAAAATTAGCGGGTCGAGTGGCAGCACTCAGTCGATTCATCAGCAAACTGGGTGAAAAAGCACTCCCGTTCTATCGACTGATGAAGAAAGCAGACAAATTCGAGTGGACGCCAGAGGCCGAAGCAGCCTTCACGGAGCTCAAGCGAGTCCTCACAAGCCCTCCAATCCTCGTCGCACCAAGGGAACGAGAGCCACTGTAACTATATGTCTCCGCAACTAACAGGGTGGTAAGTACCGTACTGGTAGTCGAGCGAAGGGAGGAGGGACACGCCCAAAGCATACAATGCCCAGTCTACTACTTGAGCGAAGTCCTCTCCATATCAAAGCAGCGGTACCCGATATCTTCACTAATTAATCTTGGACAAAGCCATCACAATTACCACCACTCTTCCACACTCATGGTACTGTTAGTTTATGGTTACTTAGTGTACTTTATTGCTGCAGCACTAACTTTTACTTTCTTGTATTTATAATCTCGCAAAGCTATCTCTCATACCCGTATTGTTACTCTAGTATTATTTGCTAGATGAAGTAAACTTTAGTGTGCGTAGAGTTGTATCAGTGGTTGATAGAACTTGAGAGAATACTTATCCTACCTTTAGCTCCCCGTTGGGTTCGACACTCTTACTTATCGAAAAGGCTACACACGATCCCCTATACTTGTGGGTTATCAAGACCTTTTCTGGCGCCGTTGCCGGGGAGCCATAGCGTAGGTGAATATTCTTGTGTGCACTTGTTTGCTTTACCTCTAAGTAATTTTTATTTTCAGTTTTAAGTTGTTTTCTATCTTAGTATGGATAGGGAATGCGAATTATAAAAAAAATTAGTTATACTTGTTATCTAAAAACGTTTTCAAAAAGAGAGTGATTGGAAAAATGAGCAATGGTTAAGTGGGGGTCGACCTTGAACACTTGTGTTCATGCCTATGAAACCAAAGCAAATCTTTCCATGGAAGATTCTCATCCAAAAACATGTAAATATTGTGTATATACCTCTGTACATAAAAATAAAATGCTAATTATAGTCTCTAGTTAATTAGAATTGATAGTTTTACTTTGCTGTCCAGAAACAGATTTTCTGTGCTCCACCGTATTAAATGTTTAAAATCACCAGAACGTGATCTTGATCTGAAATTTCTTGAGTGCAAAGTAATGCTTATTATCTTTCTTTCATTAGACTAACTTTTTGTGATTTGAGTTACGTAGCTGTCTCGAAAAATTCGATCTTCACCGACTGTTCAATTTAGACAGATTCCTGTGCTTCACTGTAAAAAATCGTGATAAATCTCAGAATAGTATTTTGACCTGAAAAGTTTTGTGCATAAACCTGAGATCATAATCTGTCTTTCATTAGTTAAAGTTTTTCGATTTGAGCTACTTAACTATCTCTTAAGTGTCATCTTTACAGACTGTTCAGTTTTGACAGATTGTTATGCTTATTTAGTATTATGCTTATACTCAATGTTATAATCTTTACTTGATCAATAAAAGTTATAAATTGGTTAGTATACAGTAGTTAATGTTAAATTAATTTTGCCAATGCTTGAACATGAGTGGATTTTATTTAATGAGTACTAACCCTACTAATGAGTTTTGTGAAGTTTTATGTGGATGTAGCTTATAAGTTCTAATCAATATGGTGATATAAGATGAACAAGAAGACGCAAGAGCTCAAGCTTGGGGATGTGTAGGTGCATCCCAAGAACATATTCAAGAAGATACAATCATCTAAGCTTGGGGATGCCCGAGTCATCCCCCTATTCATCAACTAACATGAGGTTGTCTCGTTCATACTCTATATTACCCGTCCACATGATTATATTGTCTTAACTTGTATTATAATTGTTTTTATATGTCTTGGTTTTACCTTCTTTAGTTTTATTAGGATCTTTATTTGGTTTTTATTGCTTCTTTACTTTCACTTAAAATTCAAAACAACAAAAATATTTTCTTTTCTTTTGTTTCTATTTGGTTCTTTCTTTGTATTCTAAATAGGTTTTACTTTCAATTTTTATTTAGATTTTCCTTGATGTAGCTAGCATGTTTAGGTCTTGCTTAGCCTCTGGTCTTTTAGTTTATCAAAAATAATGTACCAAGTTTTACCCTTTAGCTTAGTTGATGCATATGTAAAAAGTGATTTTCTGTTTTCGTATCTACTGCTCATTGCGCGATTTTTCATATTTTACTGGAAACTCTAAAAATCACGTAAAATTTACTGATGTTGTATCACCGAATCCTATGCATGCACAAAAATTGGCTAAAATTTGGACATGTTTAAGTGCACCTAAAAATTACGTTTCCAGCTGCTGTTTTTCTGGACAGATTTCGACTTTTATTGCAAGAGTGGCCTCTTTGCGTTTTCATTTGATTATTAATGGTTCTTACCTTTCATTTAGAAGTTGGCCATTTAAGCAACCTTTCTGTAACTTAGAAACAAAATTTGATTTGGTTTAATAGCAGCACTTTGGAAATATTATGTATTGCACTAAGTGCCTAGCTAAAAGGCGTTAAAGAAAAGCGCTTATGGGAGGCAACCCATTATTTTTATTTCTGCAATTTTTCTTTTCTTGAGTCAAGGAGTTTGTTTACTTCTGTAGCAACTCCTTTGTATCTTTACTTTCATGCATTGTTGTGCCAAGAGTAGTCTCTAATGATAAGATGTTGCTAAAATTTTGATTGCTGCGCAGGAACAGATTTCTGCTGTTCACTGTACGAAATTCATAAAATCACCAGATTGTGAATTAAATCTGAATTTTTTGCGTAATCCTGATATATGTATGCATCTTTCGTTAGTTCAAAGTTTTTCGATCTGAGTAACGTAAGTGCCTCGAAAAAATTCGTCTTTGCGGACTGTTCTGTTTTAGACAGATTATGTCTTTTATTTTGCATTCTCTCTTTTACTAGTGTTGAGTGGAATTTTTTTTGGGTGGAAGAGCTTCACATAACATCAGTGGCAGTAGCTAATGTTTAAAGTAACGGTCATATATCCTTACAGAACATGTGAGTTTTTGATTGTGCACTAACCCTCTAATGAGATTTACTTTGAGTTTGGTGTGGCGGAAGTTTTCAAGGGTCAAGAGGAAGAGTGATATAATAGGATGGAGAAGAGTGAAGAGCTTAAGCTTGGGGAGGCTCCCATGGATCTCCCCAGCATATTTCAAGAAGACTCAAGCGTCTAAGCTTGGGGATGCCCAAGGCATCCCCTTCTTCATCGTCAAAATTATCAGGTCATCTCTAGTGAAACTATATTTTAATTCTTTCACATCATATGTGCTGTTCTTGGAGCGTCTGTATCTTATTATTTATTTATCTTAGCATCAAACACCAGTTACATTAATAAGTTGATCGTCACATATTTTATTTATCTCTGTTTTCAACGTTTACTTGGTTAATGGATTATTTGTTGAAACTTAAAAATGATGTGTGAATAATATTGTTTAGTAGTTTATGTTTTCTTATGGTTAGTCTCAACTAGCTAATAGTATATTATGTTATTTTTATATTAACATGCATTGTCCTGTTCATAAGATGGTATGGAATTGTGGTATCCTCCTCTGAATGATTTACTTGAATCGACTTGGCACATGCTCACACATGTTCATGACTGAAAAATAAAAGTCAATTAAGCCTTGATGATCTATTTTGCCTCAGAGTTTTAGTATCATTTTTATGCCTCCGTTAATTTTATTCTGTCGCAAGTATGATTATGACGGTTATTGCTCTCTTGATTGTCGCTTCCCAGTCTATTGCTAGCCTTCACTGTACTGAGCGGGAATGCTGCTCGTGCATCCAAATCCTAAAACCAAGTTATCCCAAAGAGTCCACCATAAATTCCTATGCATGGTATTTCAAACCATTCCAAGTAAATTTTCATGTGCTACCTTTAAAACCTTCAAAATACTTCTCATTTTGTGACACTGTTTTTAGCTCATGAGGACGTAGTAGTTGGGTTTGTTATCTTCCATACTAAATTAAGTTCCCGACTTGCATGCTTCATCTGCTCGTCACTAATTTTGCAAAGAGCTGGTTAGACCATTATAACATCTAAAAAGTAAAATAAAATAGGCACTCCTCCATGGTATGAGATTGTTGGCAGGCACCCGAGGATTCGGTTAGCCATGGTTTGTGAAAGCAAAGGTTGGGAGGAGTGTCATACTATATAAAAGTGCATGCTATAAATGCCTAATATCAATAACTCGGAACCGCTCTCAACTTGTTTAGTATGGAAGATAACAAGAACTCTATTACTGATTCGTTGACAGGAACAACCACCTCTCAAAACATTTTTACTTCTGTTTTATAAATAAAAAGCTCTAGCACATGTTAATCCCTGCTTCCCTCTGCGAAGGGCCAATCTTTTATTTTAATGTTGAGTCATCATCCTTTCTTTGAGCACTTCCTCGAGAGCATAACTGTCATTCTTAGTGTAATGTGCTTGTCCCAGAATGCGGTTATCTGTGGTATAACTATGATGCTTTTACCTTTGATATCTTTACATCTAGTCTTCACTTGAACTTCAGAGGTGCCTTGGCATTTATGTTTTGCTCCACAATTAAGGGCAAGCGAGATACCACTCTACATGCTTTATTATGATCATTACAATCTTGTTGATGTTTATAAATTTCATGTTATGAGCTCTTAGTTCGTTGATACTTTTCATTAGGTAACATGATTGCTAAGTTTTATTATCCATACATCATGCAATTGTTAAAGATCTGATCATAGCATTTACAATCAAAAATTATTTTGTTATCATTTACCTACTCGAGGACGAGCAGGAATTAAGCTTGGGGATGTTGATACGTCCAAAACGTATCTATAATTTTTGATTGTTTCATGTTAATATTATGCCTTTGCACTTGTTTTTATATTAAGTTTATGATTTATTTGGACTAACCTATTAATAGTTGCAAAAGTGCACAATGTTCTTGTTTTACACTTTGATGTGTAGGAATTATCAAAAATACAAAAGGAAACCTTGTTGGAGTCGAATTGAGACTTTCCTGAAATCTGTCTGAAAACTCTTTTTGAAGATTGTCACGTACGGACAGAAGACGACGTCAAACAGAAATCTCGCCGAAGACAAAGTTGCAGAAAATTTACGGCGAACGTTCTGGACAAAAAATTCGGCCCAATCCGAGTCCGGACGGCCGAGATAAGCCCGATTTACCGAAACCCTAGATAGGATGACGGAAATCCGAGAAGATATATAAAGGGAGGAAACCTAGGTCGTGACCAACACCCCATACCACGAATTTTCAGCCACCAAAGCCACGTTTTTGCCTCCCCCATGGATCCCATCTCCATGGGGGAGGGCTCCCAAGAAGCCATGAAGGAAGAGGGCTAAGGGGCGGCGCTCCCCCATGGAGCCGGCGGCGCAGGAGGAGCCCCTGCGCCACCGCCGGCGCCGCCCTGCGCTCTCGCTGCCCTCTCCGCCGTCTTCACCGCCATCTCCACCGCCAATTCCTCCTTGTATACAGTGGTTCATCCTCCCACAAACCTCTGTACCGTCCTATGTAAACATGGTGTTTGATGCTATAATATTTATCCTATGATCTATATCATGTTTGTGTAGTTTATTTGTCTTTTGATTACTTGGTTGAATGTCTTTGGTTCATTAGAGTTGTATGTTGATATGGTACTGTCATTTGGTGTCCATTATACTTGTGCGCGCATGGATCAAACATCACGGGGTTAATAGTATTTGTAAACGAAGGGGGGAGTCCTGCCGGAGTGACAGAAACCTAAGGGTGCGAACCAGTTAGTTACACGTATGGGAGTAAGAGGACCTTAAACTTAAGGCTATGGTTGGGGAAAACTTAATGCCTTGTTAGTATTCGCGGATGCTTTCTAACAATCCAATCATATAGTATTTGTAATCCCAAGTAGTGGAGTGCATGTATATTTAGCCTCTCCCACATAGAAAACTGCATCGAAGACAATGAACCCGATATCTTCACTAATTAATCTTGGACAAAGCCATCACAATTACCAACACTCTTCCACACTCATGGTACTGTTAGTTTATGGTTACTTAGTGTACTTTATTGCTGCAGCACTAACATTTACTTTCTTGTATTTATTATCTCGCAAAGCTATCTCTCATACCCGTATTGTTACTCTAGTATTATTTCCTAGATGAAGTAAATGTTTAGTGTGCGTAGAGTTGTATCAGTGGTTGATAGAACTTGAGAGAATAATTATCCTACCTTTAGCTCCCCGTTGGGTTCGACACTCTTACTTATCGAAAAGGCTACACACGATTCCCTATACTTGTGAGTTATCAACTACTAGCAGCAGGTTTCATCCGAGAAATCAAGAAATCACAATGGGTGGCTAACCCCGTACTTGTAGAGAAAAAGCACACAGATATCCTTCGGATGTGCGTAGATTTCACAGCACTCAATAAATGCTGTCCAAAGGATCATTTTCCACTACCTCGAATCGACCATGTCGTCGACTCCACCGCCGGGTGCGCTCGCTTGTCCTTCCTGGATGCTTACTCAGATTACCACCAGATAAGGATGAAGGAAGAGGATGAAGAGAAAACGGCGTTCATAACCCCACTCGGGGTCTACTGCTACACAACAATGCCTTTCGGGCTCAAGAACGCAGGCGCAACCTACCAGCGCATGATGCAAGACTGCCTCAAGAAGCAAATTGGGCGAAACGTCCAGGTCTACGTAGACGACATCGTCATTACAACAAGGGAGGAAAACACACTACTCGATGACTTGCGAGAGACGTTCGCAAACCTCAAACGCTTCCACATCAAGCTCAACCCGAAGAAGTGCACGTTCGGCGTGCCAGCCGGGCAGCTCCTAGGGTATCTAGTCTCGGCTCGTGGAATCGAGGCGGACCCGGATAAAATACAGGCCATCTTGACGATGCAAAGACCTTCAAAGCTCCATGACGTACAAAAATTAGCGGGTCGAGTGGCAGCACTCAGTCGATTCATCAGCAAACTGGGTGAAAAAGCACTCCCGTTCTATCGACTGATGAAGAAAGCAGACAAATTCGAGTGGACGCCAGAGGCCGAAGCAGCCTTCACGGAGCTCAAGCGAGTCCTCACAAGCCCTCCAATCCTCGTCGCACCAAGGGAACGAGAGCCACTGTAACTATATGTCTCCGCAACTAACAGGGTGGTAAGTACCGTACTGGTAGTCGAGCGAAGGGAGGAGGGACACGCCCAAAGCATACAATGCCCAGTCTACTACTTGAGCGAAGTCCTCTCCATATCAAAGCAGCGGTACCCGCATTATCAAAAGCTGGCCTACGCCGTGTTCATGTCCTCAAGGAAGCTAACGCACTACTTCGCAGAGCACCCGATCACTATAATTACCTCAGGGATCGGAGACATCCTCACAAATCCCAACGCAACTGGGCGAGTCGCAAAATGGCTCATCGAGCTAGGGCCACGAGATATCAAGTATGATTACCCGAAGGCCATCAAAGCACAAGTCTTACCTGACTTCCATACCGAGTGGATTGAAGCTCAGTTGCCAGGAGCGCCAGATGTGTCCAACTCATGGACTATGTACTTCGACGGCTCAAAGAAAAACGAAGGCGCAGGCGCAGGTGTCATCCTCATATCACCAAAAGGCGACAGGCTTCGCTATATCCTGCAGATGGGATTGGAGTTACCATCCAATAACGAAGCTGAGTACGAGGCCCTGATCCATGGCATGAGGATGGCCAAAGCCCTCGGGTGCACTCGACTGATGATCTATGGTGACTCGAACCTTGTGGTGCAGCAAACAATGAAGGCCTGCGATGCAATCGCAGATAACATGATAGCCTACCGTGACCTGTACAACCTCATGGAGGGCAGCTTCGAAGGCTGCGAGTTGCGGCACATAGGGCGCGAGAGCAATGAAGAAGCAGATAAGCTAGCCAACATCGGCGCGACCAAAGCCCCAGTTCCACCTGGTGTCTTCCTCGAGCGCATCGAGCACAGGTCCATCAAGCAAAAACGAACATCTCCTACATCAACCGCACCAGCCAAGAGCAAAGCACCTAGCACAAAGGACCCGCCAGTCGAGGTACTCCTCATCGAGCCAACTTGGACTCAACCTTTCCTCGCATACATACTCCGCGGCGAGGTACCTGAAGACATAACAGAGTCAAGACGCGTCACTCGAAGATCTAAAGCATACACCGTCATCAATGGCGAACTATACAAGCGCAACGTATCAGGTATGTTCCAACGTTGCATAGCATTCGAAGATGGCCAGGCCATCCTTCGTGATATTCATGCAGGTACCTGTGGGCATCACGCCAGCAGTCGATCACTCGTAGCCAAAGCCTTTCGCGCAGGCTTCTACTGGCCCACAACACTCAAAGACGCGGAGGACATAGTTAAAAGGTGCATCGGCTGTCAAAAATTCGCCACAAAGCCACACGCACCCGCATCGGCGTTAAAGACAATACCATTGGTCTGGCCCTTCGCCCAGTGGGGGCTTGATATGGTCGGGCCACTCAAAAAATCCTCCCATGGAGGGCATACTCACCTTCTGGTGGCGGTCGACAAGTTCACCAAGTGGATTGAAGCAGTCCCTATCACAAGTTCGACTGCAACTACAGCAGTCAATTTCATAAAATCCATCATATACCGCTTTGGCGTACCAAGCAGCACCATCACTGATAACGGTACAAACTTCACGGCTGAAGAGTTCCGATCCTTTTGCAAAGAGCAGGACATCACGCTCAATTATGCATCAGTGGCACACCCGCAGTCCAATGGCCAAGTCGAAAAGGCCAATGGACTCGTGACAAGCGGAATCAAGAAACGCCTCCTGGTGCCACTCAAAAGAGCCGTGGGCGCTTGGGTCGACGAACTCCCATCTGTGCTATGGAGTCTACGCACAACTCCTAACGCTTCAACATAGTTCACCCCATTTTTCGGGTCTACGGCGCAGAGGCAATCCTGCCATCAGATGTAAGATTCAATGCACCAAGAGCGAGGCATACAACGAAGAAGATGCAGATGAAGCACTCGAAGATGCAGTCGACTTGCTCGAAGAAGCACGCAACACGGTGCTAGCACGCACAGCTGTCTATCAGCAAGACCTCCGCAACTACCACAGCCGTCGACTGCGTACCAGGTCCTTCGAGGTTGGCGACCTGATACTTCGACCGAAGCAAAAGAAGGTGCACAAACTCGCTTCTTGATGGGAAAGGCCCTTCATCATCACCGAGGTCGTTGGTGGTGGAGCATACAGACTGAAGCACGCAAAGACAGGCGAACTCTCGCACAATCCTTGGAACGTTGCGCAGCTGCGCCGTTTCTATGCTTAGATTGCTCGGTCGCACAATGTAATAGGCACATATGTCGGATGACTACATGTTTCAGACGCGCTCTTTTCCTTACCAGAGTACCTACGGGGACTGGAATGTTTTTAATGAGGCGGCCTGCAGCTTAACATTCAAAAATGGAATATAATCAATGATTCCTCATATTTCTCCCTGCTTATTACTCGCATAACTTATTCGCACAAACTTAGCCTCACCCGAATACTCGGGGGCTGCGCTATCTCAAAGCATGAGTTTTCGCTCCTTCTTCTTCAAACATAATACCCCAGCCGCACTCGAATACTCGGTTGCTGGGTCATAAAAATCATACATAAACGAAAAAGTTACTCAAAATCATGAGTCGAAGCCTCAAACATCACAAAAATTCACAGCCTCACTCGAGTACTCGGGGGCTGTGCAATTTATGTTCCATACTCTAAGTGTTTTTCATAAACCCCACTCGATACACTCGGGGGCTGTCCTCTATACAGAAATACCCTAATCTTCCGGTTCATCCTTGACTGGTAGAACAGGGCCCATAAGTTGAGCGTGATAACACTCGACCATTACTCTCGTAGAATCGACTGTACCGTCAAGTTGTGACTGTGACAGAATCGATCCAGGCACGGGTGGATGGAGCTGCATATTTGGACGCTGACCCCGGATATACGCCATCGTTGCATTGGCTCCATCCACAAGCTTCTAGGTGATAAAGTCTCGAATAGGACCTGCACTCCGGAAAAGCCCGAGCAACGCATGGATTCCTTGAGGTTGCGGCCCCGTCGGGAAAAGAGTCTGGTTGATTCGACTGAAGGCTGACCTGCATAACTCGAGCAGTAGAGTGCTTCGCCACACTCGATCCTTCAGAGTTGCGAGTATGCGTGCTCGGTTCTTATCCAAGCGAAAGTGCTGACGACCCGTCGTTGGTTCGTCAGTCGCATTGTTTAATTGCTCATCAACACGAGCTTGCTCCGCCTGGAAGTCTGGAACAAAGCCTGCAACAACGCACTATGGATCAGCAAAAAGGACATGCTATGAACTCTTGAAGCCAAGGCAGTTATGCTTACATTCGAGTTGTCTGTTCACAATCTCCATCTCGCCAAGTACATACTCCTCTCGCTGAGTGGGTAAAGCAGGCCTCGCCCTCATCCTATCCAGCTCGCTCTGGGCACTCCTCAGCTCTTGCTCCAGTTTCACGACTCGAGCTTTCATATAACGCATTACTTTGGCATCATTCGCCACTTGAGCTCGTGATCGGGTGGAAGAACGAAGCCGCGACGAACCAGCTGAAGTAGCGGCTGCCCGTGGCTGTTCCAAACATCATAAAAATCTCATGTCAGATATGAGAGACTCATCACAAAGCTCAAGCGAGTAACAGCACATAGCCTTACAGGCGGAAACACAACAAGGAACCAAATCCATACAAGTGTATCAAAAGCATACGCATACTCGCGATATCCTAAAATGTATAATTACAGTCCATAAAAAGGGTAGATGGCCCTAAAAGTCTATGATGCAGACTCCGACCTCGCCCTACGCGCGCGATTGGCGACCTCCGCTGACTGGCGTTCCATGGTAGTCATAAAAATTCAGCCAGCCGCGCGGCTGGCTCGTTCACATGCTTCAGAGACACCAGCTTCCCGTCCGGCTTCCGAGGGAAATCAGACAGAGCGGACTCGAAGTCACCCTCTATCCCATGACCTAAAAGGAGCTTGAGGGTGGTCTCTGAGCCGTGTACCGTCAGGGTGCGAGCAAAACTCGCCATAGTCGAGGTTCCCTGGCCTAGGACGTCGGCGAAGCCATCCATAGTCGACGGAAGTTGGCCAGACGGGAACACACCCTTGTATACGGCGCCGAGTGTGCTCGTAGACTTGGCGAGTGCATCCTTCGCTTGGGTGGAGATGGCGTCAAGGTCGCCAATAGCACGGTCGAGAGACAAATCGCCACTCGCCAGGTCTACAGGTGCCGGCGGCCAACAGCTCCTTCAAAAATCAGAGAGAACAGAAACTATTACACAACACTCGGCGACAACAGAAGTAAACAAAAAGTGGCAAATTTTACTAACCGCCCACGTCTTGGGTAAGGCTAGCTGATGACCCACAAGTATAGGGGGTGTATCGTAGTACTTTCGATAAATAAGAGTGTCGAACCCAACGAGGAGCAGAAGGTGTTGACAAGTAGTTTTGAACAAGGAATCACTGTAAATACTAACAGACAAGTTTTTTGGGGTTTTTGATATTGCAGATAAATAAAATGCGTGTAAATAAAAGACAGTAATAATAATTGCAGCGAGTGGCCCAATCCTTTTTAGAGCAAAGGATAAGCCGGTTGGTTTATTTATGATGGCAAAATGTTCTTGAGGACACACGGGAATTTCGTCAAGTGCTTTCGCTTACTACAGCTGATTAATCTTTATTGTTTTGATAAGTGTTGTGTGGGTGAACCTATGCTAATGCACTGCCCTAACTTGGACTAATACATACTTGTGATTAAACCCTTGCAAGCATCCGCGTCACAAGGAATTAATTGAGATAAATCTAACCACAGCCTTAAACTCTGAGATCCTACACTCCCTCATGCACCGGTTTACTAACGGGGGTTTAGGTTTCTGTCACTCCGGCAACCCCACAATTAGTAGCCAAATACACAATGCATTTCTCTAGGCCCATAAAGGTGAAGTGTCATGTAGTCGACGTTCACACGACACCAGTAGAAGAATAACACCACAACTTAAATATCAAACCATTAAATATTACTCAACATAGTTCCACTACTAACATCATGACTTCTCCCATGTCGTCAAGAACTAAACGAACTACTCACAAGACATCATATGGATCATGATCAGAGGTGTAATGATGAATAACAATCTGGTCATATACTTCAATTCACCGATAAAACTTAATAGCATCAGCCACAAGTAGTAATCAACACCGGGAAAGTTTCCCCTATGAACTACACAAAGTATAACCCTAGATGTTGCAGCGAAACGAAGTGGAGCGGTGGAGATGATGGTGACAGCGATGGAGATGATGATCCCGATGAAGTCCGGCGTGATGACGATGATGATGGTGATGATTTCCCCCCTCCAGGAAGGAATTTCCCCGGCAGATTTCTGCCTGCCGGAGAGCTTTTTTCTCTCTGTGGTTTCCGCCTCGTGGAGGCGGCGGAATATTTCCTCGATGACTCCCCCCGTCTTAGGGTTTCTGGGGGATGAAGTACGCGAAGGGGGAGCACCAGAGGTGGGCCAGGGCGGCCACACCATGCCCCGGCGCGGCAGAAGGGGGGCCCGCGCCGTGGGGTGGTGTGGGCCCCTCGTGGCCCATCTCAGCCTCCTCTTTTGGCTGGCTTCGGCATCTGACAAAATAGGAACATCTGTATATTTTCCGTGAATTGCTGATCTTCAGAAATAAGGTGTCTTGACGATGCTTTTTCCAGTTGAATCCTGACTCCGGCAGTTAATTCTCCAATAATCATCAAACATGCAAAACAAGATAAAATAACATAAGTATATCATCTAAATGTGAAATATATCAATGAATAACAGTAAATTATGATATAAAATAGTGATGCAAAATGGACGTATCAACTCCCCCAAGCTTAGACCTCTCTTGTCCCCAAGCGAAAGCTGAACTCAGTAAACAAGACCACAGGTTTATGGAGTGAAGCGTCGATAATAAAGAATACGGACTAGAAGCATCAACATGTACTAACACACAAATCATTTTAGACAGCAACTTCCCCTCATATAACTTATCTTGAAACGAGTAATGGAAATCACAATAAAGGTGCATAAAGAAAATCATGTTTGGTGATAGAAAACTTCGTTCTTGGTCAGAGAACAATTGACAGATTGTACTTATCTTTCGAGTAAAGTCCTTATATCGGAGCTATATTGCAGAACTTACATGCTCAATTATCACAATTTCTTTACAGTCATTGATAACTTTCAAAGTTATATTCCTTCAGATAAAAGACTTGTGCAAAACAAGGAAGGATAACAAACATGATTGATAATATTAATATATAGATGGTTGAATCACAACAACTCAAATGCTTGCTTAAGAAAAAAGGAATAGGTTTACTGACTCAACATAAAAGTAAAAGAAAGACCCTTCGCAGAGGGAAGTAGGGATTAAATCATGTGCTAGAGCTTTTTAAGTTTTTGAAATCATATAGAGAATAAAAATATAAGTTTTGAGTGGTGTATGAGAATTCTCAACGAATCAGAAAATAGAAAGTACAATATGACCCCTGCCGACCAGACTTTTAAGAGCGGCTCCCATGAAGGACGTTATTTCTACCAGCAAGGCAGATTATCCCTCTTCTCTTTTGTTTACACATGCAGATATTTCACTGTTTGTCATTGCTTGACTGATAAATCTGGGCAAAAATGTGAAGAGAATTAAGCGGTTAAAGTTGTAATTAATTGGGACTGGGCACCCCATTTGCCAGCTCTTTTTGCAAAATTAATGGATAAGTGGATGTATATGCCGCTAGTCCGGTGGTAAAGTCTGTTTGACAGTTGACATAAAGACATCCACCCCGTCCTCATGAGCTAGTAAACAGTGACACAAATAAGGAGTAGTAACTTTTGAATAGTTTAAAGGTAGTACATGAAGTATTTACTTGGAGTGGCAAGGAAATACCACATATAGGTAGTTATGGCGGACACAAATGGCATGGGTTTTGGCTTAAGGTTTGGATGCACGAGAAGCATTCCCTCTCAGTACATGTTTTTGGCTGACAAGGCTGGGTAGCAAGCATAAGAGTGGAGGGATACAAACAAATATAAATATAATAGAAGCAATCATGCAATCTTACTTATAAACACAAATAATTTTAACTTGAGAATACTAAACTCATGAGCCAACAAGAAAGAAAGATACTGAGATAATGTATCTACATGCAATCCCCTCTTTTCTATTTAAGCCTCAAAGTATTGTTGCTACTGACCAATGCTAAGTTTGCCAAAACCAAATAGATTTACTTGATGCTCCCAAAGTGATGCCAACACTAACAACAAGATCATTCATATGACAGAAATTTTCAAGGTAAAATAAAGTGTGCAGAAAGTAAATGATAAAACTTCTCATTAATATTCCAATAACGGCAACTCACACCAAGGGATACATAGATAACCAACTAAGGAGAGATACTTCCACACTGCAAACCATCCTACATGATAACTTCTCTACTCATGATATGACTCGACTGAAAAGTAAAAGGTAAAAGATAATGGTGATGATACCGCGACACTCCCCCCAAGCTTGGAACAAGCTGAGGGGATGCCAATACCAATGATGAATTACTCCTTCGGTGGTGATGGTGGGACGATCTTGATTGGGGATAGGAACCGCTCTAGCATGCGGCGAAGCCTATCGTTCTCCTCTTGGAGTATCTCCACCTCCATCCTCAGAACTCGATATTGATCACAAAACTCATCAGTGACTCGAAGAGCCTCAGTTACTGCAGGAAAAGAGCTAAAATCTGGAGCAGGCGGCGTCGCTCCCTGCATATTATGAGAAAAGGCACGTTGAGTATTAATTGACCTCACAAAATTAGGTTTGCTTGTCCTTGATCTTGCAACAATCTGTCCCTCTTTGTTTGACGACATCTCCTTTACTTCCTCCTTGACGCTCTGATCCATATCCTTGCGCCTAGCTGTGGTCCTTACTTCTTCTGACCATCCTACGAAAGTCCCCTGATCGAGATCACGGAGGAGCTCACGTCGACGTCGCAGCACGTACTTCTCTGAGGATGAACCCTGGGACGACATCTGAACAGAAACAACCCGAAACGAAAACACGACGAGAAAACGATATACGGACCTCGGGGGATCCGGAGGATTATATAGCGAAAAGTTTCATAACAAAAGGAAAGTCCAGGTCGAAACCGGGCTGGAGACGGGCTCCGAGGCGCCCACACCATGCCACGGCGCGGCCAAGGGTGGGCCCGCGCCGTGGGGTGGTGTGGTGCCCTCGGGCACCGTTTCCTCCCCGTTTTCGGCTCGTAATTTTCCATATCTATTATATATTAAAAGTAGATTATGGGCTAACCAAAAATTAGAGTATTCTATTAAAAAATCCCACAATAATTAGAAAGATCTGGCCTTTAATTTTAACAGATAAAAAACTACATCCGTTAGATTTAATATCCAGAAAATTACCCTCCAATGCCATCGTAAAAGAACGTGCTTAGGTCCTCTCCCGTACCTAAAAAATATAACGATCTGAAAGGTTAAGAGCAAGTGAGCAACCATGGAAATAGCGTGTCCCTACGAGCACTGCCGCCGCCGCCGCCTTTATTCCGATCCCTCGCATATTCTCACGTATGCTGCTGCTGCTGCCGCCGTATGGCTCGGGTGACTCCAGTCGATTATTCTCTTCCTGATGCATACCGGCCGTCATTAGGTTTCAATCGTGCGTGATCGATGCGGCTGCGGAAAGATGGATCGATCTGGCTGATGCATACGGCAAAGGAAAAGATGGATCGAGCAGGATGCATGCGGCGGCGGAAAAGATGGATCCATCAATTGATGAATTGCCTCATGCATGTCGCATGCAAAAGTGGACTTGCCTCATATACATGCGCTATGTGAACGTGCAAAAGTGGATCGATGGATGGAGCACTTGCCTCATGCACACAGTTCGTACAGCCTTGAGTCAGGTAATAACACGTGGGCACATGGCTATCTTAATTGTCTATTCCATCTTATTTTGTTCAATACAAACATATTTGTCAGCTTCAGCAACTTACAAGGTCCAAGTATATCAGCCAGCAGAAAAAGGATTACCTACTGCCCCAAATTGCTCTATTCTAATATGAAGTTTTAATTTTGTAGCATATAAAAACGAAGTGTGTTTTACACAAAGAATTCGTTAAAGAAACAGTTCAAAACTAAATTTGCTGAAATATGTTACAATAAAAGAGGAGCCAACCGTAAATATTCCATTGCTATCATCTAGCGATTTTAGGCCGCATCCTTGATCAGCAGGGTTACAAATATTGGCTGATTGTTTCAACATTTTTTGATTATACGTGTGACCCTACTTAGCATGCCTTCTTGATATGTCTCACGTGATTGTGAAATATTGTTATGACCGGTATTAAGTATAGCCGGAAGAAGCCCATTAGCACAAATAATTAGGGGCTTAGCCCAGGTTATCTTTATTTTTATTAGCTGGAGGATTATATAAACAACTTGTAATGCTACGATGGGGGAAGCAATAAACATATTTGTTGCCGTCTCCCTCAGGAGACGGGATTCCTAAACCCTAGCCGCCACCTCCAGCGCTCCGCCGCCTTCCTCTTCACGCGCGGCCACGGCGCCGAGCCGCCGACGTCCGCACCTCCAGCCTCGCCACCCTCCCTTCCACCCATACAACCTACGCCCTAGGCCTGGTAGGACCCTAGCTCCTATCAATCTGGTATCAGGAGTTTCGAGCTCGATCATGTCCCTCCCTCTGCCCACCTCCACGGTCGCGCCGCCGGTGACCTCGGGGGCTGCCATGGCCGCCTCCGGGCCGTTCTCCACCGCCGCCGCGACCACGTCGCTCACGCCCTCTGTCGTCCTCACCCCGGCCGAGATGACGGCGGCCATCCGGGACCTCGCCCAGGCGGTCGAAGGCATCCGCACCTTCCTCGCCACCCCGTATGGGCCACAGCCGCCGGTCTCTCTCGCCACGGCCCCGCCACTACACCTGCCGCCGGGGCAACTGCCGGCCGCGACACACGTGTTGCCGCCCGCCACCGCGACCCAGGCCGCCGCACCGTCCCAAGGAGTGCCGATCCACCAAGTCCGGTTTCCGCCGTTGCCGTCACCGCTCCCGGACTGGCTCGCCGCGCCCGTCTTCACGACGGCGCCCGCCCAGCCGACCGTGCTGCAGCCGACCGCGTCACCTTCGACCACCGCCTTCGGGGGATTCTCCGGGTACGCCGACCCTTACGTCGGGGGGTCCATGGTGCCGAACTACTCGCCCCCCGCCGCGATGGGTCGTCACGAGGGAGCCTACACCGCCGCTCCGCACGGCCAGCAGCCGCCCCGCTTCACCAAGCTGGAGTTCGCCACCTACGACGGCACCGTCGACCCCCTGAACTGGCTCAACCAGTGCGACCAGTTTTTCAGGGGGCAGCGGACACTGGCGTCCGACCGCACGTGGATCGCCTCCAACCACCTCCACGGCGCCGCCCAGACGTGGTACTACGCCCTCGAGCAGGACGAGGGCGGGATGCCCCCGTGGGAGCGTTTCCGCGACCTTTGCCTCCTCCGGTTCGGCCCCCCGATACGCGGGAGCCGGCTGGCCGAGCTCGGCCGCCTCCCCTTCACCTCCTCGGTGCAGGACTTCGCTGACCGCTTCCAGACGTTGGCGTGCCATGCGCCTGGCGTCACGGCTCGCCAGCGCACCGAGCTCTTCGTCGGCGGCCTGCCCGACCACATCCGCGTCGACGTGGAGATGCGCGACCCACAGGACCTGCAGACGGCCATGTACTACGCACGGGTTTACGAGCAGCGCACCCTAGTTATGCAGCAGTCCTTCCAGGGCCGAGGCGGGCCCCCCACCCCGCCCCGCACCGGCGGCCCCCGCACCGACGCGCCCCGCCCTGCCGGCCGCCTCCGCGGCCCCGCCGGTGCCGACGCGGCCCTTCCGTCGCTTGACCTCGGCCGAGCAGCTCGAGCGGCGCCGTAAGGGTCTGTGCTTCAACTGCGACGAGACCTACGCGCCGGGTCACGTGTGCGCCCGCCTGTTCTACTTGGAGACCGTCGACGACGGGGAGGTGGCGGCCCTCACCGCGGAGCTCGACGCCACGACACTCTCCGAGGCCGGCGTCACGACCTACGGGCCGGTCGACGCGACCGCCTTCGTCGTCTCCCTCCACGCGATGGCGGGCATCAAGACGGCGAAGACCATGTTGCTTCCGGTGACAATCAACGGTGAGCGCCTCACCGCGCTCGTGGACACGGGCTCGACGCACAACTTCCTGTCCGGGGACGTCATGCGACGTCTAGCACTGCAGCCGTCGGGAGCCGAGAAGTTCAGCGTCACCGTCGCCAACGGGGACCGCCTTTCCTGCCAGGGCGTGGCTCGGCAGGTTCCCATCCTCATCGGCGACGAGCACTTCTCCATCGACTGCGTCGACATCAACTTGGGCTGCTACGACTTCATCCTCGGCGTCGACTTCCTGTCCACACTGGGCCCCATACTCTGGGACTTCGACGTGCTGACCCTCATCTTCTGGCGCGAGGGAGGCCGCCGCGTCCAGTGGACGGGCATCGGCGGTACATGGCCCGCGACCCCTCAGCTCCAGCTGATGGCGGCCGCGCTCGACGAGGCGCACCCCCTCCTGCCGACCTCCTGCAGCAGCACAGCGACATCTTCGACGAGCCACAGGGCCTTCCGCCAGCGTGACCCTGTGACCACCACATCCACCTGCTGCCGGATACGGCGCCTGTCGCCGTGCGCCCGTACCGCTACCCCCAGCTGCAGAAGGATGAGCTCGAGCGCCAGGTGGCGGTTATGCTCGCGCAGGGCATCATCCGGATTTCGACATCGCCGTTCTCTGCGCCGGTGCTCCTGGTGCGCAAGACCGACGGCACGTGGCGCTTCTGCATCGACTATCGCGCCCTTAACGCCGTGACATCCAAGGACAAATTTCCCATCCCCGTCGTGGACGAGCTCTTGGACGAGCTACATGGGGCGCGCTTCTTCACCAAGCTCGACCTGCGCTCCGGCTATCATCAGGTGCGGATGCATCGGATGATATCGCGAAGACGGCTTTCCGGACACATCACTGCCTCTTCGAGTTCTTGGTGATGCCATTCGGCCTCTCCAACGCGCCGGTGACGTTCCAGGCCCTGATGAACGACGTGCTCAGCCCCTACTTGCGCCGCTTTGTGCTTGTTTTTTTGATGACATTCTTATCTATAGTTCATCCTGGGCGGAGCACCTGCAGCACGTGGCCATCATCTTCAACGAGCTTCGAGCGCATCATCTACACCTCAAGCGCTCGAAGTGCTCATTCGGCACGACCTCCGTCGCGTACCTGGGGCACGTCATCTCGGCGGAGGGAGTCGCGATGGATGCTGACAAGGTCGCCGTCGTCGCTGCAAGGCCGACCCGCAGTCGCCGCGGGCTCTACGCGGCTTCTTGGGCCTCGCGGGCTACTACCGGAAGTACATCCGGGACTTCGGCCTCATCGCCGCGCCACTGACGCGTCTTCTGCGCCGCGACGCTTTCGCCTGGGACGCGGAGGCGACTGCGGCGTTCCAGGCCCTCCAGCGGGCGCTCACGACGGGGCCCGTGCTTCAGATGCCGGACTTCAACAGCCCGTTCGTGGTGGACTGCGATGCCTCCGGCATCGGCTTCGGCGCCGTCCTCCACCAGGGCGAGGGGCCGCTGGCCTTCTTCAGCCGCCGCTTGGCCGCTCGCCATCACAAGCTCGCGGCGTACGAGCGCGAGCTTATCGGGCTGGTCCAGGCCGTGCGTCACTGGCGGCCATATCTTTGGGGGCGGCCGTTCCGTGTTCGCACGGATCACTACAGCCTCAAGTTCTTGCTGGACCAGCGCCTATCCACAGTTCCGCAGCACCAGTGGATCAGCAAGCTCTTTGGCTACGACTTCACCGTCAAGTACCGTCCGGGCCGTCTCAACACGGTCGCCGACGCCCTGTCCCGCCGCGACACTGAGGATGTTGCGGAGGACGTCGCCGCCTCAGGCACTGTCATGTGCATCCGCTCCGGGCCCTCGTTTGCTCTTATCGACGACATCCGCCGGGCGACTTCGACGGCCGAGGATGCGCAGGGACTACGCCAGCGCCTTCACGCCGACGAGCTGGAGGCGCCCTGGCGCCTGACCGACGGGCTGCTCCTCCACGGGCGCCGCCTCTTCGTGCCCGATCACGGCGACCTTCGCCATCAGGTCTTATCCTTGGCACACTCGGCTGGCCATGAGGGTGTGCAGAAGACCCTCCATCGTCTTCGTGCGGACTTCTACATCCCTGGCGATCGTGCATTGGTGCAAGCTTGGGTACGGTCGTGTGTGACGTGCCAAGGCAACAAGACGGAGACATTGCGGCCAGCCGGTCTTCTACAGCCCCTTGATGTGCCTTCGCAGGTGTGGGCGGATATTTCCATGGACTTCATCGAGGGGCTGCCCAAGGTGGGCGGCAAGTCCGTCATCCTCACGGTGGTCGACCGCTTCTCCAAGTATGCGCACTTCATTGCGCTCGGCCATCCGTACACCGCCGCGTCCGTGGCCCGCGCCTTCTTCAACGGCATCGTCCGCCTCCATGGGTTCCCTTCGTCGATCGTCAGCGACCGTGACCCGGTGTTCACTGGTCACGTCTGGCGGGTTCTCTTTCAGTTGGCAGGCGTGAAGCTTCGCCTGAGCACGGCATTCCACCCTCAGACGGACGGCCAATCTGAGGTGGTTAACAAGGTGATTTCGATGTATCTGCGCTGTGTTACAGGTGATCGTCCACGAGCTTGGGTGGATTGGTTAGCATGGGCGGAGTACTGCTACAACACCTCCTATCACTCCGCCCTGCACACCACGCCGTTCGAGGTGGTCTACGGGCGGCCGCCCCCGGCGATGCTACCGTTCGAGCCCGGGACGGCCCGGACCGAGGCCGCAGGCGACTTGCTCCGCACCCGCGACGACATCTTGGCCGAGGCGCGCCAACGTCTTCTCCAAGCACAGCAGCTGGCCAATAAGTACTACGACGCTCATCATCGTGAGGCGGAGTTCGCGGAGGGCGACTGGGTGTGGCTGCGCCTCCTTCACAGGACGACGCAGTCCCTGGACCCGCGCGCCAAGCGCAAGCTGGGCCCTCGCTACGCCGGGCCTTTTCGTGTGCTGGAGCGCATCGGTACGCTCGCCTACCGTCTGGAGTTGCCGCCTGGTGCACGCATTCACGACGTCTTCCATGTCGGCTTGTTGAAGGCCTACCGTGGCGATCCCCTGCAGCGCCACCGGCTCTCCCTCCTACTGCTGATGGACGTCTTCTGCCAGGACCCGAGAAGGTGCTGAAGGCGCAGCAACGCCGCGGCGTTTGGCATGTCCTGGTGCAGTGGACTGGCCTTTCTGTGGAAGACGCTACGTGGGAGAAGCTCGACGAGTTCCGCCAGCAGTTTCCAGATATCCAGCTCGAGGACGAGCTGTTTGCGCAGGCGGGGAGAGATGTTATGACTGGTATTAAGTATAGCCGGAAGAAGCCCATTAGCACAAATAATTAGGGGCTTAGCCCAAGTTATCTTTATTTTTATTAGCTGGAGGATTATATAAACAACTTGTAATGCTACGTTGGGGAAGCATTCCTAAACCCTAGCCGCCGCCTCCAGCGCTCCGCCGCCTTCCTCTTCACGCGCGGCCACGGCGCCGAGCCGCCGATGTCCGCACCTCCAGCCTCGCCACCCTCCCTTCCACCCATACAACCTACGCCCTAGGCCTGGTAGGACCCTAGCTCCTATCAAATATATATTAAATTAGTACTAGATCTATCAGTGTTTGGATAATACTGTATTTTTGCGGTTAGTCACTGTGTCGACACTAAAATATTCGGTTAACCCATAGTTACATAACAGATGATTTTTCGACAGTAGTTTCATTTGCAGTTTGCAGTTGGGTGTTTATAGATATTTCCCGACCTCATTTGTAGATATTAGAATCGCAAGTATATGCCGCAGCGATACATGGCTGGTGTGAATAAAATATTATACTCCCTCCATGCCAAAATACAAGGCGCCCTTTAATTTCGCTGGTCAACGACGTCCAACTTTGACCAAGATTTGTACTTATACTATGACCATAAATTTGCATAAAAATACATAAAATGAAAGAATTTTGTAAGACGAATCCAACGGTACCATTTATACATTCTCGGTCCACATAATTTCTTATATATTAATGGTCAAAGTTGACCATCGAAGACTAGCATAAAAATAGCGTGCCTTATATTTTGAGACGGAGGGAGTACTAAAATTCCAATACAAAATTGTGTCCAATCTTAAAGCTTACTACAACCATTTAACGTAACATATTTACAAAAAATTCAAAATAAAAAGGTCGGGTGTACTTTTGTACACAAAATTTGGTGAAGAAAAGACATTTTTTTGGTGTCTTTTCTATAGAGGACACTTTTTTAATGAATTTTTTTGTGTGACCATAGAATATCAGGTTGTACATCCGAAATATGAATTCACCAAGCTGTCAAGGCTGCAAGACACCGGCCGGCTCCTCCACGTGACTGACACGTGAGGCTGCTCAGCGTTAACAACAACTCAAGCGTTGGAACGGTGCTCGATCGATTCATCCAAACCATCCAGCTCTCCCGGCCGTAAGTATAGCTACTTATTGCACGCGTTTGTTTTATTATCAGTTTAGCACACATACATAAGTTTGATATGCACTCAAATAACAGGTTTATGCGCGAATTTTCCGTTCAGATTAACATGCAGCAGCTAACTTGTGATTTGCATGGTTGATTAAGTTGGGCAGACGCTACTTAAAAAATATAGGATGGAGGTATTTTTGCAACTTAGCGTTACTTTTTAGTAATTCAATTAGGTCATGATCTTAAACAATTTTGCATTATGACAAATCCTATAATCAGATTCCGACGCATGCACGGTAAAAAATCATGTCCAACTTGCAAGCTCCCTCTCGACATCCAGTGCACGGATATTCCACCATATGCCTAGCGGAAATAGATTCGCACCAGTTTCAGGCATCATGCGGTGAGCAATAACGTCGATCTCCTCCGTGAAGGTACCACCTACATCAATGTAAATAGTTTGACTGATTCATTTTTTATCATATCAATGCAATGTTTATTCACTGAATCAACGATTGCTCAGTTTTTTTTTGAAATGAGGCAAAAGTTTTGCCTTTTATAATGATATAGGAGAAACAAACATGATACGGCCGAAGCCAAATAAAAAAATCATACAGGTCAGGGCCTACTAAACGAGAGAAAAGTATCTCCGCTAGGATTCAGATCATCCTACTCCGTCCAGTCTCTCAGAAAGATAAATTGTCATTCTTTCAAAACGCGACTATGCAGCGCGATCTAGGACATGAAGCGGATTAGGCGGAGACGTCCAGCGCCTTCGGTGGCGGGAAATCGCTCCCTCCTGGACCAGCAAGGTCAATCAAAGCTTCATCCGCTGCCGTCATGGACAGCAAGTTCAGCCTGAAGAGCGTGTTTAACCCCAATTGCTGAGTTGTTTCTAATAGAGCGTGTTTAACTCCAATTGCTGAGTTGCCGGGATCCGGATCTCCCCAGCCTGAAGGATTCGAAGGATTTGCAAGGATACTTAATTGGATGCGAACTTCGCTGGTAGGTCAGCCGTGATACATATGTACTTCTTTTTTTCTTTCCAGTTAATTATGGTTCTAGGCATCGATTAGATGTTTTTGGTACGGCCAGCTGTCCACGATCCTAAATCAAGTGTAGCAGCAATACAAACATGTATGCATGAGCATGCCCGCGTATGAACGTGAGATGAAGCTGGGGTAGTTCTGCTCAATTAAGATCAGCTACCAGACAATGGTATTTACACATTTTTTGAACTACAAGGGTTAGGATAATCTTATGCAGCTTGGGTCCTTTTTAATTGTCAAGTTAAATTGAGTACAACAATCCATACGGAGTTCACTGATATCCATCTAAGCACATTAAATGTGTTTGACATAAACCATGCAGATTGCAAGTTTTTTTTACAATTTTCTGAATACCCGGTCGTTGTAATTTTTATCTTTGGGTCTGCACTTTATTAGCACTCACTTACAGAAATGTATTTTATCTGAATTTGTCAGGCTTGGCATTTATTCCCTCAAACAGAGAGAGTAAAATCTGAATTATTCGAGGGTGAGTACTTGATATCTTCGTTTGGATTGTGATGATTGTATCTATTGTACACTCTCCTATCATGTGTAATATTACTTTAAGGTTGATGAAAAATGCAAAACTGAAACACTGTTTATATCCTTATGTTTCTAGGCCCAGGCTTCAGGTCAAGATATTTATGTGGATTTCATGAGATGTGGTGATTTGTAGAAGATGCCTCGTCTTGAAAGGATAATATCATAAAAAATGTTCATCTGAGATTGAAATATTCTCCAAGGTAATGGGAGACTTTCCCATGTTATTATTTCTTGGGCGTTTTTTCCAACTGGCCTTCACTATACTTTGTTAGCCAGATGACTTTAAGGACAAAGTTTTCATTGAAGTGTTTTCAACTGCTAGCAGTTACTACCACCTCTCTCAACAGTAAATATCCATAATGGTATGGCACCGTATGTACGAACTATGTTTGGAAAGATTTGAACATTGCGATCTTTGGATTTCAGATACAGGAAACGAATGGCACTTTGGGCTATGAGCTGGGATTTGGAAAGATCGTGAACATCACCATATCTTGCTTCCAGAGACGTTTTATTTTGAGCATATAAAGACAGATTGTTAATGAAATTCTTCTTTTCATTAATTTGCACCTCTAGCTTATATGAAATTTGACATTAAGTCTCACATTTGGTCAAATTATATAGTCCAAATGTCTACATGAACACGGCTTAGCCGAACATATTCCATTCATATACTCATATACATACTTAAGTTAAGCAAAAGTGGCTGTGCTTTACCATGTATAATCCTTCACACGAGAATCCACATTTGCATTTAGAGATATGTTAGACATGTTGTGTACCATCGATGCATATCGATCATTGATTTTACATCAACATTGGAATTTCTACGACATTGTGCCACAATAATGATTTCCTATACACGTGCTATATATGCCTAGAAAGAACAACTGCATAATGGCCAGCAAAAAACTTTATTCAATTAATATCAAAGAAAGATAATTAAAGACATTAAAGACCTTGCCCGCGCATGTGCGTGGGCCACCTTGCTAGTTTAATAAAAACAACAAAAATATAAGTTGGGAAGTTAAACGCGAACTTTTGCTTACTATAACTGTTACCTATTCGAAAACAGACTCTGCAGTTTTCTGAATTTGACTTTTAATAAAATCTTTCGGAGTCACTACTTGAATAATATCAACGTCTTCGTTATAAGAATCCCCAGAAATATAATGCTTGAGTCTTTGACCATTAACCACTTGAGATCTGTCACCATCAAGCGTATTAATTTTGATTGCACCGGAACGGTAAACCTCTGAAATAACATAAGGTCCTTTCCATTTCGAAAGTAATTTACCTGCAAAAAATCTGAGACGGGACCTATACAATAGAACTTTCTCACCAACATTAAACTCTCTCTTTAGGATTCTCCTATCATGCCATTGTTTCACTTTCTCTTTAAAAAGTCTAGCATTTTCATAAGCTTCACTTCTCCATTCATCTAAGGAAGTCAAATCAAGTAACCTCTTTTTACCGGCAAGTTCAAAATCTCTGTTAAGTTCTTTTACGGCCCAATAAGCTTTATGTTCTAATTCTAGAGGTAAATAACAAGCTTTTCCGTAAACCATCTTATAAGGAGACATACCCATAGGATTTTTATAAGCAGTTCTATAAGCCCACAAAACATCATTAAGCTTCCTAGCCCAATTCTTTCTAGATTTATTAACAGTCTTCTGCAAAATAGATTTAATCTCTCTATTTGATAATTCTACTTGACCACTTGTTTGAAGATGATAAGGTGAAGAAATTCTATGATTAACATCATATTTAGCAAGGGTTTTTCTAAAAGCAGCATGGATAAAATGAGAACCACCATCAGTCATTGATATGAAAGAAGGGAATATTAGGTATGAGGACGAGCAGGAACTAAGCTTGGGGATGCTTGATACGTCTCAAACGTATCTATAATTTTTGATGTTTCCATGCTGTTATTATATCAATTGCTACATGTTTTGTTTACACTTTATAGCATTTTTATGCATTTTCTGGAACTAACCTATTAACAAGATGCCGAAGTGCCAGTTCCTGTTTTCTGCTGTTTTTCTCTTTCAGAAAAGCTAGTCGCAAAATATTCTCGAAATTGGACGAAACAAAAAGGGACGCAAATATTTCTCCGTCACGATCACGAAGACCAAAGGGGAGACGGAGCCGAGCCACGAGGGGCCCACACCACCCTAGGGCGTGGCCCCACATGTCGCACTACTAGGAAAACCCTTATAGATAGGTTACATTCTGTGGCGCACCCTTAATTGGTGCGCCACAGAAATATATTTCTGTGGCGCACATGGCCAGGCGCGCCACAGAAAGTTATCCGGGAGGCGGGTTAAAAATTGAAAATAATAATTCTGTGGCGCACCTGGCACGTGCGCCACAGAAAGTTGACATTCTGTGGCGCACCTGGCAGGTGCGCCACAGAAAGGTGACATTCTGTGGCGCACCAAGCTTGGTGCGCCACAGATTTTTTTTTTCAAATCCCACCCCCCTGTGGATCGCCTTTTTTGTCTTGCAGGAATTAAAGGAAAATGATAAAAATTTCAATAAATAAAATCCTTTGACTTGTAGTTAGGTTTGAGTGTCTAGTAGGTATAGAAATTTTGAAATATGAATTTTGACCTTTTCTGCAACAAACAGGAAAAAAAACTTGTAACGGCTATAACTTTTGCATACGACGTCGAAATAACGCAAATAATATGTCAAAAAAATCGTGAGAAAAGAAAAAAAGTTATAAAATTCACATTCCTCAAATAACTTTACCCGGTCAGCAATTCACACATTCCTCAAATTCCAAAAGAAAAAAAAGTTATTTCAAACAGACGATTTTTCGCAGCAAAATCAAAAAAATTCAAAAAATTCAAAAAGACTAAAAAATTCAAAAATTCCAAAAAAGACACAGAAATGTATAACAAAGAAGATTGTTGACTTTTTTTTTTTATTTTTTGGATTTTTTAGATTTTTTGATTTTTTTTGGATTTTTTGAATTTTTCTAATTTTTTTGAATTTTTTGGGATCTTTGAAACTCTTGAATCTCCTTTTGAAAGTTTAGAAGTTTTTGAAAAATCTGAAATTTAAAAACACACGTTTATAACATATACATAACATATACACATACAAGACTTAAGAGGATACATATGATATATATATCAATAAGAACTTGAGTAGCAAAAGGGTAGGTGAAATGGGCGGAACTTAGAAGTTAAGCGTGCTAGGGTTGGAGCAATTTGAGGATGGGTGACCTAGCGTGAAGGTATCAGTTCAAAAAATTCAAAAAATCTGAAAATAATTCCAATAATTAGGATTTTTCATATTATTTCATATTTTGATTTTTCTGATTTTTTTCGAAACTTTTTAATTTTTTTTCGCAGTTTTTGAATTTTTTCAGAATTCTGTGGCGCACCAGGCCAGGTGCGCTACAGAAAGTGGATTTCTGTGGCGCACGCCCATGGTGCGCCACAGAAAAAATATTTTAGTGGCGAGGATTCTGTGGCGCACCCAGCAATTCTGGGGGTGCGCCACAGAATCCCAATTTGGTGCGCCACTGATAAGGGTTTTCCTAGTAGTGTCGGCGCGCCCAGGACTGGCGTGGCCGCCTCGCGAAGCCCCCGACGCCGCCTCTTCGCCTATATATTCCCGATGTATCGCGTACCCTAAAAACACCGATCATATTTCACGAAAAGTTCCGTCGCCGCCGTCGTCGTCAACCCTAGATCGGGAGGGTTCTGAAGCTCTTCCCGGCACCCTGCCAAGGGGAGATCATCACCGGAGGGCTCTACATCGCCATGCCTGCCTCCGGAGTGATGCGTGAGTAGTTCATCCTTGGACTACGGGTCCATAGCAGTAGCTAGATGGTTGTCTCTCCACCTTGTGCCTCCATGTTTAGATCTTGTGAGCTGCCTAACATGATCAAGATCAGCTTTATGTAATGCTACATGTTGTGTTTGCTGGGATCTGATGAATATTGATACTATGAGCAAGTTGTTTATGTATCTATGTGTTTATGTTGTTTATGATCTTGCATGCTCTCCGTTGCTAGTAGATGATTTGGCCAAGTAGATGCTTGTAACTCTAAGAGGGAGTATTTATGCTAGATAGTGGGTTCATGCCTCCAGAAATCTGGGCGAGTGACAGCAACGTCTAAGGTTGTGGATGTTATGTTGCCACTAGGGATAAAACAATGATGTTTTGTCTGCGTGTCATTTGCATTGTTTACATTACACACTTTACTTTATGCAATAATCTGTTGTTTGCAACTTAATTCTGGAAGTGATGCGGATGCTTACCTGAAGGTGGATTATTTAGGCATAGATGCGTTGGATAGCAAGTCTATGTACTTTGTTGTAATGCCCAATTAAATCTCATAATGAACATCTTGTCATATATTGCATTGTCATGCACTCTCTATTTGTCAATTGCCCGGCCAACTGTAATTTGTTCACCCAGAATGTTAGTTATCTTTATTGGAGAGACACCACTAGTAAACTGTGGACCCTGGTCCAATTTCCTCATACTGTTAAATCCTACAGCAATCATCTGTTCCTTGTTACTTTCTGCAATCACTACTATTTTCCACACCATACGTTTAATCCTTTGTTTCAGCAAGACCGGAGAGATTGACAACCTCTCTGTTTCGTTGGGCAAAGTAGTTTGCTTGTGTTGTGTGCAGGTTCCACGTCAGTCACCGGAGTCCCTAGTGTTGCGCCGCGCCACAGTGTTGCGCCGCGCCACACTGTTGCTGCTGTCACCTTCTGAAGAACCTCCGTGTCCTCCTGGTTCGATAAACCTTGGTCATATTTCAAGGGAAAACTGCTACTGCACTACATCATACCTTCCTCTTGGGGTCTCCCAACGAACGTGTGTATCACGGGTATCAGGTGGCGTGGCTGTCTCGTGGCTCTGCTCCGTCTCCCCTTTTGACTCCGTGATCGTGTCGGTGAAATATGTACGCCCGTCAATTTTGGTCCAATTCCGAGAATATTTTGCGACTAGCTTTTCTGAAAGAGAAAAAACAGCAGAAAACAGGAACTGACACTTCGGCATCTTGTTAATAGGTTAGTCCCAGAAAATGCATAAAAATGCTATGAAGTGTAAATAAAACATGTAGCAATTGGTATAATAACAACATGGAACATCAAAAATTATAGATACGTTTGAGACGTATCAGCTGCCATTCCATGATTTGGTGTTGAAGATGATGCGTCCATTTCATATAGCATTTTGCCCATTGTTTTTCATATGTTTAAATTGGAGTTTTGGCATTGTTCTATATTGGTTTCTACCTTTATGATAATTTAACTCCAGCTAATTTTCCAATGATCCTTTTACAACCATACGTTTTTATTAGGATTTTACTTGTTTTCCCTTATCTTTGTTTCTATGTATGTGTAGGTGGAATTTATGGACAAATTATGATGAAAGGAGATGAAAGAAGAAAAGAGAGGAGGCATTAGATGCAAGCCATGTAGAGTGTTTTGTGAAGATTATTTTTCCACATGACACTACCAAATATCAGTCGATCCTGGACGTTTTTGCGGCGACGTTCCGATAACATCGTGTGTTTTCGTCGTGCATGTCTAAAAGCTGATTTTGCTCTCGACGTTTTTGGGTTTCCAGTAATGGGCCGGTTGCGCACGACGTTTCGCGTATTTTACGTCGTTGATTTTCGTCACGGGCCTATTAGCCCAGCTTGGACCCAGTTTCCTTCGACGAAACTGGCTTGGACTCACGTAGAACGTCTCAGATTTTCGTCTCACACATCACAGGGACATCAGTTCAACACAAAGCATGCACACGAATAGAAGCGCGACCAGGTTCTCTCGATAGACCGATCATCGTACAGGGCATGCAAATGTACAGATATATAGAGAGTATAAAAATATTAAACCTATAACACAAATCACAGGCACACACACATATATAAGAGAAATTCACAGCCGTACAGATAGAGATCAGTAGCAATTAAACCTAGCTACCACAAATTCATAGGCACACACATAGCATATATATTGTTCGAAAGCAAATCAACAGCTTTAGCTAATTAAACCTAGTTACCACAAATTGATCCTTCTAAAATACAGTAAACCAGCCGGCCAGCGGGGGCGCAGCTGGGATCATGATATATACATCTTGGGCGGCTGTGAAGTCGAGAGGCGGAGCGCGCGCGCTGAAGATCACCAACTCCTATCATCCTTGGCGGGCACGTCCCAGGGGAAGACAGGCCAGCCCGAGCCACCTGCAGCGCCGTCGTCCTTCTTCCAGCCAGCATCAGCCGAGCAACCCGCAGCGCCGTCGTCCTGTTTCTTCCAGCCAGCATCAGCCGAGCCACCAGCTAGCGCGCTTGGCGCCCCATCGTCGTCGCTCCCGGGTGGAGGCATGCACCGCCTACCGCGCTTGGCGTCCCTCGAGCGTTCTTCTTCTTCTTCCTGCTTCTCTAAGCAACCGGGACAGTACGTTCCTTCTTCTTCTTCTCAAGTTTTGTCCCAATGATAGCATTGGAGAGAGCATAGACACTAGTAGGGAAGTGCCTTTCTATGGATCCACTATCTGTGGCGCATCATAAAGGCCATGCGCCACAAAAACATTTCAGTGGCGCACCATGCCAAGTGCGCCACAAAATACTGTGGCGCATGCAAGCTGGCATGCGCCACAGAAATATGGTGGGTCCCGCCTCCACAAAAATCTGGTGACATTTCTGTGGCTCATTGCACTGGATGCGCCACAGAAAGCAGCATGTCTGTGGCGCATCCAGCCCAGTGCGCCACAGATAGGTGGTGGGCCCCACCAATATGATTTCCTGGGTGCTTATTCTGTGGCGCACGGTTATGGATGCGCCACTGAAAATAAAATGTCTGTGGCGCATCCCCACTAGTGCGCCACAGAATCAGAAACTTCTGTGGCGCATCCCACCGCAGATGCGCCACCGAAATATTTCCCCCCACTTACATGTGGGCCTTCCCTTCTCCTCTCGCGCCCGAGCCCACCGCACACACTCACTCGATCTCTCTCGCCCGCGCTCGACACCCTCGCCGCACCACCACCGAACCCACTCGCCGCCGCCGGCTGCCCCAGCCCAACCCGCGCCGCGCCGCGCTCGGACCGCCACCCACGCCACGCCGTGCTCGGATCCGGCCGCGCCACGACCTCGGACCCGTCCGCCCGCGCGGCACCTCGACGCCGGCGCCCACGATGAGCACCTCCACCGCCATCCGCCCATCCGCGCCCACGAAGAGCACCTCCACCGCCGTCTGCCACCCGCGCCTCCCTTCCCTCCCCAAGGTGCTGCCCCTCTCTCCCTCTCCTCCTTCCCCTACCTCTAGGTGTTTGCTAAAATTCCAAACCCAAGCCCAATTTGTTAGTGTTAGTTGCTGCTAGGTTTGTGTTAGGTTAGTTGCTAGGTTAGTGTTAGGTTCGTGTTAGGTTAGTGTTAGGTTAGTTGCTAGGTTAGTGTTAGGTTGGATGAAAAATTTGAGCTTTAAGGTGTTTAAACATGGCTAGGTTAGTGTTAGTTGCTAGGTTAGTGTTAGGTTAGTACATAAAAAAAATTGGAGATGAAAAATTTGAGTTTTAAGGTGTTTAAACATATGGTCACTGTTTAAACATGGCTTTAAAAATGACTTGAATTAAGGTGTTTGAAGTTTTCAAAAAATTATTTTTGAGCTTTATCATGAAGTAATAACATAGTGCAAGAGATCCATGAAGGTACATTGTAAATAGGATCAAGATTTGATAATTTTGTAAGCCTCCAAAGTTGGTACTTTTTAATTGTCTTGAAGATGCATTTTTAGTTGGAATTAACTAATGCATTATTTTGCCAAATGCAGGAAATTTAAAAGAAACTCAGCGTGATTTTAGGTGAGATGTGGATGTGGTGATTTGGATGTTGTATGTATGTTTGTTATCGGCCGGAGATGCCGGCCGGAGATGTGGTTGTGTTATGTGATGTTGTTGCCGGCCGGAGATGCCGGCCACAAATGTTTGTGGATGAAATCTATGCAGGTACCCCGAGAGGCTCTTGAGTTTACCGGAATGTCGATTAACTTCCGTTCCAGCAAATTCGGGTACTCCATATGCCCCTTTTTTAGCAAAGGTCATGCCGACATTTTTCGTGAATTTTGGCATGACTTTGCTAAAAAATAGGACATATGATTTGTTAAATGTCTGCAGGTACCCCGAGAGGCCCTTGAGTTTGCCGGAACGTCGCTTAACTTCCGTTCCGGCAAATTCGGGTACTCCATATGTCCCTTTTTTAGCAAAGGTCATGCCGAATTTTTTCGTGAATTTTGGCATGACTTTGCTAAAAATAGGACATATGGGGTATTGCGACTAATGCATGGGCCGGGGTATCTTAGTATTTAATTAAGCGATTTTTTTCTTATATTTGTCGTACTAAATTTTTGCCTCTTTTTAATGCAGTGCAAACATGTCAGAAGGCGGCCGTTCTAAGCACATGAGCATCGAAGATCAAGCTAGAGATGCCAACAAGTCGTTCTGGGAGGTGTCCCAGGAGATGGAGGAGGTGGAGGCCGCCGAGAATGAGCAAGAGGACCGGGAGGAGGATGCCGAAACCACAGATGGAGCTGCTAGTGCCAGTCAGGAGGATGACACCACCACCACCACTAATGGTGGCGACCACACGGATGCTGCTACCGATAGCAACCCGACTGCTAAGAAGCGGAAGAAGCCAAGGAAGGATCGGAAACCGCAAGCGCTCGACAACGTCACAGACGTGTTCACCAAGGTCACGCCATGTGGCCTACCAGTGGAGCCGGAAAAGTTTGCCAAAGGGTACAACATGCAACTAGGGTGAGAGCTGGGAGGCTTTGGTCAAAAACCTCCTCATGAAGCTTCACCAACGATACATGTTCCCGCTTCCGTTCAACAAAAACGTGGACAGTTTAGCCATCACGAAGATGAGCACCGCCTTGAGCAGCTGGAAATTCCGGGTGAAGAAGAAGATCAATAAGGGTGAGAGCTGGGAGGAGATAAGTGCCAAAGACCCGACGCTCGACAAAGAAGAGTTCGAGATATTCAAGGAGTCCTTAAAGTCTGAGGAGGATAAAAAATGGACCGAGTGGGGTAAGGCAATGCGGGACCTGAACATAGGTAATCACCATTTGGGAAGCGGCGGTTATTGAGGAAAACAGCCCGTTTGGGAAAAGGAGGATGCCATTGTTGCAAAAATGGTAAAAGAGAACATGTGGCACAAAATCACGGACGAGCAAGTGAGGAACTTTGTCCGGTCCCGCTAATATCTGAACGAGGCAGGGGAATTCGTTACCGACGATGACGATGTGAGGACATTCGAGAAATTACTGGTAAAATTTAATTTCCGCAGATATCTCAAAGTGCATTGCGTTGATCTAATTAGATAACGAAGTCATATATTTCTACATGGGTTCACCTTAATTTCCTTTTTCTGCAGGACGCGGAGTTGAAGGCTGACGTTGAGGATGGCCCGTCGTCCCAGGAGTCGACGGAGCCGTGGGACACGACTTTCAACAGGGCGACGAACGCTTACAAGGATAGGGACAAGTCGAAGCCGCCGACGTCAGCTGGCCGTGTGTCCGGCTTTGGTACGAGCATGATGTTCGTAGAGTACTACTCATCTGACCCGGAGAAGAGAAAGGAGAGGAGGAAGATGAAGAGGGATAATACCGTCGAGGTTGTGGAGCTAAGGAAGAAGGTGGAGTCACTAGAGAAGCAAAAGTGGACTCCAGCACACTGGACAAGTTAGTGGACGAGGGATCCGGACGATCATGCATACCCCCTGGGTTGCTGGAGGGGTTAGCTGCTTGGAATGCGGGAGGTCAACAAGGGCCCATACACGTGCCCAGCTTCAGCGGCAGCAACTCAACCATGAACCGGGCCATGTCGCCGGACCTGGTGACCCCACCCAACGCCACCCTGCAGCCGCCAGTCCCTTTTGTCGCACTGACGCCCCCTCCCGCGAAAGATACCGAGGCGCCACCACCCGAGTGGCCGGAGGAGAATGTTAGGCTGACCGCCGGCACCGGCGCCCTTGTCTCGACATTAGCCGAGATCAACGCCATCGACAAGGTAACTAATTAATTACTTAGTCCGCGTCATTTTCTATAACTCTGCCTTTTATGACTGCCACCTCATGATGCCCAACATTTGTTCACAAAAGGACACGCCTTGCATACTCCTGCATAGGATGGTACCCGACGGCGAGTTGAAGGAAGTTGCTGAGGGCATGCTCATACAACCAGTGTGCCGTGATATGCACAACACTAGAATGAGCGAGGCCGTGATGAGGGTCAGGGTGACTGAGGTAGTGCCTGAGTTTAGTGCCATCGACCCCCCATGCAACCTCCGGGAGCCGAGAGCACATGCTCCTTGGAAATTGCCCCAGGTGGATCCTGGAATGGCCGAAGACCCAAATTCGTCTTGGGGGGTTAAGGCGCCGCTCCACCGGCGCCACCTCTAAACTCCGGCCGATCGTTCGGCCCTCGAAGACGCCACAAAAACCTGTTGGAAGGAACCGGCGCCAGAAGCAGCAGTCACCACCACCCGGAAGGAACCGTGCCACAAGCAGCAGTCGCCACCACCCGGAAGGAACCGCCGGTCGTTGCCACCACCAGCCGCCACCAAAGACTGTTGGGAATGTCTGTACCGCAACAGCCGTCCGAAGCCAAAGACGTTGCACCTCAACTTGATGGCAACGACGATGATGATGATAATATCGACGTCAATGGCTTCCTCAACACGGGCGCGAGCAAAGATTTGTACATGCCTGCTATGGATGAGGAACCACCCTTCCGCGCTCACGGTGATCAACCTGGTCGTCGCACTACATGCCAGCGCCTGAGTTTTTCTCAAAACACGCCTCCGGAAGCCGGCGATCAAGCTCCAGACAAACCGGGTAACATTTTCAGCCCTGGCACACTGACACGGACGGTTTGTGCGGGGTTCACTGCACCCCCACCATCCCCAGAGAAGATCAAGAAGCCTAAGAAGAGAAGTAGGCAAGGCACCTCTACGAGCCAGCCAGCTCCTAAGGTTATCCGGGGTCATGAAGACATGATATCACCCCGTGCGGATGGCTTGACCCGAGTTCATGTAGCTGGTAAACCGATGCTGCCTCCGGAGCTGCTCTGCCTCGCAAAAGGACCCATGCTCTCTTTGCATGAAGCTATCTCCATGATGGAGGGCCTGCTTCTTAAAGACAAGAATCCAAATTACCCGGTGTTCACGGTCCAGGTGCCAAAGAACGTGGACTTCGTTACTGAAGCCCCCGCCGATCTGTTCTTCATAGCGTTCGAGGACGTCTTCAACCTGTTTCACTCTAGACGGCTGGACTATAACTTGGTCCGCCTATACGCGATCAATATGGCGATGAAGATCCAGAGAGATGTTGCCCCGTACGTCACGGTAGTGGATCCCTACTACATGCGTGACAGTCAGCTGGTGGAAGGATCAACGACACGGGACAAGGCCACGGAGTACCTAGAGGTTCATGCTGAACAACAAGAGGAAGAACAACCTTCTTCTACCTTTCTTTCCCGAGTAAGTACACATCCGCTCGCCGCCGTCGTATCTTATGCTTTCTTATAGATTTCTTCCGTTGTTGATCCTTTCCACTGCATTTCTTCCGACCAGGGACAAGTACTGCATACTCATCATCCTAAACCCGAGGTGGTCCATTGCCACTTATTTGGACACGGGGAGTTCGAGCAATAAGAAAGACTACACCAGAATAAAGGGTGTTCTC
Source organism: Poa pratensis (assembly GCA_947311845.1). Lineage (NCBI taxonomy): Eukaryota > Viridiplantae > Streptophyta > Magnoliopsida > Poales > Poaceae > Poa > Poa pratensis. The sequence goes on from CAMZMU010000070.1 coordinate 2,029,065, forward strand.
GATGAGGCTCTCGAGGGCTACGCCCAAAAGGAGGCCACTTCGAACAAGGACAGACGAAGGGGAATGTTTCACGAAGGACAACAAACACCGGTTCAGGCATGGGACCCAGTTCGATTGCATGAAGCAGAAGCATGGCAGCGTGAAGGATGCCTTCTACGTCCTCCATCTCATGAAAGGGTTTGTCCGGGATGCACTGAAAACAAAGTTGCCATCTAGTCTCCGAGAATGGACCAAATTTGCGGGAAAATCGCCGATGATAAGCTTAGAGAAGACTTCCATCTCATCCAGATGGAGTTGTCGCAAATCATCTACGACGATGTTGTGACATCAAGGGGGCCTTCAACAAAGCCAGTGGTAGGATAAATCATGCATACTCGCAATAAGTGCTTCTTTATTTTCTTTACTATAGACTTATCATACTCAATCTATTTATATTATTAACCAATATATATACCTATATTGACACTGCAAAATATTGACATGGTTACAAATATGAACACTAATACATGGTTGTATCCATTTCCAGGGTTATGTCAAGGGATATCGAAGAACACCTAGCTCTGCAAATGACAGCAGGACGTGGACGACGAAAGACGGCTACAAACCGTTCCCGGCGCCGCTCAAGAAGAAGACTCCTTGATCAGCAGGATGTGGACGTGTACTCTGTTTGATCCTAGTTTAGGCGGTGAAAACTTCATTTGTACTAATTAATACTTGTGTAAACTTTTGTACCAGTTAATTGTCACTATATATGTATGTATCTCGGGCTCTAAGTGATGTGATGACATATTTATCTGTCTGTTTTAATACCGTGTCAAAATATATTACTGTTTCTATTATTTTTGTATAAATACTGTAATATACCTGTATTATTGTCAAATACATCAAATAATCGATAATACAGCAAATAATTTAGTGGCGCACGGTAAATAATTTTGTGGCGCACCATATTCTGTGGCGCACGAATCAAGTGCGCCACAGATAAATTATTGTCAAATACAGCAAATTATCGAAAATATTTCTGTGGCACATGGAAAAATATTTAGTGGCGCACTCTATTCCGTGGCGCACGGCAGGCCGTGCGCCACAGAAATATTTCTGTGACGCATGCTCGCGGTGCGCCACAGAATTGTCTACTTTCTGTGGCGCATGGCTCCGTGCGCCACAGAAATAATATTTTTGTAGCGAGTATTCTGTGGCGCACCCACCATGCGCCACAGAAAGCATTTTTGGTGCGCCACAGAATGGCACTTCCCTACTAGTGAGAAACTCGGAGTAGGATTGCCGGTTGGGTTCCGGCGATCCCTTTGGAGGTCGACCGCGGACGGAATAACAATTCCGTAGGGTGCAGCATCCGCACGTCATTGTGGATAGCCACGCCATAGAACTTGATGGTCTTGTCACCTAAGAAATCCACAAGGAGCTGCGGCACCCTATCAGCCTTGCAGATCTGGAAGACAAGAGTCTCAGACGCCACCGAGAGTTGAAGGACGGCGGCGCGCTGCCTTTTCGCGGGTGGAAGATCCCTCTGTTGACCCGGGAGAGCGTCGGTGAACTCACAGTCGAGTCCAACGCACTTGATCAGTGCGGCGTCGAGAAAGAACTTCTTCACGTCGCGGATCCACCTTTCCACGCGATATGCACGGAGGGTGACCCATACCTTGAAGTCCATACCTTCTTTGGTGAAGTAGTACAGCCGAGACGGAGGTACGCTCGCGAGTGGCTCCATTGGAATAGAAGAGAGGGATCGAGAGAGAGAGTTTTCGCAAGGATTAGAGAGAGATGTGTGCTTAAGGCCATGGATTAGTGTAGCTTTTATATAGGGCGGAGAGGGACGCCGGCGGACAGAGAGGGAGGCCGGCGGGTGGCGCTAGTGATTAAATTCGCGTATGAATCAACGCCGGGTTGATCATCTTCCAAAGCACAATCAAAATGGCGGCTTGATCAACTTCCAACGCGTATGAATGAACTTCCGACGCGTGTGAGTCAAAGGAGGCGCGCATGCATGCAAACGCCGTCGTTTCACATGCATGCATGCCAACGTGCTTGCATCCTGGGCCCATTTGGAATTGACACGGCCCAACAGTCCATCTACCGTGCCCACTCGGGACCCAATCCGTGTTCAGAAAAAAAAAATCCAGCCAATCAGATTGCAGTATGAGGCCTCTCGCGGATCGTGGAGTTTCCTTCTAGAATGTTGAATCGGACGGCTGCAGTTACCTCTTCTAGATGGCTTGGGTTAGATCGGATGGTGCCCGTAGATTCCTTCTAGAAGGTTTGACTAAAATTTGAAATGAGCATAAAAAATTAAAGAAACATCAAAAAAAATGAAAAACCAGTGCACATGTTCTTAGTTTGTCATATACTAACAACTCCAATTGATAAACAAAGTCTAGATACATTAAAAAATATATGCTTGAATGTGGTGTGAAATATCAAATCTCAAACTATGAACTCTCATGTGTGAGGAGAGGTGGTTTGGGATTTGCAACATGAAATTTTCAAAAAACTCACAGAAGCTTCATTTTGGTGTGACTAAGAAGGATCTAGGCTTGGTTTTCATTTTCATGTTTAAAACTTGTTTAAATGTTGGTCAAACTTGGGTTCGACCGATTTTGAAATAAGCATAAAAAATTCAAGAAACATCAAAAAAATGGAAAACCAGTGCACATGTTCTTAGTTTGTCATATACTAACAGCTCCAATTGATAAACAAGGTCTAGATACATTCAAACAAAATATGCTTGAATGTGGTGTGAAATATCAAATCTCAAACTATGAACTCTTATGTGTGAAGAGAGATGGTTTGGGATTTGCAACATGAAATTTTTAAAAAACTCACAGAAGCTTCATTTTGGTGTGACTAAGAAGGATCCAGGCTTGGTTTTTCATTTTCATGTTTAAACCTTGTTTAAAAGTTGGTCAAACTTGGGTTTGACCGATTTTGAAATAAGCATAAAAAATTCAAAAAACATCAAAAAAATGGAAAACCAGTGCACATGTTCTTAGTTTGTCATATACTAACAACTCCAATTGATAAAAAAGGTCTAGATACATTCAAACAAAATATGCTTGAATGTGGTGTGAAATATCAAATCTCAAACTATGAACTCTCATGTGTGAACAGAGGTGGTTTGGGATTTGTAACATGAAATTTTCAAAACACTCACAGAAGCTCCCTTTTTGTGTGACTAAGAAGGATCCAGGCTTGGTTTTTCATTTTCATGTTTAAAATTTATTTAAATGTTGGTCAAACTTGGGTTTGACCGATTTTGAAATAAGCATAAAAAATTCAAAAAACATCAAAAAAAATGAAAAACCAGTGCACATGTTCTTAGTTTGTCATATACTAACAACTCCAATTGATAAACAAGGTCTAGATACATTCAAACAAAATATGATTGAATGCGGTGATCTCGAAAAGGTCGATGAAGATGTGCCGGCGGAACCGCGGAAGGAAACCCTAACCCGTGGACCAAAAGGTCCAAGGAAGATGAATCAATATCACTGATGCAAGATATGGAATGCGGTTTAGCAATTTATCACTCATATTTGTGAAAGTGATCACACCCATATTTCAGAAAGTGATCACACCCATATTTCTGAAAGTGGTGACACTCATCTCTGAGAACTTACTCACATTAAACTAAACGTGCATACAAACATGTCTGATAGCTAAAACACATTACTCAGAGATCGAGTATTTACATTACATAGTACGTACTGAACAAGTGACACAAAAGCATACAGATACGGCTATGCAAAGTTCAGGAATACTAAACAGTACTACATATATAGACAGTACTAAATATGGAGCGCTTCATGCCGCTCACATCCTGCTCGCGATTTCTTTCTTTCCCTGGTCATCGTTCCACCCATCGCCGTTGTTCCGGCCATCATCATAGATGTCTTCATCCCATTTCGAGCGCTTGCTGCCGCTCGTGGAAGATGTTGAGGGTGCAGATAAATTGGGGAACACCGGTCGTACTTTTGGTGGAGGTTGGAGCACAACTGGCCCCTTGTGCCTGTTCTGGAGCTTACAGTACAGCTCGAAGGCAACAAACCCATCGATAGCAGCATATTTGATGTTAACCTCGTCAAGTGGCTGCTTCTCCCATAAACAGTGCCCTTTTGGTGGGAGATTGATCTTCATCTTTTTATATGACTCGTGGATGATTTCGCCAGCGAGGGCAGCCATTCCAGACCTCCTGACGCTTCCTTTTATGTGGTACATATCTTGGATATCCACATGGAACTTATGTGGGATTTCAAACCCCCAGGTTGTATTCATCACCCTCCTGTCAGCCCTTATGTCGACGCCAACAAATTTACATAAGCAGCCGCAAAACAAACGGATTAGCGCCTCACAGCGCTCCTTAGGCCTGCAGTAGTAAGAAAGTAGAAATGGTAAGGCTTAGTTTGGAACCAAAGTTTCCAAAAAAGAGGGCTGCCCTTTTTATCTAATATAATTCACAAATACTTTGATACTTGTCAGATAGTTGTTTCTACCATTTTTGTTGGAAGAAAAAGGCAACCAGATAGTTGATTCTACCATTCTATTGCAAGAAAAAGGCAATTGAATATATGTTAAATCATACAATCAGATAGTTGATTCTACCATTCTATTGCAAGAAAAAGGCAATTGAATATATGTTAAATCATACAATCAGATAGTTGATTCTACCATTCTATTGCAAGAAAAAGGCAATTGAATATATGTTAAATCATACAATCAGATAGTTGTGTCTACCATTTTACTGCAAGAAAAAGTCAAATGATACTAATGTACATTACAAAACACTAACACAGTCGGTTCGATGATATCAAAACAGCCAGGATTTGGATGGAAACTGCCGATTCTTGTTGTCGATTCTTGTTTACTTTCTTGTTTGCACTCTAGTCTAAAAAACCCTAATGCGGAGATTTACACATGCAGATCCATCTCTCACCTAGCCAACTGGTAGACCAACACAGTGCGGTTCACGCACAGTTGAACGACGGCCACCTTTTTCTTCTCCTCACGCTCACGATCCTCATGGGTGTACTCGAAATCCAAACCCATGAACTCCTCGTTCGCCGGCATGCCTCGCTGCGTGCGCTTGAGCAGATAGAGGGTTTCCTCTACCTACCTAATGTCGTTGGTGTAAATCACCTCTATCTCCGTGCTGCCATGGGTGATATACTTCCTCCTCACAGTACGGATTTCGATTTTGTCCATGGCGGCGTGGAGACAAACAAGGTGAACTAGTGGCGAAGCAGGGGAAACAGGGGCGGTGGAAGTTGAGAAGAAAAAAAGGATAAATGTAACTGTCCCACGCGCTACATTTACCACTCTAGTTCTATAGGCTGACAGCTGTGGCCACGTCAATTAGCAATAAAATAACACCACGTCGGCCTCCACGGGAAGACTTATCGCCAAAAAAAATGGCACGGTTCTGTTCTACGTGATGCTTATTGTGAGTGCAAATGTGCGGTACTCAAATGAACTGATCAGGTGTTATTTGTACCATTCGAACTAGGCGTCCACATGCAGAAAAGTACATTAACTCTTTTGAAAAACTTTCTATTTTTAGAAACTTTCCACATGTATCAGTGATTCAGGAAAACCTAGTGGCACATTGGAAATGGCGGTTCACACATACATTTCATTCCGAAAAAAAATGAAAGCTTATTTGAGTACTTTGGTTAAAATATTGGTTCCAATTTCATCAAATAGTGCTTTACAATTAACCGAGTGGCACATTGATATGAATAGTGATTCATGAACATAGATGGCTTGTTGAATGGAAAAACCAACATCATAATCACAGGTGCGACCTGCTTCACATACGACACTTATCCCGCACAAAAACAAGGTTCTTCACTTCCACAGCTGAACTACCACTTCGGGTGCACCCGATGGAATCATGTTATAACATGGCCTCAAAGTTCGTTTTCGATGTTCACATGACCTACCCTAACACAACCAAGGATAAAAGTCCATTGGTCGACCACCTCTCGAGGCCGGTCAAAGGGGTAGACGACGGGTTTGACCACCGGGTCAACTACCGGGTCTCAACGGAAGTGGCGCCCTACATCATTGTAATCCCACCAAATCCTTCGTAGGCCCCTACTCATATATAAAGCTCATATATATAGGTCTGACGACCCGACCACTTCACCGACGAAACTTATCCCGCGTGAAGATCCTGCAATGCTAGGGCAAAACCTGATGAAATCATGTGATAACATGGCTCAAACTTGGTTTTAAATGTTCATATGACCTACCATAAACAACCAGGTAGCAAATTACATTGGTCTATACCCGCTCTCGAGGCTAGTCAAAGGGGTCCCTGCCAAGGAATTCAACCGCAATGGCACACGCCTGAGCGTCGGAATCCTACCAAATCCTAGGTTGGGCGCATATGTATGAAAAAACATGCTGGTATGTGGAAATATCCAAGATCAAACTCCTAGAGGTCTGACCCCAATTCACAGACAATACTTATCATGCATGAAGTTAATGCACCAGTAGGGGCAAAACCCCTAGTTCGGGTGCACCATATATATGGTATCATGTGATCATAACATGGGCTCATATTTGGCTTTTAAATGGTCATATGACCTGCCCTAACACAGCCAGTGAAAAAAATCCAATATATATATAGCCCTCACGACGAGGCCGGTGAAAGAGGTAGACGATACCTAGGGTTTCGATGGAAATGGCGGTCTGGAGCGTCGGAATCCCACCAAATCCTATTTAGCGAATAATTCATTTTCCTCGAAAGTTTAGGTCAATAATTTATAGACTTATTCCCATGGTACTGTAATAATACTAACTTCATTAGATGGTCAATTTGTTTAAGCCATCCATCATGCATCCGACGACCAGAAATGTTTCTCACCGCGCGCCCACCCACCAAATTTCGCTCCTCGCGCCCACCCAAATTATCGTCGAAACTTTGCCGCCTTCTTCTGCGAGCACAAAATTTCGAACCAAAATTTCCCTGCCTATACCCCCTCACCAAAACTTCCCCTTCTCCAAAGCCCGCATTCCTCTCCTCCCTCCCCTGGTCCCAAATTTCCCATCCTTTCCACCCAAACCCTAGCTCGCCATGAAGCTGGCTGTCCCGGTCTTCCACCTCACCGTGTAGCTCGCCATCCAGGTCGTCCACCTCGCCGTCAGGGTCACATCTTCGTCCTCGCCGTCAAGCTCTGCCGCTTCGCCCTACACGTCTCGTCAGGATCTGCCACCCAGACGTCCAAGTAGCCGCCAGCCCTCCAAGATCTGCCTTCCTCGCCGTCAAGTAGCCACCAAGATCTGCCTCTAGGCCGTCAAGGTCACCGGCAAGATCTGCCTTCCTTGCGATCAAGTAGCCGCCAAGATCTGCCTCCTCGCAGTCAAGGTCACCGACAAGATCTGCCACCTCGACTTCCAGGTTGCCGCCAAGATCTGCCTCCTCGCCGTCAAGCTCACCATCCAGGTTGCCGCCAGGATCTGCTTCCTCATCGTCAAGCTCGCCCTCAAGATCTGCCACGTCGCCGTCCAGCTCGCAGGTCGTCCATCGTCGTCAATGGCGGGCGACGAGTAAAGGCTCCCGCCATGAACAGCCGTAAGACAAAGTCCCTAAAGCCCGGATGCATTCTTGACATAATTATTTTCGTCTTTTTGATGCTTGTTTCGTGCACATGTTTGTTTAATTACCTGTTCGATGCTTCTGTTTGATTAGTTCCTATGGTCAAAGTTGGTTCTTAGCATGTGTTATGTTTCTACCTAACTTTGAGCTCTTTATTCATGTTAGAACCACAATGAGTTCTTATGGTCAAAGTTTGCTTATTTTCTAGTTTGTATTAAGCTTAAGATCAGTTTTGCGATCCTATTAGTCTCAATACCAGTCATATATTTTAGAACAGAAAATACACCCCATGGAAAAAACCCGGAAGTGAGTAGCGTACTTTGTAGCTGTAGTATGTTCTTAGCAAGTGTTATGTTTGTACCTAACTTTGAGATCTCTATCCATGTTAGAACCACAAACAAAACCTGGTGAAGTTTGCAATCTCAAGCGCGTCAATGCAGAAATAGTTGATAGCACAGAACCTGAGACTCCGGTAGTAAAGAGAAAGATCATACCGACTCCTCCAGCTGTACCTGCGGCCGCAACACCACGACTATTAAGGTCTGCAACTTCCAAAGCCTTGCAGGCAGTTGCCCATGGCCAGTTGGAAATGCACCCAAAGATCAGAATTGTTATTCCTCCGGGAAGGACAAGGCCAGTGCACCCAAAGATTGCTTCCATGTATGCTACAACTTGTTCAATAGCTGTGAATGATGTTGTCCCTATCTTCCCCCATTGGAATGATTACAAGGAAAGACCTGACGTATTTTCTGGGTTTGTAAGACACTTGAGTGTAAGTTTAGTAACCCAACTTTCCAGTTCATTCCATTGCTGTTCATAAAAGTGAAGAATGCTCTTTCTTTTGTTTCAGGCAAAATTTGATTTGGACCTCGACGACCCCTGGATTCATGGATCTCTCCTAATGAATCTCAGGAACCGTACAAGACAACGATGCCATCACCTGAAGAGCGCATATTTTGACTATGTTGGAGACAAGGCTTTGGTTGTACGAACACTCCTCATGTAGTAAGGCACATGAGCGAAGAACAGTGGGGCAAGTTAGTCGAGAAATGGTCCACACCCGGGAATGAGGTCGTGTCTTTATTCACTGAACCTTGCTACTGATTCAATCCTATAATCTGGACTTAACCTAACCTGTTCATACTCTATGCAGATAGCCTGTAAGAAAGCCACCCATAGCAGACAACATGTCCGGTTCCCTGCTACTACAGGATCTCGTAGCTATGAGGTTGGCTGAGACAGGCGGAAAGATGCTGTCGAATTGTTTAAAGATACGCACAATGCCAGGCATGGATTCAGTTCGCCTGTGAAAAGAGCAATTGTAAGTCCCTGATATTTCTGCACATCTCTGGAAGTTACAATTAACCTGATTAGAATCTGTTAGGTACCTTTTCCGGTATTCCTTTGTGACTTATGCTGCAAACTCAGCCATTTCACCACCTATTTCTGCACACATGTATCTAGACATGTTTTAGTGCAAGGTTCACATGAATCTTGCACTAAAGCATGTCTATATACATGTGTGCAGAAAATGCCTAGAAAGGCTTACATTTTGGAAAGGAGGGAGTATATTTCATCCATGTTCCTTAAATGCTTATCATCTGGTATTTACATCAATGTACCTTACAAGCTAGTTCAGCTGCTATTTCATCTTATGCTTGTACATGCTTTATAGGCTGAAATGGAAAGTAGGATGGAACCATCTACTTCAAAGGATGGCACTTTCAAGGAACCTCTGTCTGCTGCTGAAGCTGTCGCTGCCGTGCTGTGTCAGGGCAATCGAAAGCAAAATTTCCTCAAAAACATAGGTGTGATACCAAGCCATACGAGTGTGCCAAAGTTTCAGCTTCAGCTCCAGTTTGACTCTGAGAAAAAAGAGGCACGAACTGGAGTCACTTGTTGACGAGTACAAGAAGGCAAAGATACATGCTGACGTAGACAAGATCAAGTATGAACAAGGCTTGAACCGTGTGATCAAGGAGCAAGAATCGTGCAATGCACTTATCAAGCAGCTGTTGGCTAAACACGCTGCTTCGTGAAAACCTCTACAAACTCGTGGCTTTTTGGTAAGTCTTTGTGAGGCTTTTTGGTGCCCTTCGTGAGTCTCAAACTGTATGTTCCTGGTGGTCTTTGAGAGGCCGAAAACTGTATGTTGCCACTTCTGGTCAACCACATGTTGTCTGGTGAACTGTAGAACGTGCCTTTGTAGCCTTTGTTGCCTATGCTGGTGAGCAAGGCTGAGACCTCTAATTAGGAATTTATGTATTTTCTTCATATGTTGTGTTTGCTCCGCTGGAATACTGTTAGGGCTAGAATCTTACATGCGTTTCAGATCCCGGAAATGTTCATTCGAACCTCGACCCAAAAGAAATGTCGCGCGCATTAACGCGTGGACAAATACGCTGAGCGCACGTGGCAACAACCGATTGCATGGTAACGACGACGGATAATAACGTCCAGGCCATAGATGACGTCATTACGCATTGCTGCGACGAAATAAAACTGTCGCGGAACATCCACGTGCCTCTTTGTGGCATCCCACGTGGCGGTCACTCATTAGTGTTCATTCGCGACGATCGTGAAAAACGTCGCATTATCCTTGACGTCATCATATGCCGCGACGTTACGATTTCGTCGAGTATAACGTGACGTCATCAGACGGCGGTGACGGCCGTCTACCACGTGGCTTAAATCTGTGACGATAAAAAAACGTCATGGAGTGTTGGGCCTCATAATGGGCCGGACCAGGGCACAAGACGATTATATAAACGTCGTGGATCTCTTACGACGTTTTGAGTCTCAACAAACCGTCGTAGAATCACCTATGACACGCGTTCCCTGACTTTCTCATAACATCGTGTGAAACGTCGAGGATTGCAAATCGCGACGTTTTGGGCCGCAATCACCACGTTATCGGATCGTCCAGGATCGCCGGATTTTTGGTAGTGTGACCAAATTGAAGATCTAACAACATGAGGTTGTGCTACTGGACATACGAGCTCAGCAAGCCCAAGAACACCCAAAACGGAGTTCATATGAAGAAATGACATCCAGTACAAGCCTTGAAAGAAAATTCCCGTCAACTATAAACTCTAACGAGCACAGGTACAGTGGCAGCCACCGTACCATACTTTTTCAGATCCGCGACGTCAAAACAAGCATCTTTTGTGAAGGGTCGAACCCCTAATTCAGTACGGTTGGTTCAGAAAACACCGAACAGACCTACAGGGCCATATAAGGAGGGAAAACCCTGGCAGAAGGGTGGAACCACCATTGCAGCCTCCTCCCAGATGGCTGCCGCCGCCGCACCACCATAACCGCCGGAGTGCTGCCTCTCCACGTCATCTCACCACCAAAGCTTCATCTCCAACAGCACCAAGACATCCAAGGAAGAGGAGAAGGGAGGCCGCCACCACCATCACCGGACGCCATCACCACCATCTCCATCAACGTCTCTAATTGCCTCTCTCTTGTTTAGTATTTGTAAGATTAAACATCATGACGAACTCAATGAACATGTGGTGCTATTCATTTATGTTTGAGTAATTTATTCGGTTCTAGGTTGACGTATGACCTAGTATGCAACCCTAAACTATGTGGTATAATTTAGTGTTTTACTCTCTATTTGTGACATGTACATGGAGGAGATAGATGAGTTCGTGTGACCCTTTCCGGTTGTGTTATAACATCCTTTGTGTGGCAACAAGGGTTATATTTGGTACACTATGTGTGACAACCCGGTAATCATATGGAATCGCTTATTTATCTAAAGTATAGGTTGCCACTTAGTTGCCCTCTAGTACTAGTGATACCGAATGCCTAGACGCTGCTTTTGCTCTATTCAATCTTACAGTTACAAGCCCTTTTTTACTTTCAGTTTTGTTTTTTTACTTTAATTACTTTATTTGTTCTTACTATTTGTAATAGTTACTTTACAACTCTCTTTATTATTGTTCCTTTAACAACTTATAGTGAAGGCTATTTCCAAACTACGGTTTGGGTGCAAACGTGACTGCTGTTGACAGCATAGTTGTGGGGCTGGTAGTGCCAACCTTATTGCTCTCCATGGAAACGATATAAATCGGAGATCATGCTTCCACGAATTATGCAATGATGAACATGTACACTTGCAGGTATCAAGCTTTTTTCTGGCACCGTTGTCGGGGAAGTATTTCCGCTAGCAGTTTTAGTTTTGTTAAATTTTTTTTAGTTTATTTCTTGTTTCTAGTTTATTCTTGTTTAGCTTATTTGGAAACCAAAAAAATTAGTTTATGTTTTATCTTAGATTATAAACCCAAAAAAATAGTATGGCAGAAAAAAGCTTGGGGAGTTTGCTGCTCCCAATGATGATTATTTACGTGCACCCATCACTCATCCCGCTATTGTTGTGGAGAACTATGAAATTAAGCCTAATCTTTTGAATTTGATTCAACAGAACCAGTTTAGTGGTTCAGCTTCTGAGGATGCAGGTATACACTTAAACATCTTCACTGAATTATGTGATATGATGCGTATGAAAGATGTTGATCCTAATTCAGTCAAGTTATGTTTATTCCCTTTTTCATTAAGAGGGAAAGCAAAAGAATGGTTATTAGCATTACCAAAAGGCACAATTACATCTAGGGATAACTGTTGCAACATATTCATGACTAAATATTTCCCACCTGCTAAAACTATGCAACTACGTTATGTTATTACAGGATTTAAGCAGGAAGATCGCGAGCCACTAGCGCTTTCGTGGGAACATATGAAAAATTCTGTTAAGAATTGTCCTAACCATGGAATGGAGGAATGGTTAATTTTTCATTTATTTTATAATGCTCTTAACCCCATGTCAAAATCTATGCTTGATACAGCTGCTTCATGGGAGGCAACCCATGTAAACAAAGTTATTTCTTTAGTTTTGTTTACGTTCTTGTTTTTGTTCCGAGTTTAAGTGTTAAAGACACAATGAAGAAGAAGAAATTTTGGGTTAGTTATTACCATGAGTACTGCCAATGTCTCTAAAGATATATTATATGAAAAAATGTATGCACTAATATTTCAGGTCCTTAGAGAAAATTCCGAACACTAGCGTTTTAAAGAGATATTTGTGGGCGGCTTGTCACCACTGTACCATATCGTTTTGCTACAGTACGGACTCGGAAGAAAATTTTACGTCAACCAAAGACTCCAGAGGCGGTCGGGTCCGGCCTCTTCGGCAGCCACATGGTGGCGCGCGCGTGCGCGTTGGTGCGTGCTGTAGGACTGCAGCCCGGAACCATGGTGGTTCTTGGCCTCGGGCAGCACTCCTTGGCTCCTTCCCGGCATGGTGCTCGGGGAGAACGGTGCTTGTGTTTGCGTCCGGCAGCCCTGGTGGACCCGACGCCTTGTGTTGGTGCTTTGCCGCAGGTTGTCTCCATGTGTGGAGGCTGCGACGACTGGTGGTGCTTTGTGGTCTCCGGGTGAAAACCCATGACTCGGCTTGCCGGGTCGGATGGTGGTGTTGTGCCCTCGGCAACACTTTCTCCTTGGAGACGTCATCTTGGAGACACATTTTTTTTCCGAGTAACCTCTCGAAAGGAGGGCAGGGCGTTCCTGCAATTCGTATAGAAGAAGAATTGACCCAGTCATCTTGGAGACACATGTGATGGCTCTTGCTGTTCATAGGTTGTTGGTGCGGCGTTTGTTGGTGTTGGTGCGGCCAGTTCGGGGCCGACAGTGGTGTGTCTTCTCTCCTCGGCTGGCCTTCGCGTGGTCTCGGCCCTGTTGATGTGCTTGCCCAAGAGCCTCCAATGGTTGCTGTTGCGGTGTGGGAGCTTCGTGCTCTTGGTGGCGTCTCGGCTCACTTTTGCTCATTGACGACACAATGTATGTCTCCCCCACCTGCTATTTGTCTCGATCTCTGTGGCGGAGCTCCCTATCTAGGTGTGCTAGGTGCTAGGCTTGGCACTCCGATGATGATGGTGGTGCTCCTGAGTTGTGCCGTGGGGTTCGAGTCGCATGCCGGTGCGGTGCATGAGGCAATGATTGCCGAGTCTTGGCATTGTGATCCCTCGACTGCACCCCTCACCTCTTGTGTCTCTTGGTGGATCTTGCTGTTCCCTTTTCTTGTTGTCTTTTTTCATGTATTTTCATTGTCTTCTCTTCCTCTGTATCCCCCTGTACAATTTCTATCTGTTGTAAGAACATGGCCCGCCAGGCTCTTTCGATGAATATAACAACCGGTGGGGAGCAATCCCCCCCCCCCCCCCCCCCCCCCCCCCCCCGCGTCTTCCTCGAAAAAAGAAAAAAATTATTTATGTTCATTTGTTGTTTCTCTAAATCTCAGTAACAATGTTACAAGATAAGTTGAATTCTGCGAAAGGTTTATTTGATCTTTGTTTTGCATCATACTTTGCACACGTTCATGCTATCACATATGCATATTTTCCTTGTCACTAAAGTTGCTTTAAAAAAATATTCATTGAAACATACGCAAGTGTAATCTTGTTTTGAAGACCTCGTTGCGAGTAATCCAAAACTGAAAACATATCATAGTACCAACGCTAGATATCATGATTCATAGTCTCTAGGACTTGGTCTCAGAAAGTGAGGCTAGTCAAGTCAGATGATCCATGGTCTACAGAGTACAGAACCTGGTCATAGCCTATCTGCATGCGGCCCAACTAGCACTTCCGAATATTAGTAATCCACTGGTCATGCATCAGTAATCACCTTCTCTACAATGGCCAGACAAAAAAAAGGGTTAACGACACATCTCCTACAAGCTATCTGCTTTGCAGCCTATCTGCATGCGGCCCATCATCTGGGTGGCAAGCTCCATGGCCTCCTTGAGCCGAGAAGCGTCGCTTCCCTGCATTGCACAATTCACACATTTGTTTTAGGTAATCATGACAATAATTACTACGTAGCAGGCTTCGATCAAAGACACGGAGGCTCACCTGGCCGAACAGGTACTGAAGCGGTAAGCCAGTCCACCACATTCAAGCTGTTGGGTGCTTGAGGAGGTACACCAGCATAAACAACAGCCTTGTTTGATGCCGGAGAGGTACTGAAGAGCATTATCGGCATACGGTCCATGCATTTGACGACTGCTTCCCGGACAGCGGTGACATCAAGACCCACGTCGACGTGCGCGACACAGAAGGCTTCTCCTGCAGAAAGAGCGGCTTCTGCAGCGTCTACCGCAGTCTTGACAGCCTTCTGGATGTTTTCTTGGCCAATCTTCTTCTTCACCTTCCTCATTTGATCCTGATGATGATATACATATACAATGAGAAGAGGATGATGTGAAAACACATGAATGAAGAGAAACATCATAATACAGACCTCCAACTCTGACACCTTTCTTCTTAGATGGGCTTTTCTTGTGGCAGGGATAGCAGCTGCATCCAGTCTACTCTTGATGGATCCAATCTTCTTTACCAGTGCCACTCCATCCAGTTTAGACGCCTCGACGACATCAGCATCCATAGACGATGCAAGCTTCATGGCCTGGGAGGCACACTCGGCGGTCACGGCTGTTATCCTCCGAACACCTTTAGCAATACCCTCTTCAGAGATGATTGCAAATGCCACAGCATCTCTAGTGTTTGAAACATGTGTGCCTGATGATACACACATAAAACTCAATATGACATAATCGCACAATTTTTTTGCACTTCCGCTTCGGTCCTTCTCCGTTAGACTCATCAAAGGCTGAGACTGCACCATACCCCTTCGCACTAAACGTATAATGGTATAATTATATGTATGAGTCGGCTTGAGCCGTTTTTCCGTAAGCTAACTCGGATGGCTCGGCTCACCGAGACTGGAGTAGAAAAATGAAATAAATTAATGAACGACACGGGGATTCGATCCTGGGTCTCCTGGGCGCTACACAGGGTGCAAAGCCACTGTGCTATCTTTGATCTTATGTTCTATTATGCATCTTATCAAATAATATGTTAATTTTTTATGGATCTGAGCGCACTTGGGACATTTCTCGTCGAGTTGAAGATCGATCTGCAAGTTTGCATGCTAGAATTATTTAGAAGAAGAGCGCGAGTTGGCTAATTGTCGTATCTCATCGAGTTGGAGTTTCTGCAGGCGGCGAGTTTTGGTTCCTTCTGATCGGAGGAGCACTCAAATTGCGGTCAGATCAAAATTTTCTTGCTCCGTAACTTGGGCCGTGAGTTTCGTGACTGAGATAGTCTCGATCGTTGCAGCAAAGGAAAGAAGTGCGAAGAAAAAGAGAAGTTGGAGATCCGATTGGCAATCACGTATTGGAAAAGATTTCCTTTTGCAACTCGCGTGCGGAGTTGTTTGGCTAACGCAGTTAGAGAAGAAATCGGATCAGAGTAAAGAAAGGAAAGTAGCGGATTAGAATTAATTTGTTACGTGACAAGGCTGTGTGGTCTTGGTACATTATTTTAAAGAAAAAGCGATCTGTTTCTTTCGTATGGTGTGGCCGTTGCAAAAAGGAAAGTTAATGCATTTGTTGGAGCCGTGGAGTTCGTGTTTAATTTTTTTTTTGCGAAACACAGACGCTCACATACACGCGCATACACTCACTCTAGGAATGCACGCATGCAAACCCTACCCCTATGAGCACCTCCGAGAGACTGAGCCGGCAGATCATGTCTTGAGATTGACGTAGTCACCACGGGCGTTTCGCTATCGACGAGAACATCGCCTCGCACTGAAGAATAATTCCGCCTAAATGAGAAACACCAGTGTCAAACCTAGGGTTTGAACTCTGTTGGGCTGGGGTACAACCACCTATGTGACAACTATTATTTCTGGATCGGAACAATATTGGTGTGCAGACAAATAAATAATACGAAAACACAATATTAGGGGAGTTGAAAATTATGTTCAAGATTGCCACCGTCCTTATAGAATCGGCGTGTATGACGGCATCTCGGATGTTCGTATAGTTAATTACAATAAATCGAGGCATGAAGCGTCTTGAGTTTGTCAAGAATTATAACAGTTTGCGAGAAGGTCCTTAAATTCGTAAAGGGTTGTCGAGCTTGGCGTGAGGCGTGGTGTTCGTCACCTCGTTGCTTACCATGGGATTTGTTCTCTAGCTTCTTTAGGTTACGTGAAGGTCCATATCAGTAATGGAGGTGATAGTCGTCACCGATGAGGACGGGTTTGGGCAATGGTTATTCACTCAGTTTTGTTGACGTATGGTCGACATCATCAGTTACAGAGATCCTGGTCCACTTGTTTGCACTGACATTTTCCGACGCCTAACTTGTGCCGTTTCAATAGAGGGGTTTCCAATGTGTCGTTCTGTACCAGTGAGGAGTGTTGCATGTGCGTCCACATGTTACAAATATGGTAGATATACAACTAGATTGCTATGAGTGTTGAATTGGGTCCACATGTCTCATATGTGCTAGGTCAAAATGGCTAGGGTTGTTGCATGTGGGTCCATATGTCCCAAAGTTGATAGATACATACCTATATGATTAGACATTTGGGCATACAACACCAGCCCTATACATCTTGACCTAGAACTATCATCTGGTCGGTCAAGCTGTTTAGGGCTGGTGCATGTGTGTCTAAATCTCTAGTAGGTCATATAGGTATGTATCTGTCACCTGTGTGACATGTGGACCCACATGCAAAATCCCTAGCTATTTTGACCTAAAACATCTGGAAGATATGGACCCACATGCAACACTCATAGCCATCTAGTTATATATTTATCACTTTCAGCCTTCAGGACATGTGGACCCACATGTTAGACTCCTAACTATGTTGCTTGTTGTGGAACCCACATGATAGTTGTAGATAAAGTTGTCTAGGGCTAGTGCATGTGGATCCAGATGTCTATTAGGTCATATATATAGGTATATGTATGTATGACCTTCTGACATGTGGATCCAGATGTCTATTAGGTCATATATATAGGTATATGTATGTATGACCTTCTGACATGTGGATCCACATGCAACAACCCTAACCATCTTGACCTAGCACATTTGTGACATGTGGACCCACATGCAACACTCGTAGCCATCTAGTTGTATATTTACCACCTTTAGGACATGTGGATCCACATGCAACAATCTTATTAATGTTCACATGTTCTTTGATCCACATGATAGTTCTAGCTCAAGCTGTTTAGGCCTGGTGCATGTGGGTCTACATGTTTAGTAGGTCATATAGGTATGTATCTACCACCTTTGAGACAAGTGAAACCACATGAAACACCCGTAGCCATCTTGATGTAACATATTTAGGACATGGGACCCACATATAACACTCATAGCCATATAGTTGTATATCTACTACTTTTCAAACATGTCCTATATGTGTTGGGGTTAAGATGGCTAGGGTGTTACATGTGGTTCCACATGTCACAAAGGTGGTAGATACATACCTATATAACTTACTAGACATTTGGAACCACATGCACCGGAACTAGACAATTTGACCTAGAACTTCATGGCTAGGAGTGTTGCATGTGGGTCCACATGTCCCAAAGCTGGAAAGATATGGCTATGAGTGTCGCATGTGGGTCCAGATGTCCTAGATGTACCGAGGTTAAAATGGCTAGGGTTGTTGCATGTGGGTCCACATGTCTAAAAGATTGTACATACATATGACCTACTAAACATTTGTAACCACATGTACGGGCACTAGACAGCTTTACGTAGAACTATCATGTGCGTCCTGCAACATACAACATAGCTAGGAGTGTTGCATGTGGGTCCACATATCGCAAACGTGGTAAGATATGGCTATGAGAGTGTTGCATGTGGGTCCACATCTTCTAGATTTGTTGGGGTAAAGATGGCTAGAGGTGTGGACCTAGTTGCAACACTCATCCAGTTAGGTCACTCCTATCACCTTTCTGACATGTGGACCCACAATGCATTACTCCTAGCTATGTTGCATGTTGTGGGACCCACATGGTAGCTCTTGGTCAAACTTCCTAGGGCTGGTGCATGTGGGTCCAAATGTTTAGTAGGTCATATAGGTAGACCAATTGGCTTTGCTCAATGACTGTGTAATAAGGGTAGCCCGTACGCGAGAACTAACAATGGAGCCTCCGTTGTTGCAAGATTCGCTGCACGTGCTAGAATGCCCCTTCTTCAGTACATTTGTTGAGAAAAATATAAATAATATGTATGACTTTTTTTTAAAAAAAACTACTTGTCAAGGATGCCTACTTTGGTAGTACTATATTATGGAAAACATAATGGGTCACTTTGAGCATGTAAAAAAAAAACCATTTGCTTACAAATGGACCCGTTTGGCATCCATTTCTAAGCAAGTGTTTTTTCCGACTTCCGCGGAATGACCCCATTTTGTTTCTCCGGGCTGGCTGGACACATTGAGAGATGAATGCAATCTTATTTTTCATTTTGTAAAAAATTTCATATTTTATAACTTTTAATACTGAAATGGTGAGATAATGGCAAACTGGTAATTATGTGAATTTGGAGGTTGGATAGTGTCTCCTCAACTTCGCTCCACACCTACATTATGTTTTCAACAGGGTAAAAAATAATTGTAAACCCCTAACCGGGTTCCATCATGTTTTGTTTATTTCAAACGGGCTGGCTCCCATCCGTGCGCCACCTGGCTCCTCTCTGTAACTAGCCAGTTCATCCGGCTCCCGTCCGAGTTCCACCCAGGTTTTGCAGCCCTAGCCGCAAGTGTACGTCTATGGAGTCGTCGCACCATGGTCCCGCCCGCGCGCCCGGCTCACATCGGGGCGCCACCCGCTGCCCTCGTTTAGGTTCCCGGTGCACTCGGCCCGCTACAGCGATGGACCGAGCCGAGCTGCCTTTACTGGACCGAAACGACCTCGGGCCGAGCCTGGCTCGACTAGGTCCGGTCCGAGAAGCTCTTTTTCTTTTCTTTTGCAAATAATTTTTTTCCTAGCCCAACAGGAGGAGGAGCGGCCCATTAGGTTACATTCCATACCAGTGAAGCCAGACAATATGTTCTTTTCGATATCATCGAGAGAATAGAGTGTCAGCGAGCATAGCAAGAAAAAAGGCAACACCTGATGCTCCTGCCGCCGGCCACGCCTCTCCCCATGCTCCGGCGAGGAGAGCAAGATGCACACAGTGTCTTGTATTTTTTATGTTTATTAATGTGCTATAATCATCAAGTTTGTCATGAAAATTGGTTTATCTATATTATAATTTCATGTTGTTAATTTTCTAGAATTAAATTTGAATGATTTAATGCTCAATTTCTAGGATTAACGAGTCAAAGAACGATGGAAATCATGGACCTGTGTTACCTGCCTTATATAACGTGTGTGCTTCATCCGTTTCCCGAAAGACACAAAGATTACAATATTATTTACTAAGATGCTTACCTCACCACGTAAACGGATGCAGCACAGCGCTCCGCTCCTTGCAGTCCACCCAGAAGACCTAGGTTCGAATGCCAACGGCTCCAATTTTGCTGCTTCCTTTTTCCCATGCTTGTTTAAAAGCGAGCGTGCGACTTGTTCGGGCGAGTCGGCTCGGCTCGAAATAACAGCTCAGATCAATAGGCTATACGGACTTTATACGGTCTATTATACGTTTAGAGCGATGGGAGAAGGACCGAAGCAGTGCTCATTTTTTTGGAGAATTGTGTACAGACATGCATGCTAGTAAGATAGATAGATATACCTCCACAAGGCTGTTGTTTATGCTGGTGTACCTCCTCAAGCACCCAACAGCTTGAATGTGGTGGACTGGCTTACCGCTTCGATCGCACCGCTGGGGGGAAAGGGAGGTGGCGGCAAGGATGGACAACCATTCTTTGCTTTCAGGGTCTGCAAGTACATCTTCCACCTTCCGACCAATCGATACAACTCTTACGGGGTCACGGTAGATCTACAAAGTCCATATGCAAAATGAATTAGGTCGGGCAAACTCAGATATGACAGATGATGGTATCTGAAGCTGAGTAAGACAACACACCTCACCAAACACAGCTCGAAGACCATTTATGCACTTCGCGTCAGATAATTTTACTTCTTGTGCAGATACCACCAACTCATCCTTTATTTGTTGGTTCACTTTTAACTCAATCTTTTCCAAATCTTCTGGCTTAACAGGTTTCCCTGTTATGCACTAGCAGTTTAGTCAACAAGCCGAGGAAAAAACATCATTTGAACGCAATATAAAATGATTCAGCATACCATGGCAGAAATCAAATCTAAGCTTCTCCGGAAGAACAATGGAACCTCTCTGGTCAATATGGTCGCCAAGTAATTCCTGCACTTACACAAAAGCAAAAAACCATCAGGAGTGCACAAAAGCATCCCCGTAAAAATTTTAGAGGCTAAAAACATACCCTTAGAGCAAAGTTCAGCATATGGGTACAGGTATGGTTTGGAGCAATCAGACTACGCCGTGTGTAATCAACCTACCAAGAGCAAAATAAGTATCGAACATGCAATTTACCAAATGTCACAGGTGAACTGATTCGCAATAATTATTTAATCAGCAAAGAACGTTACCTTGCACTTCACTTCATCGCCAACAGACAATGCCTTGGACCCTTCCACAAATGAACCAATATGCAGAACATAGCCAGCAAACACTTGGACGTTGTTCACAGTGAAAGATCCAGATGACCCCTCAATACTCCCAGTGTCATATATCTAATTCAAAAAATATCATATGCCATGTCAAAAGGATTCATACGATGCATGGAAGAACTGTGACTTCAAAAATAAAAACAAGTAAACACCCACTGAATGCTAGTTGCAATGTTCATTGTGCAATATACGGGTATATTAACATAATTTTTTTTACTGGTCAACATGAAGCCACTATTATTGTGTGGGCAACTTCGACAGCCTCAACACATACTATTTTCCTCAGATGAGACTGGATACAACAACAATGTAGTCTTCGAAATGGTGATATGATGAAAAACAATTACTTCACTCATTTATTTAGGAGTGTCAGTGCTGCAGATTATTAGGATGAGGTACGACAAACAACAAAGAATTCCAATCAGATTTAAACTAACATGAGTTATCAAGTGCAGATTATGACTAACTGACAGACTTGAGAGAATATTAAGGTAACTGCGGAGCTGATATCTGCTGGAGTTTCCTCCTGCAGCAATGGCCCCACATGGCAATCACACTTTAGAAACAAACGTCATGTTTATTCAGTAGTTAAACTGAAAATGAATTGCATGATTGAAACTCGAGATGTGATTGCGCTTGATATGTTTCATTCAACCACATCAACATGACAACGTCAATAGTAAAGTTGTACCTGACCACCCTGTTCAGCATAAATCTTGCTTTAACCCCATGCACATCGATAGTGACCTCTCAACTTCCATTGCATCCATCCTCGGTTGCCCAATCTCTAGCTTTCCCCAACCATATCTCGGTCTCCCCCTTTCCCCCACAAAACTCCCCCCATCCGCCTACACCTCTCTGATCTCCTCCTTCGACGGTCGCCTTTCTGGCTGGAGTGCCATGCTTCTCTCTTCCGGGGGCCGACTTGTGCTTTGTAACGCTGTTTTAAATAACCTTGCAACTTATTTTATGTGCTCTTTTCTTTTGCCCCGTGGTGTGATTGATGCAATTGACAGGAGGCGCCGTGCCTTTTTCTGGACTGGCAAGGATTCTTGCTCTGGGGCTCGCTGTC
Source organism: Poa pratensis (assembly GCA_947311845.1). NCBI lineage: Eukaryota > Viridiplantae > Streptophyta > Magnoliopsida > Poales > Poaceae > Poa > Poa pratensis. The sequence goes on from CAMZMU010000070.1 coordinate 2,051,283, forward strand.
TAATGGCCTGGGACAAGGTTTGTTTGTCTAAGAAGGTGGGCGGATTCGGGATGCGGACCTTCAACGGCAAAACCTCACCCTCCTCATGAACTTTGTTCATAAGCTTCATCAACGGAAGAGCTGCCGTGGAAGACTTGGTTCAGACGCTCCTACGACCGTGACCTGGGTGACGTTTCCTCCTCTCCCTCCTTCCTCGAGAAGATCATCCACCTCTGCCTCCCCACCTTCCGTGGTACCACTCGCTCTGCCGTCCACGACGGCAAGCACACTTCCTTCTGGCTTGATAGGTGGTCCCCGACGGGACGCTCGCCTCCACATACCCTGCTCTCTTTTCTCACAGCCTCCGCCCTATCATTTCTGTCGCCGATGCTTGCTCCTCCGGTCTTTCCCTCAGACCGCGCCTCTCCACCGCCGCCTCTTGCGAGCTAGCCCACATTCAGCGCATCATTGCCTCCACCCACCTTGACTCCGAGGCCGACGTTCGCACCATGGCCTGGGGCGCCTCCACCACCTTCAGCTCCCGTGCACTCTACTCCGTCACCTCCCCGGGGGGTGTGCTTGATGCCGCAGCGCTTACGTATTGGAGCTCTCGCCTTCCTGCGAAAATCAAAATTTTCTGCCTCCTCGCTCGCGCCAACCGCCTAAACACCCGCTTCAACCTCCATTCCAAGCATTGTGCACCCTCCGCCATCTGTGCCTCATGCACTGCTCCGGAGACGACCGCTCACATTCTCTTCGACTGTCGCCTCGCCAATGAGGCCTGGTCCCGACTGGGGTACTCTCTGATGCCCGCCATGCCCTCCTTCGACCTGCCGCCTCCGATCGACACCGCGCCTGCGTGGGAGATGGGTTCCGCGGCGCTGCTCTGGAACATTTGGAAAGCACGCAACGACGTCGTCTTCAACGCCAAGACGTGCTCCGCCTCGGACGTTCTTTGCCGCGCTGCCGATGACCTTTCGGTTTGGTCGCACCGCCTGCTCCCTACTTACTTGTCTCCACCGAGGCCTTGCGTGGCTTCTTCATAATTTGTGCAAACTTGTAATATGTCCCCCCCCCCCCCCCCCCCCCCGTGTTTCTTGATGAGTTGTAACAAACTGGCCCTATTTTAAGAAGGCGCCTCGAGTTATAATAACAAGCGGTGGGGCTCCTCCCCCCGTTATTCTCGAAAAAAGTCGAGAAAGACTCGTCAGTTACCACATGTTTTTGTTGTTCTCAGCAAAATACGGTAGTCCATAATTCTTATCGTCGTTTTAGTTAAGCCACAACAAGAATTATGAAACAGGGCGAGTAGTTACAGAAGAGATAAAGAGTTATAGTTTACACACTGCCAAACCTGCAGGCCTAAACAAGAAAGAAAAGGATGCGTGAGCTCATTTTTTTACAGATATGAAGCGCCCATGTATATAAAGTTGAGTATGCAATATATCCACTCATTTTGTACTACACTGGAAATGTCGGAACCGACGTCCGATAATGCATGCGTGGATGCAGTTATTCACTGGCCGTGGTGTAACATGGTCCAACGCAATTACGCGATCACTCTCACGTATGCTCTCGAGCTACCTTCTACTCGCACAAGTACACGGCCAAATGACTGAGGTGGAAACCTAACCTCCTCCTCCTCCCTCCCCCGTGCGGCGGCGCCGCGCCGCACCGGAGACCCCTCCTGCCGCTGCCTCCGACTCCCCCACTCACGAGATCCCCTCCCGCCGCCGTCGCCAGAGGCGTCGCAGGGCAAAGCCCTAGCGGCGCGGCGGCCTTTCTCCTCGGCCTCTCGTCTGATCGCGCCGGCGGCGTCCGGCCCGGCCGACCAACGGCGGTGCTGCGGGGCGGCCGGCCAGGCCGGGCGACCTGCGACGACGGCCGGTGGACCCAGCGGCGTGGCGGCGGTGGTCGATCTGGGCCCTTTGGGCTCGGACGGGCCGGGGTTGCTGCCGCTGTTTCCACTCCGACGTCGACACGCCCGATCCGGGCTTCTCCCGCTACACGAGGAGGCCGGGATTTCGGTTCCTGGCTTGGTGGTGGTGGCCTCCTCCTCCGTCGGAGGTGGTCGACCGTTGGCTATGGCGTCCTCGATCCCACAGTTATACCCGGCGAGTTTGGGAGGTGTGGCTACCGGTGAAAACCGAGCTCTGACTACGGTCAGGATGGCGATGGTGGCGCTTATGCGTTGTTACCTTGTTGAAGGCATCGCTGTTGCAGCTACTGTCAACCCACTCGCGCTGCTCCGGGGGAAACCTCAGATCCCAGGTTTCCCAGGTCGGACGATGGCGGCGCTGTCGGTGTCGCTTTCCCTCTTGGGGGCATTGTCTTTGGAGCAGTTGCCGGACGGAGGTTGCAAGAGGTGGAGCGGTGTACATCTACCACGTTGATGACGGCGAGTCTCGGTGGCGTGGCGCAGCGGGGTCTCGGCGACGAGCGTATGATGATGGACTCGCGCAGGATGGTGGAGCTGTCTGGCATCGTGGAGATGTCGATGGCATGCCTTGCAAGGTTATCACGTTGATCACTCTTGAAGATGGGATGTGGAAGATGGTGGCAGCGGCTTCTGGTGTGCGCATTGGCGTACGCCGAGGATCGGCTGGACCGGTTTGTGCTTCTGGCGCGCTGTTGGGTGGCTGGTTGAAGCCTTCGGATTTAAATGATGTGCATAGGTGCGTGAGGTCAGGACATTGGCTCCGATTGGTCCACCCCCTTCATCAGGCTTGTAGATGTAGCGAGTTTTCGCCTAGACGGTGGCTCTTCTGGTTGATCGATGTATGTCTTTGTAAAGCCTAGTGCTTACTGTTTTTTCCATATTAATAAAACTCGGCTATGTGCATCCTTTGGATAGAGAGACTGGGGCACACCCTCACTCGCACAAGTACACACCTGACATACAATCCCCGCTCGATTCACCGGCACTAGCTAAAACACACAGGATATATACGTCAGGACAACATTGCTATCGCCCCCGCAACGTGTTCCTCGCACCTCAAGGTCACACGCATTTACACTTGATCGTACGTGCACAGAAGGGAATCAGCGTGCGTGTTTCACGACATGGCGAGCTCCTTAAATAGCTGTGCATCGCACGCTAGCATCCTCACACCCAAAACCTAGCTAAGCTACCCAGAGCTACCACATACACTCAGCTCCTTGCTCACACGAGCTAGCAAGCCATGGCCAAGAATATTTTTCTAGCTTGTCTCATCGCCGCGGTCTGCTCCTCGGGGCTGGTGGCGGCGGCGACGGACGGCGAGAACCGCCAGCCGTTGGTGAACACCGTGTACGTGTTTGGGGACTCGCTGGTGGATGTTGGCAACAATTGTTATAAACGATAGCAAATAAACGATGAAGAGCGGAACGATCAAATCAAAGGGACACGAGATTTTAACGTGGAAAACCTCTCCAAACAAAGGAGAGAAAAAACCACGGGCGTCAGCCAGCAATACTTCACTATATCGGGTGAGGTTACAAACGCCGTGGGTTTGCAATGTATGCCTTACCCCAACTGGCGGCTTACAAGATGTATATATGGTGGCATAAAACCTAGGTCAGCTGCAGTCTGACTCGGAAACGACGTGTACCGTACCAAGCCTACATATATATGGTGGCATAAAACCCTACGGCCCAAGCCTCCGGCGACGGGCCTCCGCTTCGCTCCGAAGTTAGACTCTCACTTTATATCTTCATATGAATTTGGAACACATCAAAATAACAACAACGACTACCTGCTAGCGCTGGCGCCAAGGGCCAACCGTCCCTACGGCATGGACCTCCCCGGCAAGCCCACCGGCCGCTTCACCAACGGCTACAACCTCGCCGACGTCATATGTAAGCTAGTCACCAAGAATTTCAAGCTCAGCTGCACGTATACGTATACATTGTGCACATTTACATCATTACATGCTAACGATGAACAGTGTGGAGGGTTGATGTTTTTTCACCCACCCCCGAGTTCGAGCCCCCGCTTATGCTCGTAATTTCAGTGATATTTCACCACTCCTATAAAAATTGCCATGGGAATCCTCTTACTATATATATGGCTATTTTTTTCGAATGATGAACCAGTTATACGGATGGACGGGTCGATTAAGGAATGCACGTATTAAACCATATAATAAGTAATGTACACTACAGGAAAACGAATCTTTGCTAAGTAGTGGTACCTCGTTTATACTCATTTTTTTCTAAATTGCCCTGCGTTTTTAGCTTTGGTCAAAAGTCTAATTCTTATAAAATTTGAACAACTCGCCTCATTTCAAAATAAATAAATTATAAAATTATAAATATAAAAATATCAATATATATATTATTAGAATTATATCAGTCTACTAATGAATGGACATATATCCTGTTAAAAGTGTGCACAGATGAACATATTAAATCATAATAATACACCTCAACTACATATGTAAATTTTAGCTATATACCTCTCCAAATAGCAGGAACATAATTGTAAATGGACATACTAATTAACAGTGGGATGAGATATTAACAGAGTGGAAGGAATAAATTACCCATGACTACACATACTTGTTAAGTGTCTACATAAACCAACCTCATGTGTATGTCTGCCAATTTGCGCTTTTGCAGCACAACGTTGCCGCACGAGAAACTCCTACTCGGGTTGTGCCAGATCGGTGCCAACTACGCTTCCGGTGGATCCGGCATCCTCGACACCACGGTAATAACTATATATGTACTAAAAAAATTACCAAGCTCTCCAATACTCTGAGCATATGATATACTTTCTCAAACATAAAATGATTACAAAAGTAACTGTGAGTACTACATATATAATAACTCTAAGCATATGCTATACTTTCTCAAACATAAAATGATTACAAAAATTTCCATTGGAAGACGGTTTCATCGTTGAATATATTGTTGACGCTTGTAGGGAAAAGGGACGTTGACGATGCGGACACAAATCAAGTATTTCAAGAGGGCAGTGGACAAAATGTTTTGTTTCCCAAGTAAGGAGGACCACCTGGCACGGTCGTTATTCCTTCTCAGCGGCGGGGGCAATGACTTCTCTACCTTCAACCCGGCCACCGACAGCCCCCTGCCTACATCGCCAAAATGGTCTCCACCTACATCGAGCACATCCAGGTATGTATCACACGAGTACTTGCATGGATGTGTAGTGTAATTCTCCCGATGTGGAGGCCCAAATAATTTAGTATGGAGAAAACATATATCAAGTGGCTACGGTGAGATGTTGCTAATGAAACACACATGTGTATGTCAGACGTTGTACAATATGGGGGCACGGATGATAGGTATCCTGGACATGCCGCCAACCGGGTGCACCCCAGGGTCAAGGGTGGGCATGACAAACGGCGGGTGCAACGACGGTGCCAACTCCCTGGCGCAGGGGTTCAACAGACAACAGCCTCCTCAGGATGCAGCTCGCCAAGGCCGTGGCAGCCAACATGAAGGACCTCAAGTACTCCATCGCCAGCAACTACGTCATCCTTAGTGACATGATGGCCAACCCGCTCATTGCTGGTACGTATACATCATCCGTAATGACATGGTGCCTTGTGTATGGACTAATCTTTCTTGAATGTCAATTTGCACGAATAGGGTTCAAGGAGGTGGAGACGGCATGCTGCGGAGTCGGGAGGTTTAGGGCAGAAGCGATGTGCAGCCACGAGGGCACGACGCCATGCACCGGCAACCACAACGACTACATGTTCTGGGACATGCTCCACGGCACGCAAGCCACCTACGAGCACGGCGTCGTGGCCTTCTTCTACGGCGACGCTCCCAAGTACGCCGAGCCCATCAACTTCAGCACTTTGGTCAAGAAGAAAGGAGCAGCTGCACCTAAGATTCAGCTAGTCACCGACGAGTAATCAGATGATGCATGCCATGCACTCGTGCATGCATGTGTGATGTCCACGTGGAGAATAATTGTCCACTTTGAAATAAAAAATAGCGGCTAACTGGCTGCTAATTCGCATTTGTATGAGGCTAGTTAATTCCATGCATCTCCATGATCTTGTAATGTTGTAATAGTGTCTTTCCTAATTGGTTATGTGGAATAAAATGGTGAGCACCCTTGTGTTTTCTTAAGCAATTCTACTCCTTTTTTAAAGTGAATGCCCGTTGGCGCTTTAATTAATAGATATAAATTAGTAATGTTACATCATGTAAAGCAAAAGCCCTAATAAAACCAGGAGGATCACCATTCCACACGTGGGTCTCCTTCGACTCATAAGCGAATTTTGCTAATTGATGTGCCACCTGATTAACATCTCTTGAACAATGTTGGAAAGAAACAGAAAACACTATGCCATGATAGCTGAATATTGGCTCTAAACTTGAATAACTCCATTGCACGACTGATCACATTATTGCACCCAAGAGACTCCAAAAATGCGGACCATAAGTCCCTGCCATTGCTTCTCCTGCATGATTATTTCTCAACACATCCCCGATCGACAGCTCCCGAACCATCATGAAAAAGGAGGAATCAATATTCAGTTTTGCATGAGCAGTTCTACTGAATTCTTCTTGCGGTAGTGGCAGATGATTATATCCGGTAAATTTACTTGCAGATCTGGGACACACCTGCCCAAGATCAGCGTTCAATGAACGTGCCGGGATCACTTTCGCGCTGTCGATCAAGCTAGCTAGCTTGTACTTACGTGAAAAACGCACGCCATGCACGCGTGACGACAACATACGTCACGTCAGGGCATGTGTTCCTCGCGTGTACTAGCCCACGAACTGCAGTACTGCACTCAATCAAATCTAGCAACGATCCACCGTATCACAGAGCGCGTGTTTCTCGACACGATCCAGTAGAAAGTGTGTTCAAAGCCTCAAACCACTCTTATTACTGTTGAAACCTCCACTCCCCTGCTCCTAATAAAATTAGCAGGTCGATCTCCTTCAGATTCAGTAAGTGACCTTCTTGACAGACAATCTTACTGTTGCCAAGGTAGTGTACTCACATTACCAAGAATCTACTATATAGAGAATGTAGAGTAGCTCATAATATTATTATTACCAATAATCTACTATAACCATGCATCTGCTCCAACGAGACCATATGATTGAAATTGCATACCACCGATTCATCGTTCAACACAAATTAACTAACCAAGGATAGTAGACAGCAAAAAAAAAAAAAAAAACAGTAGAAGCGAACTACTTAGGCGCCTGTAGCTTTTGAAGCATCAAATCCTTCATGACAAGGGGGCAGCTCTTGCAGAGATGGTCGAAGCCGTCTGTGGCCACGACTGCCCTCAGATTCGCCGGAGAACGGAGGAACTCGTAGCACGCCTCCTTCAGCCCGTTGCAGCCGTGCTGATCGGCTAGGGTCAGGATGGTCGTGGCAGTGCTCACGCCGATGTGCTCGCATAGCTCCTTCTCGCACATCGCCCTTAGTCGCTGGAGGCCGTACCTGTCCGCCGCGACTAGCAGGTGCTGGAGCAGCACGATGTCGTCGTCATGCACGTCCGTCGATGTCGCCGGCATCGAGTCGCCGTAGCTGAAGCCGAGCAAATGCCTTGAAGACCGCCGCCTCCATGTCGTCTATCTCTATGACCGTCGAGCTGCATAGGGCCGAGGAGCAACGCCTTGAATACGGCAGATCGGGCAGCGAGGACGGAGCGGTGGGCTGGGAAAGTCTCGCCGCCGACCCGGAACACCACGTCCGTGCCGTCGCCGGCGTGGAGAAGGTGGGTGAAGTTTTGCTTCATCTCGGACGGCGGCACCTCAATGAACGACGGAGAGAAGTGCTGGATGTGGGATTTAAGACGACGACGTCACACCGGATGATGAAACTATCTCCGTTGATTTCTCTGGCTTCCTCCTTACTCAGGAACCAGGAGTGGACATCCATGTACTCACCACCGAACTCGACTACATCGTTTGCACCGATGCGTGGCGGCTCTTGCTTGTGGGTTTTATCGCCGAAACAGAACTCGAACTGCACTTTCACGGGATTCACAGGGACGGCATCGAGAAGTTTAAGTATTGTGAAGAAGGGAGTGTCCGGGTCATTGTGCCAATGGTGGAAGGAGATGCGCCAGTTACAGCCTCCAATTTTGAAGGGGTTGGACCTGGCGGCGACACCCATGGCTGCGAGGCTGGTGACGACAAGCAGATGATACCCACTGGCCGCACGGGCGTCGAAGGTCGGCGTGGTAGAACCCACCAGGACCTCGCCGTCGGAGATGACGGATACACCAGCAAACGACATGATGGATTTATCCGCAGCTGATGATTCAACACTCAAGGTGGCGAGTGGTGACAGAGAATGAACTGTCGCGATCCAGTGTACGTCAATATATATATACAGCAGTACCACATATAGAAGAAATGATGGAGCGCGGCGCCTCGATCCTGGTACGTAGCTGTAAAAATATTACATTGGCGAAGGTGTTTCGAACGATTCCTATTAACCTTCCTTTTCGTCGGACGGTAGTAGGGCATAATAGATCGGAGTGGTTAAATCTAGTGGAATGGCTAATGCGGGTCGATCTAGTAGATGAACCTGATAAATTCAAATGGCTGTTAAACTCGAATGGCCTATTTACGGTTAAGTCATTCTACGAGGATCTACTTAATGGTCACACTAGATATTTGCGTAAGTATCTTTGGAAGTTAAAAGTTCCACTAAAAATCAAGATCTTTTTATGGTTTCTTAATAGAAAAGAACTTTTGACTAAAGACAATTTGGCCAAAAGAAGATGGACAGGCTGTAAAAAATGTGTCTTTTGCGATGGAGATGAGTCTGCTGAACATCTTTTTATAAAATGTATCTTTGCTAGAGATATTTGGAGATTAGTACATTTTACTTTTAATGTTTACCCTCCGACTAGTATTGCTAACATGTTTGGCAGCTGGTTGAATGGGATAGATAAAATGACAAAAGCTCGCATTCGGGTTGGTGTTGCGGCCATTCTGTGGGCTATATGGAATTGCCGAAATGATATTATCTTTAACAAAACATCATCTATCCATTATTTGCAGGTGTTACACAAGGCGTTGTACTGGATCAATTCGTGGTCCTTCCTACTTCCAGTGGATCAGCGTGGCCTTATGGACGCTGGATGTACCCGTATGATGACGGTCGTGCGGGCTATCTTCACTCGGACTGGGTGGTTTCATCCTAGAAGGCTAGATGATTAGTGAACTTCTTTTTGAGTGGCTGATCTTTGTAGCCACCTTAAGCGACCCATGAATTGTAAACTTTGAAACCTTTGGAGATTAATAATTGCGGAAGGCTGTGTGCATCTCTTTGATGCAGAGGCCGGGGATCCGCACCCCCTTATCTTAAAAAAAAAAGCTGCAATTGTTGGCGTGCAATCGCTTCGGATGCCGAGCGCCTGTGTGTGTGTGATTTCCGAAGCGCCGGCCGCACGCGGAGACGAGATGTGGTCATTGACTGCTTCTTCCCAACCGGGTTTCTACTTCTGCTTGTACCGTATCAAGCGTATCTGCACGTTGCCATGTACACTCCCGTATCTGCATGTCCTCCGTTCCCCTGTTCTCGCAGTCGAGCCCTTGTCCTCCACGGGAGTCGGTGATGGGCTCTCCAATCCGTCTATATTTTTTCCTCATTTATGTGGGCAAATTTCTATTTTTTTCTCAGCTGGCTAAAGCTTCTTGTAAAAGTACATTTTCTATGTTACATTGAACTTTTAGTAACATCAAGTCATCATATGTAATTTACAACATGTCAAGGATGCTGCTAAGCGAAAGCACATGCGCTGCGGAACAGGCTCGTGTTGGCTGATGAGGTAGGGTGCGACCAAATCCTAGTTGAGTCAGATTGTATGGAGGTTGTTGAGATCATCCAAATTGTGAGAACTCTTTTGGAGCAGCTGTAGCTATATATGAAGAATGTCCCTTTATTTCTCGCAATTTTAGTCGTGTTAGCTTTGCTCATTGTTCGAGGTAGGCAAATAGGGTCGCACATGTTTTAGCTAAGCTTTTTTAGGTCACTCATAAGGTGTGGCATGTCGATCCTCATTTTTATGTGCGTTCTGTAATCGCGGACGATGTAACTATTTTGCCCAATTAATATAATCCGTTGTGGTGGCTTTCCCTTAAAAAAGTCATCATTTGTATAGTATGTCACTAGGGAAGAACGAATCTTTGCCGTGAGCCAGAAAAACACACGGCAAAGGGCACACGGTAAGAAAGGCACGGTAATGAGCTCTTAGCTGTGTGCCAGATATCGCGGTGCACAACAACGCTGGTAAGTGGGGCCCACCGACACTTGACACCGACGATGAACAATGACGGTGGGCTCCTGACAAGTGGCCCCAGCAATTGTCCTCTTTACCGAGTGTCGCGCACGACAAAGGCCACTGACAACGGGTCCCACATCCTTCTCTTCACCGTGTGGCGCGTCCTCCAGCACACGTTACGATGTCATTAAAAATTCCCCGTACCTCGCTGTGACAGGCTAGAGGCGACGCACCGGGCGAGACGACCCCGTACTCGAGGTCGACCGGCATGAACGACTACCGAGGGTTGAAACAGATAGGTTGGAGGTTGGTCAGTGCGGAGGTGGTATGGGGAGTAGTCGCAAAGGGAGGTGCCAATCGGGTGGCCAGGTGATCTGGTACCCGAGCAGCACCATGCTGCGCTCGGCATCGGCGAGCGCTTCCATGATCGTGACGAGGTGGGGCACCGACTCCTAGACATAGACAACGTCGGCGGTGACAACGAGGTCAAAGCCGCGCCGAGAGGCGAGCTGGCCGAGGTGAACGAGGCTTACAGTGGAGCTGGGCGAGGCGGGGCGCGTGGGGGAGGTGGCTTCGGTTGCGATGGAGGTTATAGAAGTGTCGGCAGCTCCGACAATGTCTCGCTACAAGTCCAAGGTAAGTCTCTGTGAGATGCTATACCATGGGAGCTTTGGATCCAGACCCACAATCACGAACTTCACGATGGCAAATCTAATTTTTTTTTTTATTTTTTAGAAAAGGGGAGAATCCCCAGCCTCTGCATCACGAGGATGCACACAGCTGTTTTATTACATTTTTTGCCAAAGTATCAGGTTCCAATTATTACAACTCAAGTATCAGAAAGCGTAGCGATAAACACTAGCCAGCGAAAAACAACAGGAATGAAACACTTATGCATCACTTAATCTATTGAAAATCTGCCAGCCAGCTAAGTTGTAGAACGCCCGGGCGACCTTCTCAAGCCGGCCCCACCCAGCAGCTACTTCCTCCCGTTGCTCCAATGGGAGGAGGAAAGACTACGCGCCAAGTAGGGACGTAACCTTGTAGATAACCTGCAAATAGTTCATATGCTTGGATTTGTTAAAAACTAAATCATTTCTACACGTCCACAGGGACCAAAGAATAGCACACACGCCTACTCGTACACGTGCTTTATCTATTTTTTGCATCCCTCTCAACCAATTCCCAAACATATTCGTGATATTGGCTGGTGGTGGTAAATCAAATGTGAATTCGATAATTCGCCAAATGAAACGCGCTAGAGGACAAGTTAAAAACAAATGCTGAATTGACTCCGTTGAGTCACAAAATTCGCATTTAGTGCACCCTTTCCATTTTCGTTTAACCAAATTATCTTTGGTAAGGATTACCTTTTTATATAGGAACCACATAAAGATCTTAATCTTCAAAGGAACCTTTAGTTTCCAAATATATTTCTTCAAAAAGACCGTATGATCATTTAACATGTCATGATACATCGATTTGACTGAGAAAAGTCCCGTAGAAGTGAGATTCCAAACAAAGACGTCGGTCGCATCCGACAAACTAACCTGCATGAGGCGTTGCACCAAGTGCTCCCATCGGTCCCAATTATTCCCAACCAGATTACGCCTAAACTCAATGTTTAAAGGCTGCGCTGCAAGCACGGTTGCAACCGAAACGTTTTTCCGGCGCACAAGATTATAAAGAGAAGGGTACTTAGTAGCTAGGGACTTGTTCCCTAACCAAACGTCCTCCCAAAAACGAGTGATCATGCCATTGCCCACAACAAAATGACCACGTGAAAAGAACTCATCTTTGACAGCCATCAGTCCTTTCCAAAAAGGAGAATCCGATGGATTACTTGTCACTTGTGACAAAGATTTATTACTAAGGTACTTATTATGTAGTAATTCTTGCCACATCCCTTCCTCGTTGAGGAGCTTATACAACCACTTGCTTAATAAACAAATATTCTTAACCTCAAAAACTTCTACTCCCAAGCCTCCCTGATCCTTAGGTCGTCAAATAATATTCCATTTGGTTAAACGATACTTCTTCTTAATGTGATCACTATCCCAGAAGAAACGAGATCTATAAAAGTCCAACCTTTTCTGTACCCCTTTTGGTACTTGAAAGAAGGAGAGCATGAACATTGGTAAACTAGTGAGCACTGAGTTTATGAGGATAAGCCTATCTCCGTATGAGAGTAGCTTTCCTTGCCAACACCCAAATTTGCGTTCAAAACGATCTTCAATAGGTTTCCACTCACTATTGAGTAGACGCCTATAATGGATGGGAATCCCTAGATATTTAAATGGTAGTGAGCCGCATTCACAACCAAAAATATCCCTATACGTGTTCATCTCGTCTTGTGCTTTCCCAAAACAAAAGATCTCGCTCTTATGAAAGTTAATTTTCAGACCAGATAACTGTTCGAAAATGCAAAGGATAAGCTTCATGTTCACAGCTTTCTGTAAATCATGTTCCAAAAAAAGAATCGTGTCATCGGTATATTGTAAAATTGATACACCCCCTTCCACAAGATGAGGCACAAGTCCACCAACCTGTCCATCATCCTTGGCTCTATTAATTAAAATAGCAAGCATATCTGCTACAACATTAAAGAGAATAGGGGATAGAGGATCTCCTTGTCGCAGCCCCTTTTTTGTTTGAAAATAATGGCCAATATCGTCATTAACCCTTACTCCCACACTTCCAAGCTGAACAAAATCTTGAATCATTTTACACCAAAGCTGATCGAAACCCTTCATTCGCAAAGCTTGTTGTAAAAAAGACCATTTAACCTTATCATAGGCCTTTTCGAAATCAATTTTTAACAAAACCCCATCCATTTTTTTCCTATGAAGTTCATGAATGGTTTCGTGTAACACTACTACCCCCTCAAGAATATGTCTCCCTGGCATAAAAGCAGTTTGGGTCGGTTTAACCACCTTGTCAACAACAGCAGAAATCCTATTTGTTCCAACCTTCGTAAAGATTTTGAAACTCACATTGAGCAAACAAATAGGTCGGTATTGCTGAATCTGAATCGCATTTTCCTTTTTAGGCAACAAGGTTATGATACCAAAATTTAGTTTGTAAAGATCAAGCTCTCCTGCTTTCAACTGTACAAACATTGCCATTAAATCTTCCTTGATAACATACCAGAACATTTGATAAAACTCAGCAGGAAACCCGTCTGGTCCTGGAGCTTTATTATGTTCCATTTGCATAATGGCGTCATATACCTCCTTAGAAGTAAAATCGGCGACTAGAATGACGATGGCAAATCTAATGGCGTGAAGTTTCAAGTCATCGTTGCAAGCCCCAACCCGGTTCAATACACGCACCCCGCAGCACGCACCACGCTAGGCCCACGTCAATGATCCCGAAAGAAAGAACCATCAACTCCTGACAGCGATCTTATACTTGAGACTAAAATCAAAGTATAGTATGTCCATTAAGTAATTAAATGGCTATATTTAATTTATAGAAACACCACTTGAGGTACAATGATTTATCTGGTTTTTGGTATTTTCTAAATTGACAACCAACTTTAGTTCTTAGGCGCATGATTCAAGGCTTCTCAACTTCTAGGTAACTGGCCAGTTTTCTTCTACAATACTACGAGAAAGGATGACAATGCATCACCAAATCGTTTATCTTTTTCCATATGAAAATAAAGTTTCTCATTTTCCTTGAGCAAAGATTTCACATCTCTTTCTTCAGTATAAAAAAAATTCAATATCTCTTATAGGCTAGTTGTTTGAAACTGATTGGTGCAGTGAGCTGGGTTGGGCCGTCGAACAGTCCCTGAGCCCCGACCTCGGCGGCTCGCTGGGTAAGGTGGAAAGAGTCCCAATACACATAGGTGTCCCGGTCGGCGCACAACATGTCGTTTCTCCTGCATAGATCACCGGCCTCGGCGCCCAGCCTCCCGGACCCACAACATGCGCTGTCCACACTCTTGAACCCTTTAGGAAAGTATTACAAGGTCTAATCAGCAACCATTATTAGTTTCTTAAAGAAACACAAGAGCATGCACAAAGTTCGGCAATCCGGTAGGATAATCACGTTTTTTCTCAAATATTTGGAGGGTTGCAGATCTGACAACACGTACCACTTGACTGCGGGCTGGCGAAGCTAATTTGTGTGGCAGCGAAAGCATCACTGAGGGAGTAAGAGAAGCCGGGGTGTTTGTTGGCTAGACCGACCAATGCGGAATTCACAGCGGCAGCAAACCCGGCGGCGTAGAGGTTCAAGGCATCGTTGCATGCCCTCGTGGCGTCCAGAACGCGCAGCCGGGGCACGCACCCCACGGGGCCCACGTTGATGATCCCGAACTTCCTCGCGCCCATCCCGTATAGGTCGGCGATGGCAGTAGAGTAGTTGGAGACGAGGTTGGAGTAGATTGCAGGGACATCGGCTGACGTCTTGGGCATGGTGTGGAACATGTCGTTGCTACCTATGCCGAGGAGGAAGAAGGAGTTGGCGAGAAGCTTGGAAACCTTGTGGGTGCCCCAAGCGGCCTCCATTTCAGCCTTGGTCGATGCAAAGTAGCGCAGCTGCTTCGATAGCGGGATGTTGTTTCCCGCGTTCTGCAATTAAGTCTCTTGGTTAGTACCCAATAGCTACAATAACTACGGACATTTATATACTTTTGGATTTGTGTTAAATATTTTAGATGAACCTTTAGTGGATTGTATTAGCAGGTGCATGAGAATTTAGCGTAATTAACTTTACCCATGCATAATTAAATAGGGTTAGAGATCGTTTAGGCTAAACGGAGTTCAAGCGTAAATATGAGTGTTGGTATGCGAAACAAGTTTGATGTTGATATTATAGATGTTGATAATATTTTTATCAAACTTATAGAAAGTTGATTTAGGATAAACCTGAAACTTTATTTAAATTTGGAACAGTGACGCTTTAAATCTATTTCTTGAATTCGTACTTCAAAAACCATTGCTTGCTAGTGATACGTACGATCTCCAAAATGTGAAGGTATGTTGCTGACACTCACCGTGGAGTCGAGGATCCCAGCTCCCGCTGAGGCGTAGCTGACTCCTCTCGTCAGAGCGCTGGGAATGAGGTAATTACGCGACTTCAGCGCTAGATAGGCCAAAGGGCTCCTCTCGAACCCCAGATCCTTGGCTGCATCCATCCATGGATCGTGTTAACATGATGCGCATGTGCACATATACTTTATCAACGTACCTAAGATGTTAGCCTAATTAAGAACACATGTATAATGCGTACCGATGAAGTCGGCGATGTTGTAGCCGTTGCTGAACCGTCCGGTGGGCATGGGGCCGCCGGGGAAGTCGATGCCATAGAAGGGCACATTGGCCCTGGGCACGTCCTTGCCTGGCAGGTAGTTGTTGTTCCCCACGTCCAGCGTCGAGTCCCCAAACACGAACACTGCCGGCACCACTGGCCGCCCCGCCGCGCGATGGTCGACCGCTCCCGCCAGCGCAGTCGCGATACCAAGAACGAGGACGGCGACGATACCGCCCTTCATGGCCGCCTAGATAGCTAATAAACCTTGTGTATGTGTATGCAAACTAATCGTTGGCTATATCTATAGCTAGTTGTGATTGCGCCGGCGGGAAGGGGCAGGTACTTATAAGCCCCCCAAAGTTCTTTGACTGATCGATCCAGATGATCAACTTGTAGAATATATGTTGAGTACGGTTCATATCTTTTTTCATACACACACATGTAATGATGTAAATGTGCGATGCCTCCTCGAGAAAGCTCTGCTCGAGAGAGACCATTAGCTTGTTGCGTCTGCGTCGTCGACGACCCTTCCGTTGGCGCGCCTGCTGCATGCCGAGCTAGCTAGCTGGAGATCGATGACCATGTCGTTTAACTCGTTTTATATTCATATAGCTACATCAACAGATCCATTTGCATGTTTTGAAGCTGACAGCTCAACTAAAAGCGGGCATACATCGATCCTCAAGATAAAATGGTTTGGTTTCAGTGGCTTAAAATGGTGTACGTCTGAGCTGGATCGATCAGCTTGGAGATATATGCCGACATCTTTATTCTATCCTCCTCCAAATTGTGATGGGATCCATCCGAGCGCGCGGAAAATAGAAATTCGGTAAACTGTAGGCTGCACCACGGAGAGTGGACAAATCGGGAGGCTGACCTCACTACAGGAATCGCGCTATACGCCGACGGCCGGCGGCTACGGCGACGGCTTTTTGTCGGGGCCGTCGGCGTAGACCCCGCCGCGGCCAGCCCATCGTGGTGGCCGTCGGCGTAGCTATTGCCGTCGGCGTAGAGACGCTACGCCGACGGCCACCCTCGGCGTACAATTTGCCGTCGGCGTAGATCTTGCGCAGGCTGTCGGCGTACGCGGGCCGTCGACGTAGAGTCATATTAGGCTTTTTAAAATCTTTATTTTTATGTATATAGCTACGCCGACGGCTTTGCCGTCGGCATAGCTATGTTTTTCTATTTTCAGCTAATATGTAATAATTCATATTTTTAAATCCGTAAATTAAAATTTAACAAATAAAATGTCTAAATTGATTAAAAAATGAGAGGAATCCAAATATGTCATCCATATCATCTTTTTCATCATGTATATGACTTTTTGTAACATATTTTAGAAAAATGACTTTATGCCTATTTTTCGAAAGTAATTGAATTTTATGTGAAAATAGTCAAAAAATGAAATACTTTGGCATGGAGTACTTTTATGTGTACTAGTTGCTAGGATAAATGATAAACTTGAGTTTTGATAAAGTTTACAAAAAACTTATTCACAAAAAGGTCAATCATCCGTAAACATGTATAAGTTTCGAGTCAAATGACCAAGTTATGGTCATCCCCGTGCCATAGTTTGTGATAATGTGCCCATATTTGATACATAGATTTATCTTGGTATGACAAACAATGTTGCAGAACTGAAGTTTCCAAATTATTTTTATAAATATAATTATTCATTTTTTAATTGTAAAAAATGACATTTTTTGTGAAGCAAGTACAAAAAATATGTTGGAAAATGGTACCCATCCAATTATCACACAAAGTAGACCATATTTTATGGACAATCCAGCAATATTAGGAATTTTCTCGGTTTTTATCTAATTTCGCCTATTTAAATGACTTTATGCATATTTTCCGAAAGTAATTGAATTTTGAACTACAAGTGTGTGATAGTTTGCTCTGAAATTTTTACAAAAATCATTTTAAGATACACCAGTAGTGGTTATATCACAGAACCGTCGATAGTTTTGAAAAATTCAACCTCTTTTGATGAATAGGCACGGTGGTCATTTTGACCGTTTTTTCAACAAAATAAAAGAAAGTGAAAAAATAGTCAAAAAATGAAATCCTTTGGCATGAAGTACTTTTATGTGTACTAGTTGCTAAGATAAATAATAAACTTGAGTTTTGACAAAGTTTACAAAAAACTTCTTCACAAAAATGTCAATCATCTATAAACATGTATAAGTTTCGAGTCAAATGACCAAGTTATGGTCATACCCGTGCCATAGTTTGTGATAATGTGCCCATATTTGACACATAGGTTTATCTTGGTATGACAAACAATGTTGTAGAACTGAGGTTTTTCAAATTAGTTTTATAAATATCTTTTTTTATTTTTAATTGTAAAAAATGAAATTTTTTGTAAAGCAAGTACAATAAATATGTTGGAAAATGGCACCCTTCCAATTATCACACAAAGTAGACCATATTTTATGGACAATTCAGCAATATTAGGAATTTTCTCGGTTTTTATCTAATTTCGCATATTTAAATGACTTTATGCCTATTTTCCGAAAGTAATTGAATTTTGAACTACATGTGTGTGATAGTTTGCTCTGAAATTTTTACAAAAATCATTTTAAGATACACAATTAGTGGTTACATCACAAGACCGTCGATAGTTTTGAAAAATTCAACCTCTTTTGATGAATAGGCACGGTGGTCATTTTGACCGTTTTTTCAACAAAATAAAAGAAAGTGAAAAAATAGTCAAAAATGAAATCCTTTGGCATGGAGTACTTTTATGTGTACTAGTTGCTAGGATAAATAATAAACTTGAGTTTTGACAAAGTTTACAAAAAACTTTTTCATAAAAAGGTCAATCATCTATAAACATGTATAAGTTTCGAGTCAAATGACCAAATTATGGTCATCCCCGTGCCATAGTTTGTGATAATGTGCCCAAATTTGACACATAGTTTTATCTTGGTATGACAAACAATGTTGCAGAACTAAGTTTTTTCAAAATAGTTTTATAAATATCTTTTTTTCCATTTTTAAGTGCCAAAATGACTTTTTTATTTAGCAAGTACCAAAAATATGTTGCAAAAAGTCATATACATGATTCAAAAGATGATATGGATGCCATATTTGAATTCCTCTCATTTTTCTAATCGATTTAGACATTTTATTTGTCAATTTTCGATTTACGGATTTAAAGATATGAATTATTCCATATTAAATGTAAAAAGAAGAAAATAAAGTAAAATAAATTTTATTGTTATTTATTCAAAATATTATTACATAATCATTGTTACTTATTCAAACTAATTTTAAAATTTAAACAATGAAAAAGTGTAACATCATAACCGAGTGGTTAATATGATTGATAGGATATTAATATCAGTAAGTTCTAACTTCTCATTTGACAGCTACTCTGAAAGGAACTCAAAAGTTCAAAAAAAAGTTTAAAAAAATTTAATTTTTTTTGAAAAAGTTTAAAAAAAATTGAAAAAAAATTCAAAAAATTTCGAAAAATTAAAAAAACTGAAAAACCTATGCCGACGGCAAAGCCGTCGGCGTAGCCTACGCCGACGGCCAAACGACCTGAGCCGAAGCCGTATAACGCCGACGGCCATACGCCGACGGCTACAACCTACACCGACGGCTTTAGGCCGTCGGCGTGTCGGGCGATTCCTGTAATGCCTATATAAAACATATTTTAAAGTTTCAAAAAATTCAGAAAAATGGTGAAGGTAGACAATGTTATATTCTACCAACGTGTTGAATTGTAACTAGAAATATCATTTATTTTGGGCTTTACAAAAATGACAAAGCCCGACATTTGAAAGTAATGAAAACAGTGCAAAATTTCAACTCTTCCAAATCTGTCAGATTTTGTTATTTTTGTTAAGCAAAGAATATGCAATATTTTGATTTGAAATTTTTCACTTTGATAGAGTAGAACATTGTGTACATTCAAAAAAATTCACAGAATTTTTGGAAACTTCAAAATATGATTTTTATTTTTTTGAAAATAAAGGGCTCCATGTAGCTCGGCCTTCAATTTCTGGTTTCCGCTGCACCGCACTACTATATATGCAAAGTTAACAAGTCATATAGTTACTATCTGTGGAAAATAACAATGTACTAGCAGTCAACTAATGTTTCTTAGTGGGGAAATAATTCAAGTTTATCTTTTTTGGCAACTAGTACATATTAAAGGCCTCAACTGCCCAATGATTGCATTTTTACATTTATTCATTTTCTTTGATTTTTAATAGAGGATCAAAATCACTGGCATGTTTATTTTAGGAAGGTTCTGAATCTTTCAGCATCCTAAGTGACTATTGCACATATTTCTACTTAAAACAAATTTTCATATTTTTAGGACCAAAGTATTACACACTTGTAGTTCGAATTTAAATTAATTTCGAATAATTGTCTAATATTCATTTAAATATGCAATAGTAGACAGAAAGATAGAAAATTCGAATCCGAGGAATTGCCTATCCAATATGGTCTACTTTGTGTGAAAATAGGAGTGCAATTTTATATTATTTTCCCTTGCTTCAAGAAAACCCCTTTGTAACACTTAGAAAATGAAAAAATGTTTTAATTTTTTGGAAGTTCCTTTTGGAACTATTGTTTGGCATGGAAAGAGCACCTTTCCAAAAATGGGCACATCATTATGAAATTTGTTATGGCAAAGTCACCACAAGGGTTATTTGACTTAAAAGGTATGAATATTCATACACGATAGACCATTTTGTGAAGGTTATTTTGAAAATTTGTCAAAATTTAAGAGTTTCATTTGCCTGGCAATTAATACATATAAAAACTCTAGGCCGACATGATTGCATTTGTGATAATTTCTTCATTTTCTTTTATTTTCTTTTCAAGCATTGTCAAAATCACATGCACATCTAATCATCGCAATGAGCCGAATATTTCAATGCCCTTAGTGACTATTGCATAGAATCCTACATGTGGACTATGAAAGAATTTTGCCAATCTATATATAGGACCAAAGTATAAGACACTTGCCATCAATTTGAGCTACTTTTAAAACTCAGCCAAAATTATTTAATTGTGTGGAAGTAGGTAAAAACTTAGAAAATTCAAAAGTTGTGGGCATTGACCAAATGTGAAATTTTGATATGTGCCATTTTCACCATATTATTTGCACTTTTTTTTGCAAAAACCCATTTTGGCACATAGAAAATAAAAAACTGTTTTAAGCAAAAAAAAAATAGAAAACTCCTGGTGATATTATTCTAGGACATGACAAGAGGCACCTATGTGTAAAAAATAGGTACATTATTGTGAACTAGGTCATGCAAATTTCATCGGCAGAAAAAATGGCGCCGAAAAATATATGATAAAATGTTTGTGAGATGCCAGCAAGAGGACACTTGGCAAAAGGTGTAGCGTCGTCTCCCTCCCATCAACTATCGGTGTGTCTAACATGTGTCTCATTTCTTTGCTTATCTTATTTGCCAAGTGCCGTGTACTTTATATATCGAGTGTGGCCGCTTGGTGTCTTTCATTACATATAGTTGTCTTTTAAAGTGTTCGATGAAAGATGCTTGGTAAAAAAGCTGGACACTATTGGCAACCAAAGTTTGGTAGTTTCGCCATTTTGATTATATATGTCCACACGTAGGAATGTGTGTGGGCGTGTGAGGCCTCCCTCGAGATAGCGGAGATGACTAGCTTTGCTAGCTAGCGAGTTTTCTTTCAGCATGTTATGTTGCATCAGCATCGACTACGATCCTTCCATGTGGCGTGTATGTGTTGCGGATCTCCTCGATCGTCAACTCTCGCTTTCGCTCTCTGCCTCTCTCTCTCAGACACTCTCTCTAGATCAATTATCAGGTTCTTTTATTTATTTTATCTTTTCGAGTAGGACGCTGCTGGAGAGCGCACGCGCGCTTTTCCAATCTGGAGCGCACGCGCCAAATTAGGAAGGTAGCCACCACGCCGCGACGCGTTTTTTTCAATCTGGGCAGTGGATGCATGCACCGCGTGAACAGAAATTTTCTGGACGCATGCACGCGCGGATGGTTTTAAATATACAAACTAAATAGATGGCGTCAGCTACATGCAAATATATTCCAAAAGTTTAAAAAACGCATAACTTTTAAACCGAGCGTCCAAATCGAAATCGGTTTTCACTGTAGTGTTCCTCGCGACGGGATCTTCGAAATTAGATACCATATGAACAAGTTCTGACAATTATTTTTGAAAAGCAACTTTGCACTATATACTTGCTTTTATATCACAAAAAGCAAGTTTTTTTTTGGTAAATACTTGCTTTTTAGCCAAGAAGTTGCTTTTTATAAAAAGCTAAGACATTTATTTAAAATAATAATAACTTTCAAGCCGAGTGTACAAAATCAAAATCGGTTTTTACCGTACTGTTCCTCGCGGCGAGATATTCAGAACAAGATCCCACGTGAACATGTTCTGATAATTATTTTTGAAAAGCAATTTTCTGTCAAAGATAAAACAAGTTTGTGGTAAAAAAACATATTTTTCAGGTAGGAAGTTACTTTTCTAGAAAACGCGAAAAGCAACTTTGTAGTATAAAATTGTTATCTATAGTACAAAGTTGATTTTCTGATAGAAAATCAAGTGTACAGTACAAAGTTGGTTTTCGTGCCAGTTTATATTACAAAGTGGTTTTATGATAGAAAAGTAAGTTTATAGTACAAAGTTATTTTTGAGATAGAAAAGCAAGTTTATGTACAAAGTTGGTCCGGAAATATTTTGAAAAAGCAACTTTTTTGAAAAAAAAAAGTAATTTTGTATCACGAAAAAGCAATTTGTACGAGGAAAGATGCCTTTTGAAAATATTCATCGAAATATATTCATATGGGATCCAGTTTGGAAGATCTTGTCAATAGTAACACAACGGTAAAAACGATTTCTTATTTGGACGCTTAGTTTGAAAAATAATGGAGTTTAAAAAATTCAGAATAGGTTTGCATGGCTATGACATCATCTATTCGTCTGTAGTATGCATGCAAATGAGAATCCCATCCGGGATGTTCCGACAGGTCCAGTGCAAAGACAAAGCGCACGCGCGCGTTCTGTCAGTTAGGTTCTTTCCATCCACCCAGAAGCCACACACCAAATCAATATCGGTTTTCACCGTAGTGTTCTTCGCGATGAGATCTTTGAAACTAGATCCCCCATGAATATGTTCAGATAATTATTTTTGAAAAATAACTTTGTACTATAAACTTGCTTTTCTATCAGGAAAAGCAATTTTGTACTATAAACTTGCTTGTCTATACCGAAAAGCAAGTTTGTACTATAAATTTACTTTTCTATCACAAAACACGAAACCAAATGTGAGGAGCAGGATGCATGTTTTTAATAAAAAAAACATATTGCCTCGAAATCGTGTGTGAAATTACAAACTGAATTCAACATCGCGTTTGTGTTCTCCCGATGTTCAAAACAATAATTCATATAGACATATTAGGATGAATATTTTCTAAAAGCAACTTTGTATTATAAACTTGCTTTTCTATCAAAAAAGCAACTTTGTAATTTTTTTTTGCGAAACATAGTACAAACGCAGATGCTCACATACACGTGCACACACTCATCCCTATGAACGCACGCACGCACACCCTACCCCTATGAGCACCTCCGATAGACTGAGCCGGCGGGTCGGGTCTTGAGATTGACGAAGTCACCACAGGCGCCTCGCTGTCGATGGGAACGTCGTCTCCCACTGAAAATTATTCCGCCTAAATGAGAAACATCAGTGTCAAACCCGAGATTTGAACTCTGGTGGGCTGGGGGTACAACCACCCTCCTAACCATCCTACCACAGGCAGGTTCTCAAAGCAACTTTGTACTATAAACTTGCTTTTCTAACACAAACACGGAAAAATATGAGGAGGAGGGGGACTTGTTTTTAATCCAAGCAATGGCCAACTTGTTGGTTTTACGAGAGAAAATCATGTTGATTCTACAGTGTTGTCTATAGACAATACATAGTTGCTAATTAAACCAACTGCATGGCTGAAAAGCAAGTTTTTTTAAAAAAAACTTGCCATTTCGGGAAGGAAAATTGCTTTTTGAAAAACAATTGTTGAAACGTGCTCAGCCGGGATCTAGTTTCGAAAATCTCATCGCGAGTAACACAACGGTGAAACCGGATTTTAATTTAGACATTTGGTTTAAAAGTTATAAGTTTTTAATTTTTTTACAATGGTTTGCATGTGGCTGACGTAACCTTCCGCGCTGTGCATGCGTCCACCTAGGCTAGAAAGTTAGGACCCCTTGTCAGCATTTGTGCCAGTGCATGTCGCATGAGGGAAAAAGCAGGAACGAGCAACCGCATGTGTCTGTAGGTCCGACAAGTCCCGTGCGCTCGACGCTGGACAAAGCGCACGCGCGCGTTCTATCAATTACCTTTCGAGTAACTACCAGATACCGTTACATCCTTAGAAGGTGACAGGTCAACTGAACGCAGTATACACACATACGTGTATCCACTTAAAAGAGCAGCCTATATAGCTCGAACTAAATAAAATAAAATTTTGTGGTTGCAGACTCCGCCTCTTGAGGCGTATGCACTCAAAGCTAGTATATATGTATGTGTACGTAAGAGCTGTACCTATCGATCAACTTGGAGATATTAGTGTAAATATAGGTTAAGGTGTCTTACCCTTTTGGGGCACACCGTGCGTGTTATATATGGAGGTGTAGAATTATGAGATTAGCGGAATATGATGGATGTATTATTGAGCCTCATGGGCGAGTATATATAGGAGTACAGGGATCATCTTGGAGTACAAGTCAAGTCAGGACCTTATGGATACGTATCCTATCTCTATCCTATACTACCATAACAACACGTACACATATAATCTAACATCCCCCCGCAGTCGTAGCGGGAGCGCTGTGAACAACTGGAACGTCGCGGACGGTCAGACTGGAGAGAAACCGAAGTAGATCCAGTGGGCTGACATCCCCCCGCAGTCCGAGCGGGAGTGTCGTGGACGGTGTCGCAGCGCGAAGCTTGGACTGTAGAGGACGCTGATGATGCTCAAGCGAGGTGGTAGCCCTTGTGCCGATGTCGAGGGAGCCGAGAGCGTTGGGCGGTGCCGTGGTCGGGGTAGCCGCGCGAGGGGTCGCCGTGGTCGATGTCGTGGCCGGTGTCGAGGAAGCCGCACATGAAGCCGCATGCGCATAGTGCGCGAGGAGGATGACGGAGACGCGTCAAGGCAGTCATCGAAGATGGGGCCGACGCCGTAGCCGATGCAGTCCGAGCCGTCGAGGACGAGGTGCGGCCATAGTTTTGCCAGAACTAGGCGCACGTCGGGGACGAAGGCATACTCCGGTTTTGCCAGAACTGAGTACGCAAAGAAGAACTCGTCGGTGACGCGGTCGAGGCGGTCGTAGAGGGGTCGATGCCGTAGAAGACGTTGTCGAAGCCGATGAAGACGAGACGCCGATCCGAGTTTGCCAGACTCGGGAACGCGTCGGGGACGAAGGCACTCCCGGTGTTGCCAGTACCAGGCGTGCGAGGGGCAGGGACCATCATAAACTTGTCGCCATGTCAGAGAAAGACTAGCAAAGGAGGACTCCACGACGGTTGCGACGCGCAGAGCGGCGAGGGAGAGATGCCGATGATGTCCGCGATTGTCGGAGTAGAGTAGCAGGTGGTGTAGTCGGGGACGAGGCGATGACGCTGGCGACGAAGTTGTAGTGGACGTAGACGTAGAAGGCGGCGGAACCAGCGGTGACCTGGGGTGGTCATGCGGGACGCCTAGATCAATGATGGGGTAGTCGGCGGGACCTGCGACAACGAGAAGTCGCCCTGCAGGTTACCTTGTGAAGCGCGGCGGCGGTGCTCGAGGGAGGGGAGGAAGAACCCGGCGGCGTGACGAAGACCGTGCGCAGACGGCGGCGATCCGCGCCGTGGGAGATGGTGCAGCGGCTGGAGGCCACCGGCACGTACACGCTTGGGAGGCGCGTTGGCCGCCGGTAGGCGCTGACCAAGGCGGCGGCGCTGCGGCCCGTAGGGGCGACGCAGCGGCAGCCCATAGCTCGATCGGTGGTTGGCGCGTGCTCGGGGACGTGCTTGGCGTAGACGGGCGCGAGATCGGTTGATCAGACCGACGGTGCGCCGTATGCGCCATGGCGGGGACTACGCGTAGATCGGAGTCGATGGCGACGTTGTCGGTGAAGTCCCGGGCGATGACGACGAAGACGATCTGAGGGGGACGGCCGCAGTACCCTCCCGAGGAAGGCGCAGCAGCCGGCCGCGGTGCGCGGTAGCCTGCCGTGAGGCCGCGACGGCCTACCGAGGCAGGCACGGCGGCGCAGGTGGCAGGCGCACGGGCGCGGTGTAGATCGTCGATGCCGACGGTCGGAGTGGAGGCGCGGCGATGACGACGGCGGTGGGCGACTCAATCCGATCTAAGATCGGTAAACCAAAAAAGAAAACCGATCAAGAGATCGGAAAAAAAAGACTTACAGGGCAGCCGATCACGGATCGGCGGACGAACCCTGCGTACGGGTTGCGCGGCCCCCGGGAGAAATCATGGAGATCGATCTCCCCGGGGGCGGTGCGGAAGCGCGGCGGCGGCGGCTAGGTCAGAGGTCGTGCCGCTCTGATACCATGTAGAATTATGAGATTAGCGGAATATGATGGATGTATTATTGAGCCTCATGGGCGAGTATATATAGGAGTACAGGGATCATCTTGGAGTACAAGTCAAGTCAGGACCGTATGGATACGTATCCTATCTCTATCCTATACTACCATAACAACACGTACACATATAATCTAACAGGAGGTTTAACCAACAACCTCAAAAGGATTTACATCAGGTTGTTTACAACTTGGAGTACACGGCTACGCGTCTATCCTTATACAACGGATGGGCTTTACATCTTGCAGTACACAACACGGCTATTCTAACATACCCCCTCAATCATAATTTATCTAAGTTAAGATTGTTTCTAAAAGCTTCGAGTTGACGAACTGTAAGTGGTTTTGTGAAACCATCTGCAACTTGATCACCTGTAGGAATAAACCGAATATCCAATAATTTCTGAGCTACTCTTTCTCGAACAAAATGATAATCAACTTCAATGTGCTTAGTTCTAGCATGAAATACTGGATTAGCTGAGAGATAGGTTGCACCCATATTGTCACACCATAATTGTGCTGCTGAAGGATGAGGAACTCGTAGTTCCTTAAGTAGGGTTTGAACCCACATGACTTCAGCTGTGGCATTTGCAAGGGACTTGTATTCTGCCTCTGTACTGGATCTAGAAACTGTGGCTTGTTTTCTTGCACTCCATGAAATTAAATTCGGTCCAAGAAATACAGCAAACCCACCAGTTGATCTTCTATCGTCTGGGCTGCCTGCCCAATCTGCATCAGAGAAGGCACTAACAAGCATAGAGGAAGACTTCATGAACTTCAATCCGAGATTAGGAGTAAACTTGAGGTATCTCAGTATTCTTTTAACTGCTGTCCAGTGTACTGTAGTTGGTGCATGTAAGAATTGGCATACTTTGTTGACAGAGTAAGAAATATCTGGTCTAGTGAGCGTCAAGTATTGTAATGCACCAACTATACTTCTATATCTAGTAGAATCCTCTATTCCAAGAGTATCTCCTTCAAATGCGATAACTTTCACTAGTGGATATAGGTGTATTAGCAGGTTTGCAATTAGCCATACCTACTCTCTTCAATACATCGAGGTGTACTTATCTTGTGTCAGCAATAAACCATCTTTTATCTTCTTTACCTCAATGCCAAGAAAGTAGTGCACATCACCTAAATCTTTTAGAGCAAACTCCTTTTGAAGATCTTGAAGGAGTGACATAGTTGCTTTCGGACATGAGCTAGCAACAATTATATCATCAACATATATTAGAACAAAGATGATAATTTTTCCTTTAGAATAAAAGAATAGTGATGTGTCTGCCTTGGATGATTGAAAATGAAGTGCTTGCAATTTTGTACTCAGCTTGGAGAACCATGCTCGGGGAGCTTGTTTTAACCCATACAAGGCTTTGTCAAGTTTGCAGAATTACTTATCTTTTCCTTTAACTTCATACCCAGGTGGTTGTCTCATATAGACATCTTCCTCCAGAACACCATGGAGAAACGCATTCTTCACATCTAGCTGTCGTAGGCTCCACCCCTGGACACAGCAATAGATAACACAAGACGAATAGTTGCTGGTTTGATTACAGGACTAAAAGT
This sequence comes from Poa pratensis, assembly GCA_947311845.1. Lineage (NCBI taxonomy): Eukaryota > Viridiplantae > Streptophyta > Magnoliopsida > Poales > Poaceae > Poa > Poa pratensis. The sequence goes on from CAMZMU010000070.1 coordinate 2,078,940, forward strand.
GTCCTCATAGTCAATGCCATATCTCTGCTTAAAACCTTTAGCAACTAATCTAGCTTTATATCTATCTATACTACCATCAGATTTTCTTTTAATTTTGTAGACCCACTTGCAATCTATAACATTCTTGCCAGCATATTGCGGTGAAACTAAATGCCACGTCCTATTTTGCATGAGTGCATTATACTCTTCATCCATTGCACATTTCCATTTTTTATTTTTTAGTGCCTCTCCTAAATTTTCTGGTTCACCCGTAGTAGCAAGATTAGCATATCTAATAATACCATTTGTATGCCTTTTTTTCGGTAGCCCATAAGGAACAGTGCCATCTGTGATTTTTCTTGGTTGAACAATACCTTTTTGAAGCCTTGTTACGGGGCGCCGTACAGGTGAAGCTACAGGATCTGCAGCCACAGAAGATCTGGCACCTGAAGCAGCAGGCGCGACAGATGGATCCACGCCGGGATCGCTGCCTGCAGAAGCATCTCTCGCGGATTGCTGTCGAGTGGCGCAGATGATCCCGTGATCCCCGTGTGCTCACTCACGGGCGAAGGAGTGTCTGCAGAAGATCCCGTCGTAGCGCTGGCGCCATGCAGAGGGGACATGCTCACATGCAACGGCGATGACGTGGCGACGGACGATTTGCCGCTAGGCCCTGGCGATAATTGAGGCAATGATTGAGGAGAACTTTGGCGATCCCGAGGCGATCTTGCTGGTGTTTCCGTATCATGCACATGCAGACGTGCAGGAGCACCGTTTTCATCTCGATTTTCTTCTTGATTTTCTTCTTGATGTTCTGTATGCACAGGGAAAGGCTCACAAGTAATATTAGCAGGGTTATTAGCCGCAATAATTTGATCATCATTATTTTCACCCCCATGATCGAATTGATCCGAATTTAGGAGGTTCGGAGATAGCAACAAAATTTCGATCTAAGCCGTGCTCCAGCATTTGCATGTAATTTGGCAAACGGAAAAATAGTTTCATCAAAAATAACATCTCTAGAGATATAGATTCGACCAGAATTGAGATCAAGGCATTTAAAACCTTTATGAAGATTGCTATAGCCCAAGAAAACACATTGAACAGATCTATACTGAAGTTTGCGTAGGACGGAGATTGGGATAGCACGCGCAGCCAAATATGCGGAGAGAACCATAATCTGGTTTGATGTGTTCAAGTTTTTCTAGTGGAGTGGAGAAACCAAGAAGTTTTGTAGGAGGCGATTGATCAAATAAACCGCAGCTATAAAAGCTTCATCCCAATATTTTAGAGGCATGGAGGCTTGAGCGAGAAGTGAGAGACCAACTTCTACAATATGTCTATGTTTTCTTTCAGCCGACCCATTTTGTTGATGGGCATGTGGACAAGAAACATGGTGCGTAATGCCTATAGTTTTAAAGAAAGAATTCAATTTCTCATATTCTCCTCCCCAATCAGATTGCAAAGTAATTATCTTTCGTCCAAAACGACGTTCAACAAGGGCTTGAAATTCATGAAATATATGAAACACTTCAGAGCGATGTCTGAGAAGATAGATCCATGTGAACTTGCTAAAATCATCGATAAAACTGACATAATAGTTCTTGCGACCAAAAGAATCAGGGGCTGGACCCCATACATCGGAAAAATCAACTCTAATGGATGATGAGAAACACTAGTGGATCTAGGGTAAGGCAATTGGTGACCTTTTGCCTTTTGACACGCCTCACAAACAGAATCTTTATTCTCACTGGAACAAGGAAGATTATTTTTGCTAATAATTTGACGAACTATTGTAGATGCCGGATGACCTAAGCGATGATGCCAACGTTCATGGGATGGCTTGGTGGCGCTGAAGACTTGTTTGGATGGAGTGGATGTATCGGGAAGAGGGTATAGGCCATCCCTACAAGGACCGTCAACCAGAGTTCTCCTCGTGACCTGATCCTTGACACAAAAGAATTGCGGATGAATTTCAAGAAAAACATGATTGTCATTGACAAATTTATGAGCAGAGATTAAATTTTTGCTTGCATCCGGGACATGTAAAATATTATTTAGATGAAGATTTCGATCATGAGTTGAAATAATAGAATGACCAATGCGGTTAATAGCCATACCTGCACCGCTAGCGGTGTGGACTTGATCATTGCCATGATACTTGTCATGGACATGGAGCCTCTCTAATTCTCCAGTGACATGATCAGTGGCACCTGTATCCATGTGCCACGGATTATCGGCACCACCATTGTAGTTGTGGTAATTTCCGTTGTAGTTGCCGTTGTAATTGTCGTAGTTGCCGTTGTTGTAGTTGCTGTTGTTGTAGTTGCCGTAGTTGGTGTTGTAGGCGGCGGCAGCAGTTCTCTCCTTGGGAACAAAGTCCGCGTCATAGCGGTACCAGCAGTCGGTGACGACATGGCCCACGACACCACAGAGCTGGCATCTCGGGCGATCACCGCCTCCGCGGCCACGGCCGTTGTTGTTGTAGTTGTCGTGGCCACGGTTGTAGTTGTCGCCGTGGTTGTTGTAGCTGTTGCCGCCGTGGTTGTTGTAGCCGCCATGACCACTCGGGCCACCTCCATTGTAGCCACGACCTTGCCTGCCGCGGCCTCCGGGACCTCGTCCACCGAAGCGCCCGCATCCGCCGCGCATGGCTGCGTTGGCAAGGATTGCGCATATGCTCCGCGAATCATCTGCTGGCGACTTTCATAAGACAGAAGTTGCTGATACAGGTCACTAACCGTGATTGGGGTTTCTCGGGCGAGGATGGCAGAGACCAGCGAGTTGTACTCGGGGTCCTTGAGGCCAGCAAGGGTGTAGGAGACCATGTCCTCGTCATCGAGGTACTTGCCGGCGGAGATCATCTCGTTCTCCAGGGTTTTTAACCCGGCGACATATTCCGCCATACATTTGGCGCCCTTCTCTGCATTAGCGAGGGCGATGCGTGTGTTGGTGGTGTGTGCACGCGATCTTGCCGCGTACATCTCTTGGAGCGTGTCCCAGAGCTCCGCCGCCGTATTTGCTGACGCGGCGTGAGGTAGAATCTCCCTTGAGAGAGAGGACACGAGGAAGTGCAGGACCTGCTGGTCCTGCGCGACCCAGACACCGTAGTCCGGGTTCTCCACCTTGACTGTCTTGTCGCCGTCTTTGACGACGATCTCCTTCGACGGCGGCTTGCGTGAGCTGTCGAGGAACCCCTGAAGCCGTGCCCCACGCACAGCAGGGAGTACTAACGTCTGCCACATGATGAAGTTGTTCTTGGTGAGCTTTTCGGATACAGGGTTGCCGAAAGGATTTGAGGGAACGGCAGACTGGCTGGAAGACGCCATGGATGCGATCTAAGATTGGCTAGATGCGTTTGTGGAGGATGAGCTCTGATACCATGTAAATTTAGGTTAAGGTGTCTTACCCTTTTGGGGCACACCGTGCGTGTTATATATGGAGGTTTAACCAACAATCTCAAAAGGATTTACATCAGGTTGTTTACAACTTGGAGTACACGGCTACGCCTCTATCCTTATACAACGGATGGGCTTTACATCTTGCAGTACACGACACGGCTATTCTAACAATTAGGTGAAGGATAAAGTTTTGACGATTCATTTGTGTCCTGTCCACATATCTACAACCGTGTATTTTAACCCATGTTCGGCTGCATCATGGACTGGCCAGAATTTCCGTTTTAATCATCATACGAGGCAACTCGTTATACTATATGTGTATGCATGTTCTCCCAGCTTTACGGGCTACTACTAATTAAGTAAAAACGAGGTAGGTTTCTGATGCTGATCGACATTCATATACGCGGTAGTGTTCTATGCATATATTGTAACCTGGTGCTGGCCCTATGGTTTACCAAACTTCTATTTGTCGCGCTCGGACGGATCCATGCATCATCACAGTTTAGAGGAGGTCATGTAATCGAGCAAACACGATATAGAATAGAGATGTCGGCGTATATCGACATAAAAGAAACTGTTAAAACCATTACACACATCATACTTATATCTAACTAGCAAAATGCCCGTGCGTTTCAACGGGCATATAAAAAATATTTGAGATATCAACTGAATTCTGTGAAAATGTTTTCGTAGCACTTGGTGCATTTTTTAGGGTCAAAAAATTGGTTGCAGTGCTCAAAGATTGAAAACTACAGTTAATCAAACTGTTTGCATATCAACAACTTAGCCAAATGGCAGGTAATTTAGAAAACAAATGTTGTTACATAATACTAAGACTCAGTTTTATAGAAAAACATGCCCGCCGACTGAATAATCAGCTTTCGTAACCTCTTCTTCACATGAGCACATGCATGTCAAAGAAAATTCAAACGGAATATGAGTACGACGAAAAAGTTTAATGTTAAAAAAGATCTGTTGGCTAAAAATAAGCATTGTTTTCAGGCAAGGAATTCGTAAACATGTTACTATAATAAGCCTTTGCACATCAGTACATCGACCATACATAAACCGTTCATTCACTTTATCTCACAGCTTGCACTTCCTCTGAATCGCTGCTCTTTAACATTACTCTGCTGCTCTGAACTTGAGCGACCTATGACAAAAAACGCCACACAAAAAATACCCTGGGCAAGCATTCTTTCTGTTTAATATTTGTCCAAGATAACGTTTTTTTTTCCTGCCAAGTAAAAAACATATTTTACTGTGAAGAAACTAAATAATCAACCAACAAATTGGTTAGTTTTGTTTTCGAACAAACAACAAAGTAAACTCAAATTAAGCTTACCTTCTCACAGGTGAAGGAGATGGCTGGTAGCCATCCTCCGCAGTAATCTACCTTGGCTTGAAGGAGCTGCACATGAGCACGGGAGAGAGAAATAAAATTGTTCGCAGACTGAAGATACTGGCAGCTATATTCAAATCAATCAATCCACGGCTCAAAGAGTCAGCCCATATGCCAGATTGACATGTAAAATCTCTTTCTTTACAACTGATTTTGATGCTCACATTTAGGCCTGCTTCAGCTTTGCGAGCAACTTGTTCATGGATTTTGTGGCACTTGCTGCGTGTTATTCCTTCTTTGACGCAAAGGCGCGAAATTCAGCTGCTCCAAAGGACCACACTCAGAACTCTTGCTGGTCCCTCTGTAGAATCATGTGTTGTTTCATCCAGAGCCGATGCAGTACTTGAAGAGAATGCAACAAAAGAGTCTGATCCATGAGGACTTTTCAGCGGAATTGCAGGTATAGTATAGAGCTGATGAACTATGAAGTTGAAATGTGCACGGAGAGCTCCGGAATCCGCCATTTGCCTTGCTCCTTGCCTGTAGCGTTAGCTCTTTTTCCTTGAGAATAACACAGACAGCCTGGGGTAGATAGACACAATTTAGTTATGCCCAAATCTGAGGTCCTGCGCCTTTGACCAGGCGGCTGCCTAGACCCAGAGCTCTTGTGATTGGAGGATAACGCTGGTGGAAGAAGACATTGCCGTGACGGGCTGGAGAGAATGGAGTAAAGGGAGCTGTGAAGGTTCGCTCCCAGCGGTGACCACCGACGCTGCTGCTCGCCCGGCGCGTGAAACATCTCTCTCCCCTGCTGGGCATCCCTTCCCTTTTTGGCGCTCGAAGACGCCTCGTGCGGCGTGCGCGGGGGCGAGCTCGCCTCCGCTCCCCTGCTGACGACTCTCCCCTACCTCCATGGGACGGCCATGGCGAGCAGGGCGTCCGGCTCCACAACCTTGATGACCTCTCTCTCGTCCCTAGCAGGAGTTCGGCTCTTGCGCACGAAGAGGTGCGCCGGAGAGGCGGAGCGGAGAACATGGGGGGAGATAGGGGCGGCGCGGGGCACTCGGCGAATGTGGGGGCGAAGCGGGCGGCGACTCGACGGTGGAGCAGGGATGATGCGGTCGTTTGCGTTTGTTCAATTAAGCCCCTGTACGTGGACTGCGGGTTAATTCCCAAGAAACGGGAGGGCCGAATCGCAAAGCTGCCACGACGTACGACGGACACCTCAAGCCGTATTATATTGTAGAGATATATCTCCAACCTGATCGATCCAGCTCAGACCTACATATCCTTCAGTACATTTTTTTTGTTCTTTTTGAAAAGGTGGTATCCTTTGAGTACATATAAGCCACTGAAATCACGCCATTTTATCTTGAGGATCCATGGACGACGTCCTCTTTTAGTTGGGCTGTCACCTTCAAAACATGCAAATCGAATTGTTAAATTAGTTTTTGATGAATATAAAACGAGGTAAACGACATGGTCATCCATCTCTAGCTAGCTAACTCTTTCTAGAGAGAGAGAGAGAGTTTGACCAGGGGCTAGACAGCAGACGCGCCAACGGAAGAATCGTCGACGATGCAGACGCAACAAAGTAGTCGTCTATCTTGAGTAGAGCTTTCTCGGGGGAGGCATCACAGATTCACATGTGTGTGTATATAAAAAGGAGATGAACTGTAAAGGACTCCACATATATTCTTTTCGTTGATCATTAGGATCTATCAGTGAAGAACTTTGGGAGGCTTATAAAAGTACCTGCCCCTTCCCACCAGGCAAATCACAACAACTTGACAAGTTTCTATACACATACACCCAAGGTTAATTAGCTAGAGCTAGGCAGTAGGCACGGCCATGAAGGGTGCCATCATCGTCGTCGTCCTCGTGCTCGCAGTGATCGACGCCGGCTCGGCTCGGCAGCAGGTGGTGCCCGCGGTGTATGTCTTTGGGGACTCGACACTGGACGTGGGAACAACAACCACCTGCCGGGCAAGGACGTGCCCAGAGCCAATGTGCCCTTCTATGGCGTCGACTTCCCCGGCGGTCCCATGTCCACCGGACGGTTTAGCAACGGCTACAACATCGCCGACTTCATTGGTACGCATCATACATATATGTGTTCTTACTTCTTAGGCTAAAATCTTAGATACGTTGATGCATCATGTGTTCAAAACTACATAATATCACATGCTCACCATGTTAAGTTGATCCATGGATGCAGCCAAGAACCTAGGGTTCGAGAGGAGCCCTTTGGCCTATCTGGTGCTAAAATCCCGCAACTACCTCATTCCCAGCGCCCTGACGAGAGGGGTCAGCTACGCTTCCGCTGGAGCTGGGATCCTCGACTCAACGGTAAGTTCGGTTATATATGTATAGGTTTTGAAATTGGAAGCTTCAAGTAAAAATAAATTTAAAACGTCACCATTCCATACTAATTGAAGTTACAGGTTTATCCTAAATCAACTTCAGTTAAGTTCGATCAAAAAATTATCAACATCTATAACGTCAACGTCCAGTGGAGACTTTTTACTCCCGGGCACCAGTGCTCTCTCCTGCTGAAAAAAATTTAAAATCATATTTATAAGTTCCAAAAAATTCTGAAAAAAAATCCGCGTATAGCCAATGATATATCCCACTAACATGCAAAATTTCAATTTAAAAAACTTTGCTCTGAGCTACACAAAAATGACAAATGTGTAGATCTGAGAATGTATATTTTCAAATCTCTAAGTTTTAATAGATTTTTTTTGTGTAGCCCGTAATATAAGGTATCTCAGAGTAAAATTTTACACGTTTGTGAGATACACCATGGGCTACATCTGGATTTTTTTTCAGATTTTTTGGAAAGTCACAAATATGATTTTCGAATTTTTTAAATAAGAGAGATCACTGGTGCCCGGCATCACAAACCACTTTTCGGTCAACATCAAATTTGTTTCATTGGTAGATGGTCTCAGATCGTAAAAATAAATTACGCGGCATGTCTACGCTGTCGGTCGAATTTTCCGTGTTGAACATGCAATCGAGCGCATGTACCGAGCCAGCTAATGCAACCTGGAATGGCACAATTGTCCGAGGGAGCTAGGAACGTGGGATCACGCACCAAACCAGATACTCACGCCACATGCATCTTGTACGCACGGTAGTAAAGCGATCGAGTAAGCTCCTCTAGTGAAGTCATGCGTCGCTAGTACATAAAGTCTTTGTGCTAACGTGTATTCACGTCAGTGATAAAATTCTACGACGAACCTATTATAGTTGCCCGTAGTCATTGTTGTTACTACTAACCAGGTGGCTTAATTGCAGAACGAAGGAAACAACATCCCGCTATCGAAGCAAATGCGCTACTTCGCGTCGACCAAGGCTGAGATGGAGGCCGCTTGGGGAACCCACAAAGTATCCATGCTTCTCGCCAATTCCTTCTTCCTCATCGGCATTGGCAGCAATGACATGTTCCAGACCAAGCCCAAGACCCCAGCCGATGTCGCTGCGCTCTATGCCACCCTCATTTCCAACTACTCCGCCGCCATTACTGATCTTTACAGGATGGGTGGGAGGAAGTTCGGGATCATCAACGTGGGTCCGGTAGGGTGTGTGCCGGTGGTGCGTGTGTTAAACGCAACGGGGGCGTGCAATGAAGCCATGAACCTCTACGCCGCAGGGTTCGCCACCGCCGTGAAGTCTGCACTTGCCGGTCTGGCCCCAAAGCTCCCCGGCTTCGCCTACTCCCTCGCCGACTCCTTCATTGCCGCGCAGGCCAGCTTTGCCAACCCGCAGTCAAGCGGTACGTGTTGTAAGATCAGTACCCGTCCAAATATTTATATGACGATTAATTGGTATTTGAGACAAAATCGTGGATTTATGAAGTTTGTGCATGCTCTTCTGATTCTTTAACAAATTACAACATACGTGTTGATTGGTCCTAACTCAATTTTTCTGAAGGTTCGTGAGCGTGGACAGCGCATGCTGCGGGACCGGGAGGCTAGGAGCGGAGGGCGGCGAACTATGCAAAAGGAACGACACGTTGTGCGCCGATCGAGATGCCTACGTGTATTGGGACTCTGTCCACGCCACACAGAGAGCCGCCGAGCTCGGAGCCCAGGGACTATTCGATGGCCCAGCCCAGCTCACCGCGCCAATCAATTTCAAGCAGCTGGCCTATAAGAGATATTGATTTTTTTTTCACTAAAGCAAGAGATGTGTATTTTTTTGCAAGGAACTGTTTTTCAGGAGCAAAATAAGGATGATTGATTTACGGATATCTTTGCATCCTTTGTTGTTGTTGTTGTTGCTGTTGTTGTTGTTGTTGTTGTTGTTGTTGTTGTTGTTGTTGTTGTTGTTGTTCCAATATCAATAAAGCCGAGCTCCTCTAGAAGAAAACTTCTTTATTTACCAAGAAGTTGAGAAGTTCTGGATCATGCACCTAAAGTTGCTTGTCAATTGATAAAATACCAAATAATCACAAAAGTACTTCATGATTTACCCTAAGGGTTTTTTCCAAAAAATTAATATAACTGTTTAATTCCTTAATGAAAAAACTACTTTGTTCCTAGTCGTATAGAATCGCTGTTTGGAGTTGATGGTTTCATTTTTTGGTTGGCTCAGCTCCTTTTATATAGTAGCTCCTGAAAACCACACTGGCAACCGCCGCATAAAGCAGCAGCCATCATGACCACCGCGATGATGACGGGACGTGTGCCGAGGCAAAGGGAGAAGAAGGGGTAGGCTGCTGAGGGGAAGCCTCGCCTCCGCCTTCTGCTAGCCACGGCGAGGGAGGAGAGGCGCCGGACGATGTCCTTTTTGGTTGCAGCGCATGTGTCGCTTGGGGCGGGTCGGGAGGCGCTAGGGTTTCTACCGCCCAGTCATATACTATTCCGAAAACTTAATGTGGAGACTTCCATATTTCTTCATTGCCTCTTAACTCTTAACACATTCTGCCCGTGGGTCGGGAGGCGCTATGGTTTCTACAGCTAGCTAATGCAAGGAGTTGCACTTAGCTCAGCTAGTGGCAAACGCATCATGCATGAGGAAAACAAAATTTAACCGCGTGGCAAAAAAAGGCATGCGCAAACACGCGAGTGATGATTCTCTAGGTGATCTAGTTTACTGTCAATTTGCATGGTCGTTCTGGATCACCTGCGGGACGTATACCATGAACTAACTCACTACTACGGTACTACCTAATATATCATGATTCACGACAGCAGGAGCCATTAATTAGTTGCGTAAACCTGGGAGACCATCATAGTATAACAAGTTGCCTCATATTAGGGTTAACCTGAAAATTCTGGCCAGGCCATGATGATGCCGAAAATGGGCTAAAGTACGGATGTAGACGTATATGGACAGGAACCAACTAATTTGTCAAAACTTGTACTCCCTCCGTTCCAAATTAGTTGTCTTCCATTTGTCAAAAGGTGGATGTATCTAGACATATTACAAGTATAGGTACATCCACTTTTTGGCAAATGAAAGACAACTAATTTGGAACGGAGGGAGTACATTATTGTTCTTGAGTCTTGAACTAATATCCTAGCTTGGGGCCTTGAGCATATATGCCTCAAAAGGCAGAGGCTGCGGCCACTGAACCACGCCGTTTTAATATCTTACTATATAGTTCCAGCAGCTAGTTCGTTCAACTGGATGTATGCGTGACAATGTGTACCACATACGCGTTTAGTTCAGCTGTCACGTTCTAAGTATCAAAAAATAGATAAATAAAATGAATAAAGGACGTGGTCATCGTCGATCTCTAGATAGCTAGGGAGAGTTGACAACGAGCTCGATGGACGGCAGACCCGCCAACATGCAAAACCGAACAAGCTATAGTCGTTGTCTCCTCGATCGATCTTGAGCATAACTCTTCCACATGAGTATGTTCTACCAGAAGACCCGGCCTTCGGGACTTGGTACGCAGACTAATTCACAATCGCTGTCTTCATCCGTATGTACTCCCTCCGTTCCAAATTATTTGACTCACATTTGTCAAAACATGGATGTATCTAGACACTAAACAAGTATAGATACATCCGTATTTAGACAAATGCAAGTCAACTAATTTGGAACGGAGGGAGTACGTATGAAGTATGTCATGTGCTAATTAAGAACTCTATATACGTTTTCATGTGTTCGACTTGGTGGGTGCAGGCGTGCAGCCAAGAACCTGGGGTCCGAGAGGAGCCCCGTGGCCTATCTGGTGCCCAAATCACGCAATTATCTTGTTCCTAGCTCCCTTACGAGAGGCGTAAGCTATGCTTCCAATTCATAATAAAACATTTCAGTTAGACAATTTTTTTTTTTTGACTTCCTCAAAGCGGGGATATCTTCCTCCGTCATAGGAGTCTAGCTGAGTGGTCAAAGCCTGACAGTCACTTTCGTGAAATCTTCTTTTATAACACTCTAAAGTTCAGTGTCATCGTCGTGAAAATCATGTGCTTTCCTCACCAAAAAACAAAAAACCGCCAGTTTTTTATTGACTGGTCTGACTGGGCCGTAGTTTGCTATATTCTTTTGCACACGAATTGGGCCGATTTCGTCCATCAAGAACTTGTCCTCGCCTCGGCCAGCCCATTTCCTCCCACTCAAAAATAAAAGCCAGCCCATTTCCTCGCCCTGCTATCGCCTGCTCAGGCGAGGTGCTTCCTCTTCCCCAAATCCGGCGAGGGCGACGACGGAGCTGCGGGGTGGGGCCAATGCGTTCTGAGCTTACGTGTCCATCAGCCCAGTCGGCGGCGGTGGATATCAGGGGCATGCGCACGAGGCGGCTGTGCCCTCGAGCTTCCCGGGCGGCAGGTAATACTCAGGGTTCGCCTCGTCGCGTCTACACATTCATAGTATGCTTCAGTTGATCTGCTGTGTTTACGACTGCAGCGATCTAGGACAGCATACTTAATTGGCGTCTCGAGATTTGCTTCCCGCTCTGACCTGATCACGTGCATCACCCGAATCAATCGATTATTGATTGCCAAGTCTTGTCTGCTTGGTCTTCCTAAATCCTAATTACATTTGGAGTCAATGGATCTCAGCCATGCTTAATTATAACGTCTCTTCCTGCCCCTCTCTGCATTTCTATCTATGCATCCCCAAGAAACCTTTCTTTTGCTTGGATTTTAATTCGCTGAGAAGCTACCTGCATGCCCACAGATCTTCCAGGTTATATCCGTTTTGGGGAGATAAAAGACCTGCGTGGTTGAACTTAGTGGAGAGACTAATGCAAGTTTCGTTTTCTTTAAGTGATACCGTAGATATGTTCAAGTGGCGGTTGGCACCGAACGGTGTGTTTTCTGTTAAATCCTTTTATTCTGATTTTCATAATGGACAACAAGACAGTTGCGAAAATATTTGTGGAACTTGAAGATTTCACTTAAAATTAAGATCTTTTTGTGGTTTCCTCATAGAAAATAGTTGTTAACAAAAGATAATTTAGCAAAACGTAAATGGACAGGGTACAAAAAATGCGTTTTCTGTCATAAAGATCAGTCTTTGAAGCATCTGTTCATATCTTGCTCTTTCGCTCGAAACATTTGGAGGCTTATTAATTTTACTTTGAATATTTATCCTCCAACTAGCATTCTAAATATGTTTGGTAGTTGGTTGAGATGACAATAAGAGATAACACATTATACGCCTGATATTTATTACCGTATCTAAATGACATGGAGTTAAGAGAAGACAGCCTTCTCTACTTTCCATTTTACCGGTGACGCGGCCTTTGAAGCTCGGTGCTTTGCACTCTCGCCTCCTGGCTAGGTGCTCGATAGGGAGGGCTTCCTGCAAGGCTTGGTGGTGTTCCTGGTGGTGTCATCGTGGCGACTTCGGGAATGTCTTAGGCCTAGTTTATCCAGGTGTTCTTTCCCGTTGTCTGGGTTTTCGCACGATTTCCACTAATAATTGTGCATTGTGCGTTTTTTTGGCCCAGTTTGCCTAATTAACAGGACCAACTATTTCTTCTGAAATGATACAGGAACTCCCTGCCCCTCTTTGAGGCATTTACCTAAAAAAAAACACTTTCTCCAACATTATGTTATGTCAAACTTGGATTGCAATATTTTTAATTCTCCAAGTATTAATACCATTTCCTAGATGCTAGGATCAATATTACTTTTCATTGCGGAAGAAAAATTAGTAACACTTCCACTCTAATTAATAATTAATGCTAAACATTCTGTCCAATAATATTCTGTTCTGAACTTTAATTTTGTAATTTGATATTTTTATATAAGTGTTTAAGTACAATGCTATGTCTTGATGCTAAGATCAATACAACTTTCCACCATCTGAAAAAAGAAACGCGCATTACTTCCACTCTAATATTTCGCCTAATTTAGAGCATCTCTAGCAGTACCCGCAAATGGCCAACCTGCAAAACAATTTTAAGGGTCGGGTTTTTCGTGTTCTTGCGCGAGAAATCGGGCCGCGAAGAACAGAGCCCGCAAACGAAACTGCAAATCTGAAATTCAACACGCAGATTTTCGCGGGAACAAACTAGATAGATGTTCTTCTGCACAGATAGATTGCAACATTGTTTGCACACAAAATGCAAACCCTAGATACTAGCCTAGAACTACACGTCGCCGCCCAAACCCTAGAACTACACAAAATTTGCTCCTCACCGGAGCCACGGGCGCGGCGGCGACGCAGCGGTGGAGGAGCTTCACTCCTCGTCGGAGACGAGGTCGATGACGGGCGGGAGATGGCTGATGATCTCCCACTCCCGCTCCCTCCGGAGCCGGTAGATCTCCCGCTCCCGCTCCCTCCGGAGCCGGTCACACTCCGGCAAGTCGCAGCGCACCGACCCGCCGTGCCTGTACTTCCGTGCGCAGCGCTTCCGTGCCATGGCTCGGCCGAACCGGTCGTCGCCGGGGAGCGCCGCCTCTGGTTCCCGCTTCGGCGCCATGGCTCGGAGTCGCCGGATCTGTTGACGGCGACGCGAGATTTCTCGTCGGAGACGGCGGAGCACACGGCGGATTGCTCGCCGGAGGAGGTGCGGGATTGGGGATTGCAATCCGCAAATGCGGTGGGGAGCCAGATAAATAGGGGTAGGCCGTCCGGATTCACGGGCCACCGCAAAACGTTTGCGGGCCGACGCAAATATGCAGGCGCGGGTCTGGCCCAAAAATGGCCCCAAACCCGCAAACTCGCCGGAATTTTGCGGGTTCGGCCGTTTTGCGGGTACTGCTAGAGATGCTCTTACCAGTACAACTATTTGCCCGGTTACAAAAATCAATTTCCTTTTGGCCTCTTATATGCCAATCGATGACAGCAAGTTCTTAAAGTCAAATTGAATAACAAAAAATTCCCAAAAACACAAAGAAACAAATTAAGCTACACACATCGCAAGGGAGCTAGCTAGAACCTGTCAGATTAACATGTGCTAGCTAGCTGTTGTTTGGAAAAAAACACTCTCTAATATAAAACAATATATAACCTCTACTCAATCATTCTGCTCCATATGTATGTCCTCCTGGAGGCTGGATTAGCGTGGTGGTGCTGGTGGATGGACTCGATTAATCATCATCAATCATGTCAGCATGCTCGAGAAGAACCAGTCCACGCCTGCACGGCCGGCTGGTAACCTTGTCACGTCGTCCTACATATATGGAGTTATGGACACAGATTAAGGCGCTAGTGGTATCCGTACACCATCACGTCAACGCCGCCATTTCCTTAACTACCTAACCCTCCTAGCTTGTCCTCAAGCTCGACCAGCAAGCTCCGGTGATATGATGCCGTCTCGCCAGCTGCTGGCGGTGGTGGCGGCCTTGTTGTCCGCCGTGCTGCTCCTGTGTAGGCCGGCCGGGGCGGCCGAACACGCGGTGGGTGGCGAAGGCAACAACGGCTGGGACACCGGCACCAACTACGCCACCTGGGCGCAGGCCCAGTCCTTCGCCGCCGGCGACGTCCTAGGTCAGCATCTATCCCATCCACGCAGCTTAGATGGATAGGCAATTAGGAGCGCCATGATTTGATATTAGTCCGTCGACATTTGTGGTGCAGTGTTCAACTACGTCAAGAGCCAGCACAACGTGTACGAGGTGACGGAGGCGGCGTACCGGAGCTGCGACGCCACGGCCCCCGCCGACGTGCTCGCTACCTACGACAGCGGCTTCGACAGGATCGCGCTCCCGGAGGGGAACAAGACCTACTGGTTCATCTGCCAGGTCCCCAACCACTGCATCGGAGGCATGAAGCTCGCCGTCAAGGTCCCCGGCGTCGCTGGGGATCCCGTTGGATCGCCGCTCGACGCGCCGCCATCTCCGTCTGCGGCGGCGGCGCGGAGCTGGACGGCGTGGGGCGGGTTGGTGCTGCTCGGCGTAGTAGCGCACGTCTTGGTCAACTGAGCTAGCTGGTTGACTTGTTCACGATTGGCTAGCTGTTTATTCGTTGTCAGCAACTTGTCATTTGTGTATTTTGTATAATTTTTTGGACGAATAAATCTTGATTCACAAACTATTCAATTGAAGCCACTGGTTGGTTGATTCGATATTTGCGTAAAGCTTGCATCTATGCTTTTACTTGTTTGGTTGAACTTTTTCGGTTATTGTTTCGTAGCAAGTAATTATTTTGTCTGCTCTATCTAATACGTCTGTTCAATAACGCAATAGATGCAGAAGTCGGGGGATATTATGTTTCGTAGCAAGTCTTATACACATGGATTAGTTCCAGTGGTGGGAAAGGAGAGGTGATCGCTTACACCTTCATAAGAGGACTAATCGAGAGAATATCGAGAAGACGAATCTTATGTTTTTACAGTCTATTTGCCATTTTTGAGTCTGTAGGAAGCCATACTATTAAGAGGGGAGAAAACTTTTGGGTAACAACCTTCCAAATATCATCCCTCACTCTTCCTGCACATACTCCACTTCAAATATTCTATTCATCATCTTTCTGATTGAGTTTTGATGCTTCAGGTTTGGATGGTCCGAACTTGGGTCCGACCGTGGTCTGAAGTGGGTGCCCACTGCCACGAGTGACACTGATGTTGGATCGGACCAGGTCCAGACCTATTGTCCGACCCCCGCTCACTTTCGGAAAAAAGGTCGGAATATACCCGGAAGGTCCAAACCTTCGGACGGTCCAAAGTTCCCGCACTATTCTGGATCGGTTGTTTCCTGTGGGATTTTGTCCACGTCGGTCATTTTCGAGGATACACATATATTGAAGGGGATCGTAGGCAGAAAACAAAAAAATTCCTAACAACGATAACCGAAAAAGTCAGGATCTATTACTATGCAGATATAAAGTAACGGAGGGAACGGTGTACATACCCTTGTAAACCGTATGCGTCGATGATCAAAAGATCTGTTTCGATGACGACGCGTGATGAAGACGGGCGGCGAAGACGATGGCGGCGCCGACCTCAAGATGGTGAAGACGAACTCCTCCAAGTGCCCCAAGCGTGGCACCTCGCAGAGCTTACACACGTACGGAGAAGATGACGACCTCCGGGATTCGATCCAGCAAAGCAGCATAAGCAGAAGAGTTGGACCCACCAGCACGGCGGTGTGCGTATGGTGGAGAGAACTCTCTCAACCGTGCATAGCCCATTTGCGGAGCCACAACTTAAACGGATGAGAGAAAGAAAGAGGATGGTGCAATATCCAAAGGCAAGGGGGCAACCCTTTATAAAGGGGATGGGAGGGGTGTCACCCTTGGTGGCTAGGCCATGTAGGACTAAACCCCCACATGCCCAGCCGCACCAAGGAGGGTTGCGCCCCTAGGTGGCCCCATTTGGCCCACCTAGGGCAGCCCCTCACCAATTCGCACCTAGGGGGAAGTTTCTCCCTTATGGGCCTTCTATCCTATGGGAAGGCCATTTAAGGTGGGCTGTCTTTATAATTTCAAAAATAAATAAATAAAAATGTATTTAACTATTAATTACATTAATTAATATTAAACACATATTATCTAATTTATTTCGGCTCCGAAAACCATTTCGTCGGCCCTCGAACTTCGTCGGATATCTCCCGGAACCATTTCGTGTGACACCCTAGCGGTTCGGGATCACTCCAGACATGATCGAGAACACTTCTCCGATCAATGACTATCAGGAAGACCTGGATGGCTATGATAGCCCCTGTGCGTCCACGAATATCTTTGTCGTTTGAACCTTTAGATGTCAAGTCTCGGGCCTTTTGCCATGCGATACTTAGTTTGTCCGAGACTCGATCTCCGGTATCATGATACCGAACTTGATCTCGTTACTTGACAATACTATCTTTACTCGTCTGTGATATTACATCATCGTGACCTAGTCACATGCTTGCAAGCTCATTGATGTAATCTAGCCGAGTGGGCCCAGAGTATCTATCCTGCTATGCGGATTGGCAAATCCCGCTCTTGATCCCTCGCCTCAATACTTCCTTCCGATACCCGAGAGGGACACCTTTATTGTCATCCTATGTAAGGAATGACGTTTGATACAATCAGAGTATCTTCCAGAAATAGCAATTAGAGTTGATCTCACGGTCGAAGGCGTAGTGACTACGTCCTATAAATATTGGGTGCGTCCATCACATCATTCACCCAATGATTGACTCCATTGTCAACTGACATAAATGTCACATGATCAGGAAACCTCGATCATCAATCGCACAACGGACTAGTAAAGAGGCTACTAGGGACCTGGTTGTTTACGTATCACACGTGTATCAATGTTTTCGCTTAATACAGTTATAGCATGATACAAAAACGTATTATGAATAATTGAGATATGACAATTAAAATATCTTTATTAATTGCTTCTAGGGCATATCTTCTTCATATATAGCCCTTCTTCTTCTTGAGTAAGCTTGGTATGGTTACTCTTGGGTTTGTGGGGAACCCTATAAGGATGGCGCTTCCTTGTGAGTTTCCGATGTGTGGACGTCATCAGAAAGTTTGTAACCATGTGTGAGTGGAGCATGCAGTTGTCAAAAAACAAATCGCAATCCATGAATGTAGCTTAGGTTCTCATCCAGTCCACAAAAAAAACTACGGTGGTCTTGCACTATCAACTTATCGGGATTTTTATGTTACTAAAATTGAAAGGACAAAAAAAATCAGTAAAATGTTCAATCCTCCCTATATTCAGACATATCATGTCATGATATTAAAAAACTACTATATACACACAAAAAAATCAGAGAAAACAAGCACTACAAGAGGACACCTCCTACAACAATGCACTTATCTATATCTAGGCTTTGCTAGCGCCTATACCAATGGATTATCATGTGTTGCGTCTTTCGGTGTTGCAAGCGTGCGATGCACGTACAATGCAACACATATCATTCTGCTGTTAAAAAGGGTCTTGCTATGTAGCAACGCATAGAACTAGATGCAATATAAAACTTCTAGTTTTGTTACCATATAATGCACAAAATTCTGTAAAAAGGAACTAACTTTAGGTCTTAAACACTATAAACTATTAACACATGCCAAAACAGGCCATCTTATACGTAAATATTAATTTAGTTAATAACACATACATTAGTGCTTACACATAAACAACAAGCTAACCACATTCATCTCACCGACATATCTTGGCCTGGCATATTGAAAATCACAGTGCTTGACTAATTGAAAATTTCACCAAAACAAGGCACTAAACAAACACAAAATGTCTAGATACATGGGGGAAGTTTTGTTGCACATTACCACTACCAATTACATCTAGTTTTACATCCGATTAATAGTCTGGTCATGACGACATGAACCCTAGCTAAACCCCTACCCTAAGTGAGGCCCGTGGCAGAGCAGCGGGCGCACTTAAAGATCAGTTGTGGTGATGGGAGACTACACATATGAGAAGGCTATTTGTCCTATCTTCGGTGGTCTGGTAGAGGAGCTCCATGTTCGTTGTCTACACTGATGTTCTAGACGTAAAGAGGAGAGGATGGATAAAATCTGATGGGCCGGCTGCCACTGTCAACCACTTACTTTTTCATGCATGCATGACAGCTCGCAACGGCATGAATTTCACTCGTTGATTAGTCATGTAATTTTGGATGGATGGGTATAAGTCTTATATCCAAATTTGGAAATTATTTTTTCTAGCCTAAACAGCTACCATGACAAATATACTTTTTTTGTTGAAATAATGGTTGTAAATAATCTCACCACACCATTAAAAAATCATTAACCATTCAAAAGATAAAAGAGCGCACCACCTTTCAAAAAAAGTCTGATAAGTTTTGCAAGTTTCTTGAGTCGAAGAGGTGAGGAAAAACTAAATTATGAAAGAAAACATGGTCCAATCGTTAATTTCCATCGGCCTATCCGTATCTGAGGACTTATTATGCTATTTTCTTGGTTCCGAATGACTTATTTGCTAATAAAACCCATTTCAACGTGTGCAGTCTGGTGTTAGTTTTGGACTTTTTTCATCATAATAACATAATAACAAATAATTGCACTGTGGGGCCCCATTTTTCAAGTAATTGTACTAAGTTGCACATCTTGGACAAGTATTTTTACCGTTGGTGTTATTACCTTTTGATACTATTTCTACTCTCAAAATGTAAGTAGTTTGTTAATTGGTACAAAGATATTCCTGGTTGTAGACAACAATGAATTTCATTTTGGCCTCTACCTTATCTGGTAATCACAACTCGTTTACTTAATCAAATGAAATACTATCTCAAAACAAGGCGTCTATTTCTTTATGAAAATTCAAGCAATTTAACATTGACTAACGTTGTAGAAGAAATTGTTAATTATAAAACTATTGAGACATAGTATGAAAATATGTTTCATTAAATACTTAATGATATTGATTAAACATTGTAGATGTTACTCCCTCCTTTCTAAAAGTAAGGTCTATAAGTTTATAAAAAGTCAAAGAATGTAAAGTTTAACCAAACTATAAAAAATCAACAACTATAATAATGTATGGATATCATATGAATATATATTTTATGATGTATCTTACATTATTGTATTAGTATTGTAATTGTTGAGGGTTTTTTCTAAAACCTTGGTCAAATTTTACATTTTTTGACACATGGATAACAAAAGGAGGTCAGATGGACATGCCGCTATCTGTTGTTTGACAAAAACTTATTCTCGAATATAAACCAAGGACCGCGTTCGTACGTGATCCTTAGCCCCGTTCAATCACTCTGCTCCATATGTCAAGGGGATGTCCTCCTGGAGGCTGGATTATCATCTATCGATCATGTCATCATGCGCTCCACGCCTCGATCCACGTACGGCCGGTCGATCATCTTGCCACGTCGTCCACATACTCCGAACGCGGAGTATGTGTATATAGTACGGAGTAGCGTTATCCGTGCATCATAAACGTCAACGCCGACATTTCCTTCTGTACCTCGATCGACGATCGATGCCGTCTCCGTACGTACTACTGCCGCCAGCTGCTGGCGGTCACGGCGGTCATGGTATCCGTGATGTTCCTGTGGCGTCCGGCTGGGGCGGCAGAATACCCGGTCGGCGACGACGGCTTGGGGCTTCAGCACCAACTATGCCGACTGGGCGCAGGCCCGTTCCTTCGCCACCGGCGACGTCCTAGGTCAGTATCTATCAATACATAATATAATCGCCATCGATCAAACACAACGTTTCAGTGCATGGTTCAACTTGACCGACCGATCGATCCGTGGTGCAGTGTTCGAGTACGTCAAGAACCAGCACAACGTGTACGAGGTGACGGAGGCGGCCTACCGGGCCTGCGACGCCACGGGCCCCGGCGCCGTGTTCGCCACCTACGACAGCGGCTTCGACAGGGTCGTGCTCTCCGAGGCCAAGACCTACTGGTTCATCTGCGAGATCATGGGCCACTGTACGGGAGGCATGAAACTTGCCGTCGAGGTCTCCGGCGTCAGGGCTCCCGTTGGATCGCCGACCAGCGCGCCGTCAACGGCAACTGGAGCAGCAGCAGGACAGAGAAGGCCGGCCTGGACCGGCTTTGTTGTGCTCGGCGTAGTGCACGTCCTGATCAACCGGGTTTGCTAGCTAGCTAGTTGACCTGTTCAGAATGGGCTAGCTCCTATACGCTAGCTCTTTATTCGTTGTCAACAACTTGCGATGTCAACTTTTTCTGCATTTTGTGTGATTTTTTACGAATCAGTCATGATTCATAAACAATTCAACTGAAGCCACTGGTTGCTTCGAAATTTACATAAGCCTAGTATGCTCAATTGTTCGGCTAAAGTTTTCAAAAAAAAATCGAGAAAACGCAAGCTTTACGTTTTGATTCACTCGTAGATGGAAAAAGTACAGTAGCAGTCAAAAGGGCACACCCGAGATTACAACACCTTGTACATGGTTGCGATGATGCTTCTGACGAGCTAGTTTGTATGGTGTCCCATATCTAGATACATTTGTATTTTAGCGACAATTAATATGGGACAGAGTGAGTATATATCACTACATGCAAAGGCTAGGGGACATATATTCTTTCCGAAAGAAAAAAACACTATGTTCTTTCATTTGTGCCATGGTCTTCGGTGTAATGGCAATAACAGCTAATTGCCATGTGAACACGTTGTCAGATAATTATAAGTCATAGTATGTCATGATAACACCAGATTTAGCTAACCCCATTTGTGATGCTCCGTAAAAAGGCAAAAATAGCAAACCAGTATGCAAGACTGAAATAACCGGTGTTATGTGCATATAAATTGTAACGAAACGCGATGTATGCGCAGAAAAAACTCAAATTAGATGGTGCAAACTTCAATTGTGTCAATTTGTTACTCGAGAAAGTTCCTTCCTCAATTTGCTAAATTGCACTTCTAATTAAATGGACTAGGCCCTAGGGAATGGGACCGGTTCAGAAAATTATTTTGCCAAACGGACAAGTGTGGAAAGGGGTGCGCCGAGATTAACATTTTAGTCACTGAATGTGCTTCCATTACAGTAAAAAATGGAATGAGCACTTTGTAGAAGCCTTTTTCTGTAACAGCTACATGTGCATAGTTAAAAAAAACACCTATGCATGTTTACTGTTATAAAATTTTAGTTCTTTTGGCACTGCCCGCATGCTCAAATGCGTGGCGTGTGCGAGGGATGAGACTGATCTCCATCGCTTTTGGCACTGCCCGCACGCTCAACATGTTTGGGAAGCCATCGGGAGGCAGCTAGGGTGTACCTTCTCAACTCCACCGCCTAATGTTCATTCACCACGAGACCTGCTCAACTGGCTACTAGAGTGGCTGGGTTCGGTCCCGGATACGGAGGTGGAGATCACGATGATGGCGATCTACCAGATGTGGCTCGCAAGAAACGATGCTAGGGACTCTTTGAAGATAGAGGATCCCGCCAGCGTCGCCCGGTGATGCATCAACCTCTTGGATGAGTGGCGCAATGTCAACGAGACGACGATCAGGCCGCCAACGTCTCGACATGAGCATTAGCAGCCTCCAGCGGAAGGGTGGACGAAGATCAATGCCGATGGTGCCATGAGCAAGGACTCAGAGATCGGTGGTGGGGGTGCGGTTGTCCGCGACCACGAGCATGCCATTTTTTCCCTCACTCCTGGACCCTGAGGACGCCGAGCTCCGGGCATGCCAACTGGCCCTTGTGTTGAGGAAGAATCTGAAGCTGAAGAAGGTGATCTTGGAGACGGACAATCAGGCGGTTGCAGTGAAGCTCATGAAGGAGGAAAGGGACATGTCAATGCACGGACCGAGGATTGAAGCTATCAAGACCTCGCTGCGGGAGTTGGACGAGTTCCAGGTTAGATGGGTGCGGCGGTCTGTGAACGGCGCTGCCCATGTGATGGTGAAGGAGAGGTGCAGCCTGGCGTTAAATAAAGTGTTGTATCATATGTATCCAGAGTGCTTGGAGTATGTAATGAACAAGGACTTGATGTCTGAGTAATAATAGGCCGCAGTTAAATTTCAAAAAAAAAATTAGTTCTTTCTCTGAACAATTGACTGTGATGAATTCCCCCCTTTAAACCCTTTTTTGGCTCATTTATATTATATCTTGAAACACCTTACCTCTCGTAAAGGTTTATGGGGGGACAAAAATGTGCATAGACGGTTCTAGAACTTTGAAAAAAAAACTGTGCATGCAGGTTACGTATGCGCTGAATTATATGGGAGTAAATATTAGTTCCAAAATATGAATATTTGCTACCTGCTTAAAAATAAAAAATAAACGCATTAATTACTATACACATGTCGTCCATTGTCATCTTTAGATAAATATTTACATTCATAAAATAAGCTTCTTTCAACAATTTACATAGATTGTTTTGATAAATTAATTCCACATTATAGAACCTTCGAGGGGGTAAAGTTATCCTAGACATAATTAATAATTGTTCAGGGGTTATACAAGTCTAATAATAATAAGGGGAAAAAAAAGCACATCAATAGTGTATGAGTATAAAAAAGTTGCACTTCGATGATGTACTTGGATGATGTGATTTCAATGTACTTGGATGATGACAGTAGTATATAGCAGTTCGATAAAAACACCAACTGTTAAAGGCAAGGCCATCGTGGTAAGAAAATAATAGTTAACTAGAGAAAAAGCTATGTGGTGACTGCTGACGGAAGACAAGCCAACCTTTCCTCTGAAGATAACAAACATTAGCAAAGCAAATGTTAAAAAAACAGCAACCTAGATATGCTTGATTTATAAGCGTAATTAATTCCCTACTCAAGAAAATGTCTTTCTATTTTTTCAAAGAAAAAATTTGTTCATTTGGATCCATAATACACACTCTGTAAATGTACACTGGTCAAATCATTAATTTGTATCCTAATTTTGTGTGTAGGAAATGCGCATCCATTCTGCATCTTCGGCTGTCGCTTCAGAATTCATAGGACGAGGTTCGTCGCAATGTGTTCTTGCTAGGTAGAACCAGAGCGGCGACTTCCTGCTTCAGCTGTCGATCCAAGTCATGGAGAACAAGTTTGATCAGACATTAAAACTAAGTCAAATGTGTTCCTAAAATGTATTTTGTTTCTTTTCAGAAATAGTAATTTGGTGAAGGAGAGAAATGCACTGGGTAAGTAATAAATTAGCTAATTTGAGTACCTCTTTGCATTGCTTCTTCAGCTTGAGGTTGTCGTCGACAAGACGACGAACCTCCTTCTCGAGTTCTTCCACATATGCCTGCATAAAAATTATCTCACTAAGTTGTACTAATATGTTTTCTAATAGCTTGCAATTTTTGCACAATATGTTATTTTGGCCCAAAAAAAAATTCTTGCAGAACACTACGCATGCAATTGTGGTTTATTTCAAGGGTACTAGGTGTACTAGTACTTCAGATAAGACCATGTGAGAAACATTACAGTGCAGTAATTCATTTGAGCTAGTTATTTATGTTCTGCAAAGTTTTATCAATACACCAAGAGCATACGAAGACAAAGTCAATTTCAAGCAGTTGGTTTGATTGATGTAAGCTTGATGTTTGTCGGTTGACGCCTACCTAGTGTGATGTGTGCTGAATTATGCAATGGGGCTTAGTTGGTTGCCCTATAAGACTAGTTTTAGTAAAGATATGTTGTTACATCTCCATCAAATATGCTTTCAACTACCAATGATATTTACAACAGAAACAAAAATGTAGTTTTCAAAGCCCACCAGATGGCAAACAACGAACACAAACTCCACATAACAACTTGGATATATTTTTTTCGAAAAGGGGAAGTCCCAGCCTCTGCATCGAAATGATGCATACGGCCTTTATTAATTTATTAAGAATCAGTCATTACAAAAATTCATGGATCACACAAAGTCGAAACATGAATGAGCCATCTAAAAAGGAAAGATACACATGAATGACGCTGCATTAGCATGTTATCCTAAAATCAGAACGCCAGCTGAACTGGGTGAACAACAACTTGGATATTTATTCATTGATGTCTTTATCCAGATGGCCACAAACTCCAAAAAACCAACATTACTTACAAAATAGTATAGTTAATTCTGTCTTTTAACAACATAGTTATATTCTTTATGTATGATTCCATGTCCAGGTTATCACAAACTTCCAAGATGCATACGTCTTTTGTTCTTTTTGTTGTTCTTTTGCTAGTCCTAGAGAGTTGGATTAGGTCGATTGATGAACTCACTCTTAATTAATTTGTGCAGCATTATTTTCCGGTGCCTACTAGTCCGGGGTTCTACTGAAATTAAGATTGTGTATTAGGTGGCAGGAGAACTGTCAATCATAGAAGATAATGAGATATACATGTTTAGCCCAAGTTGACGAAAATTATTGGCATATGAACTCATGCTTGATGCAACAGAAGGAGATACCAGTACCCCACATTATTCCCATTGTCTCCCCGGGTGCCATTTATTTGACACATTGATCAAACTAAGTCAATAGTTGACAGTCTCTCGAGAGATGTTTCTCTTTTGTCATGAACCAATTTAACCACTGTTTTTTTTTTCAAGGTAATAACTTTTGACATAAATTCAAACCAGGTAGCTTGAATTCCTAAATGAATTTTGCTCCTCTTACTGTTTTTTTCTGCTAACGCTAGGTTTGGATTAGGTCAATGACCTCACTGTTAATTCTTTCAGCTTTAGAAATAAAGAGTGTGTATTAGGTGAGAGGGGAGCACTAATCAAGTAATCATAAACTACATATATTGGTGTTAATTTGGCCCATGTTAAGAATAAATTATCGGCATCAACTAATGCATGATGCAAAACAGAAAGAGATGTCAGTCACCAGTTAAGATTTTCTCCGGAGATACCGATCTTTTATATTTGCTCAACCATGGAAATAAATATTTCTCTGTTACTTAAGAGATGGGGAAATTAACATTGAAAATCCACAGCTGCGTTCAGGGGGCAGGCAGCCACGGTAAACAAGCCTAGTGACTAGCCATATACGAGCGTGCGTTTGCCGTATAAGATCATGTACGAAGGAACTAAATAAGGCGCGTATAGTATGCGTATTCTACGTATATGTTGTGTACTGTGTACGTACCCTCTTCCTGGCCCTCGAGCGCAGCGCAGACTCCCGGTTCCGCATCATCCGAACGGTCCTCCTATCATCTCCGCCGCTGCCGCTGCCGCCGCCCTGCCGCAGCTCCATGTCCACCTCGTCTCCGCCGAACCCCGCCAGGGACACCGGCGTCGCCGGCAGCGACCGTGCTCCGGCTACGAGCTCGTCGTCGTCCCGCAGCGCGGAGATAGAGAAGAGGGAGCTGCAGCCGCTCATCAGGCTCAGCTGCGGGCTCTCCGGCTCCCTCCACGCCGCCGCCGCCGTCATCCCATACCTCCCGCCACCGCCGCCGATGTGGTAGTTCGCCATGGCACCTAGATAGCTGAAAGATTATATCGAGCTGAGCTGAGCAACAACAAGACGGAACTAATCGCTGGCTAAGTGGTGTTGCTTTAGTTAGGCGCCTGTGCAGGGTTAAGCGCTAGACTAATCGGAGTTTTGTGATAAGCTATCTACGTAGTATCTATCTTAGCTTTTGGTGTGGCATATATATAGCAAGCTTTCAGCTAGGGACCAATGCTCCACTAGCCATGTAACACTTGGATGGATGTATAGTTGGATATGAGACTGACTGATTGGGTGCCACGGGTGTATTATCTTGGGATTGTTTATGTGCAGCTGATGCATCTGGCTGGCTGAGCTGTCGAGTGCCTGCATGGTAAGCCAGGTCTCTCCATGTAAATAAATGTTTTCTCCGGTTTTTATCTTACACGAAAGAGAGATGTTGTTTACAAACTGGTTAAAGGAAAAGAAAGCGAGGTGTGGTTAATTATTGGTTTGGGGACAGTGACGTTGGTTTTCATAATTTTGGAGGCAGTTGACAAAGCCAACCATCATGAGGTTGCCCATTAGGTTAGGGGATTAGAAGGATTTCCCATGCTCATCAGGGCCCAAGATTGATTAATTAGGGGTGATTGAGTGTCCTAATTTGGCATGCCAATCACTGTATGATCTGGGCGCTAGCTAGATACTAGTATCTGTCTGCGTGATGCATGTTGTTTTATGGTGTTCCAAATTCCAGCGGTAGTACCGCTGGGTTAAGCGGTATTACCGCTGGAGAGCTACCGCCTCCGCTACCGCCAGAATGACCGTCTGACGCACTTGTCCGGTACCGACTGGTACCGCTGGCGGTACCGCCGCCGGTACCGCTGAGGTGGGAAGAGACGAACCAGCCCACCCCAGCGGTAGTACCGCTGGGTTAAGCGGTACTACCGCCGAGGTGGGATTGATTCCGGGTTGGACTGCAGCCGACCTAGGGTTTGATGCTTCTATATATTCCTCTTGTAAGCCGCCGTTTTGGGGTAAGCCACACATTGTAAACCCACGGCGTTTGTAACCTCACCCGATATAGTGAAGTATTGCTGGCTGGCGCCCGTGGTTTTTTCCTCTCCTTTGTTTGGAGAGGTTTTCCACGTTAAATCTCGTGTCCCCTTTGGTTTGATCGTTCCGCTCTTCGTCGTTTCTTTGCTATCGTTTACAACAAGTGGTATCAGAGCCCTGTTTCAGATCTGTTTTCAGATTAGGGTTTTGGATGGCATCGATGAAGTTCGATCTACCGGCGCTGGACTACAAGACGAGATTTTCGCTGTGGCAGGTCAAGATGCGTGCGATCCTCGCACAGTCCAATGATCTTGACGAGGCGCTGGAGAAATTCGGCGACAAGGATGCGGCGGCATGGACCGCCGATGAGAAGCGGAAAGACCGTAAGGCTTTATCGCTTATTCAACTTCATCTATCTAATGATATTCTGCAAGAAGTACTCCAGGAGAAAACCGCAGCGGCACTGTGGGCTAAGCTGGAGTCGATCTGCATGTCCAAAGATCTCACCAGCAAGATGCATGTGAAGATGAAGTTGTTCACGCACAAGTTGCAAGAAGGTGGTTCGGTAATGAATCACTTATCGATCTTTAAGGAGATCGTTTCTGACCTAGTGTCGATGGAGGTAAAGTACGATGATGAAGATCTAGCACTTTTACTTCTATGCTCGCTGCCAAATTCCTTTGCAAATTTTCGTGATACCATACTGTTAAGCCGTGATGAACTAACCACCGCGGAAGTATATGAGGCCCTGCTTGCCAGGGAAAAGATGAAAGGTATGGTACAGAAAGAGGAGTCGTCGTCCTCCAAGGGCGATGCTTTGCAGGTCCGAGGGAGGCCTGAGCAGCGAGATAACCACTACCACAACAACAACAGAGATAAGAGCAAGGGTGACAGAAGTCGCTCAAAGTCCAAAGGACGAGACAAGTTCTGCAGGTATTGTAAGAAATCTAATCATGTCATTGATGATTGTTGGAAGTTGCAGAACAAGGAGAAAAGAAAAGGTACTTACCAACCGAAAAATAATGAAGGTAAAGATACCGGTGAGGCTTCTGTTGTTGATGGTAGTTCTGATGGCGATGCCTAGCTGTTTTAGCTGCATGTGTTTCTCGTCAGGATGAATGGATTCTAGATACTGCATGTTCTTTTCATATTTGCTGTAACAAAGATTGGTTCAGTTCTTATGAGTTAGTGCAGACTGGAGATTTCGTGCGTGTGGGGAACGACCAGCAATGCAACATTGTTGGCGTTGGTTCCGTTCAGGTCAAGACACATGACGGTATGACACGCACGCTGACGGGAGTGAAACACATACCAACCATGGCAAGAAATTTGATCTCGCTCAGTACCCTTGACTGTGACGGGTACAAGTACAAAGGAGGAAATAAACTCCTAAAGGTATCAAAAGGTTCTCTCATAGTTATGGTTGGTGATATGAATTCTGCTAAGTTATATGTTCTTAGAGGTAGCACGTTATCTGGTACTGTTGCTGCTGTTTCTCATGATGACGCTAGTAAAACTAACCTTTGGCATAAGCGTCTTGGACATATGAGTGAACTTGGTATGGCAGAATTGATCAAGAGAGACTTGCTGCAAGGATGCAGTTTGGGTAAGATGCAGTTCTGTGAACACTGCATTTTCGGTAAGCACACAAGAGTTAAGTTTAATGCTTCTGTTCACACCACCAAAGGTACACTTGATTATGTACATGCTGATGTTTGGGGGCCATCTCGTAAGCCCTCTTATGGTGGTGCTCGTTATATGCTTACCATTATTGATGATTACTCTAGAAGAGTTTGGCCTTATTTCATGAAAAATAAGGATGATACGTTTGCTGCTTTTAAAGAGTGGAAAGCTATGATTGAAAGGCAAACAGAAAGGAAGGTGAAATTACTTCGTACTGACAATGGTGGCGAATTTTGTTCGAATGCCTTTAATGATTATTGCAGGAAAGAAGGCATTGTCAGGCACCTCACCATCCCGTACACGCCTCAGCAGAATGGTGTAGCGGAGCGGATGAACAGGACCATCATCTCCAAGGCTCGCTGCATGATCTCCAACGCTCGCATGAGTAAGCGTTTTTGGGCTGAGGCGGCTGCCACCGCCTGCTACTTGATAAACAGGTCACCATCTATTCCCCTCGACAAGAAAACTCCCATTGAGGTATGGTCAGTACTCCTGCTGATTATTCACAACTTAAAGTTTTCGGCTGCACTGCTTATGCTCATGTTGATAATGGAAAGTTAGAGCCGAGAGCTATTAAGTGTGTGTTCATTGGTTATGGTTCGGGTGTAAAAGGATACAAGTTATGGAATCCCGAAACTAGCAAGGCATTTATGAGCAGGAGTGTTGTTTTCAATGAATCTGTTATGTACTTTGATAAGTTGTCCTCAGATGTTTTGCCAGATTTTTCTGAGGAGCAGGTTCGTGTCGAGGTGGAGCACTCTGTTGAAAATGAAAATGTCACTGTTGACAATGATGGTGCTGCTACTTCAGATGATTCTGATCCTGATTCTGCTGGTTCTGATGATTCTGATT
Organism: Poa pratensis; assembly: GCA_947311845.1. NCBI lineage: Eukaryota > Viridiplantae > Streptophyta > Magnoliopsida > Poales > Poaceae > Poa > Poa pratensis. The sequence goes on from CAMZMU010000070.1 coordinate 2,108,437, forward strand.
CTTCTGATTCTGATAATAATAATGTTCAGAACTCACCCCCTGTTTTGCAGCCACAACAGTCTATTGCTGCTCGTAGGAACAGGAGGAATTGTGGTCCTCGACCACGTTTAATTGAAGAGTGTAACATTGTTGATTATGCTCTGAGTTGTGCAGAACAGGTGGAGCACGGACATGAGCCGTCCACCTATACTGAAGCTATTGGTTCCGGTGACCGCGAGAAGTGGCTTGCTGCTATGCAAGAAGAAATGCAGTCACTCGATAAGAATGGCACATGGGAAGTTGTGCGCTTGCCTAAGAAAAAGAAGGCAGTCCGCTGTAAGTGGATCTTCAAGAGAAAGGAGGGTTTATCTCCTAGCGAGCCTCCGAGGTTTAAGGCAAGGTTAGTTGCAAAAGGCTTCAGTCAAATTCCAGGTGTTGATTATAATGATGTTTTCTCTCCAGTTGTTAAGCATAGTTCAATTCGTACATTCTTTGGTATTGTTGCTATGCGTGATCTTGAGCTTGAGCAGTTAGATGTAAAGACTGCGTTTCTGCATGGAGAGTTGGAGGAGGAGATATACATGGACCAGCCAGAAGGGTTCATAGTGCCTGGTAAGGAGGATCTTGTGTGTAAGTTGAAAAGGTCCTTATACGGTTTGAAACAATCTCCTCGTCAGTGGTATAAAAGGTTTGATTCTTTTATGTTGTCACATGGCTTTAAGAGGTCTGAATTTGATAGCTGTGTGTACATTAAGTTTGTTAATGGATCACCTATATACCTGTTATTATATGTTGATGATATGTTGATTGCTGCCAAGAGCAAGAAAGATATCGCTGCTCTCAAGTCACAGTTGAGTAGCGAGTTTGAGATGAAGGATCTTGGTGCTGCTAAGAAAATTCTAGGTATGGAGATTACCCGTGACAGAAATTCTGGTTTGTTGTTTCTTAGTCAGCAAAATTACATTAAGAAAGTTCTTCATCGTTTTAACATGCATGATGCAAAGTCTGTTAGTACTCCTATTGCTCCTCACTTTAAATTGTCAGCTGAACAATGTCCTAGTACGGATGAGGATTTTGAGTACATGTCTAGAGTTCCATATTCTAGTGCTGTTGGTTCTTTAATGTATGCCATGGTTTGCTCACGTCCAGATTTATCATATGCTATGAGTTTGGTTAGTAGATATATGGCTAATCCTGGTAAAGAACATTGGAAGGCTGTTCAGTGGATTTTCAGGTACCTTCGTGGCACATCCAATGCTTGCCTCAAGTTCGGCAAGACTGATGAGGGACTCGTAGGCTATGTGGATTCAGATTTTGCTGCCGATTTGGATAAGAGGAGATCCCTCACAGGTTATGTGTTCACGCTTGGTGGTTGTGCCGTGAGTTGGAGGGCAACGTTACAATCTGTTGTTGCCCAGTCTACCACTGAAGCAGAGTACATGGCTATTGCTGAAGCATGTAAAGAATCGGTTTGGCTGAAAGGTTTGTTTGCTGAGCTTTGTGGAGATGATACTTGCATTAACCTGTTTTGTGATAGTCAGAGTGCTATTTACCTTACCAAGGATCAGATGTTCCATGAGAGAACAAAGCACATTGACGTCAAATACCATTATGTGCGTGATGTTGTTGCAAAAGGTAAACTGAAGGTATGCAAGATAAGTACTCATGATAATCCTGCTGATATGATGACAAAGCCAGTTCCTGTTACTAAGTTCGAGCTTTGCTCGGGCTTAGTTGGTATCACTGTCTAGCCCAAGAGGCTATTTGGCGCCGAAGGTGTTTCTTTGTTGTTTTCAGGTGAAGTTCTCTTTCATGCTACAAGATGGAATTTGTCTCAAGGTGGAGTGTTGTTTTATGGTGTTCCAAATTCCAGCGGTAGTACCGCTGGGTTAAGCGGTACTACCGCTGAGAGCTACCGCCTCCGCTACCGCCAGAATGGCCGTCTGACGCACTTGTCCGGTACCGACTGGTACCGCTGGCGGTACCGCCGCCGGTACCGCTGAGGTGGGAAGAGACGAACCAGCCCACCCCAGCGGTAGTACCGCTGGGTTAAGCGGTACTACCGCCGAGGTGGGATTGATTCCGGGTTGGACTGCAGCCGACCTAGGGTTTGATGCTTCTATATATTCCTCTTGTAAGCCGCCGTTTTGGGGTAAGCCACACATTGTAAACCCACGGCGTTTGTAACCTCACCCGATATAGTGAAGTATTGCTGGCTGGCGCCCGTGGTTTTTTCCTCTCCTTTGTTTGGAGAGGTTTTCCACGTTAAATCTCGTGTCCCCTTTGGTTTGATCGTTCCGCTCTTCGTCGTTTTCTTTGCTATCGTTTACAACAATGCAGACGGTCCCGGTGGAACGTGCATGATCAATATGAGATCAACCACATGGATGGATGGATGCCAGATGCGACCGGAGATCCGACGACGATGCCGGCGGCGCAACCGGCGATGACGGTGACAACCGAATGATACATGTTTATGACGGCGACAAGGCGGAGAATCGGATGAGCCACCTAGATATATACAGCTTTACACGCAGAAACGATGGCAGCATGTACTTGCTATGAAACATGTGATGTAAATGGAGGTTAGGATTGTTTGTTGGAACCTACATAAAACTAGCTACTGAATCTGGATCGACCGTGAGAGCGCATACGGACGTTTTTACTTTAACTTTCAGGCTAATGATGGATCAAGATCCAAGATCATGAAAGATACATAGCAACCATATATATATGGGGTCTCTCTAGCGCTCATTCGATTGAGAATTAAGCAAATTCTCAATCGAATGACGTCATTCTTTCTTCCTCAACCCCGTTGAGTTTCCTCCCCCGCAGACACCGCCAGCCTAACCGCCGTCCTCCCCGCCCGCGGCCGGCGCGCTACCGCGACGCCTTGCCGCCCCACCCTGCCCCAATCTCCTCCTCCGCCGGTCCGCCGCCGCCCCGGCCCTCCCTCTAAACCCCGCCCCTTCTTTTCCGGCTCCGGCGAACCTGCACCCCCGCAACCCCGCAACCCCCAAGTTAAGTTCGCTCTTCGCCTCCGCCGCAGCCAGCCGTGGCTGAGGTGGCTCCGGCTCGGCTTGACCCCAACGCCGTCGCGAGGAAGAAGAAGGACGCCGGGTTAGCACGAATCTCGACGCACGGGTGAAGGGTGGATGAGTCGATTAAGCGCTAAGAAAGTTCTCATGCGCATAAGAATTAGCAAAACCGATATATATGTGCATCTACACACATGTATGCGCTTGATCGAACGCTTGTCTACAACAAATCGAAGTGTCTTGTGTACCTCGCATTATATCTTTTTATAAAGAAAATATATTAATATCGAGCAGATACCAATTGCACCCGGCATTTATAACGAGACATCAAAGTACAAACATATAAAAAATTTAATGCACAAATCCTAGTGTAGCCATATGTTTTATGTTTGGGGGATATATGTGGAATTATCACCTTGTCTCGGTTTTAACACAAAAAAATGTTCCACTTTCCTGCAGGTTATTCATATGGTTACAAACTGGATCCATATTCAGTCCTCACTTCAGCACGCGCGCGGACTTGGAGATGGTAGTGTGGACTATCTTCAAATAGTCTAGATGTCCATATAGCAAGTGTGTAGCACAAGTGTGTCATGTAACTTTTCTTGTAGTTGCCTTAGCCTCGAGAGCATGAGATATGTTTTAATTTGGGGTGAATTGAATTGGAGAAAAATGCCCATGTGGCACTCAACGCGCGCCTAACTACCAGGGACCACCGGTAAAAATGTAAGAAAAAACCTATAATAGTAAAACTGGTAGAACGTTATCTAAATGGGTTAATAGGGATAAAGTTGAGGTAATTTATAGCGTAAAAAGAGAAAGCAGGGTAAAAACCTGAATTCACTCTTTCATTTATTTTCTAAGCGCTAGTAATTTCCGAAAAATGGCATTTCTTCCTATAGAGCTAGATAGTTTTATTATAGTGTGATCGAGATGATCGTGTCACAAAGTATACCATTGTTAATTAGCTAGTTTGCTAGGCCGTCGTGTCCATAACAACATTATGGTCGTTAATATAAATTTAAGGACTTTTCTTTCTTTCCAGGAGTCATTTATGCATGTCTGCCCTTTGTCGACCAGCTAAATTTGTCCCAAAACAGATTGATCATGGTGTGTAGTTGTTGCATCTGACCAGCACCTTAATCCACTCATCTTGATGGTCCCATGCCTATGCCAATTACTAGGCATTTTCATCTAAACCTAAACCTCTAGCTCTGTCCCCACCTATGAATTATCCTGACCAAACATACACATATAAACTTAATGTTTGCCTCTAGTCCCGAGCCATCATATAATATCCATCCTTCTCATGGAAATTGCCAAAGAAAGATCTTGCTAGCCAACCGGGCACGCACGCATGACAAAACCAGAGCGAGAACATCGTCAACACCCCCTCTAGCTAGATGCAAAACCAAACCGCTTGGTGATTCGTGACTTGTAGCGGGGGCGGCATCACATGAGGAGTACATAGTCTTATCTTTCAGGATGAAAATCGAAGGTCTGATCTTAATTGATTATGCCTGACAATGGCCTTGTTGAAGGCATTGTTTTAAGAGCACGAACTTTCTCCAGGGTGAAAACCTAAGATCTATGATCGGACAGCGACGGCGCTTGTGCATTGTTTCCTTCTTGGAGGCATTGCTTTTGGAGAATTTGGACTCCGGGTGTTGTCTTGGTGGTGATTTGTGTTGCAGCTACAAGGAATTCACTGTAGCAGGATCTTTTTTTTTTTGTAGAGCTGTGTGCATCCCTAATGTCTTTAGAACATTTCATTGTTGCAGAGACTAGCTAGGTGTAATTGATATCTCCACGATATTAATATATTTCCTTTATAAAAAAAAAGATGCAAAACCAATCGAAGTCATGGTCTCCAGAACCAGCAGCTAGCTAGACATATGTCGTAACCTGAGTTTTAAAAACTTTGCTCTTCTCAACTCTTGCTAGCTATCTGAGCAGCGGGATATGTTTGTATTTTGCCGACCTTTGGGATGCCTGATATTGAAAATGGACACTGGCAAAACGAGACAGTAGCGCGTCACCATCAGCTGCACAACACAACGATTGATCTATGAAACAAAGTACTGACTAGTACTTTAAAAATCATTAGTAAGTCATGAGTGACGACAGATGAAAACACCATAATTTTGATGGATGCTAATCAATCAAGGTAGCTACATACTATTGTTGATCGATTGAGAGATGAACCCCAGCTAGCTGCTAGATCCCGCTCCAGCACTGGGACTTGGCCGTGTTTGGTCAAGAGTGTGGAGAGGTTCCATGTACTTGGCCAGACTTGGTCGCTGTCAAAAGCTCACCAGCCTCATCGATGTCGTAAGCTTAAGAGTTTTTGGTTGACTTGCGATCTTATTTTCAGTATCGGGTACTCGCTCCGTTCCATTTTTATTGACTCACATATATCTACATATGGATGCATCTAGACATATGTAGATATATGTGAGTCAATTAACACTAGTAGGAAAAGCCTTATCAGTGGCGCACCAAAAATGGATTCTGTGGCGCACCCCCAGAATTGCTGGGTGGGCCACAGAATACTCGCCACTAAATTTTTTTTTCTGTGGCGCACCATGGGCGTGCGCCACACACCTGCCTGGTGTGCCACAGAATTCTGAAAAAATTCAAAAACTACAAAAAAAATAAAAAGTTTCAAAAAAATCAGAAAAATCAAAATATGAAATAATATGAAAAATCCAAATTATTGGAATTATTTTCAGATTTTTTGAATTTTTTGAACTGATACCTTCCCGCTAGGTCACCCATCCTCAAATTGCTCCAACCCTAACACGCTTAACTTCTAAGTTCCACCCACTTCACCTACCCTTGTGCTACTCAAATTCTTATTGATATATATATCATATGTATCCTCTTAAGTCTTGTATGTGTATATGTTATGTATATGTTATAAACGAGTGTTTTTAAATTTCAGATTTTTCAAAAACTTCTAAACTTTCAAAAGGAGATCCAAAAGTTTCAAAAGATCCATAAAAAATTCAAAAAACTTAAAAAAATTCAAAAAATCCAAAAAAATTCAAAAAATCTAAAAAAATCCAAAAAAATATAAAAAAGTTAAGAAAAGTCAACAATCTTCTTTGTTATACATTTCTGTGTCTTTTTTGGAATTTTTGAATTTTTTTGAATTTATTGATTTTTTTTATTTTGCTGCGAAAAATCGTCTGTTTGAAATAACTTTTTTTTCTTTTGGAATTATAAATAACTTTCGGATTTTTCTCACGATTTTTTTGACATATTATTTGCGTTATTTCGACGTCGTATGCAAAAGTTATGGCCGTTACAAGATTTCTTTTTCATTTGTTGCAGAAAAGGTCAAAATTCATATTTCAAAATTTCTATACCTACTAGACACTCATACGTAACTACATGTCAAAGGATTTTATTTATTGAATTTTTTATCATTTTCTTTTACTTCCTGCAAGACAAAAAAGGCGATCCACTGGGGGTGGGGGGGGGGGTGGGATTTGTAAAAAATAATTCTGTGGCGCACCAAGGTTGATGCGCCACAGAATGTCAACTTTCTGTGGCGCACGTGCCAGGTGCGCCACAGAATTATTTCTTTCAAATTTTAACCCGCCCCCCGGATAACTTTCTGTGGCGCACCTGGCCATGTGCGCCACAGAAATGTGCGCCACAGAAAGTCACAATTCTGTGGCGCACATGGCTAGCTGCGCCACAGAAATATGACTTTCTGTGGCGCACCAAGCCTGGTGCGCCACAGAAATATATTTCTGTGGCGCACCAATTAAGGGTGCGCCACAGAATGTAACCTACCTATAAGGGTTTTCCCAGTAGTGTAAAATGGAACGGAGGGAGTATATCTTAATTTGGTTGTTTGTTTATAGTTTGTGATATAGGTCGGTTAGCTAGCTGGGAAGACATCAACAGATGATGATTATGTTTTAAATTTGGATGGTCAATTCAGATCACGTATTGTGTTGCGGCTAGCCTCCTAACACAAGGCACTCTCTCCGTTCTGAATTATAAAATGTTTTTTTCTTTTTCTGAATTGCATGTATCTAGACACGTTTTATTGTGTGGATTCACTCATTTCAGTTTGTATGTAGTCATAACAGAAATATGCAAAATATTTTATAATTCGGAATGGCGGGAGTACTATGGTGTCTCGCAGTTGCTATTTGCAATCCTTAAAACACAAAGGTGATGACTTATTTTTCTTTAGAATAGGAGAAGACTTGGTACTGACAATAGTGATAAGCAAGGCATAAGGTTTTTGGAAGCGGCCAGTGTCGCTACAACGCCACCTCACTATGACCCAATCACCCCCTCCCTTTGATCCTGCCTCGACCCCCAATCATTCATTTATCCCTACTTGTATGTTTCTCTTTTCCGGGTTGACGCCCCCCCCCCCTCCCCCTCCCACCCAGTGTTGTGTGCGCAGTTACAGCTACTGCACTACTAGGAAACTGCCTTTCTATAGACAGTCATTTTGTGGCGCACCAAATAGGGCATGCGCCACAAAAACTATTCTGTGGCGCACGAACAGGGGTGCGCCACAGAAAGGGTGCACATTTTGTGGCGCACCGAGAGCCCATGCGCCACTAAAAGTGCACATTCTGTGGCGCACGTAGCCAGATGCGCCACAGATAGTTGGTGGGCCCCACCACCAATCATTGGTTTTCGAATTCTGGGGTCCTTTCTGTGGCGCATGGGCATGGATGCGCCACAAAAATAGGTATTTCTGTGGCGCATCTGTGCCCATGCGCCACAGAAAAGATGGTGGGGCCCACACCAATGATTGGTGGAAACGAAATTCTGTGGCGCACGGTGGTCCTGCATGCGCCACAGAATACCTGCTTTCTGTGGCGCATGGGGTCACATGCGCCACAGAAACCAGACATTCTGTGGCGCATGTGGGCCCATGCGCCACAGAATTGCTTTCCCAGATTACAAAAAGGGCAAAGCCGCCTTTCCCCTACCCATTTGTACTTCTTCTTCCTCCTCCACCTAGCTCGTCTTCCTCCTCCCTCCCATCCCATTTTTGGCCATACTTTTCTCCATTTTTTGTAGTTAAACCTATTTTGGTTGATAGATAATTGTTGAGGGGCGGGAGGCTCTCCATATATACTCTCCTCCTCTCTCCCACATCTCTTTTTCTCTCCAACACCACACACTCTCTCGTCTATCGCGGTCACGTCTTGGAACCGAATCTACTAGGTGAGGAATGTTGGATGGACATACATATGCATGTTTTGTGTGGCCGACGGTGTGTGGATGTTTGTATGTTGTGTAGGTGAAGTTTGCACGATGGCATGACGATGATTATACATGAAGCTTGTGTGTTGTGCATGAATTGGTCCGAAAGAAACTTTTTGTTGTTGCTTGCGCCGGCGTGGTGCATGGATGTTTGCCGAAATGTTGATTAATTTCCATTTCGGCAAATTTTTGCACCACCCATATGTCATACTTTTAAGAGAGGTCATGCCGAATTTTTTCGGCGACCTTGCATGCATGTGTGTGTCTGTGTGTGCTTGTTGCGGTTCTAATTAACATATATACTCTCGTTTCTGCTCTATTTATACCGCGTAGTCAACCATGGTCATCATGATGAGCTCCGGTCGAATCAGTAGATACAAGGAAGAAGCGAAGACGGACATGATTCGGTGGAACAGGCGCGATATAAGATGTCCAGGTCGAAAATGCAAACTTGTGAGGTGGATCGACCCTGATTCTAGACAATTGGAGGATCACATGCTCAGTCACGGTTTCATGCTGGAACAAGCCGGACAAGATCATCATCATGACGAAGGAGATGCCGGCGGACAAGATCATCATCATGACGAAGGAGATGCCGGCGGACAAGATCATCATGACGAAGGTGATGCCGACGGACAAGATCATCATCATGACGAAGGAGATGCCGGCGGACAAGATCATCATGACGAAGGAGATGCCGGTGGTGGCGCAAACACGCAGACCCCGCTAACTTCGGCCTTGCAGGACGCTCATGTTCAAGAACTGCTCCTCAAGGAGACGAGCAACGCCAGAGCTGCAGCCAGAGAGAAAGCCAAGCTGGCGCAAATGAAGATAGACGGGATCACTCCGTTGTATCCTGGGTGCCGGCCCCAGGATACGCGCTTGCAAGTAACACTTGGTGCTCTGGAGATGAAGGCGCAAAACAGATGGACCGACGTGAGCTTCGACAAGAACATGAAATTCATGCACGATATTCTCCCCGAGGGGAACACATTGCCAAGTAGTATCGAGGAGGCCAAGAAAGTCGTGTGCCCTCTTGACCTGCCGCACGTCAAATACCACGCCTGCATCAATGATTGCGCAATTTATTGGAGTGATTACAAGGACATGACCACATGTCCGGTGTGCGGCCACGGACGGTATAAGAGTGGGAACAAGAAAAATCCTCGAAAAGTGGTATGGTACTTTTCGATCACTCCCCGTCTGCAGCGGTTTTTCGTGGACCCTAAGGAAGCAAAGCTCATGCAATGGCACGCGGAAAGGGAGAAACCCGAAGAAGATCGGGAGAAGGGCAGGATCCTGACACACCCTTCAGACGCTAGCAATTGGGAAGCATTGGACATCGCTTTCGAAGATTTCGGGGGCGACGCAAGGAACGTCAGGCTGGGTATGAGCACCGATGGACTAAATCCGTTCGGCAACCAGAGTAGCACACATAGCACCTGGCCCGTGTTTGTATGGCCTTACAACCTCCCCCCGTGGCTGTGCACGAAGCAAAAGTACATACACATGAGTATTCTCATTCAGGGGCCGAAACAACCAGGTATCGACATACATCTATATCTCGGCTATTGAAAGAGGAGTTAGCCACGTTGTGGGAGACGCCAACCCGTACGTGGGACGCCTACACTAAAGATTATTTCGATATGAGAGCCGCGTTGTTCACGACGGTGCAGGACTATCCTGGATGCTCATACGTATCGTCCCAGGTGGGCCACGGATTATGCGCATGTGTCAGGTGCATGGATGAGACCCCGCATATCCAGCTACCAGGGATCCCGGGTCTTTGAAAACCGTGTACCCAGGGGCTCGAAGGTGGCTTCGCATGGAGCACCCGTGGAGAAAACGTGGTGATTTGTTCGATGGTCAAGACGAGCTCGAAAGAGAACCGCGCCCGAGGAGCGGCACAGAAATCGACGAGCTTTTGAAAAATTGGGAGGAGTGCCCTGCGCCGGGAAAGAAGCGACCGAGGGTAGATCCGCTGTGGGTGTATGGAAAGCGAGGTCTGTTTTCCACGACTTGGAGTACTGGAAGGTCCTCCACACGCCCCATAGCCTCGATGTAATGCACATTACGAAGAATGTTACCGAGAGTCTTCTTGCCACTCTTTCGAACATGTCGGAAAAGACCAAGGATGGGACGGAAGCAAGATACGATCTGAAATGGCTTGGTCTCAAGAAAGATCTTCAGGCCCCCGATAGTGATGATGATGATGATGATCAGACGGAAGGGGCTCAAGGTCGCCGCAAAAGGGTAAAAAAGAACGCGGTGGTGCTTCCCGTTGCCTGCTTCACTATGAGTCCGGAGGAGCTCGAGCAGTTTTACAGGTGCCTCCTAGGAGTCAAATTTCCTTACGGTTACGCGGGGAAGATAAGCAGATATCTGGACGGAACGAAGAAGAGGTTCAGCGGGATGAAGTCTCACGATTGTCACGTGCTGATGACGCAGATACTTCCCGTTGCGATCCGAGGGATAATGGACGAGCACGTCCGTGATACGCTGTTTGGCCTTTGCAACTTTTTCGACGTCATCAACAGGAAGTCGATCGGCGTGAGGCAGCTCCACAGTCTACAGGAAGAGATCGTGGTGATACTATGCGAGCTCGAGATTTACTTCCCGCCCGCATTCTTTGACATCTGCGTGCATCTCCTTCTCCATGTCGTTGACGACATCCTGCAGCTCGGGCCGACGTTCCTGCACTACATTATGCCGTTCGAAAGGCAGAACGGTGTCATGAAAGGATACGTTCGCAACAGGTCCCGTCCAGACGCAAGCATGGCCAAGGGCTTTCTAACCTACGAGTGCATCTCCTTCTGTCAGAGTTATCTAAGCACCGAGAACCAGGATGTTGGTCTGCCCACCAGGACGCACCTCGGCAGGCTCGCTGGATTTGGTCACCGCGAGGGCTACCGCTCACTCCCTGTCGACATTCGTGGTCGACGCGATGACTTTGACAGGGCTCACCGGGTCGCGCTACAACACTTACAATTGATCGAACCTTGGGTGAAAGAGCACAAAAGCCTAATCAAGAAGAATTACATCGACCTGGGCCGGCCGAGGAAGAAGGGAGACGTAACCAGAGAGCACAACTCCAGCTTCACGAGTTGGTTCAAGAAAAGGCAACTGCTTGAAGCACAGCGCAAAAAGCCATCTACGGAAGATGAAAAAGTCATATTCTCCTTATCACAGGGCCCCGGGCACAACATAAGGACCGATCAGTCATACGACATCAGCGGTTTCAGATTCTGCACCGAGGAAAAGGACAGGAATAGCGAATATCAAAACTCAGGAGTAACTATGCTATCCTACGGTGATGACGAGGCTACTGTCAAGCAAAGATACTTCGGAAGGATCGAGGAGATATGGGACCTCAACTACTGTGGAGAGTCGGTGCCAATGTTCCGTGTGAGATGGGCCAAGGACGTCGTCAAAGAAGGCCGGTATTTCACCACCGTGGTAATACCCGATGCCAAATCGAAGAACACCTCCACGAAAAATGAGCCATCGGTACTCGCTAGCCAAGTTGAGCAATGCTTCTTCATTACCGACCCGTCAAAGCCTAGCCGTGTTGTCGTGAGGAGGGGCAAAAGGAGCATCATCGGAATGGAAGGAGACGCCAACGAGGAAGACTTGGACAAGAACGGCGATCCGAAGATCGAGGAGGAATTCGACAAGTACTTCGACATGCCGACTACTAGCAAACACACAAGGAAGACCTCCCTACCTACTAAAGGTTGTCCGTTCACGCGAAGAAATCTCAAGGTGCCCGGCCTAAAGTATTCAACCGCGAAGAAGGAAAGAAGAGAAGCTAGCTCTTGGAACCGGCCGGGACGAAGAAGACTTTTTTGGTGTATTAATTTGTGTGTGTGTGTGTGAGACAAACATATCTATATATGTATATCATGACTAAAATAATGGTATACTAACAATTGGTGTATATTCTTTTCTTTAAAATGTGTGTATGTTCTTTATTTAAATTTAACCAAAAATATTTTCTTTTAAAGAAAAAAAAAGTGAGACAGTCCGAACCTGGCTGCCCAAGTTTTAGGATCAGTGGCTAACCACTGGGATATGTTGCTGCTACTGTCATAAAACAGCAACTAAATGTATTTTAGCTAAATATAGGCATGACATTCTGTGGCACATCCCCAACACATGCGCCACAGAATCACAGAATTTTGTGGCGCATGCCAGGTCGGATGCGCCACAGAAATTAGTTGCACCCACTTACATGTAGGTCCGCCCCACGCCGCGGCCTCACTCTATTCGAAAACCACCAAGTCCAAAATCACGCGCGCGACTCGCCGCCGTTCTCCCCCAACTCGCCGCCGGCGACCCAGGACCTCCACCGCCACATCGACGTGCCCAGGGCCACCCGCACCGGCCGCCGCCCGCCCCGGCCTGCTGCCCGTCCAGACACACCCGGCGCCCGCCCCGGACGGCGCCCTCGCGGCCCCGCCACCTCGACACGCCCTGCGCCGCGCGGCCCGGCCGGCCTCGCGGCCCCGCTGCCCTCCTCGGCGCCAACCCGGCCTGCGCAGGTCTCCCTCCTCCCTCCCTGCCATCTTCCTCCTCCTCCCTCCTCTCCATGGAACTATGCACTCTAGGTGCTTGTGGAAATGCCCAAACTGGCATTTCAGTGTTTTGCTGCTATCATGATCATTTCAGTGTTTTACTGCTAGTTGTTTTAGTGTTTTGCTAGTTGTTTTGCTGCTAGTTGTTGATTATTCCACTGGACACGGCATTTTTGTCAAGTTAAACGTGATGTAGTAGCATGTTAGCAGTGCTTGCTTGCTAAATATAATTACAATGTAGTTAAATTTGTATTATTGCCGTGCCGTGCTTGCTTGCTTGCTTGCAGCAGTAGAGTACCCCATATGTTAGCAGTGGATTACAAATATAAACCGAGCTTGTTGAGTACCCCATATGTCTATTTTCTCACCCTTCTTTTTTTTTGGTTGTACAGGTGCAGAGGTTCTTGTGTGTGCTAGAAATTCTTGTGTGTGCTTCAAGTTCAAGAAGACGCCCTTTGGTGAGCTATTGGTACCCCGATCGAGAAGTTGTGTGTGCTTGTGTTGATCCGTGCTACCACGACCATCGTGTCGTGGTTGTTTGTGCTCCGACCATCGTGTCATGGAGATGCCGGCCGGAGATGTGGATATGGTCGTGGTTGTTTGTGCTCCGACCATCGTGTCGTGGAGATGCCGACCGGAGATGCCGGCCGAAGAACCAGATTCTTCTTGGGGGGGGGGGGGGGGGGGGGGGGGGGTCTTTTTGATGAGGGCCCAAGACGCACCACCGGCGCCACCTCGAAGTTTCGGGCCGTCCCGATCCGTCCCCCGAAGCCCTCGAAGCCTGCAGCCGTCGCCACCGCCCGGAAGGAACCGGCGGTCGTCGCCACCACCAGCTGCCACTTTAAACTGTTGGGAGCATCTGAACCGCAACCGTCCCAATTAGGCAACGCCTCTGCACCTCAACTTGATGGCAACGGCGACGATGATGATGAGAATGTCGACATCGATGCCTTCATCAACACTGGCGCCAGCAAAGATATATACATGCCTCCTGTGGATGACGAACCCTTCCGTGCTCACGCTGATCAACCTGCTCGTCCCACTACAGTCACGCAGCGCCTGACCTTCCTGGGTTTATCTCAAGAGATGCCTCCAGCGGCCGGCAATGAAGCTCTAGACAAACCGACTAATGTTTTCTCCCCTGGCACAATACGGAAGACGGTTCGCGAGGGATTTACAGCCCCAGAGAAGACGGTTGGCGAGGCGGGGTTAGCACCCCCAGAGGTGAAGACCAAGAAGCAGCACAGGAAGAGAAAGTCAGGCGCCGCCTCTTCGAGCCAGCCACCTCCTATGATCCGGGGTCGTGAAGACTTGGTACCACCCCGTCCGGATGGCTTGGCGCACCGACTTCATGAAGCTGGTAAACTGATAATGCCTCCTGAGATGCTCTGCTTCGCATATGGACACATGCACTCTTTGCATCAATCTATCCTGCACCTAGAGGGCCTCCTTCTTCAATACAAGTATCCAAATTACCCGGTGTTCACGGTCCATGTGCCAATGGATGATGAGTTCGACTTCGTCCGTGAAGCCCCGCGGATCTGTTCTTCATAGCGTACGAGGACGTCTTCAATCTATTTCACTACAATCGGTTGAACTATAACTTGGTCCGCCTATACGCGCTCAATGTGGCGATGAAGATCTATAGAGATAATCTCCTGCACGTCGCGGTAGCGGATCCCTACTACATGCGTGACAGCCAGCTGGTGGAAGGATCCAGGACACGGAGCAGGGCGACGGAGTACCTCCAGAGGTTCATGCTGAAAAACAAGAGAAGAGCAGCCTTCTTGTGCCTTTCTTTCCCGAGTAAGTACACATCCGCTCGCCGCCGTCGTAACTTATGCTTTCTTATCGATTTCTTCCATTGCTGATCCTTTCCAACATTCCGTTTCAATTGTGTTGAGCAGGGACACATTCTGCATCATCATCGTCCTAAACCCGGGGTGGTCCCTTGCCCCTTATTTCGACTCGGGGAGTGTGCAGAGGAAGAAAAACTACACCAGAATAAAGGGTGTTCTCGATGATGCTATCGAGGGCTACGCCCAAAAGGGAGGCGCCTTCGAAAATAAGGTGGAAGCTTTTACGAAAGACAAGAAGCACCGGTTCAAGCATGTGACCGAGTTCCCTTGCCTCAAGCAGCAGTCTGGCAGCGTGAAGGATGCCTTCTACGCCCTCCATCAACTTAAAGGGTATGTCCGAGATGCAGAGCAATTGAGGATGCCATCTTGTATGCGAGAATGGGTCAAACATGACGAGAACCTCACCGATGCTGATATTAGAGAAGACTTCCATCGCATCGTGACGAAGTTATCGGAAATCATCGTCGAAAATGTCAACACAGCAGGGGGGCCTTGAACTACCGCGGCCGAGGTAGGATGTATTATAAAAGAAAGCCTTGCCTCACTCGCAAGAAGTGCTTCTTTATTTTCTTTTATTATAGACTTATCCACTTAGATGAATAAATCATGCATACTCTATTTATATTATTAACCAATATATATCTCAATCCATCTTCAGGGTTGTGCCAGAGGGACATCGAAGAACTGCTAGAGTTGCAGAATGACGACAGGACGTGGACGACGAAAGAGATGTATAAACTGTTCCCGACGCCGCTCAAGAAGAAGAAGGCTCCATGATCGTCGTGCTCCCGCTCTTGCTCACCATCATCGCCGATGTACTCGATTTGATCCTAGTGTAGGCGGTGACCATTTCATTTGTAACGTGTGACATGATGAACTTTTGTATCAAACACTTGTGTAAAAATTCCGCACTTGTCACTCCATATGTATGTATCTCGGGATATAAGTAATGATGTGATGACCACATAGTAATGCTTCTGTTTTCATATACCTATCAAAATATATTCTTGTTTGTATTATTGTCTGTATGAATCCTGTAATATACCTGTATTCCTGTAATATACTTGTATTTGTACAGCGGGCAGCAGCAATTTCCAAATACCGGTACAGACATTCTGTGGCGCATTGTATATTTTTCTGTGGCGCACCGTTTTCTGTGGCGCACCGCCTGCTGCTGCGCCACTAAAAAGATTTCTGTGGCGCATGGACCGTGGTGCGCCACAGGATGTTGGGATTTCTGTGGCGCACCCCCAGGTGCGCCACAGAATTCACATTTTTGTGGCCACAATTCTGTGGCGCGCCACAGAAAGGCAAAGTGAGTGCGCCACAAAATGCTTTTTCGCTAGTAGTGCTGTCCTCGTTTCCGTGTCACTGCCAGTTTGTAAAGTCGCTCTCCCGCCTCAAGGAAGCACGAACCACGGAGAAGTCACACAGTTGAAAAATTAATTGAGCTACCAGAAAAATTATGAGAAAGATATTTAAGAGCATCTCTACAAATATTTGTATGCGCGCGAATGCAGCTAGGTTGATGTTACAAGTGAACTATGATTAGTTAGCCAACTAGGACATCGTGTCAAAAAACAATACTACCTCCGATCCACAAAGATTGTCGCAGGCTTAGCATGCAAAACGTACGTACGTAGGCATTTTCTTACCACACTTAATGCGGTTCGGAGGGATTATTATGATTCTTATTATAAATCCATGGTCCTTCCTTTCTTTCTTTCTTTCTTTCTTTCTTTCTTTTTTCTTTCTGTGTTTCTTTCCAAGAGTCATCCATACATACATGCAGGGCCTTTGTCGACCAACTGGGCGTGTTTGGTAGACTGGCCCAGCTCAAATAATCTCCCCCCATACATCTTTTCGCTGTTTGGTAGCCCGTGTCATGAGTTTGGGCCATGCCCACTTGGCCCCGAAAACGCCTCTCAGCCAGGCGAGGAGAGAAGCTGAAAACGAGCTTCGCATCTCAGCCTGGCCGAGTGCATCCGGAAAATTTCCCACGCGTGGGTCCCACCCAAGCGTCCGCGCGGCGAGGCCCTCCCGAAACCCCTCCTCATTCTCCCCCGACGGGCTCTCTCCTCGCGTTGGACCTCTCGAGCTCTTCTCCTCTTCTTCTCCCCTCCGGCAAGCCGCCCTCATCCGGCATGGCCGCCGCCGCCCTAGTGCCTCCACGGCCGCCGTGGAGGCCGGCTGCACCACTCCCCATGCCGCCGGGTCGAGCTTGGTCTCTCTACAGCCTGCAGGAGCAGAACTACCTCGAGACCAAGAACAAATGGGCCACGGCGACTACGCCCGCCTCCTTCCGAACTACCTCGCGCGTCCCAGAGCAGCACAGCGCCGTCCAGCGCCGCCGACCGGCCGGAGCGCCGTCCACGGAGACCGGCCGACAGGGTCCCGCGCCGCCGCCCAGAGCAGTCGCCGTCCTCGTCTCCTCACAGTACATTCGCCGTCCTTGTCTACGACCAGAGCGGCCGCCTCGCGCCATGCGCCGCCGCCTAGAGCCCTCCTCGTCTCCGAACAACGCCTCCACCTAGCGCCGCCACCTAGGGCCGCCGCCTAGCGCCTCGCATCGCGGACCAGCTGCACCCTGCACGCCATGGAGAGCTCGATGGGGTGGTTGCCATGGTCTGCACTGATTTTGAGGACTTGATTGCTTTTTTCGTTTCTTTTCAGTGTCCTTTATGTAAGATATTGGACCTATCTGAAATTTCAACATGTTCCCACTCATACAAGCCACCAAACAACATCTGACCTCAACATGGCTGAACACATACGGGTTACCAAACACATAGCAAAATCTCAACAGAGCTCGTATAAGGTCAGCATGTATCTGGTGGGAAAGCCATGTTGGAGTCACACAGGCTACCAAACACACCCTAAATTTGTCCGGAAACAGATTGATTGTGGTGTATAGTTGTTGCATGTGACCTGCTCTATCTTTTAATCTTCTCATCTGGATGGCCCCATGTATGCACCACTAGCCATTTTGAGCTAAACCTAAACCTTTAACTTTGTCCCCACACCCTTGAACAACCAAGTGAGAACATCAGCACCCTCGCTAGATGCAAAATCAATCAACAACGTCATTTTCTGAACAAGTAGATGGAAACGTCGTCACCTTAATTAAGAAACTTGCTCTCCAACTAGCTAGGTAGCTGCATTTTCTGGAAGCCGCTGCAAGATACGTTTGTATTTGCCGACCTTAACTTGCTTACATTTTTTAAATACAAGTTGTAGCTACAAGCCATAGCCAGCCCAAATGGACATTGAATGTGTCACCATCAGGGCATCAACTGCAGATAAAAACATCTGAGTTCTCCGAAAACCTAGGAACCGCTCAGGCGATTAGGGTTTCGAGGAGAAAAAGGCGGCGCTCGCTGATCTTCATCGGCGAGGCGCATCACGGCAGGGATCGGTATGGCATCGTCATCCGATTCCAGCAAGGGGAAGACAGGCGCTCTCTCGCCCCGCACGGCGAGGGCGCGGATGGAGGAGGCCATGGGGAAGTTGGAACTCACGGAGGAGGAGTCAACTCCGTTAGTTCTTGACGATCTTGAGGATGGTACTGAGCCGAAGTGGGTGCTTGCAGGCAAGGTTTTGTATCGGAATTCCTTTCATATCCAAACGATCTCTAGCGCATTGAGGCCAGCCTGGGCAACCCTAGAGGACTGGAATTTCAGTCAGTGGGCGAGAACATGTTCGTCGCTGAGTTTGAGTCCAAACGGGATCGCGATCGTGTCTGGGACGGATCTCCGTGGCATGTTAGCAAGAACGCTGTTATTCTAGAAGAATTTGTCGAGTGTATGAGGCCTTCGGAACTCAGGTTCGACAAGCTTCAGTTTGGGTCAGGATTCTGAATTTACCTTTCAATCTGATGAACAGCAAGTGGGGTCTGGCAGTAGCGCGGGAACTCGACAAGAGCATAAAAACTGTACAGATTGACCCAATTGGTGGTTACCTGAGAGCTAGGGTGACCATTGATGTAAAGAAACCACTGAGGCATGGGATTTTGATTAACTCTGCTTGGAGGAAGAGTCAGGACTGTATGATATCCAATTTGAAAATGTGCCGAATTTTTGTTTCTCCTGCGGACGTCTCGGTCACGCGGATTTGCTTTGCCCAACTCCAGGTAAAAGAGATGATGATGGGAAACTTCCGTTCGGTGCATATCTCAGGGCGCCGGATGATCGAAGGAAGGCTGCATCTAGTGAGAGTTCTAATAAGGAACAAGTTAACAAACCGAGTAAAGAACGGGATGCAAATGGTTCGAGTTCTTCTGGGGATCCTAATGCAGAGGTTACATCGCCTCTGAAGAAAGTTCCACTGCAAAACAAAAGGAAAGGAGTCCCACAGAAGCAGGTTTACAGGAAGATTGAATTGCTCCAGCTGACTAATTCTGCAGCACCAACCGATATGGTGGTTCATGGCCAGGGTCGTGAAAATGCGGATGCTCTAGAGGATAGCAGCGATGTGGGCTTAGAGAGGGATTGGAAGAAGAAAAAGCCGACTCCTACAAACTCTAATAACTCGGCAGAGGCTGCGTTGCAGCCCTGCCCATCCCAATGAGTTGTGCAGGTTATAACTGCCGGGGGCTTGGGAACCCCGGGGCAGTTAGAGAACTTCGCAGTTTCGCGAAGCAGGAAGGGCCTGCTCTGCTTTTTGTTATGGAGACAAAAATTAGAGTTAAAAGAGTTGAGATCTTGCAGAGCCAACTTGGATTTGCAGGATGTTTCGCAGTTGACAGTGATGGTCTGAGTGGTGGTATCGGACTGTTCTGGTCAAAAGAGGTAAATGTTGAGATAAAGAATAAGAGTGACTGTCATATTGACTGTATTGTGTAGACAAGTGATATGTCTTCTCCTCCGTGGAGATTTACGGGTTTTTATGGAGCTCCGAAAGCAGAAAATAGAAAACATAGCGGGAGATTCTTGAGAACCTTGTACACTGTTCCACATGATGCTTGGTTGTGCTTGGGGGATTTTAATGAGGTCATGTATGGATCTGAGCATTTTAGCCGAACGGCGCGACCCGAATGGCAGATGAGAGCATTCCGAGAAGCTGTGGATGAATGTGGTTTTCAGGACTTGGGGTGGTCCGGTATAGCTTATACATGGGACAACCGGCAAGCTGGTGATGCTAACGTCAAAGCTAGACTTGACCGTGCTTTTGCTAATGATGTTTTTCTCCAACATTATGAGCATACACGGGTCAGACATATTAGTTCAGTTGAATCGGATCATTGTTTTGTTTTGGTCGAACTGAGAGATCAATTAAATTCCCAGAACAGACAAAGACCGAGAACTTTTCGTTATGAAAATGTATGGCAGACTCATATACCGACTATGAAAATGTTGTGAGTGCTGCTTGGAGACGTAGCTCCACTGGGCAGGGTCTTTCTGGGATGGTTACTACTATTAGTAATGTGCAGACTGATCTCGGTGCTTGGGGAGCAAAAGAGTTTGGATCCTTGAGTAAGACGATCGTTGAAACAAAAACTGGACAGGCTACGCCAGCAGTCCATTGGTCGAGGTCCCTCCGAGGATGAAAAAAGAACCGTGGTGAAGTTACGTGAGGCTCTCCATTTGGAGGAGATCTGGATGCGGCAGCGTTCACGTGTTCGATGGTTACGAGAAGGGGATCGCAATACTGCGTATTTCCACGCGCAAGCAGCCCAGCGTAAAAGGATTAATAGAATTACGGGGCTAAGGCGATCAGATGGGTCGATATGCCAGGACCCGGAAGAAGATAAAGGTGAGGTTCAAGCCTTTTACCAAACTTTGTACACGACGCAGGGCTTCAATGATATGAGTGCACTTCTGCAACATGTTCCAAGTCGTGTTACAACAGAGATGGACTACACTCTGGATAAACCCTTTGATGCTACTGAGGTGCGATCAGCGCTCTTCCAAATGGCTCCATCTAAAGCACCTTGGATTGATGGGTTTATAGCCGTGTTTTTTCAACGACACTGGGATTTAGTACATGACGATCTAGTGCTGGCTGTCTTGGATTTTTTGAATGGGGGGGGGGGGGGGGGGGGGGGGGGGGGGGGCGAATTACCTGTTGGACTCAATGATCATCTATTACTCTGATCCCAAAGGTAAGAAACCCACAGCAGATCTCTCAGTACAGACCAATCTCTCTTTGCTCAGTTCTTTACAAGATTGCAGCTAAGGCAATTACAAACGCTTACGTTTGTTGATAAATGATATTGTTGGAGAGGAGCAAAGTGCTTTCGTTCTTGGTCGTTTAATCACAGATAATGTCTGGTGGCGTTTTGAAAGTGTTCATGCGATGAGGAGGCGAAAAAAAGGGGAAGAAACTATTCCTATGCTATTAAGCTTGATATGATGAAGGCTACGACCGTGTCGAGTGGCATTTTCTTGAGGCAATCCTTCTGAAATTGGGCTTCAGCATTGACTTTGTTAGACTGATTATGAAGTGTGTTTCATTTGTCAGGTTTGCGGTGAGAGTGAACGGCGAGCTCCTGCCTTTCTTCACACCATCTCGTGGACTCCGACAGGGTGGATCCGATATCGCCTTCTTATTCTTATTCTGTGCAGAAGGACTGACGAGTCTGCTCAACCACTTCGGTGGGAATTATGTGGATAGAGGAATCAGAGTGTCACCTAGATCACCTTGGGTTAATCATTTGTTGTTTGCTGATGATAGTCTCATCTTTATCAGTGCCAACTCATGCAGTGCTCAACGTTTAAATGATATCTTGGCAATCTATGTGGCTAGCTCTGGACAGGCAGTGAATAGAGAGAAAAGTGCAATTTATTTTAGCCCTAATACTCCAACGGCAAGGCGCCATGAGATGAAGCGTTTGTTGGGTATCAATGTGGAAGCTTTTAGTGACCGATATCTTGGTCTCCCTATGGCTGTGGGTCGGATTACAAGTGAAACATTCGAACACATTGTGGAGAGGGCTAGAAGTAAAATACAAGGAGGATCGGAACGAATGCTAGCATGTGCCGGGAAAGAAACCTTTCTTAAGGCGGCGATTCAGGCTATACCAACTTTCAGCATGAGCTGTTTTCGGTTTACAAAGAAGTTGTGCAAGTCATATTCCTCGTGTATGGCATGGTACTGGTGGAGTTAGTTCTTTGGACAAGCGATCCTTGCATTGGTTATCCTGGAAGGAACTTGCTACACCAAAGTAAAGGGTGGAATGGGTTTTCGCGATCTCGGAATATTCAATACGACACTATTGGGAAGCATGGATGGCGTTTTTTTGACAAATCCGAATTCTCTTTGTGCCAGGGTGATGAAAACCAGATATTTCCCAGAAGTGGATTTTATGTAGGCAACCGTGCCCACCGCAGCGTCCCCGATATGGAGAGCAATCATTGCGGACAGGGAAGCGTTGGAGGTTGGCCTTATCAAGCGAGTTGGTGACGGATCCACTATCAACATTTGGTCTGATAGATGGATTCCAGAAGCACGCACTCTGAAACCACAGTTCAAGCCAGGGGATACTGAACTTACCAAAGTCAGTGAACTCATAGATGTTAATTCCTGGACCTGGAAAAGAGAACTGGTGCGAAACACTTTTATCACACCTGATGCAATCTTAAATATCCCTTTGCGGATGGAGGTGGTGATGATTTTTTGGCTTGGAACTTCGAGAACTCAGGATCTACACTGTGAAATCAGCGTATCGTTCGCTTGTGACTCACAAAGGCACAATGCTCTAGAGGAAGGAACGATCACCGGGACCTCACAGACCAATGAACAGATGTGGAACTCTCTCTGGAAACTGAAGATTCAGCCAAAAATTAGAGTATTCTGGTGGCGAGTCATCAGAGGTATTCTACCCGACGAATGCACCTTGAAAAGGCGGCATATCAAAGAATTAAGCGGATGCAATGTTTGCTTAGCGATGGACGAAGATCTGATGCATGCACTTGTGCATTGTTCGCATGCACAACACTTCAGGGAGGAAGCACATAATCTGTTCCATTTTCGCCTTCCTAGTCTACATCCAGACACCTGGGTCGTGATATCCTTTGTGAAGGCAGGTTTATGGATCATGACAAGGCAGTAATAATCTCGGTTATGTGGGCAATTTGGCACTCTCGTAACAGATGGACACATGACCAGGAGCAAACCGATCTGGCACTTCTTGATTTACCCAAGAATCATTCGAAAATTCTACCGGGCCATGGATGGCGCCCGCCCGGGGAAAGTTGGGTAAAGATCAACTGTGATGGTGCGATTGATGTGAGATATGGTAACGGTGGTGCAGGTGATGTAGCTCGTTCAGCGACATCTCTGCTTGCTGCATGGAGCAAGCCTCTGTCGGGTATCAGCGACCCACTCGTGGCTGAATCTCTTTCAGTACGGGAGGGGGTGATCTTTGCTAAGCTTCGCGGTTTTTAGCATGTGATCATGGAGACGGATTGCCTGGAGGTGGTCAACCTCTGGAACATAGGAGTTCATCACGTTCGGTGGTGGCGCCTATCCTTTTAGAGATTGGAGAACTAGCTGTTTCTTTTAAATCTTTTGTAATTCAACATGTTTATCGAGATGCCAACTTGCTGGCGCATCTGTGTGCGAAGCATTCTTGCTCGCTTCAGGTGACCGAGAGCTGGTTAGACTCTGCACCCAGTTTCTTGGTCACCAGCCTCTTGGCTGATGATCCAAGGACTTTATTTGTTGAATAAAGGCTCTCATAATTCGAGGAAAAAAAGGCATCAACTGCAGATTAATTTATGTAAATTCCAATTTTTACACTCTAGTTGCCTATTTGTGGCACTAATTACCCTATCAAGTAAAAATCCATCCGGATTATCCTATTTCAAAAATCATCAACTACAAGGTGTGAGATAATGATAGGTTCGAGGATATCAACTAACAATGAAATGGATGGAGAAGAGAAGGCTGGACAGATGACACCCTCCAAGCTCGACGCATTGTTGTCGCACCACACCAACCTAACCTACAATCCTATCTAGCAGAACAGGAAAATTGCTTAAACATGGTAATTAAAGCCGGATTTAAAGTTTTTTAGATGGAATGTTCCGGTTGAATTGTCGCTAAACAGGGCAATGCGTGTCACAAATGCGCAAGTTCAACATAAATGGTGGAATTCGATAGATTATCCGCATCCTTTGGGCCCCTATATGAGTGAATGCTACTCGCGAATCAAGATTAAAGAATCACATGATGACAACAAGTTATTTAATTTAAAAGCTTACCTGATTGAGTTGTAAGACTATCCATAGTGGAAGTAACATAGCTAGTAATTTCAATGCCACGTAAGTAAAAAAAGTGATGTGGCAAGTAAATTAATGAGGAGAGAGTAGGCTGGAATAACATAGCTAGTTACGGAACATCACATATTTCAATGCAATATGAGTCTACAATCTAATTAATATAGACTTGCATGACACCACTCTTATGTTACTACCCACTATAGAGGTAGTAACATAAACTAGTAACATGTACATGTTACTACTTCATGTTACTTCCTACTATGAGTAGTCTAAACCAGCTGCTAGCTCCGGCTACAACGGTGCGTCCTGGCCGGTTTCGGCAAGCGTGTGGAGAGGTTCCATGTACTTGGCCCCTGCAGGACTTAGGTCGCTGTCGAAGCTCACCGGCCACATCGTAAGCTTAAGAGTTTTGACTTGTGATTGTTGAGTTATGATGGAGTATTCATACATGTTTGTTAAGTAGTTTGCAATCTGCGAGGTCGGCTACCTAGGAATGCATCAGCAAATTATGATTTATATTTATCTGTTGGATGGTCTATTCGGATCACTCGTACTGCATTGTGGTGAGCCTCCCAACGAAGTATGTAGTAGATGGATCCTCTTACGTACGTAGTTAACCCAGTTGCTATTTGTAATCTCAAAGTTCTAGTATTAATTTGCAATCCTTAGAAAAGCAAAGGAGAAGACTTGCTAGTGGCACCACTAATGAGCAATAGATTTTGTTTTCTTTTGACATGCAAAAACTAGGGCTACGTTGTGTAAGTCGGGGGCAGGTATAGAATTGTGGATGGATTGGTAGAAATTACTTACTTATTGGTGCTTTTACTTCACCCACGGCGAGTAGTTTTACTTTTGCGTCCGTTGCAATTTACTAGTATATCTTTGATGAGAAAGAAAGGCGCTTTTTTTTCTTTCTCATCCCTCGTCCGTCCACCCCACTAGTGAACTGATGCGTAAATTTCATGTAGTGTTTTTCTTTACTTTATTACAAAGTAGAGATAGAGATTTCTACTTTTATCGCGCCAACGTGCACTTTTATGTCTATACACGCAGGGGGCGGAGGCCCAATGGAAGAGCGGGTTGGGATGGGGCGACGAGGCGTTAGTACCAACGAGAATTGCCGCTGGTGCGGATACATGCAGTTTGAACGGTGCCAACGGGACGGTCCCGCGACGATTTATCTCTCTTTTCTGGTTTAGCAAATCTAAGTTATTAAAACGTCGCCATCTTGTCTAGTTGAAGAATCAGCGTGTGAGCAATTTTTTGTTTAGGGTTGCATGAGGCAAAGCCTTCACGTTATCTCTGTTATATAAGGACCAACATACATACGGGTTACAACACGTATACGAATACAACACAGGTACTAGACCATCTAACACTCTCCCTCAATCTGAACTACTACTACATACAAGATTCAGATTGGACTGAAATCGGTCTAGCATCTGCCGAGTGGCTGGTTTAGTGAACACATCAGCCAGTTAGTCATCAGTAGAGATAAACCTGACATCAAGACATCCAGAAGCAACGCGCTCTCGCACAAAATGAAAATCAATCTCAATGTGCTTGGTCCGTGCATGAAAAACTGGGTTAGCCGTCAGGTATGTGGCCCCTAGGTTATCACACCATAAAATGGCGGTACGCTGGTGAGATACTCCAAGCTCCTTGAGTAAAGACTCTACCCATATCGCTTCAGCAGCTCCATTAGCTAATGCTTTATAATCTGCCTCGGTGCTAGATCTCGAGACAGTAGGCTGTTTCTTGGAACACCACAAGATAAGATTTGGTCCAACGAATACAGCATAACCACTGGTAGAACGGCGGTCATCAACACATCCTGCCCAATCAGCATTTGTGAAATACTAACACTAGTGGATGAGGACTTGCGTATCCGCAGTCCTATATCTAATGTCCCCTTGACATATCGCAAAATACGCTTGACAGCTTCCCAATGCACATCAGTGGGTTGTGAAAGAAACTAGCATACTTTGTTAACCGCAAAAGAAAGATCTGGACGTGTAAGTGTTAAATACTGCAACCCACCAAAACACTGCGATATCGAACAGAATCCTCTGTACCCAAAGCTGTGCCAGTCTCACGGGCAAGACGCTCCGTGGTAGATAATGGGTGTCGGAGTGGCTTTACAATTCTCTCCATGCTCACACGATGAAGAAGATCCAGCGCATACTTCCGTTGAGATAGTATCATCCCTCTAAATTGTAGGACGCTTCCAGACCCAGAAAATACTGAAGAGCACCTAGATCCTTGATAGGAAAACTGTCTGAAAGAGATGCTACCAAGCGATCAACTGTAGCAGGATTCGATCCAGCAATCACAATTTCATCAACATAGACAAGCATATAAATCTGAACACCATGTTGGGAAAATATAAAGAGGGATGTATCCGCCTTGGAAGAGATAAAGCCGAGCTGATGAAGGCGAGCACTCAAACGAGCATACCATGCACGAGGGGACTGTTTCAGACCATATAGTGCCTTTTGCAACTTGCACACATGAGAGGGAAACCGAGCATCCTCAAACCCTGGCGGCTGCTGCATATAAACATCCTCCGAAAGAAAGCCATGAAGGAAAGCATTACTAACATCGACCTGTCGCAAACTCCATCCACGAGAGGCAGCAAGAGACAAAACCAGGCGAACCGTGGCAGGCTTCACAACTGGACTAAATGTATCACCGTAATCAATACCTTGCTGCTTTGTGAATCCACGAGCGACGAGCCTAGCTTTATCCTTTTCAACAGAACCATCTGGACGTTGTTTTGTCTTGAACACCCATTTACTGCCTGTCGGGGGAATACTTTCTGGATTAACCCGCGGCCAGTGCGACTAACTTTACTCGCACGGACAAAGGCCCACTTGGGAGCAAGCCCAGTATTGAACCGCCATAAGGAGAAAGATCTAGAAGACATATCCCGGAGGACGTGAAGACCAAGTAGTCTCCGAGTAGGCCTCTGTGGACGTATTCCTTATGGGGGAAGTTTCCTTTTGTAACCTGGCGAGCCTCTGTGTATATAAAGAGGACTCGCAGGACTTAGAGGGGTCAAGCTATCAAGCCCAAACCCTAGCTCATACGGCGAGTACCAGATCGGATCGCCTCCATTGTAACACCTCGATTATCATATCAATACCAATCTAGGGTAGGCAGGAAGTAGGTCTTTTACCTCACATTGAGGGGGCCGAACCTGGGTAAATCTGTGTTGATCTTTGTTCCTGCGATCCCAAGCTCGGAGATGCTTGACTCGCATAATCCCACACCTACGAAGTCATCTATGACACCTGACGTGACAAACCCACGACAGTTGGCGCCCACCGTGGGGCCTGCGGTCAAAGCGTCACGTTCCGCGCAGGATCGAAATCAGGCTTCAAGGACATCGCCATCGGCCAAGTTGAAGACATCAATGGGTCCCCTTCATCGACGACTCAGAGTGGGGACCCGAGGCAGATCGCATCGAGTTTGGATACATTGTTCCCATCGGATCAGTAAAAGTTTTCGTCGGATCCGTCAGTCGCAGATCTATAGATGCGACTCAAGGAAGCGAATCGGTGAGGAACTGCGGCCGGTCAGGGTCCGCGTGTTGGAGGAGCTACAACAAGCTACGGCAAGACTGCCCATCCCCGTCCCGTCAAGACCTGTTTGGGGATCTCTACCAAATCAGGAAGGAGACCTCAAGATTGAAGAGATTGAAGCTATCAGGACGGAACTCTGTGAAGAGGCACAAAGACTCGCGGCTGAGCGCAAAAACTCCAAGAAGAAGGTCGACGACTCCGTCGCTGCAGCCAAAGCACCAGGCGGTCCGAACCAAGACGACATCTGAGCGCAAGAAACTCCAAGAAGAAGATTGGCGACTCCGTCGTTGGCAGCAAAAACATCAGATCAAGATGGACAGAGGAGAGATGAAATCACAGTTCCACGGCGACCCAGAGAGCAACGTGCACGCCGCGATAGGGATATTGTCAAAGATAGCACCGGTTGGAGACACACGAGCTGATAAGGAAGCTCGCTATGCGATCGACCTACTGCAAACCGCTGCTTTACAACAAGCAAATATGTATGGAGTCACGCCCAATGAGCCGCAAAACGAGGTATCATGGGGAGGAGAAAAGTGCAGCGTCGAAGAAGTGGTCAACCAGCTAGCAGGTTTGCAGGTATCATTGGAAAAAGAAAAGAAGATAGAAGGCGAGTCACGGACGTCCGGAGCGACTCAGCCATCCCAGATTGAAACTGATTCAGATGAAGATTCAGCGCCAGTAAACTCCTATTCATTATTGAAAGGACCAGCATGTTTTGGAGAGGAAATACGGCTCACTCGTTTCCCCCGAACTTCGACGAGTCGCAGCGAGTCACCACCTATCGCAGTGACCAAGACCCTGCCTTATGGATAGAAGATTACGAGGCAAGCATGACAGGGGCTGATGTACTCAAGAAGTACGTGCGAAATACTTCCACTTGGCAATACAGGGAGAAGCTAGGGATTGGCTGTTAAGGCTGCCATCAAAATCAATAAGCACATGGGAAGACTTGAAGGACAAGTTCATCCAGATTCCAAACAGAAGACATGAAAAACCTTAGACAATGCATTCAAAAAGAGGACGAATCAAGCGGCGACTGGATCAAGAGAATCGCGGAGATCCTTGGCTCCGCCAAAAACTTAACAGTACAAGCTGCAATACAAGCTATGAGAAGAACTGTAGATTTGAGCCGCTGGTGCACAAATTAAGTCGCGCTGAGCACAAGATTGATAGTTTCGACCAGCTTTTGGCAACAGCTGACAAGTACGCAAAGACAGATAAGGGACAGGCGGCTTATCACAGAACCCAACAGGGAAATTGCAAGTCGCGAAACTGAACATCGCGCACACCAGATGAAGGAGCAAGGGAGTGATAAGGCCTTACTCCCTAATAACTGCAAGGGGATCTTCGACGTGCCTTGCGACTTACATCGCAGGAGAGATGGCAGGCCAGCGGTCACACAAAGGCGCAATGTCATTATTACCGGAGGTGGAAAGAAGGCGACACGCCAGATACAGCTCGCAGCGGATCGATGCAGCACAAGAATAAATCTAGCTCTCATCAAGGGCCTGACGTTTTACCTAGAAGAAACATAGGACAGTTTCATACAGTGGAAGTACAAACAACGGATGGAAGCCGGAAGAGCGGTCAGATTTCAACGCCAGAAAGGTATCGTCGCTGGACAGAGCAATCGGTTATTTGGAGTCGCGGCGATCACCCCCCAGAAGTAAGAGATCCAGGACAGCCAGCTCTTGTGGTCACGCCTGAAGTCGCGGGATACAAGTTAAGTAAGGTCCTAATGGACGGAGGAGGAAGAGTAAACATCCTATATCAAGACACGCTCCGAAGAATGAATATACCCGAGACGAGGCTGCGACCATCCAGGAAAGAAATTCAAGGCATAATCCCAGGAGCTGTTACGCGACCAATCGGAAAGATAACACTTGAAGTTAGCTTTGGAACAGAGCGGAACTTCCGCACAGAGCTCCTAGACTTTGAGGTTGTAGCAGTCAAAAGCTCATATCATGCGATCTTTGGAAGAGAAGCCTATGTCAAATTTACCGCCGCCCCTGCTACGTCTACCTACAGTTAAAGATACCAGGACCAAACGGTGTTATTACAATATATGGAGACAGGCAGAGAGCGTTAGAATGCGAGAACGCAGGCTCAGTACTCGCAGAAGAAGCTTGCATCGCCAACTCCTCACATGGATATCAGTCGCAGATCGGTAATCGCAGCTCAAAACGAGTCGCGTTGGAGGTACCGCGGAAGCGGCCAACAGGATGCAGCCACCGGATGGTAAATACCCACCGAGAAGTCGCGCATCAGCAAGATAATGCCCCAGAGGTCGCTTGATACAAAAAGAAGACAAGATGGCGCATGTGCATAGACCCAGCCTCGATCAACAACCCCAGCCAAAGGGCTCAGTTATCGTGAGTCCTTACAAAGCAAACTCAACTCACATAAGTCGCAGCTCAGTGCGGCTAATCGCCTAACAAACTTGCTCTCTGCTTCAACATGAGACATACATCGGAGCTATCATGCTCGACCCGAGTCGCTTTTAGCGACTCAAAATTGAACCAATCAGGTGTTCAACCCACTCCGTTAGGAGTATTAATTCGCAACTAAGTGCGATGAGTATCAAGTATGCATGGCCTGCGGGGAATAGAAAACCCGCATTAAAGGGCCTGCATCATCCTGTAACACCCTGTAAAACATCGAGTGATTATGAAATAAAGCCGGCACCCTTGACATTCAAGGGTTTGTCGTTTCGCCTCAACTATCATTGAGTCGCTGAGTCTTTTGAATTTCATATATCACTGACCCTTGAGGGCTCCTTACGAGCATCGCGAGTACCAATCGCACCTCAAATTTTGCCAAACTAGTGGCAATCCTTAAGCTAGAAGCGTCTTGCATTATGCGGCCAAAGTACTGGGGTGTGGCGTCAATCGAGCTTGATTGCCTATCATGGCCGCTCTCGACCCTGAACACACATGTTCCTAGGAAATACTGAGCCGCGCGAGCGTCTACTTAATGGAATTATCATGAAAAGAACCTGCTTATAGGTCACCAAAATACTGTTTATAATACATGAATGTCTTACAGACTAACGGGCATGTCCCACATTATTTATTTTTCCTCTTCCGAGCTACAGGAGTGGGAATTGGCGCGGCTTGTCTCGCAGTTGCAGTCGCAGTCCTAATAATCAGGGCGCCGCCAGACGAGGCAGAAGGGCCACCAGATACTGTTGCTGGAGTAGCAGCCCGAGATGACTCAGCTCCTGTGGACTTTTCCTTTGACACCTTGCTCCCATCAAGATTGAATTTTCGAGATAAGTGCCCAAGTCTAAGTTATCAACAAATTTTGTGGCATATCCGCGCATCCCTTTCCAGATATCGAAGTACTCGCTTATTGGCAGTTCAGTATCATCCGCGCTCATCGCCAGGCCGTGGCGAGCAACCTTGCCAACATCTATCTCTGGATAATATGCTCGAGCAATGTCAAGACATGCGCGGCTCCGGCGCGAGCAGAGGATCGTTTCCAATCAGAGACATAATGCGGAGCCTTGAGCAGTTTATTTATCCAATACTCGCAAGATGTTGGGCCATCAGTCGCAGGAGAGATTACCGTCATAACTTCCTTGGTAACCTTTAAGAAGCGCTGGCTGAGTCAGACAGATATACCAGTTGATCCTTCAAGTTGGAGCGGGACACTGGGGCCTCAGGCCCTATGTCAAGAAAAAAAGGCAAGAAACAAGTCAGAGACTAACGTTGGTTACCCAAAATATATGATTAAAGGAATAAAAGACGAACCAGCAAGCTGCAGGATGGCTGATTTGACCATGGAGCCAAAACCCTCAAAGGCTTTGAACAGCGAGTTATATTTTTCATCTCGCGCGGCGAGTTCCTTTGCGTGGTCTCCCTTCAGGCGATCAATCAATTCAGATTTAAGAGTCAGCCCTTCTCGCAAAGATCTAATGACTTCGTCTTTCTCCATGAGTCGCTGCTGCATATCGCTTCAAGTTCTTTAAATTGCTCTTCACAGGAGTCGAGTTGACCTTTGAGAGATTTTATTTCCTGATCTTGGTCCCTAATGACCTCATTATGCTGCTCCAGGGAGACTGCATCATTTCAGGATGATCTATGGAAATGCCTTTACCCTTTATTGAGCCAGAAGCATCAAGCAAGGACAGTTCAAGCTGAAAATAAACAGAGCAAAAGCATGGTAAATATCCAGGAATTGGGGGCTCGAGATTTGAGCCAGGAAAAGAATCAACACCCCGTGCGATGACACAAGGTTTTGATCCTTGGGGGCTACGGTATATGTACCTGGCGACTTGAAGAAAATTGCTCAACTAGCCGCGCAGCAGAGCAGCATGCTTATCTCCAGCAGCAATTATGGCATCTGCGATTGACTTGGAACTATTTCCTGGAGCTGGAATTCTATTTCAGTGATACCCTACCAACAGGAGAGTTCGGATGGAGCTGCGACTGGAGTCGTGGCAGGAGCCGCATCTGCAATACCTTCCTCCAGGGAGGGCCTTGGATGAGTCGCACCATTACTGTTTCCCACGTTTTCATCAGCAGCATCATCCTCGCTCATAGCTGGCTGAGAAGAAGTGGGATGAATTAGACTTGGTATCCTCTTCAGACATGGCCCTGCAAAACATTGATGGGTTAATAAGCTGACCTAGCAGAGCCGCAACATTGAAAAGAAGGCGAACCATACCCAGAGGCGACACGGATACTCTTCATCAGGCAACCAGAGGAAGGAGAAGATAAACCTTGCAAATCTGAACCTACAGAGTATGAAAAGAAGTGGTGATCAGCAATTCCTTGCCAAAAACGCAAACAAAAGGAAAAGGAGAGTCGCAAACAATTACCCGAGCTTATTGAGAAGCAATCCTTTGCAACAGCCTCGGAAGAGAAAGTAGCCTTGTTGGGATCAGCAAGTTTTAAAGATTTGGCAGTTCTTGTTTCTACCAGTAGCGCCAAGGCTTTGCGGCGTTTCTCAGGCTGCGCGGGGTCTTCTGAGCTCTGCATAAAATACGCTTCGAGGACCTGCGAGGCACCTCAGGAAGTTCCAAAAAGGTGTATTTGGAGTCGAGGACAGAAGAGCGTCGGCCATTTGTTGTCCTCTTCAGAAGCACTACCTCTCGTCGTGCATAACTGTATCTTCGCCAAAGGCTGCGGCTTGCTTTGACGACTCAGCCGCGGTTCTTGGTTCAAGTCGACGTCCTCTGAGGAAGAACCCAGAAATAGGGATCGATCTGAAAAGGAGCTCAGGTCAGAAATAATTAATTTTGGAGAAGGAATTTTCGAGGAAACAGGTGACAAGTAAACATTACCACAAAAGGCTTGTGCTCAGCCCAGAAGGGAGCAAGCCGACGTTATCATACGAGTCATATCCTCGTCCGTCACTCGGCGAATGAAATTTATCCATCCCCTTTGTCCCAATCTTCAGGGCAAGTACGATCGACGTCGTTTGCATGACAAGTGAAATCCACCATAAGCGCGAGCGGCGACTCACAGGCTGAATTCGCCACTTAGTCCAGCAAGATATGAGATCTAATCCAGTGAGACCATGGAGTGTCAGCGCCTCACCTTGTCTAGAAGGGATTCGATAAAGGGCAACGAAGAAGGATCAGGTTAGAAGACAAAGCATCGGTAGCCTCGAAGGGAAGAGGAGACCAAAGAGGAAGAGGAATTTCACCCTCAGGAGAAGTGTTTTTACAATAGAAGAATGTCCTTTGCCAATCCTTGATTTTCTTGGCAAGGTTAGTTTTGGGAAATACTACCCCTACGGCGTTGGAAGGAAATGGCGCCGCATTGGAGAAAAGGACCATCTGTGGTTTCCCTTTGACTATTGCAATTGAAAAGAGCAAGCCAGAAATCTATTGAAGGCGGGATACCCAGATAATCTTCGCAGAGGACGTGGAAGTTGCTCACTTGCAACATCGAATTAGGGCCAATATCATGGAAGCGGAGACCTAACCGCTGCATCAAGGAGCGGAAGAAGAGAGAGCCTGGGGCTTGAACCCGCGCTCAACATGCTCCGCAAATCACTACTTCTCCTGGTTGAGGGTTGGGATTACCTCCTCACGCCGCCCGCCATTCGCATTGATCTTTTGGCGGAAGAAGGCCCCGTGCAGATAGGGATTCCAGGAAATCTTCGTCGACCCACGAGCCTTCCCAGTTGCACTTGCGGCGAGACATTTTCTCAGATTGATGGAGATCTCCACCGAAGGATTGTGAGTACGAGAAGCGAGATTGGAGGCGGCGGAAAGGAGCAGCGGATGCGTAATGCAGGACTTGATGCAGAACGCTGGGAAAAACGATGAGCCAAGATAAATAGCCCAGACGCGGAAGACGTTTAGATCTGAAAATCAACCGTCAAGGCAGGTTAAGTCGCGTTCTTGAGCCGCCAAGAAGAGTTATAAGCCGCAGATTGGAAATAAGAAAATTGGAGTTCAGCTGGGATAATTCATGTGCGCGGCTCAGGGGTTTGTTAAGACAAAGCCTTC
This sequence comes from Poa pratensis, assembly GCA_947311845.1. Lineage (NCBI taxonomy): Eukaryota > Viridiplantae > Streptophyta > Magnoliopsida > Poales > Poaceae > Poa > Poa pratensis. Next base: position 2,142,405 of record CAMZMU010000070.1, read on the forward strand.
ACTCGAAATCCAAGCTAAACTTGGGGGCTAATGTCGGGGGAATACTTTCTGGATTAACCCGCGGCCCAGTGCGACTTAACTTACTCGCACGGACAAAGGCCCACTTGGGAGCAAGCCCAATATTGAACCGCCATAAGGAGAAAGATCTAGAAGACATATCCCGGAGGACGTGAAGACCAAGTAGTCTCCGAGTAGGCCTCTGTGGACGTATTCCTTATGGGGAAGTTTCCTTTTGTAACCTAGCGAGCCTCTGTGTATATAAAGAGGACTCGCAGGACTTAGAGCGGGTCAAGCTATCAAGCCCTAAACCCTAGCTCATACGGCGAGTACCAGATCGGATCGCCTCCATTGTAACACCTCGATTATCATATCAATACCAATCTAGGGTAGGCAGGAAGTAGGTCTTTTACCTCACATTGAGGGGGCCGAACCTGGGTAAATCTGTGTTGATCTTTGTTCCTGCGATCCCAAGCTCGGAGATGCTTGACTCGCATAATCCCACACCTACGAAGTCCATCCATGACACCTGACGTTACAACCCACGAGCACGCCCACAATATTCACTCCAGGAGGCCAAGGAACTAGCACCCAAGTATTAGTGCGCTGAAGGGCATCAAACTCATCAGTCATGGCCGCGCACCAGGCCAGCTCACGAAGAATGCACGACGTCGTGGATCATAGCGCACAGTTCCATCCATGAAGTCCTTAAGACGACGAGTACCATCCTGATGACGCGAGATCATAACATGACCAGGCGGAGGCACAGTAGCCTAATAGGCATGGAGCCATGTGTACTCATCAAGCAAAGGAGTACGAAGACGCACCAGAGGACGAAGGCGACGGAGCAGCTGGTGTACGCGGTCCAGCAGAAGGAGACGAGGCCGACTCATCCTGAGGCAGTGAGCCACTGGGTCGAGAAGGCGAAGCTGGCCCAGTTGGAGATGACGCGCCCGCTGGGCTGCGAGGTTGCATGGTCCTCGTACAGCGGGATCCATGCCGCCATGCACGAGATCATGGCGAGGGATGTACATCGATCGCCGAGGTGCCCTGCACATCAAACACTGGTATTTCCAGTGGTTAGTAGACAAATAGGTAAGGTCATATTTCGCACAGGAACACTAGTAGCCCTTCGTGGATGGAAAAGAGATGGCCTTTCTCAAGAGTAGACACGTCGACCGAGACAACCGGGAGTAGCAAACGGAAACACTGACTCATCAAATATAACATCACGAGAGATAAAATCCTCTCGATCGTGATCAAACAATTATACCCTTTATGCGTAGGACTATATCCAAGGAAAATCGCACATCTTGGAGCGGAAATTCTAGCTTATGCGTATTGTACTTACGCAAGCTGGTGCCAACAACACACCCCAAAAATACGAAGAAACGAATATGTTGGGCGGAGTGTGATGGAGACGGTGAATAGGTTATCCTGGTTAAGCACCGGAGTGGCATACGATAATAAGATAGCACGCCGGTTAGAAAACGCCTCGTCCCAAAATCTCAAAGGGAGGGAGGAATGGGCAAGAAGACCAGACCGGTTTCAACCAAATGACGGTGTTTGCGCTCGACAATACCGTTCTGCTGAGAGGTGTGAGGACAAGATACTCGATGAGAGATGGCCGGTGCTCTGAAAATAGCGATGCAACTTATGATACTAACCACCCCAGTCAGACTATATAGCCTTGATCTTGGTGTTGAACAAACGTTCAACATGCGCCTGGAAGGTGTAGAACACCTGCTCAACATCAGACTTATGCTTGAGAAGGTAAATCTAGCAAAAACGCGAATAGTCATCAACAAAACTCACATAATACTTATATCCCCCGGAAGAGGCACGAGCAGGACCCTAAACATCAGAATGAATTAAATCAAGAGGCATAGTTGAAACACGAGACGATGAAGTATATGGTAATTGACGACTCTTAGCACATTGACATGCATCACAAACTAAAACCGAACTGTCTGAAGAAGAACACGCAAGATCATTTTTCCTAACAATGGATGAGACGACATTATTGGTGGGGTGACCGAGACGCTGATGCCACTGAGATGCCGTGACGCAGATGCTAGACGAAGCATGGCGACTGGATGACGAAGAAGCTCGACTAAACGGAAGTGGGTTGAGACCGCCTTGACTTCTACCTTGAAGAAGAATTCTCCTCGTGGCCTTGTCCTTAACAAGGAAAAAATGTTTATGAAATTCAATGAATATATCATTGTCTGAGACAAGGCGATAAACAAATCAAAGATGTTGGCTAAGATGCGGAACATGAAGAACATTGTTCAAACGAAGAGGAGAACCGGCTAAAGTCGAGTGTCCAATATGTGAAATAGACAAACCTGTACCATTTGCTACCTGTCACCGGAATCCATGATCCATTGTGGCGGCTCGTTGTTGGAGGAGGTCAAAGCTGAGTTGGCGGAGCGGTGGTGGTCGGGGTAGTAGTCCTGATCGAAGCGGTTGCGGCAGTCCATCGCTTCGTGACCCCAGTTGCCACAAATTTGGCAGCGAGGGCGCCAACGGCACAGGCCGTTGTTCCTGCCGTTGTTATGGCCATTGTTTCCACCACCTCCGCCACCGCCATTGTTACGGCGGCGGTCTTGGCCGCCTCCTTGCCCCTGCTGCGGGTGCTGCAGCGGGTAACCGCCCGAGGGGCGCCCACCATAGGGACGGCCGGAGTCCTGCGTGCGCGGGTGACCGGGGTTGCCGGTTGGACTGACCGCGCCGCGGCGTTAGCTGACGAGGTCCAGTCCTCGTCTTGTTGCTGCGACAACTGCAGCGCTTCATAGTTCAATACCATGGAGTAAAACGCGGGAATAGTCACCGGAGTGACCGTGACGCTGAGGGATGCATCGATCGGGTTGTAGGCCGAACCCAGACCGGTGCGCATGTAGTCGATGACCTCATCATCGCGTAGCGGCGACCCGGCAGCGGCCATGGTGTCAGACAGAGCCCGCACCTTGTTCATGTACTCGCTTGCCGTCATGTCACCCTTCCTCAATGCCTGGATTTGGCGTCGGACGTGCCGAATTCTGGCACTGCTCTGCGCGCTGTACATAGTGTGGATAGCAGCCCACGCTTCAGCCGCAGTTTTGCAGTTGATAAGCTGCAGCGCGATCCCCTCCGCCATGGAGGAGACGAGCAACCCGAGGACCTTCTGATCCTGCGTCCACCACCGCATATACTCAGGATTGAACGGTGCGAGCTGCATCGCCCGTCCCTTCGGCGATCGTCTTCTCCGGTGCTCGAGTGGAGCCGTCGAGGAAGCCATGGAGGGAAGCGCCGGAGAAGTTCATGAGTGCGAGCATGCGCCAGAGCGGGAAGTTCCCGCCTTCAAGGCGGACACCGATGGGATGAACGGAGGCAGCGACGGTGGCCGATGGTGCGGAGGCGATGGCGTTGACTGTGGTGGAGAGAGGCAGCTGCGGCGACGTGGACATTGCGGCGAGCTAGGGCGATTGGCGGATCGAGAGAAAGAAGTGAACAGGAGAGAGGCGGCGGCGGGGGTCGAGAAGGCTCTGATACCAAATTTTATGTTTAGGGTTGCGTGACGCAAAGCCTTCACGTTATCTCTATTATATAAGGACCAACATACATACGGGTTACAACACGTATACGAATACAACACATGTACTAGACCATCTAACATGAGCATCGTCAGACGGTGCATCCAGTACTCATAGGCCACCACTGCTCCGCTAGGAGATATATATAAGACCTTAGAGCATCTCCAACAGACGCGCGTCGCGCCGCGCTGTATAAAAAATATGCAGCGCCAAAAAGTCGTTTTGGCGCGCCGCTCATGTGTTTCGCTATAGCAGACGCGCCAAAACTTGGCGCTTCAGCAGACGCGCTAAAATAGAGCGCGCCAAACCAACTACGCGCTGGAAGTTGGATCGAAAAATTAGACGGAAATAGAAATATATTCAGATTCGACGAACACGCGCTACAACGCACACACCCGGATTACCTATAAACGCGCATATAGGCGCGCACGCACACACTACGCGCGGCGGGAAGCGCCGGCGATCTAGATGTCCCAGTCCCCGCCGGCGATCTAGATGTCCCAGTCGGAGTCGTCGGAGAAGTCGGCGTCCGAGCTCGTCGTGTCGGAGACCTCATCCTCAAGCGCCCGCCACATCTCGTGGCCGGCGGGCCACAGGCGCGGCCGCGCGCCAGTTCCCCCTCCGCCTGCGCCTTCATCAGGCGCCTCTCCTCCCGCTCGTAGTGGAGCTCCAGGCGCTGCTCCCCCCGCTCCGCCGCCATGGTGTTCCAGTGCTCCAGCTCCGCATCTCTCTCCGCCGGGTGCGCCTGGTACCACGCCTGCACGGCGAGCGCGTCGTGCTCCTCGACGAGATCCAGCACGGCGCGGAGGCGGAGCGCGCGGCGGTCTCTGTCGGTGACAATGGCGGGCGCAGGCGCCAGGTTTGCCGCCTCCTGCGCCGAGCGGCAGTCTCGGAAGTTCATCGTCTGCGGCGTGCGGCCGAGCCGCCACGCGCCGCGTCGTACGCGCGGGCGGCCGCGTAGGCGGACTGGAAGGTCCCGAGCGGGACGCGCATGTCCCCGCAGCGGATCTCCGCGATGTACCCGTTTTGGCGGCGGCGGACGCCGAGGTAGCCGAGGTAGCCGGTGCGGCGGCGCGGCGGCATCGTGTCGGCGTGGGCGGCGTGGGGAAGGTGAGAGGGAGGGGGAGACGGACTGTTCACAGCGGTGGCGCGAGTGGGAAGGCGAATGGAAAGCGGTTGGGCTGCGGCGTGGATGACGCGCGCTGGACGCCGGGCGCTTTATATAACGCGAAATCTACCGCTTGGGCCAGCGCGCGCTAAGGTTTTTGGAGCGCGCCCTTTTTTGCCGCGCTTGCTGGAGCAGCCGAAATGGCCTCTCGCGCGGGAAAAAAGCCGTTATTTAACGCGCGCGCTCCAAATTAGGCGTCTGTTGGAGATGCTCTTACATGGATCCAATGCAAAACGTCTCGTGGATAACATGCAAATAAGTAGCTTTCCCATTCTGTTAAAAACGGATTATTCCGACAATTCCAAAGAGACTATAACCATGCACCCACGTGAATATGTGCGTTGTTCTTTTAGTCAATACCAGTCAACCAATTTCCGAATAAACTCGTGATGTTGGACTTTTACTATCCTCCAAACCATACGAGAAAAGGGACAAGCGATAAGTAAACGTTGAATATATTTCTCAGAATTACAGAACACGCATTTTTTTACATTCATTCCATTTTAGGTGCGCCCCTGATGCATAAATTCTGTCTAAACACGTGTTGTACAATAGAGAAAAGTTTTACAGTACTCCGTAAATACAGTACTCGTGATGTTGGAGTATACCGTATATGCATTTTATTTTAAGTTTTGCGAGAGATCCGTAAATACAACCACACGCCAAGGTCCTTATCGCAAAAGAGCGCCACCGCCACCGCTGTCCACTCTCTCCCACACCACCTCCGGTCAACCAATCTCGCCCCACCCGCTCCCCGATCCGCTCGCCGGAGATGCATCCCGCCGGCGCCGGAGACCCCTACTCCTCCGCCTCCTACTACCCGCCATATCCCGCCTCGGCTCCCGCACCGCTCCGCCGCCGCCCACCTACCACCCCTACGACTCCGCCTCCGCGCCGCCGTACTCCCCCTACCCGACCCACGACTACTCCCCCGCTCCCGTCACGTACCCCACCTACCCCCGCCGCCGCCGCCACCGACCACCTCCCCCACCACTACGCCCCACAACACCCTTCCGCCGCCGCTCCCCCGCCCCCGCAGCCCTACTACCCATACGAGCCGCCTCCACTCCCGGCCTCGCACCACATCCCCGCCCCCGCCGCCGCCCCATCGCACTACCCTCACTAGACCGCTCCGGCAGCTACGGCGGGTACGGATCCGACCAGCTGTACCCCTCCAACTCCGCGGCTGCCGCGGGCGGGTGGTCCGACGACGGGGCGTACGCGTACCGCGGCGGCGACGCGCCGGAGCCCTACGGCGCGCGGGGCACGGCGGCGAGGTCCGGCTCCGGTGCCTCCGCGCTTTTCGATGACTATGGGCGGTCGATCGGTCCTGGTGGGAAGGAGAGGGGCGGTAGTGGGGGAGGCGGCGGTGCGGCGAGCCCGAAGGTGGTGAGGGCCGTGCCGAAGGCGGAGACGTCGGAGGACGTGAGGGGCGGCGTGCAGAAGTTCCGGGTGAAGCTGCTACCCGAGGGCGCCGGCAGCCCCATGGATGTGCTCTGCCAGGTAGTTTGCTCAGCATCGGCATGACGAACAAATTGATCCTTTGGTGTGGACCATGGAGTTCCGGCTGCTTTCAGTAGGAATGCGCCTTAATGCAGTGTCAGTCAGTTGTTTAGCGCTTGAAATGAACGTAGCTGAAAATGTGTAGCATGGGTAGATAATGAGCATTGGATGAGCTTGCTAACGAACCAATTTATGCTTCGTGGATAAAGGTTGGAATATTTAGCTTCAACAAAATTGGCGTAAGGAGCTATCTTTTGGATCTGCTTTTCGCAGAACCGATTTCAGAGACTGAAGCGACATGTGATTTGTTTGGTAGTTTCTGAATAAAAAAAACACAATTGTGGCATATAGTCTAGGTCAGAAAAAGGCCAAGTAGAGTTGTTAGCATGGTATATCATGAACGATAACACACATTTTGTTGTTGACTAGTAATCAGTCTTCATTTTGGTTTCTCAAAAAATTGTCTTCATGGAATACTAGAGTAGAGTATGGTTGTCATGCTGTTATACTTGGTGCATCAATTGCCTAGAGTAATTGACCTATACATACTTATCCTGTTGCACTTCATGCAGATTGGTTTGGATGGGATTCGGATGCTTGATCCCAACACTAGTAGGACATTGAGGATATATCCCTTGAAACTGTAACTAGATGGGATGTAAGTCACCAGTTATTGTTGTATCCTGATGCAGAGCTGTTATTTCATATGTTCTTTTTCTGTGATTTATTTACTAAATCCTATAGCATCTCTCTCTAGGTATTGGATTCATCTGTATTTGCCTTTTGGTCAAAGAGTTCTGTTGATCATGAAGCAAGAAGAATAAGGCTGAAGTCAAGCAGCTATACAACCAACACCATTCTGGACACTGTGACAGCTGCATCTGTGCAGGTTTGCATCTGCCTTAATGAAGCTTTTTGTTTGATCCTGCAGTTTGTTGTAAGTTTTAGGTTGATAATAAGTTTTTTGTACTGCAGTTCAAGGAGATGGGTGGAAGCAGCATTTCGAGAAGTAAAGCAATTGCTGACGCTGCCAGCCCTTCTGAACAGCAAAATGAGAAGAGGAAGAATTTCCTTGATTGGAGGAACTTAATGAAGCCCGTGATTGAGGAGAAAGACCACTGGGTAATTTCTTTCTTGTTTCTTCGGTTCCATTTGAAATGAGGCATGCTTGTAAGTGTGCATTAATTTATAGCTTGCTTATTTGCAATGTTAGAGATACCATCTATATCCTTCTCTAATGCAGTTATTGCAATTTATCTGGAATATCAGCTGCTTAGGCAGACGCATGCAAAATAAAGTTTGTTATCTTTCAATCTGTCATTTCGCGTGTACACATGAAGCTCTTACTCTGTTTTATTTTACCATTATACAACTTCTGTTACTAATTGTTGATGAACTGTTTGAAATTTTATTCTGCTCCCTTTTAAACATTTTATATTGCACAAACTAATTCAATAGATTATAGATATTGCAGTGTGATTAGAAATGGACGGAAGCTATTTAGAAGAAAGTTTAGAGTTCATATTTAATTTGTTAACCTAATATTGTATGGCTCAACAGTATCCTGTTTTCTGCATCTTACTGTCAGGTCCCAGATGAAGCGGTCCACAAATGCACGGGCTGTGCGGGAGACTTCAGTGCTTTCAACCGCAGGGTAAGAACAGTTTACTATTGACATGTTGATGATGTAGAGTTGAAATATATTCATTAATGCCGTGAACCTTTATATTCAGCATCACTGTCGAAACTGCGGTGATATTTTCTGCGACAAGTGCACCCAAGGAAGGACTCCTCTAAATTCAGATACTGATTCTCAACCAGTCCGAGTTTGTGACAAATGCATGGTATTGTTCTGTTGTCTCATCTTATTTTTCAGCCGCAGTTGTGATTTATGCTATGCAGTCCCTTTGATGTCCTGTGTTGCTTAATGAGCTTGGGCACTAAAAGACCTATCGATATATTGTGTCCTTATGCTTTGTAAGTTTTGTGGATGCTCATTGATCATTGAAAGAACCAAGAGGCCTGGACAGTAGTGTCAAACTTATGTAAAATGGAATTATATCTTAGTTACACTCCCTTTATTACTGCACTGTTGGAGATAACGGTGTGCCATGTTAGTACCTTTTCTTGTCTGAAGGTTGAGGATATGACATTCTTGGGTTTTGATTCAGCCAATGCCACATTTTCTTCACGAAGTATCATGTTTACGGACAAAACCACTCATGTTCAGTGTTGGGACTACAATCCCTTTTCTTTCATCAAAGTAGTGTATGTTGCAGTCCTGTTTATTACATCCTTTACTGCATTGTTACTGGGACGAAGTTATACCATTTCTGAGTTCTCAATGAATGATAACAGTACCATGTTTTTTCTATTCTGATAGGCTGAAGTTTCTCGAAGACTGAACAGTGAAAAGGAAGCAGCAAATCGACCTATTGTTCACAGCACGAGGATCTTGCCAAAAAACTTCAGGTGTGCCTTTTTGCTGCTTATTTCGTTTCTCTAGCCAGATAGTATAATTGACAATATTGATACAAAACACCATACTCTTGACTGTATTTCATTTCGGTGAGAGGATTGTTTGGTTACTGGACCATTCAGTCTAGCTAAGCACATGGAACCAGGACATCCTGTAGGTTCCAGTAAATTTATTGGAACCAGGACATCCTGTGGGCAGCCCCGGTGCACTAGCTCCCGCTTGCGCAGGAACCAGCCAACCAGGACATTGCTGTGCATCTGCGTTCATCTTGTGTTACCATACCGTGTTGGGTGATTTGCATGTGTGTGTACAGAGTAATTGTAAGGCAAATTTCCTATTATTTTTGTGGCGATGACAAATAGATGAATATGTCACTGGTAGTTGGGTTATTTCTTTTATACATTAGCAGGAGGAGAAAACTCTTATTACCTCACAAAATTTACGTAGTTGGAATAAATATGCTGACACAACACAATCTCTGGTCTGGTCTGATGCAGGAAGCAATGGATATAAACAAGAAGTCATCTTCAGGTTTGTGTCTTTACATACTTGTTTCATTTTTAAGAGTTCACTATTCTGATGATAAATGTGCTGGTTCCTCGACAGGCTCGAGATCTTCGGATGGATCTTCTGGCAAGCGAATGCGGGAGGTCGCATGCCCCATCTGCACAGTACACCTTCAGGTGCATCACTGTCACAATCCCTGTCTATGATGAATAAACTTCCGTTCGTTCAGTGTCAACATGCAAACACGGCATTCTAACACAAGTCAACAAACCTTTCCTACAGGTCCAGGTCCCATCATCTGGGTCGGAGACGATAGAATGCGGCGTATGCCAGCACCCTTTCCTCGTCAGTTCCCGTTAAACACCCTCATGCAGCAGCGTTCTTCTGCTTCGATCTCCGGAGCAGTCCTCTGCGCTCATGGAGGCCGTTTGTCGCTCTGGTCGGCCATCGTCCCCATGGCGAAGCTTGGATCACTGTAGCTAATTCGGTACAGTTATGATCAGGAGCTAAGGAAGAGAGACGAAATAAGAGATGCTTTTTACCTGTAATTTTTCACCGGTTTTTGTTTGTTCAGACTGTTTCACGTGCTGTTACTCGCACCACTCTCGTGTAGCTTCGAGTTCCATGAGATGTATGTAAATGGTAATATGATGCAGTTTCATCTGTTTCAGTCAGTTCGTTTCAGTCTGTTTACTTACCGGCTCTTCATACATCACCACAGAAAACTTTGACCGCTAAACACAAAGTATTTTGGAATTACTAATCTTTTTACATGAGTTTATTGGGAACTATGTGGAGGCCCAAAACTGAAATCCGTTGTGGGCTCAGAATCCTAACACCTGAAAAGCGACCCAAATCTGGCGAGCTTTCGAAGCCAGTAGAGCGACTGAAAAGCGGCGAATTCCCAGCCCCTGCAGCTGCACTCGACGGCCGCCGGCATAAGGGGGCGCACGAAGGCCGTCCTCGCGCCGCTCGCAGAAGCTGGTAGGCGGCGGACGCGCGAGGATGGACGCGGCGTGGGCGTGCGCGGTGGACCGGGCAGCAGGCGCCGCCGACTCCACCAGGCGCTTCTTCCTCTCTTTCCGCCGGCCCCCTCCGCCACCGCCGCCGCCGAGCCCCGGCCCCAACCCGGTAAGCCCACCGTTCTCCTCACCGCCGCTGGCACTGGCACCGGCACCCCCTTAGGAACTGCGAGGGTTTCTGCGGACGGGAGGAAGATAGGACCGGCCATGCGCTCCGCTCTTTCGATTGTTTCTTTCTCGTGGATGGATTTCTCATCTTGCATTCGAATGAATCTCTAATGATCATGTCTTTGCTTAGTTAGAACTGATGAACTGAATCGCTGTGGCAGTGACTGAAGTATAGTTTCTTCAGATGTACTCCTACTGTATTTTGCTTTATAATGGTGTACCACGAGCTAGAGTAGATAGCCTGCAGAGGAGGTCCTTCTGTTGGCAGTGACCGGTCCTGGAGACCTCTAATGATATGTGGCTGGTACTTGCAAGCATTTGCTTGAAGATCTGTGATGATGCATCCCCACAAAATATAGTAATTACAACAACAAAAAAGAGCTGTTTTGATGTTTTCTCTTGCTATGGGAGATGAAATGTCTCAATTGCATCAACAAGAATCATAGTTATTCCACCCTAAAATACATCTGTCAGAGCATAACCCTTTTTCTTTTATTTTTCTGATTTCATGTACCTTTGGAAGACAATGGCAAGAAAAAACCAACTTGTGTTGATCTCTTACCCTTTGTTTTTTCCTTGGTATACTTCAGATAGACATCTTGAAGCGGTTGCAGCGACAAGCATTCTACGACATAATGCAGCTGAGGGAGAGACAGGAGAAGGTTGAGAAGGTGCTCACGCTGTTCAAATCTAGCAAAATTGGCCCATTCGCAGAAGAAAGCACCAGTGTCAAGGGCCTCGTCAGTTTCGCCGGAGCTCTAGCACTAAGAAACAAAACAGGCGCAACACCAGACACCTCCGAAGCAAATCCTGGCATCAGCTCACAGTTTGCGTTCCAGACCACTGTTCGAAAGAAGGATTCTCTCGTAGCAGAGCTTGCCACGGATTCCAGATGCTTATCTCAAGAAAACGATCTCATTGGGAGCCCTCTTGTGCTGTCGAAGGTGATGTACCTGGCAAATGTCAGTGACAACTTCTCTGTTGCTGCAGTACCAGTAGGAGCAAGGTGTGACGATTTTTCAACTGACCCAAGCATCCGAGAGGTAATTTCTTCGTCCATGCACTTGTACTTGTACACCCATCATTTTTCCTGCTAATTATATCAGTTAATAGTTTCCTTGACAGGGGCATTGGCTTCCCAGCTTCCATTCCTTACTGAGGCCGCCACTGCTGCGCAGGCGCCACAAGCACGCTGCCGGCCTGATACTGAGGTCACGGAACTTTGCAGCCTCTCTCGCCGAGCTGGTTTCAACAGCTGCGAAAAGCTCATCAGGTGAAGCCAGTAGCATCTTCACCGGGTTTGGGCAGGTCTCATGTCGTGTCCATGACGAGATGAAGCTGACTATGTCGGCAGCCTTGCATGGACCAAGCATCATTCCTCGGAAGAGCAAACCAGCCGCTGGAGGGTGCGTCGACCTCGAGCTTCAGCTCGACGAGGACTCGAGGATCGGGGCCTGGGTCGAGGCGAAGGGGTCGAACCCGAGGCGGCTGAAGTGGGCAGTCGTGCTGTCGGACACGCCGGAGGATGACCTGGGCTGGGGCGTGAGCGTGCGGAGGGGCTGTTCCGAGGGGGCGCCGGAACGAATTCAGCTGGAAGGGTTTCTGAATTTGCATCTAGGACAGAAGGCCACCCTGCAGCCTGGTGTCGTGTTCAGCTTGGATGGGAGGAGGTGTGCGCCGGCTTTCGTGCTCCAGTCAAGTTGGTTCCTGTGAGTGAGTCCTGGATGGTTTATGTGTGCTCCTGATGAGAATGTAGAAACGTTTTGGTAGATCAGAGGATGTAGAAATGGTCGTTTGTATCGTCTGAATGTATGACCATTATTTGTAAGCAAGAGCGTGTGATTCGTCTCCCCATTGTCTGACAGTATGATTGGTCTTGTTATTGCTGCCTTGTGCTTTCAGGGGTTCAAAACCTGATCGACTAGCAGCTATTGCAGGAAGCTATGCTCTGATATTGTACTAGCATTCTTCTGTTTTTTTCCTAGTGATACACATTCAGAAACTATATTTCCCATTTATACATTCAAGGCAATCTTAATCTGAGATGATTATGGTTACGGTTAGATCAGAGGATATTTTGACGAATGGAATTGTTCGTAAGCAAGAGCATGCGATTTGCGGGCTTCATTATCGTCTAACATTATGATTGGTCTTGTTATTGCTGTCTTGCACTTTCAGGGATTTGAAAACCTGGTCGAACTAGCTGTGATTGCAGTGAGCTATGTTCTGATATTATTGTAGCATTCTTCTGTTTACATTCAGAAACTACATTTTCCCATTTCTACATTCAAGGCAATCTTAATATGAGATGGTTATGACCAGTCACTTCCAAATACATAAAACCGTGACTCTGAAGATCCATTACATCCACAGGTTTTTACATACAGTTACATCGTGGTATGTTCCAGCCGCAGTACTGAGAAGTATCAGAAATCGAAAAGGTACCTATATCCCTATTTCACCAATAGCAGAATCTACAAGAAATGACAATTTCCTCAGATTACACCGACCCAAAAAACGAAGTGTTGTTCTACTTTGCAGAGTCAATGAACCATGATCAACCGTCCGGTCCAGCCTAGCCTACCCTGCCTGTGATGTTCTTTTTACAAGACCGCTTCACAAGACCGCTTCGGCGAGATCTTCCTAGGTTACCGTTCTTCTGTGAAATTTAAGTCGCTGGCTCATGGAGGAGTGATGACGATAACGATAGTGGACAATCTCGACGACGATCCTTGTTTTTAGCTGTGTGTGGCAGGGTGGCTATGCCCTCACAACAGTCGGGCTGTTTGTACAGGTTTTTGGCTGGTTTCCCCTAACCGGTCAACTCTGTTGTACTTAATTAATGAAAATGATAAATATTTTGCCGCGTTTATAAAATGTTCGTGTAGCTAATATTGAAGTGACGAGGGTGAGAAAATTAAATAAAAAAGAAATACAAGAATCGCGTCAGCATTGTACGTGGCCTTAGAAGCTAGGTTCATACAAACTCAGTTGACAAAACATAGGCCAAGTAGAAAGCTCATTTTGAGAACCACATCAAATATAAAATATAGATGTCCAAGATGTCTATCTAGTATATAGCAGGCGAAATTAATCCCATATATATTTTTATCGATCTACATGATATGATTCTCCATGTGGGACACTAATTAAGCTGACAATAACCGGAAAATATATGAGCTATTACTGATATATATTTTCTATTTTGAAGAACACAAGCTAATACTTGTGAAATTGTTGTTTAATCGATCTCAGCGTAACTTGCTAGCAGTTGCTCTTTATTCGGCTTCTTGTTCCGGCTCGTCTGAGCCTTCTTGTTAGCATCCCTATGTTCTGAACTCGGAGCTGCTGTCTCGAACGCGACGATGACCTGCAAGGGACGGTCTACTCATGATGATCTTCGGCGGAGGTCCTGCATATATAGTCTTCTTTGCAAAGGGTTATCTGTTTGGCATAGTCTGATTTTGGGCTTCACAAGACCGCTTCGGCGAGATCTTCCTAGGTGATCGTTCTTCTGTGAAATTCGAGTCGCTGGCTCATGGAGGAGTGATGACGATGAAGCTAGTGGACAATCTCGACGACGATCCTTGTTTTTAGCTGTGTGTGTGGTCTGTTTTTGGTAGCCATGGTGGCTATGCCCTCACAACAGTCGGGCTGTTTGTACAGGTTTTTGGCTGGTTTCTCCCCTAACCGGTCAACTTTGTTGTACTTAATTAATGAAAATGATAAATATTTTGCCTCGTTTATAGAATGTTCGTGTAGCTAATCTTGAAGTGACGAGAATCTCCTTAGCATTGTACGTGGCCTGAGAAGCTAGGTTCTCAGTTGGCAAAGCATAGGCCAAGTAGAAAGCTCATTTTGAGAACCACATGAAATAAAAAATATATAGACGTCCAAGATGTCTATCTAGTAGCAGGCGAAATTAATCCCCATATATATTTTTATCGATTTACATGATATGATTCTCCATGTGAAACACTAATTAAGCTGACAATAACCGGAAAATATATGAGCTATTACTGATATATATTTTCTATTTTGAAGAACACAAGCTAGTACTTGTGAAATTGTTGTTTAATCGATCTCATCGTAACTTCCTAGCAGTTGCTCTTTGTTCCCCCAGCAGCCTGATTCTTGTGGACATCATCCGCCGGCGGCGCAACCATCTCCTGCGTGCTCCTGTAAAAAATAAGGGTGGACTCAAAATTAGTCAGAATATCCTTCAGATATTAATAATACGGCAGGATGGTCACTCTTTAAATTAATATTCGTAAAATGGTTGACTATATATGTTACTCCATGATGTGCGCGTAATACCCGTGAAGGCGGAGGCAGTAGCCCAAGAATACCGCCAAGCCGAGGACGCAGATCCACCCTACAACCACGGCTGCGACCTCGCTCAGGGAGAAGAAGGACCACCAGGTGAGGAGCAGAAATGCCGATAGGTACCAGCAGGCCAAGACGTTTCCGGTACCACATTCCTCCCCGAGGACGACGAGTCCACCCAGTCGCAAGGGTTTTCAGCACGCAGATGATGGCGATGGGGAGAAAGATGCAGAGAATGGCTGTTAGGAGTAGGACCACAAGAAACACTAAGGTGTAGTCCCATTCATACATCAAGCACGCCGCCAGGATGATCGGATAGATGGATGTCGCAACCGCGATAAAGACGATCACAGGCAATTCTAGGTCGAGTTTCTCATCCGCCTCTTGGGCGGGGACGGGGTTTTCGGCGGCCGCTGCTGCTGCTGCGGCGGCCGTGGACTTCGCAGAAGCGCTGCGCTCGGCGAGGGCGCGTCCGAAGACGCAGGCGATCCGAACGGAATCGAGGTACATGATGGCACATCCGGCAGCGGGGCTCAGGACAGCGTCCACGACGAACGCGAGTTGCGCAGGGTAGGTTAACTGGACTAAGATTCGCGCCTTGCGGGTGGTGGCGGTGGAGAGGACGCAGACCGCGGAGTAAAAGTAGGAGAAGAGCAGCAGCGAGAGCCTCCACACGACGACGATCAGCGTGTCGCCGCGCCCTAGAACGATCGGGAACAGCGCCGCCGCAATCAGGGATTGGAAGAACAAGAGCACCACGGCGTTTTTCCTCAGCTCCGTGGCGGCCGCGTGTTTCTCCATCGTAGCCGGCCGCCAGTCACGATCGATCAAGGCAAAACTGCTAGGGTTGTGTTTCTCCCAAGGAAAACGCTAGTTTACCCCCGGAGGATCGATCCTCCGGGTCGCACGACCGACGCGTGTACACGCACGTGGTCCCACCCACGTTACTCCTCTTCCTTACCCGTCCAGCCATCCTCTTCCTCGTTTCTCTACACGGCTCCAGAAGCACGCTCCGACCAAATCGCGAGCTCGCGCCGCCGCCCCTGGCCGTCTTGCCCCGCCCTGCCGGCGCTGCTCGTCCCGACTTCAGCTAGCCCCTGCGCCGCTGCTTCGAGCTAGCCTTCATCCGCCGCTGCTTCGAGCTCCGCCTCGGCCTCCTCTGGCGGGCGCCACCTGCGCCGACCACCGCCACCGGTGCTTCCTCCTCGACGGCCGCTAGGACGGATCCTGGCGCCGCCGCGCCTTCGACCGCCCTTTCGCCGAGCTCGGCCGCACCCTCATCCACCACTGCGTTTAGCTCCGGCCTGACATCATCCGCGCCGACGCCACCTGCACATCGCCATGGGAGACGAGACAACTGCCGGTGCTACCAAAGCGCGGCGATGTTGCTACGACGGATAATCTCCGGTGCTCCAAAGAGCATCCCGTGGTGCTACCAGGGGCACGTCGGAGCTGCTGATGGCGCGGCGCCGTTGCTGCCATGGTGGGGGCGCGATGCTCCCATGACGCGGCGGCGTTGCTTCTTCCCCTGCCCACGGTGCTACCAGGGGCACGGCGGAGCTGCTGCCGGCGAGAGGCGGCGTTGCTGCCATGGTGGAGGCGCGATGCTCCCATGGCGCGGCGGCGGCGCTGCCATGGTGGAGGCGCGATGCTCCCATGACGTGGCGGCGTTGCTTATTCCGCTGCCCACGGTGGAGCTGCTGCCGGCAAAAGGCGGCGTTGCTGCCATGGTGGAGGCGCGATGCTCCCATGGCGCGGCGGCGGCGCTGCCATGGTGGAGGCGCGATGCTCCCATGACGTGGCGGCGTTGCTTATTCCCCTGCCCACGGTGGAGCTGCTGCCGGCGAGAGGCGGCGTTGCTGCCATGGTGGAGGCACGATGCTCCCATGGCGCGGCAGCGGCGCTTCCATGACGTGGCTGCGTTGCTTATTCCCCTGCCCACGGTGGAGCTGCTGCCGGCGAGAGGCGGCGTTGCTGCCATGGTGGAGGCGCGATGCTCCCATGGCGCGGCGGCGGCGCTTCCATGGCACGGAGGCGATGCTTCCAGGTAGTCCGACGGAGGTGCTACCAAGGAAGGCCGGAGGTGCTAAGAGTGGCTGACGGCGTTGCTACCAGAGGGTGGCAGCATTGCTACCAGAGGGCGGTGGTGGTGCTACAAAGGGAGGGCGGAGGTGCTACGAGGGGTTGTCGTTGTGCTAGGAGGAGCTTCGTCTTCGGCGACGGCAACCAACGACGGGGAGCACTGAGTTCCCATGGCCGGACGCGTGCACGGCGGGAGCACTGAGTTCCCATGGCAGAGCGCGTGGGCTGTGGGAGACGGAGAAGAAGACGTAGTGGGATTCTTTTCCTTTTTTCGTGCAGTTAGGAACGGAACGGCTGGATTCCAAGTGGGGAGGGAAAGCGACCTGTGCAATCTAACGGACGTGGTCCCTTCGATCGAACGGATGCGGAGGCGGAGAATCGCGTGCTACTATCCTCCGGGGGACGCTCAGCGCCCCCCTTCTCCCAAACTTTGGTCAGTATATATGTGCTCCCGTCGACCAAGTGCTTGTATCCAAACTTGGTATTGCTTACTATGTTTTGGCCTGCGTTACCATATTCACGCCATGGTTTTACAAGGAAAAGGAAAAGAAAGTTGTCCGGCCGCTTCCCGCGTGACCTGGATGTCCATATTGATTTCTACAGTTAAACGAATGGATTCCAACGAACCTTTTGTTTCTGTATACATAGTTCGCTTTGCTTCACGATACATAACAAATCCCGAGGCGAGGTTATATCGATATACACCTGTAATAACATTACGTTAACATGAGTTACGCAGATCGTATCACTGTCCAATTCGTCTTAATTTAAGCTGGCGTTTACTAGTCGGAGACACCACAATCAACCGCAGCCAGCCAGAATTAATTTAATGGCTGCGTGCGTGCACAAAGGCTTGGCATTGCGGCTCAAAATTAAAAAGGGAGAACCTTCGGTGGTATTCACAGGTCTGTGGTTTGGTGGTGTTGGCGTTGTTCTACGGCTGCTTTCAGAAAAGTACAAGATTGTGTCATGAATGAAGAAAGAGCTTAAAGATCTTATAGATTTGCTAGTCTTCTTTAGTTTTGTTTTTGTAATCGATGTAATCGTGTACTCTTTGCTGGTTTAATATACGTGGAAAATTCAAAACAAAAAAAAACCGCAGCCAGACAGACACGCACCTACAATGGCGCCACCGAAACGCCGGCGCAAAAGTCCGGCGCCAGCGATCACGATCGTCTGGACGCTACCGGCGGACCTACTACTGGAGATCGTTGCGCACTCGGACGCCGCCACCCTTGTCCGCTGCGCCGCCACATGCAGGTCCTTGCGCCGCCACATCCTAAGCGCCTCCTTCATCCGCCGTGTCACCCAGCAGGGAGGGCAAAATATACGATAACCCCCCCAGTTCGTGCGCCTTCTATCATATGCCCCCCTTTGTGTCACTGACATGTGGGGTCCGGACGGGGGGCATATGATAGAAGGCGGACGAACTTGGGGGGTTATCATCAATTGCCCCAGCAGGGAGGCATTGCGCGGAACGTCCTCGCCTACCTCCACACCCGGCCCATGCGCAACCGTAGCCGCAACCTGGGGCCCCTGGTCTGGTTGGTCCATCCGGCCACGCCTGCAGCCTCGCGTTTCACCGATGGCAGCATGGCTCCTTACTTAATGAGTGGTGCCCTCGGCCTCCTC
The DNA here is from genome assembly GCA_947311845.1 of Poa pratensis. Taxonomy (NCBI): domain Eukaryota; kingdom Viridiplantae; phylum Streptophyta; class Magnoliopsida; order Poales; family Poaceae; genus Poa; species Poa pratensis. The sequence goes on from CAMZMU010000070.1 coordinate 2,160,864, forward strand.
CGTCGGTATAACCCTGTGACGTCGCGTAATGGCCTCGTAGTCCTGCGTCGCCGCCGGGACATAAAGTGGAGCAACACTGGATCCGCCGCCGCCTCCGACCTATGTGTGTACAGCCTCATGGATGGAGTGATTGCATACCTCCCCGATCCGCCGGACCTGGATCCAAACTGGTATTACCACACCTATGTTCTCCTCACAGCTGCAGACGGCATTGGTTGCTCCTTTCAATTGTTGGGCGCTCACGGCAATCCCTACGGTGAATGCCGTATCACATTGCAGATGGCCAAACCGTCGGGAGTCAGCGGCACCGCCGCTTGGGGGCCTCTTACTTCTTATGGCCACCGTCGCCGCTCATATGGTTCCCTCCAAGACTGCCGCGAGGCCGTCGTCCTACGAGGCGGCATCGTCCACTGGCTACTCTCGGGTGTCCAAAGAATCCTCACCTATGACATCAACACCAAGAGGATGGACACGGTGAAACTCCCTCCCAGCGAATCCTAGGGACATCGACACATGGGAGGTTGCAGTTGCTCAACGCTGAAAGGTTCATGATCTCCATATGGGTGAAACTATCGGATGGTTGGGCACGGGATGCCGTTATCGACACGGAGAATATGCTACGGTCGTTGCATCCCTCTATCACGCCGGACCGTATGCGGATTGAGTTCGAGCGCTCCGGAGAGAGCAGCGGCGTGGTGCTACTAAGGGCATATCGCGATAACATGCTGCGCCATCCAGGACCGCTGATTGTGCTTGACTTGGAGACGAAGGAGATGCGCAAGCAAGACCGGCATCCCTCCATATTGTTTGAGGTCGACTTGTCCGCGCGGTTTCGGTCCATGAAATCTTTTTGTAGCTAGCTAGCCTGCAGCCTGAAACCAATCAACCATTATGGTGACTTGTCTTTTTTTGCAAAATACTCCCTCTGTTCCTAACTATTATATGTTTTAGTTTTTCTCAGTTTTCACAGATCCTTATGGATCTAGACACATTTTTGGTGTAATATTTACTCATTTTAGTCCCTCCCTAGTCCACATTGCAATATCTAAAACATCTTATAGTTAGGAACGGAGGGGGTAGAATCTAATTTCTTATCCATGCTAGTAAATCGACCATTATGGTGTTTTAGCTTTTCTCAGTTTTCTCAGATTCTTATGCATCTAGACTTATTTTAATGTAATATTCACTTATTTTAATTCGTATGTAGTCCACATTGCAATATCTCAAACATCTTACAATTAGGAACGGAGGGAGTAGAATGTACTTTCTTATCCGTGCTAGCAAATATGCCTGGCGCTGATATAGGGGCATTCTAAACCATTTACATATTTTTTTTTCATATACTGGGTTGATCACATATATCACTATTCATCCAAATAACGGATAGAAATTTATATTAAATTAAAAGAGATACTTGGGCATATATATAATAAAATATTTGGGTGCTGATAGATACCACCAAAAAAATCCTACGAATCAACTAATATTAGACCACTTCAGAAGAAACTAATATTCTATTCATATGTTAGCACTCGGAATGGAAAAGGATACGCATTTTTGCCTAGCAAATTTATCAAATAGCTTATTTGCCCAATGAGAACTTGCTATAGGAATGTACAGCAACTATATACTTACATTTCCGTTGACGTGATCTCCATATTCTTGGAAAATTGTTTTCCCTTGCTTTTCATGTCTTTTATCTATGTATAGGGTCTTGAAATACATAGAATTATAGGAAGGAAACATCACGTTTTAAAACCTCTAAGCTTGACCTTGCTAGGTCTTGTATTTCTGCTTTATATAGTGACATTTTCCATTCTGTTCTGGAGTTTCTCCGGCGAACAATTTGTATTGATGTGGTTTAATCAATAAAGCGGTGTTTTCTCTAAGAAAAAAAGTCATAACAATACTTCGATTCAGCTCCCCAATAGTTCGTGTGCCAGCGTCGGCCAACACGATTGGGGACAGTAAAATGACTGTATCTTCCACATGACGATCTTCAGGCATGGATAACCTTGTGCATTTAATACTGAGAAGAAGATCCTACTCAAGGGAGCAAAATGTGCTGCCACTAAAACAATTCTTATACTAAACTGTTGTGCTGCCACAAATTCAGGAACTAGCTGTGATTGGCAGGGAGCTATGTTCTGATATTGTAGCATTCTTCTGTTTTTCTAATGACACACATTCAGGAACTCTAGTTCCCATTTCTATGTTTAAGGAGTTATAAATCTGAAATGGTTTGGTTAGTACTCCCCACATACAAAAAAAATCATCAATCTGAAGATCCATTCCATCCACAGGTTTTTACATACAGTTACGGTGTTGTCATAGCATTTGTCACAGTACCAGAACAGAACTCAAAAACCTGCCTATATCCCTATTCCACCTACAGCACAATCTACAGGAAATTACAATTTCCTTCGAATACACCACAAAAAAACAAAGTGTTGTTCTACTTTGCACAATCAAAGAATCATCATCAACCGTCTAGTCCTGCCTATCCTGCCTGCGAAGTTCTTTGTACAGCGGGGAGCTCAACGGAGCTGAGGTCTGCGGGATACGGGGTCCACAGCCCCAGCCCTCCCCTGCTCTCCTTCAACCCCTTCTTCAGGATCTCATCGATCATCTTAGCCCACTCGACCTTCGATGAGTGCTCCCTCGTGTGTCTGTGCAAGACGAACAGCGAGTTGTACTCGCAGTTGGGGAACATGAAGAATCTGAGAGCGTCCCCGAGCCGGTGAGCCACGTAGCCGAAGCTGAGCTGATCGCGAGGTGTGAAGAGATTGACTTCGTTGAACCAGAGGCAGCTGAAGAGATCAGCTATCGTCGTGTGCTCCCTGATCAGCACCGCTCCCTCTGGCACATCTGCAGGTTCCCACTTGTTTAATCAGGACAGAGAATCGTGGGAATTATGGTAGCACAACAGAAATACATAAGAGGTGGATTAATGCATCAGTTACTATCTCAGAAACAATGAGCTTTGTACCCTAGGTTTTGCTTAATAGCTTCAAATAAACGTCCAACTAAGTGGTACAAATGAAAATCAACTCACCACTAGGCATCCTTTTGTTTGCTTCCCAAGGCTCCATCCCCTCGTGGTAGTATATCTTCATCTGAAGATCAACCAAAGGCCGAGCATATCGCTTCCTCCGTTTGATTGCATCACCCTCCTCATATATGCTCCTATGATGCTTATGGACAGCTACTGCAAATGTGTAGTTTTCCCGCCAGAGGTATCTGCAAAGAATTTGCCCCGATGAATATGTTTTCAGCCGTCAACAAAAGAAAGAAATAAGTTATTTTGAGGTTAAAAATCAACCTTTCAAGAATAAGCAGTGGATCAACCATAAGCTCCATTTTCCCATCAATCCATATACTATACCAAGCTCGAGGAAACAGTCTATGAGTCAATATCTTTGGTACTTTTCCATTCCTTCTAGGTTCATCAAATGGAGGGCGGTGCAACGTTATTAGTCGCCATATACCAACCCATTTCCCCCTGCACTGTCGACTTTGACAGTGACGTTCTTTTCAATAAAGTCAAGGGATACCTCATCGACCACCATCAAGAAGCAGAACAACTTTTGAGAGCGAAGGCTAATATTTGATGGCTGATGAGGAATGTCATAACCATCAAAAATACCAGAGGCAACCACAAATTTGCATTTCTGTATGTACTCCACATCAACATCATCCATGTCTGTGCCACTGTTTTTCATAAATCCACAGTGCACCTGAGCATATACCACAAACCATCATCACCCATTCGGAAGGAAGTTCAGTGAATTAAGAATAAACCACTAATAACCAAAGATTCAGTAAGAACATAAGATGTGGAAATAAGCTATTCCTTTTAATGAACAATTTGCTTTAGACGCAATTGATAAACTGCAATTTACATTCTATCTTGAAAGCAAACAGTTAAAACTTACCCACCATTCTAACTTGAGTACGGGTTCTAGACTTCTAGTAACTCTATGTGTTCTGCTATGTGCTTGCTCGAAGAATTACAAAAGCAAGCCAATCAGTACATACCACGCAAACAATAAACTTAACCTCTGCATACTTCTTAGAGAATCATTTGTAGCAAGCAAACTCTAAAAGACTGAAACAGAGTAGGTTTCAGGTAAACTATGAGCTTAAGTATGCTTCTCTTTGGTAACTAATAGAAATGCCACACCTTCGGAGTTAACAAGACAAGGCAACCGATTACCTTCATGGTAGCATTCAGTTTAAAGCTCTCCTCCCTCTGTTTCCAGTTCTGACGCCCTCCAAACAGCGGCGGAGAATCCTTGTCCCGTTTGTCGGCTGTGATGTAGGACAGCTTTTTCACGATCGCGTTGGGAGTCCTCTTGGGAATCACGACAGCGTCCGGATCATCCACGACAGGTATCGAGCAACCTGCAGAACAAAGGAACCATTGTTTTAGACTACGAAAGAGGAGACAATTACCGTTGATAAACCGTGAGGTATATAAGTCTTACGGTGGAGTGGTTTCGGGTCCGGCGCGTAGAGAACTCTACTGTCATTCCTACAAAGAGCTGTAGCATAGCAAACCATGTGAGGAGTCAGGACAACGCGAAAGGGTCGTGATAGGCAGTACTAACATAACAGAGGCGCGGAGATGCATTTAACTTAAGAGCGTGGTTCGGAACAAACGGAAGCAGAACGCTCTAGTAACCGTATCAGCTGCAAGTTTTAGTCAGGAGTGGTTAGCTGTACAGAAGAAGCTCGTCGCTGGGATCAATTAGCAGGACACCCACATTGTGATCGATCAAGTGATTAGCAGCATACTGGAGCAGCAGGAGAGAGTGGGGGAGGAGGGAGGGGGCGTGACCACCTGAGAGGAAGGAGACGGGGGAGGAATTGCAGGACCAGAGGTGGAAGGCGAGGGCGAGGAGGACGAGCATCCCCCAGGCGACGGCGGAGAGGAGCACGAGCCGCGCCGCCCCCCTGCGCCACACCGCCCGCGTCGCGTCCCCCTTCGCCGCCGGGTCCGCGTCCCCGCCGCCGCCTGCGACCACAACAACCAGCACGAGCGTCAGTCAGTGCCGCTCAATCAGGGGAAAGTAGGTGCGGAGTGCGGAGAACTCAGGGTACCTTTGCTTCGCCTCGCCATCGCTCCTCCTCCTCCTCCCGTCGGAGCGGCAGCGGAGGGGTTAGGGTTTGGGCGGCGCCAGGGCCGGATCGTCGGAATCTAGGAAGAGATGGGGATGCACTCCACTCGACTGGAGCTTCTCCTTTATGAAATCTGAACCGACACACTACTGCTGACAAGAGTCGTTCGTTTGGAACATGAGAATAATTTGTGTATGATAGGTAAACTTTGGTGAAATTCATGTGCTCCAAACATCCGGTTAATGATCCGGTACAAATATGAGAAATCTATCACTTTATTACCCTGTAGAAATTGTAAAATCTCCCAGATAAAAAAATATAATGGAATTTAGTACTTATATTTCAATTTGCAAGAGCGCCCTGCCTTGGAGGAAAGTTTCCTGAGAAAAATCATACAAATAAAATTCATGCAGCCATCGTCTAAAAAAAGCTACTATTATCTCCGTTCCAAAATATAATATGTTTTGGTAGGTCATTTTGCCTACCAAAACGTCTTATATTTTGCCTATTTTGGAACAGATGTAATATATGCTACACTGCTTTCTTTTGGAAGAAAAAAATCACTTATGCAATTATGCTACACTGCTCTGGACAGGTGCATTTTCTGGCTAGGCATTCCCAGTCCCAACTCTGAAACTCGGTTGCCAATTGCCATATTCAAGCAACTCCTTCGGACAGGATAGCTCGGAAAAACAGCCAACAATCGCATCAAGCGAATACACACACAGACAAGAATGTCAAACTGGTGTTACAGAACCACATTCCAATGGCATCTACAGATGACCAACCTCATCTCTACTACTATTAAATAAGCAAACATATTCATCGCTAAGCGCACCCCGCCTAACAGACACACAACAATTCGGTTATAGACAGCCTCACAATCAGCCCACTTAGTCAGATCTGATCTTCAGAATTAAAACTAACCCCTACCAAAAGTAGGCTTAGAAATTTGAGTAGGCGGACGAAAACTCTACCATGTGCGCCCGAACACTGTTGGAAAAATAAACGGCACAATCTACGGGAAACAACAGTCCCCCGCGATGTCCCAACTCGAAGGTCACAATCCGATTCCTAGAATCACGTCATATACTCTTCCTATGTGCAGTTTGATGAAATCACGAACGCAAACCATCCCACTACCCATCGGGACGCATCCCGCACCGGAAGATCGACCCGTCTCTACGTGGAGCAGGTAAGGAGGGAGGTACAGGAGAAGTTTTCTCACGATCTGGTAAGATTCGTCAACCTTGATGTTTCTTAAAACTTCTTGTTTCCCGTCACTGCCTGGATGCAGCTGGCACCTCGCGCAGAGCAGGTCGCCCGCAATACGCGAGGCCATCGTCTCCGTCGACTGCGCACGGATCTGGCATCGGCGTCCGCACCACCATGCCGCCGTCTCCGTCCACCGTCGGCCACGTACAGTTCAGGCCATCAGCGGAGCCTCCTCTCCTCCCCGTCACTGTAGTAGGAGAGCGAGGGCGATTTTTTGGGCGATCCCCGTCGATCCACCGCGTCCGCGCCGCCGAGGCGTGGGATTCCCCTCCTCCGCCGGCTGCCTCGGCAGCGGGAGGGTGGGGGATCCCCGTCTCCGGCCTGTACATACGGTAGGATAGGATGGTGTCCTCGCCGGCGGTGCCTTGGAGGAGGTGGTGCTGGTGGTGGGCTGTTTGGTGTCGGCGCGGCCTTCTCCGGCGGTGGAGCTCTGCGGAGCTCGTCGTCTTCGCGCGCGACTTGCTGGCGCTCGGATCCGTGGTGGCGGCGGATCTGGGGGCTGGTTTTCCGGACCGGGCGCGAGCGGCGGCTCCTGCCTGCGTCGGGATCGAGGTCGTCTACGGCAAGGTGGAGAAGCTGGAGAGAGAGGGCGGTCGCCGTGGTCGTTCATCGACAGAGGCTCCGTCGCGGTGCGGCGGACGGATCATGCGGCATCTGTCAAGGTACTGGACGCTCTCAGGCTGTGGTGTGGAGGTTGAAGACGGTCTTCGTCGCCGACGCCGGTGGAGCTGCTGGGCTCCGTTCTGGATCTGTAGCCCCGTCGTATTGTACTTTTCTTTCTGTATTTGTACTGCGTACGTTGTATGTGGTGCTATGTTGATTACGTAGGGCTTTCAAAAAAAAAGCAAACGCACCGACAAGCCGTCGTATCCGTCGCTTCCCAATTGCGGAGGATCAACGACACATCGCTGGTCGCCTGGTCCCTTTTGTGCTCACCGTCCCACCAAACTATTTTACTGTCATTTTGTACTGCAGCGCCATTTTTTTTCATAGATGAGAGAAAATGGATAAATAACAAATTAGTGTTAGGATTCCGTTTAGTGCTAATAATTTGTAAAAAAAATGTTTGCTACAGTACATTGTACCATCTCTACTACAGCGCACACGTGTCTAACTCTGAAGTACTTTTTTGTGCAAAAAAAAAACTCTGAAGTACTTTTGTTCTTCGTTGTATTTTCCATTCCCAGCAATTAGCAAAGACAAAAGTTAAATGAAGACTGCAGGCCTAGCAGGTTAAATTTCATGTATGCATTCGTTTTTTTTTTGTGTAAGTGGATGATGAGGGAGAGTTTGCAAGAATTGGATAATTTGCAAGGAGGTCATAATATTAAGGGATGTGGCTGCTTGCCACGTGCTACAGAGTTCTTGCCATGGTTACAACATCAAGTGGTCGAGATGTTGAAGCTCACTACAGTATGCACATCATTTGTGCTTCCTATTTTCTTGGCGGATCTTATTGTTCTGTCAGAACTGTTGAATTGAGTTGGGTTAAGAATTGACAATGATGAAGAATTGCAATGAAATGGCAAGAAGAAGATGGTAAGGACTGGCCATGAGAGGAAGAGCATGTGCGTGGCTTTGAACTTGAAATTCTACATAGGCGTTATGGAAACAAATCGACCTTCTGAAGGTGTTGTTACTTTGTAATTTTCGGTCAGTTACAACTATTTTTTGGTGATTTTTGCATTCAACTTATTTGTGGTTCTTGCAGGTTTTTCTGTTGTCGATTTTTAGCAACAAGTCCATCTTGGTGACACCCTTCAATATTTATCTGGAGTCTAAAAGAACTACTGGTAAGCTACCCTCGATACAGTCCAAGATTTCTAGCTGTTTATATTCTCCACCAATGCATAATTTTTGGTCCTAAATGTTAGGCATGTATTTACTACATACACATATTATTTTCTTTTGTATTTGAAGGAAATGGTTTGAATAATATCTAAATGCGGTTCTCAATATTCGAGAGAGAGGTGAAGATAAACAATGAGCAAACTGCAGAAAGGCGACAGAGGAGAATGGAGCACATATGTTGCTTTATCATGGATATGAAGCGGCAATGGTAGATTGTGATCTGCCAGCTTTACTTCTTTCATGGTAGGCGTGCTCCTTTCTCAATAAAAATTCAGCTTTTCTTTGATTTCTGCACATTGTGGACTAAGTATTTTTCTCAGTTACCGGTTTTCTATGCTTGTCATTTCAGAGAAAAAACACATTCTGTTGCAGAACTATTGTTTGGAGTGCCTACTTTGTTTATCTTACCTGGTGTGCTTGGATATCTTGTCATTCATTGTATTCATAGATCATAGATCATCACTTATTTTCTAGGAGTAACATTCTTGGTAAAGCGTTCAATCCTATGTTTTGAGATTTAGAGATCCTGGCAGCAATTCTGGTTTGGCGAATTTTTTCTTCAGGTTTACATATCTGGAAATTCGTCTTGCCAACAGCCTTGAAAATGCTAACTTGTCGCGCCTGATCACAGTAAGGCTGGTTGGACACTTGAGCAGGGTCGGTCATAACATCGAATCCCAATGAACATACCTACAAGAGAAGTGACAATAATATATGGAGAGCAGCACTAGAGTTAGCTTCTTCCTCTAAAGGGAACCGTTGATTCACGCTTCCCTTCAACAAACGAGTTAAGTTCTTCTAGATCATCCTTTACTTCATGACAAGGAAACTCCAATCCCATTTAATTATTTGACATCCAGAACGTGTACGATGATATGATATTGCACAGACTATCAGACTTTGACCCTGGACACGGATTACATGAAACGATATCCTGATATTTAACCTTGTGCATAGTGAATTTTTTATGTTTAACAGCTTATGCCTAATATCTTATGCCTAATATCTGCTTCATTTCACAATGGGACCAGATTTGTCACGTACTGATGGAGGTCGGGATAGAGGGTAGCTGGAGGAGGCATCCATGGTCAGCTACAAGAGAAACAACGGGACCGCGATTTATAGAGAATGTTTTTCTAATTTAAGTGAAATTTTAAATTCAAGAATTTATATTGCTTACAAATAAATGTGCCTGTAAGGCCAACACATGGTTAGATGAAAACAGTCATGACTAGGAAGGTATGCTTGTGAGTTTCAGTATAATTGGGTTTTTATTTGTTGAAACGTGCATTGCACGTACATGATTACTAGTTTTGTAGATCCCCAAACAGACACACGATTTTTCGGTATCATGTTACTATTATTATCCACTGCACTTATGCTATTTATATACATCTGCATATATATACAAGTTCTGAAAGGCGCCCTTCCAAATTAACATGCGATCTAGTAGTGTTTACTCACATACAGCTAAACTGTGCGGGCACAAACTAGAGCACCGTCCTGCACCGGAACGGAAGCGATCGCTTCCTTAGAGGCCTGGGAAGATGTTGTCGCCATCCTCGCCGCCGTCGAGGTAGTTGAACGGGGCATCCCCCTCGTAGCGGAAGTCTGGGCCGACGTAGCACTTCATCTCGTGGAACAGGTTCAGGTTGTCCACCAGCTTGTGGAAGACATTGCAGCCGCAGCACTGATACGCAACAACAACAATGGTGCACATGATTTATTAGGACATGAGGTGCTTTCATAGCTACAAAAGCACTCTAGTAAACAGGCAGAAAAACAGGGCGTGGGCAAAAAATAACATTCATGCAGATAAATAGCCAAAAATGTAAAAAAAAATGCATACTCTGGAGTTGATAGGTAACAAATTCAGAGTCGGCATCTAGTGGATTGCATAAGCAAATAAGACCGCAACTTAACAGTGCCCAACAAAGCATGCTTATACAACACTTAATTGCAACAGCAGGTTTGAGTTTGTAGGGCAAAACAACAACTGTGGTATACCAAAAAAGTACATCAGCAGATCAAAGGTTTGTGCAGTTAATATACTAAGCTAGTATTGGCTACCTGAACGCAAACTGCGTGTCTAGACTTTTTAAGTTTATGCATATCAAGTTGTACAATTCGAAAGAACAGAATCTTACAATGAAACAATAACCTGGATTTGCATCACACTCAAAAAACATCGCCTCCGCCATTCTGATATAAGTTGGACTAACCTTCTTCAGGTTCAGTCTTACACATGCCTAAAGAAATTTCTATGCAAGAGCATATGTCCTATGGTGATAAACTCCACTTGTTGATTACACTACTAGTCTACCGGTATGCTTTAATATTCATCTGATTCTTGCCATCATATGAAACAAGGATAACCAATTCGATACAAGTGTTTAGGACCAGCTCTCAACTTGGACCCTTACCAAGAACTTCAACACTACACTTGACAACAGCAGCAGCAACAGTGATCGATACCTGGACGAAGACGGTGCCATCGGTGTATGCGTGCGGGTTGATGGCGCGGGTGGTGCGCTGCCCGCAGATGTTGCAGGTGAAGGCGACCCGCATCCGGCGGCGCGGGGACCTCGTGAAGAGCGACCACGGCAGCGTCGACACCTCCGGCCGCCCGTCCATGGCGCCGGCCGTGGGCGGGCCCTCCATCCCCGACCCCGTCGTCCAGCCGCTCCCCGTCGCCGCGCTCATCACCAGCCCCATCGCCGCGTCCTGCAGATCAGAGCATAGCAGATCGCGTGATCCGGCAGCGACAGGAAGGCAAAATCGTGTGAGGACAATCGGAGGGAGGCGCGTCGGATAAGATCGCGGCGGCCGAGGATGGGATCGAGGCTAGACGCCACCGCCACCGGTGCCGTGCAGCGCCCGCCACCGTACCTTGGAGAAGGGCGAGACGGAGAGGCCGTACGGCGCGAGGCCGGTGGGCTCACGGCCCCCGCTGCCTGAAGACGTTCTGGACCCCATGGCGACATCCTCCCCCTCGTCGTCTGGCCCTGCAGACAAAACGGGGACGTGAGCAGCGGTGCAGAGCAGTAGAGAAACCGAGAGCCGCGGGGGTGGGAGCACTCAGCACGCACGCTTGGCGGCGGCAGCAACGGGGACGAAGGAGCGCCGACGGCGGCGCTGGGCGGAGGGGAAGGGCAGCGGGAGGGCGCGGGAGGTGGTGGCGATCGCGACGGACTCCATGGGAGGCGGCTTCGAGCAGATTTTTTTTCCTCCTCGCCGATCGTGTGACAAGGAAGGAAGAAGGCAAACGCATCTCGGAAGGAGCGGGTGAGGCCCACGTGCGCACCGGGCCCACCTCCCGCGAGAGCTGTCAGTCTCACGCTCTACCTGGGACCTTTCATAAACTGTTTTTCCAGTGGAATTTCCCGCAATAATCTTCGAAAATGCAGAGAAAAACACACGACAAATGTCCGATTTTCAGCGAAATACAGAGAGAGTTAAATCATAATTCCCGTCTGAAGGTTAGTCGAGTTGTTAGAGAATCGGTCAAAGTCCAGATAAACTTTATCTAATGGCAGTTAAAAAAGAACTGTATCAATGGCTTCTACATAAAGCTGTATCAATGGCTTAAAGCTGCTTCATAGAATCATATGGCGTTAAGAGTCACCAAACAAAATTACTCCCCAGGAAACATTTAACTATCTTAGAGAGCCTACTAGTTGAATTTGGCGCGCCGTCACGCCGCGCCCTAGATGATGTACTTAATGATAAATTTTGTTGATGGTGTTTTCCTCTGTTTTAGCTAAATAATGTAGGTTGAAAGAAGAAGTGGCATTTTTAATTCATATAATGGATTTAGCTGAATAGTTGCTATGGTTTGCAGGGAAAACTAAACATGATGCATATGAGGTTACATATATATCTATAATATTATATGGGGCTACATTAAAGATTGACAAAGGTGATTCATTTGCGGAACACTAAGATTTTCAAAAGCAAAATCTTCGTAATGGTCTGATCAATACGGTGGCCGAAGTTGCACTACAAATGTTTAGACTACATCATTCTGGATTGGCAGACTCTCAACAAGACATCGATGTGATCAAAGATTGGATAGTATCCTTGCTTAGCTGTTAGAAGCTGTACGCTGAAACTTCTATAAGGCCAACCCTGCATATATTGCTTGAAAAATGTAAGTGATAGGGGTAAGCACTCCTGACTCGTATCGCAATTAGAAACTTACATAATATAACACCTATAAGGTAAACTCTGTATATATTGGTTAGAAAAAGTAAGCGGTAGGACCGTACTTTCCAAACAATACATCATGCTAAATTCTTGCATATACATATTTTAGCATAAACACGCACATCAGCACATGACGATAAAAGAAAGAACACATAGGAACTATCCGCAGGATGCGCCATAATGTAACATTTTGGTTACTCCCAGCAACCACAGAAATAGTCAAGGCATTATGAGAAATGTTGTGTAGGAACACATAGGAACTATCCGCAGAATGCGCCATAATGTAACATTTTGGTTACTCCCAACAACTACAAAAATAGTCAGGGCATTATGAGAAATGTTGTGTAGGAAAGCAAGACTATATTAACAAACGCATCAGAAGCCAACACTTATTTTAGGCTAAGCAACAAAATGGTTTGTTTAAAACAATCTAGCAGGAAGCATCATAAAAAATTAGCAACATGGTCGATGTAGCAACATTTTTCTATGTTAAGTCACAGCTATATGTAAATATTTCTCCATGTATATGGAAGCATCAGCTAACTCATATGAACACTAAAAATGAACATTCTGAATCATATTCGCGAGTGGGAAACACATTTTTCTGAATTACAGATCAGGAGTTATTGATTTTATAATTTCTGGACATTTCTATGAAATTTCTGGAGAAGATTAAAATTCTGTCAGTGGGACCCACATGTCAGGGTTTTATTAATTCCTGAAATCGTTTTCGTAAATATTAAAATTCTGACAGACCGGGCCCACAATGACGTTGTGATGACGTCAGCAATGGCGGATCTGCCCTGCTGAGCACGGATGCGACGATTGCGGCCGCGAGGGCACGAGCGCGAGGTCGCGTTGGACGCACACGAGTGCGGCGACCAAAAGAGGGTGGCGCCGTGACCAAATGGTCATCGGAGGAGCTCCGGCGACGGCTTCCCGGCTCGCGTAACTCGCGGAGGAGATAGAGGAGGCGACGGCGGAGCTCTTGGCGGCCTTCTATTCGTCGGGGGAGGCCTGCAACGGCGGCGGGGCGTCGGACGCACGCGAGAGGGAAGATGCACAAATTTTTGAAAACGCAATTTTTGGAAAACACGGGGACTTTTCTGCAAAGATGTCTTATTCCGGAGGACCGATTAACAATTTTTGAAAAACACGGAGACTTTTCTGCAAAAAACGTCCAGGCACTGTTAAACGGACCGTCTTTCATATAGTTAGTAATGTACAAAAAGGAGCTACTGTGGAGAGTATAAAGGAGACACTAGACGGTAACCTAGCTACACCCTACCCTTCTTTGAAGTCAGGCTCTTCCTATGATCATTGATCATCATCCATGTCTTCGTTGTCGCCTTCATCATCCTCCTCGCCTTCGTCATCTTCCTCACCTTCATCTCCGTCTGCCATTTCTTCAGTGTCCTCTTCATCACCTTCGTCGTCGTTAGAGGACTCATCATCTCCAGAGGAATCGACGTCTTCACCACTATCCTCGTCGGAGGAGGAAGAACCGGAGCTGCTCGAGGCGATGATGTAATCGTCCATGTAAACAGAGGTGTCCGAGTCGCTGCTCATGCTACTAAAGAGGTACGGAACTGGGTCAACCTTCAAAACGTTAAATTAACATGTCAACATTGTGTTACCCGATCATATATTTCTATCACTGGATATGTAGCAGTGACAAAAGACAGATACCAAGTACGGAATTTTTTAGGCCATGTTCCAACAACTTCTGTTGGAAGCCGAGTCAAGCCAAGTCGCCAAGGCTGCGGCTAGTGGCTTGCTGGCTTGAGTCAGTGACTTGCCTGGACTAATCGCCCCAAGTCGCCATGGCAGTACAGTGCACTCCCGCACCTGTTTCCCTCCTTTGCATAGCCCATTAATGCCAGATGAGCAAAGTTGCCAGGCCGGACAGGCCCAGCACGGCCCAGCTAACCACTCCCGGCCTCATCCACTCGCTAAACCTAGCACCCCATCGAACTCCTAGCGCCGCCAGCCCGCACTCCTTCCGCTGCGCCTCTCCCCTCGAACTTCTTCCTCTGCGCCGCCGGCGAGGAGAGGCGGCAGTTCCTCCCCCGCCTCCTCTCCCTCCCCCGCCTCCTCCCCAGCCTCCCCCGCCTCCGGCTCAGTCCTGCAGCTTCATCTCCTCCTCCCCCGCCTTAGTCTGCGCCGCCGCAGCCTCGCTCGAGGTCACGGCCGTCGCCGCGGAGGTCCAGCCACCGTCGATCTGAAGGGGGTGCGTCGCCGGCGAGGAGCGGCGGCGGTTCCTAGGTCACGGCCGCGAGCGCCATGGCTTCCCCTCCTCCCGAGCTCCCGCCCTTTCCCTCTCTTTCCCTCTCTCTGTCGAGCCAGCAAGTCGATTATTCGACTAATCGCAGGAAATCGCCGTCGAGCCAGTGACGTGGCGCGACTTGCCCCGTGAGCCAGGTCGCGTGTGCGAGCCAGCCACGGTGCCCCGACTAGGCGATTAGTCGGCGACTAGTCGGCGACTAGTCGGCGACTCAAAAACCATGGTTGGAAGTAGGGGCAGAAACAAAGGGATACTTCCTAGAGTGGTGAACACTGAGCCAAAAAAAACCACATACTACTTACTTTGGACAGAAGCTGTACTGCCGCCCCAGCACCAACAGGTACTCCAACACAGTTGTTCTTTTAACTTACCTACAGCCAATTTGCTTCTTACTACTGTTCGTTCCCTCTTTAGAACCATTATAACGAAAAATAGATGAGTTGCTCTATACTGACACTACGGGAAACCGTCAAAACGCCGACGGCCGTCCTGTACGCCGACGGCCAAATGTCGGGGCCGTCGGCGTACAGCACGGGCTTGGGCAGACGACGAACAGGCCGTCGGCGTACGAAGCGCCGTCGGCGTATAATTATGTCCCCGACGGCTGCCGTCGGCGTTCTAAATCCCGTCGGCGTACAAAGGGCGGCATAACGCGAACCGTCCAGCGTCGTTGATACGCCGACGGTACTGCCGTCGGCGTACACGCGATCATAAACACCGACGGCTGCCGTCGGCGTTTAGTTGTTTTTTTTTATTATTTATTTTCGTATATAATATTCATTTCTTTATTTCTCTATATAATATTTAATGTAGTTGTAATTTATATATATATTGGACCTATAATTGCCCTCCCAATTTCACACCAAAGTCTACCCCAAATCGACACACGATTCCATCCGGTTCGCCCGAAAGGGGAGTTTTCACCTCTAAGTGCAGAAACTCACTAGAGAGAAAGTGAAGCCGGTGATGTCGGTCACACCTAGGAGTAGATTCTTGCACATTTACAACACACAACACACTTGTATACATATGGTATGTCACAAGCTAGGTTTGGGTGGGGTTCCGACGCTCCGGGGCCCCGCTTCGGTGAAACCCTGAATCCGCTGGAAAAACCCTAACGTTTCCGTCTACCCCCATAGACGTGCGTCGAAACGGGGTAGCCCAGTGGACTTTTTTGCTTGGTTGTGTTATGTTAGGCCATAGGAACATGAGAAACCAAAGTCTACCCCAAATCGACACACGATTCCATCCGGTTCGCCCGAAAGGGGAGTTTTCACCTCTAAGTGCAGAAACTCACTAGAGAGAAAGTGAAGCCGGTGATGTCGGTCACACCTAGGAGTAGATTCTTGCACATTTACAACACACAACACACTTGTATACATATGGTATGTCACAAGCTAGGTTTGGGTGGGGTTCCGACGCTCCGGGGCCCCGCTTCGGTGAAACCCTGAATCCGCTGGAAAAACCCTAACGTTTCCGTCTACCCCCATAGACGTGCGTCGAAACGGGGTAGCCCAGTGGACTTTTTTGCTTGGTTGTGTTATGTTAGGCCACAGGAACATGAGAAACCAAAGTCTACCCCAAATCGACACACGATTCCATCCGGTTCGCCCGAAAGGGGAGTTTTCACCTCTAAGTGCAGAAACTCACTAGAGAGAAAGTGAAGCCGGTGATGTCGGTCACACCTAGGAGTAGATTCTTGCACATTTACAACACACAACACACTTGTATACATATGGTATGTCACAAGCTAGGTTTGGGTGGGGTTCCGACGCTCCGGGGCCCCGCTTCGGTGAAACCCTGAATCCGCTGGAAAAACCCTAACGTTTCCGTCTACCCCCATAGACGTGCGTCGAAACGGGGTAGCCCAGTGGACTTTTTTGCTTGGTTGTGTTATGTTAGGCCACAGGAACATGAGAAACCAAAGTCTACCCCAAATCGACACACGATTCCATCCGGTTCGCCCGAAAGGGGAGTTTTCACCTCTAAGTGCAGAAACTCACTAGAGAGAAAGTGAAGCCGGTGATGTCGGTCACACCTAGGAGTAGATTCTTGCACATTTACAACACACAACACACTTGTATACATATGGTATGTCACAAGCTAGGTTTGGGTGGGGTTCCGACGCTCCGGGGCCCCGCTTCGGTGAAACCCTGAATCCGCTGGAAAAACCCTAACGTTTCCGTCTACCCCCATAGACGTGCGTCGAAACGGGGTAGCCCAGTGGACTTTTTTGCTTGGTTGTGTTATGTTAGGCCATAGGAACATGAGAAACCAAAGTCTACCCCAAATCGACACACGATTCCATCCGGTTCGCCCGAAAGGGGAGTTTTCACCTCTAAGTGCAGAAACTCACTAGAGAGAAAGTGAAGCCGGTGATGTCGGTCACACCTAGGAGTAGATTCTTGCACATTTACAACACACAACACACTTGTATACATATGGTATGTCACAAGCTAGGTTTGGGTGGGGTTCCGACGCTCCGGGGCCCCGCTTCGGTGAAACCCTGAATCCGCTGGAAAAACCCTAACGTTTCCGTCTACCCCCATAGACGTGCGTCGAAACGGGGTAGCCCAGTGGACTTTTTTGCTTGGTTGTGTTATGTTAGGCCACAGGAACATGAGAAACCAAAGTCTACCCCAAATCGACACACGATTCCATCCGGTTCGCCCGAAAGGGGAGTTTTCACCTCTAAGTGCAGAAACTCACTAGAGAGAAAGTGAAGCCGGTGATGTCGGTCACACCTAGGAGTAGATTCTTGCACATTTACAACACACAACACACTTGTATACATATGGTATGTCACAAGCTAGGTTTGGGTGGGGTTCCGACGCTCCGGGGCCCCGCTTCGGTGAAACCCTGAATCCGCTGGAAAAACCCTAACGTTTCCGTCTACCCCCATAGACGTGCGTCGAAACGGGGTAGCCCAGTGGACTTTTTTGCTTGGTTGTGTTATGTTAGGCCATAGGAACATGAGAAACCAAAGTCTACCCCAAATCGACACACGATTCCATCCGGTTCGCCCGAAAGGGGAGTTTTCACCTCTAAGTGCAGAAACTCACTAGAGAGAAAGTGAAGCCGGTGATGTCGGTCACACCTAGGAGTAGATTCTTGCACATTTACAACACACAACACACTTGTATACATATGGTATGTCACAAGCTAGGTTTGGGTGGGGTTCCGACGCTCCGGGGCCCCGCTTCGGTGAAACCCTGAATCCGCTGGAAAAACCCTAACGTTTCCGTCTACCCCCATAGACGTGCGTCGAAACGGGGTAGCCCAGTGGACTTTTTTGCTTGGTTGTGTTATGTTAGGCCACAGGAACATGTATACAAGTGTGTTGGGAGGCATTGGTGAACCGTCGTACGGAGAAATCTCGGGGTGAGATATGCGGGGCCCATCAGACTAGGGTTTCGCTGGAAAAGGATAGCGGAGCGCAGGAATAATTTGCGCGTGGGCCTACCACATAATACAATATATTATAATAAAGGTCTAAAAAATTATAATATTATTGTATAGTACAACTTAAATAAATTAGGGAATATGGACTAAATTAGGGAATATATTGACTAAAAAAAAAGGATACGCCGACGGCAGTCTTATCCACTTACCAAAACGCGCGACCCGCGCGCGTGGTCGTCCCCAACCCACCCACACACACACACACACACACACAGCACGCTCGCCGCCGCCGCCCTCGTCCCCCTGCTCGATCTCCGGCCACCGGCGGCGCCGCCCTCGTCCTCTCCTCTCCTCCAGCCCAACGTCGACCGCACCCACACCCCAGCCTCTCCTCTCCTCCACCCGCGCCGCATCCGGTCCGGTCGAGCACCACCGCGCACCCCCGCGTCGAGCAGCGCCGCCCCGGTCGAGCAGCATCTCCCACCGCGCACCCCCACGTCGAGCAGCGCCGCCCTGGTCGAGCAGCGCCGTCGCCCCGTCGGCCCAGCCATCCCGCATTGCCGCCGCTCCCCTCCCCTCTCCGGTACACCCTATTCCTCCTCATCCCCTCCCTTCCCCTCCTCTCTCCTTGTCCTCACCACGGATTTGAGCTCACCACGGATCACCTCGACCCATCTCCCCCGATTCCGGCGATCCAAGTCGAATCCGTTCGATTCGAGGTAGCTCGAGACGGATTTGTGGTGCGGGGATTTGTGGTACCATGGATTTGTTTTCCGCATTTACTAGCAACCATGAATATAAGATTGTGTTAGTGATTGTGTCGGTGTTTAGTGCTAAAAATTATAGGATTTTAGGAGTAGGATTTTAGGGATTTTAGGAGTAGAAACCACTGGAAATTATAGGATTTTAGGAGTAGGATTTTAGGGATTTTAGGAGTAGAAATTATCCACTGTAAATGTAGTATTGTCCACTGTAAATTAGATTTTGTTCATCAAAATCCATGTTATAATAATTGTTCATTTAGTACAAAAGAATGTTGTATTTAGGGAAGTGTTGGATGGGTCTTATTATCTTAATGCGGGATGGTTTGGTGTTAGGTTTACTAAATTGTGAACATTTTCAAAGAAATAACCAGTATTGCTCCCATAATAATGATTAATAACGCAACACATGCAAAATAATGTAGCAAATAAAATGTTGTTGACAATTATTTTTCATATATTCATTTCATATATGACTAACCCTGTATCAAATGCTTTTACTTAACTAAGTATCATGTCGGAGCCGGAGCGAAAGTTTCGTGGTGTTCACCGGAGACCCACGAAGATCCCGACTTGGGCAGCTCAGATCACAGTGGATCACAGGAAGATCCAGCTTGGTACTTTCAGGTGCCCGTGGCAGGCGGCCCGCGCCTACGACTGCGCGGCGGTCCAGCACTTTGGGGCGAGAGCGATCCTCAACTTTGAGGATGAGCGGAGCGTGGCGCACATGTTAGCGCCAGATGGCATGAGGATCGCGACGAAGGCCGAGGAGAGGGAGCACCGGCAGGCAGAGAGGCTGCTCAGGGCGCGCCACCAGCGCGAGGAGGATGACCCCTTGGTCAAGGATCTCCTCCTTGATCCCCAGGTGATGGCGGTCCAGTACCAGGTCTTCAGCGAGAGCCGGCAGCAGCGCGGGCAGGGCGAGGCCGGCCCCTCCGGCACGCAGCAGCAGGGCGAGGACTCTAGCAGCAGCCTGTCCTCTTGTTGGGGCCGCTTGGACGACGTCACTGACACCGGCGCGAGTCGAGTTTAGGATGTCTATCATCCTACCTGTCGTACTACTAGACTTATCTTGCTACCTGTTGTACTGCTAGACTTATCATACATGCTACCTATGTATTATTGTGCTACTTGTCTATATGTGTTATGTTTAGCTAATATGGTTACATCGTTCTATGGTTTATTCTGTTTTATGTTTAATTATTAGGTAAAATGGAGGGATATTTGCTTATATATTTCGATTGTTTGTACTTTTTAGATGACGTAGCTTCCCGCCAGCCAGCACCGTCGGTCCCGCGCGTCGTCGCGGCTTCTCCAGCTGAGGAGGGGCCGCCTCGGTGCCCTTTGTTTTGTCGCTCTCTTCCGGAGCACGTCCTCGACCTTCTCCGGCCACCGATCACGCTTCGAGGGTATAAATCTTTCGCCTCTCTTGCTGCATAGGTTTATTTTGGTCTAGATCACCAAGTCAGTCGCGTAACCCGAGTCAGATCCCATCCGGAAGGGTTACAAATTTATAAATATGCAGGATTGTCCATCTTTGCATATTTATAACCGTAACACTTCCGGGTTGTCCTGTTGGACAGTCCGAGTACGTGTAGATCGGGTCGTGTTCCACGTTCTACCCCTTCCTGAGACGGAATTTCGGCAGCACCTCCCTGTTGTTCTTCGGATGCACACCCTCTCGGCTTGACAAGCTCGAGACGTGTATTCTGAAGAACAGCGGGGAGGTGCTGCCGAAATTCCGTCTCGGGTCGGGGTAGAACATGGGACACGACTCGATCTACACGTACTCGGGCGGGATAGGCCCCTACCTATTAGAAGTGTATGTGAACCCTTGCATGTTGTAAAAGATAAAATTTGGCCGTAATAAAATGGTGACATTGCATGCAAGAAAATAAAAATATGATGCATTTAATTTCATGTTATTATTATTTGGCTCACAGTAAAGCAGCAGAGGATGGCAGATAATGGGTGGATGTACAGTGGCCGAACTAGTTTGGTTGACAAAACAGATGAGTGGGTATGGAAGACGCATTTGTTAGTGAAGGAGTTAGCGCGTAAGGGTTCAGAGTCAGGCGCTCGTGGACAGTGCCCTTGCCCTCGTTGCAAGTTTCGTACACGTCAGGGAAAGGATGATATGATTAAACACCTCTTCTCTCGTGGGTATATGCCGAACTTCGTGACGACAGTCAACTTTGATGAGTACGAGCGCGAGAGTGGCAGGGTGATGCGGCAGCGGATCAATGGCAATGAAGATGATGGGATTAGAAACTGGCTAGATGATCTCCGTGCTGGCGACATGCCAGATTCGCCACCATCACAGGAGGAACCGGAGGAACCTCCAGAACCGGAGGAACCGCGTCAACCAGAGGACCCAGAGCCAACCGCGAAGGCCTTCTTTGCTATGATGGCCTCGTCTCAGAGGCCTCTGTACGAGGGTGCAAATGTTTCTCAGCTCGATGCCATCTCGCAAGCACTAGCCAACAAGCTCCAGTATGGCAGCACCCGTTCATGCTTTGAAGCGCATCTGCAAACAACTGGTAACCTGTTGCCTGAAGGGCATTGTCTGCCTCAAAGCATGTACGAAACGAATGAGAGTGATGATTAGGGGTGAGGGTCTTTTATGTCCTTTTGCGTACTATTTACTTTTCAACATGCTTAGTCTTTCAACATGCTTCTTCTTAATTGCATTACGTACGTCTTTATTCTTATTTACTACATTTTTCAACATGCTTAAAAGTTTATCCTTTCTCAATGCAGGTGATTGACCAAGATGAGCCAAGGCAAGGAATCATCGGCCTCGGGCTCTCGGGAGGTGTAGGATGTGTTCGGGTGTAGCGTGTGTGAATTCGAACTTGTTTGGAGTTTGTATGAATGCTTGGATGAATTTGAATCATGTTTGTGTCATTTGGATATGTATGTGATGTTTTATTTGATGTTTCTGTGATGTTTTATAATTTGTGCAATTTTAATTGTATTTAAAATGCGCCAGAAACCAGCAGCAAAAAATTTCAGAAACTGAAAATATGGTCAAGTATACGCCGACGGCATTGCCGTCGGCGTAGTATGCTGCGGGGACGCACAGGATGGCGCCACGTCGACGATGGAGGACCATATGGTCATCCCTACGCCGACGGCACGGCGTAAGACTCCTCCCAGACGCACCAGATCAGCACACGTGGCAGCCTAGGCCGACGGCACTGCCGTCGGCGTATAGGTGGAGCAGACGGAGACGTTCGACGTCCGTTTTGTGGGTCCCACTGCGGCGTCGCCGACGGCAACGGATACGCCGACAGCGTCCTACGCCGACGCCGATACGCCGGCCGTCGGCGTAGGCCTAAGCCGACGGCGATTGTTGCTACGCCGACGGCGGCTCGCCGTCGGCGTTTCGGCTGTTTCCCGTAGTGTGAGCCACATTGCAAACAAACCAGGCTTTCATTTCTCAAAACTTATATGAGAAAATATGAAGCAGAGGTCATACACTACACGAGCTTCATTAAAGCATGATCATGACTCGAAAAATAGATGAGTTGCTTTTAGTATATTGAGCCAAAGTGCGAACAAACCAGGCTTTTCATTTCTCAAAACTTAGACGAGAAAATATGAATCAGGGGTCATACACATCACGAGGGCACAGGCACTATATATAAATGCAGAACCAAGCCTACCCCCCATATTAGGTCACATCTAACAAGTCATGCATCCAAAGAATGTAACGATCAGCAAGAAACACAACTGTTTCCAGTAAAAACAAAGCACGAACCTCATCAAAGATAGCCATGGAGGGGTCCTCGCTTTCACCAGGTGCCCAAATCTTGATGCTTGTATCAATGCCACTGCTCACAACAATACTATCAGAAGGGTGCTGTTCAACACAGTTCACAATCCGTTTATCTCCTTTCTTGACACGCATAAGCACCCCGTCCTTCTTTCTCCAAATAAATACATGTCCACAGTCTGATCCAGAGGCAACAAAGTCAAAGTTGGGACCAAGGAAGCTAACACCCTTGACGGTTTGCATGTTGTCGTGTCCCTTGAAAGCCTGAGGTGTAAGCAACTTCTCGAAAGAAGGTGGAAATGTGGCAGCCTCATCTATCTCGAGAATTTCACCAACCTTAAAACCGTTGAATAGCAACCCATGCTCTCTCTCGAAAAGGTAGATGTTGTCATAACTATATGATGCCAGCATCTCGCCGGACTGTGAGAAAGCCAAACCAGTTATTCCATCTTTGTTTTGACCAATCAAGAGCGGAGCGCAGAAGTAATCAACTGGGCAACCAAATGGAGAATCGCCATTGACATAACTCTTACGGCTGTCATATAGCCTTACGTACTCGTCAGAGCCAGAAACTGCAAAATAGTATGGATGCCTTGGGTCCATGGCGATAGCGTAGAGCTCGGTGATCTCAGGTGTACTGTTAACAGACGCACAGCTGAAGAGCTTAGTGGCGTCCTTCCCCTTAGGTCAAACTGGGAGGAAAACATACAGAGTCAGCGACAATGGAATCCTGCGGTGATGATTTACAAATGAAAAGGAAGCAAGTTAGTAAGAACTTACACGCCACACAGAGCCATCTCCCCCGCAGCTATAGAACCTGTCAGGACTCTCCAGGTCAACAGCCAGCCTGTGAACCGGATAGTCCATTTCGACAAGCTTTTCCGCGACCACCTGACCCCCTTCCTGTATTTGCAGATGCCTCACCTGTTTCGTTTCATGGCCGGAACAGACAAACCAAACCATCATCACCCTACCATCAGAACCGTAAAAGAGCAAGATAAACGTATAGAACCATCGTTCGGGTGTGATGTAATATATACCTCCCCGTCGGCGCCGGCTGTGACGATGCTCCGGTCATCCGAGAAAGGCATGAACTGCGCGTGGAGCACGTTGTTCTCGTGGCCGGTGTGGAAGCTGGTGGCCGGCGTGCCCGCCTCCCAGTTCCACAGCACTAGGGTCATGTCGTCCGACCCAGACAGGAGCAGGCTCCCGGTGCTGTTGAAGCTCACGGTGTTGACGCAGCCCCTGTGCTCCCGCAGCCTCCTCTGTATGCCGAGGGACTGCACGAAGTCCTGCACACACTGACAAGCCAAGCCAAGCAGAAGCCCATTGTTACGGTGTGGAAGCAACAGCTTAATCACATACAACTACTGCAAGAAGGTGATGGTCCGCCATGAAATTAGCAAGCGGAGTGCTGCGGGGACGCTCTAAGGCTAGGTTAACCGCGGTAATCTCGCTAGGTCGGTCTAATCCTGTTCGATTTCGGGGCGGTGGTGGTGCGAGCAGAGTAGAGGAGAGAGAGGGGAGGAGGGGAGGTGGACCTGGGAGGCCATGAAGGAGTTGGCGAAGCACTTGGGACGGAGGCGGCCGACCTCCCGCTCCCACAGCCCCGCCATCCGCGTCCCCTCCGCCGGCATCGCCGCCGCCTCTTCGCCGCCGCGAGGGTTTCCCCGGCCTCCTTCGCCTTTTTTTTTTCTTCGCGGGGAGGGGAAGTCGGACAAGATTTCCCCGGGAGATGATTTACACCGCCTGTTTGCGCCGCATAGTACGTGCGCCGCCTACGTGAGAAGTTTAATGGGCCGGCCCACGAATTTCGCGCGCTGGCTTCTTCTTCCTCGTGCGCTGGTGTGACTAGCGACGCGGGTTCGATTGCCCATAACGAATTTCTTTTGCGAGCTGGCTTCACGTGCAAGCACAACATTCATGCGCGCATCAGGCCTTCCGGTCGGTCGTCACGTTGATTGCACGTTGATTGCACATGGCTTTTTCTTCAAATTTATTTTAGCAGTTCTTTAAATGGTTCCGTACTTGTTTTCTTTTGGTAGCAGACTGTAAAATGTGCGAACAATAAAATTTTAGAAGAACAAAGACTAAGGAAAAAATAAGGACATTTTAAATTTGGAACCATTTTGAAATATGAATAAATTTCAAAATTTGGAACCATTTTAAATTTGTAAACACTTTTAAATTGGGAAGCATTTTCAAAATTGAACCATTTTTAAATTTGGAACCATTTTCAAAATGGAACCATTTTTCAATTTGGAACCATTCTCAAAATGAAACCATTTTCAAAATGGAACCATTTTAAAATTTAAAACCATTTTATATTTGGAACCATTTTCGAATTTGGAACCATTTTTAATTTGGAACCATTTTAAATTCAAAACCATTTTTAAATTTTCAAAATGGAACCATTTTCAAATTTGGAACCATTTTTAAATTTGGAACAATTTTTAAATTTGGAACCATTTTTTATTTGGAACCATTTTCGAATTTGAAACCATTTTCCAAATGGAACCATTTTTTAATTTGGAACCATTTTCAAATGGAACCATTTTTTAATTTGGAACAATTTTCAAAATGGAACCATTTTAAATTTGGAACCATTTTTAAATTTGGAACTATATTTAAATTTGGAACCATTTTTGAACCATTTTAAATTTGGAATAACCATTTTAAAAATGATCAATTTTCCAATTTGGAACCATTTTTAAATTGGAACCATTTTAAAATCGGCACCATTTTAAATTTGGAAACATTTTCTAAATGGAACCATTTTAAAATTTGGAACCATTTTCAAAATGGAACCATTTTTAAAAATTGAATAATTTTCGAATTTGGACCTTTTTTATTTGAAACCATTTGAATAATTGAATTTGGACCATATTAAAACGGAACCGTTTCAAAAAATGAACAATTTTATATTCGGAACCATTTTTAAATTGGGAACCATTTTCAATATGGAACCATTTTCAAATTAAATGGACCCATTTTCAAAAATGGACAATTTTTGATTTGGAATCATTTCCAAAATGGAACCATTTTTTAAAAATGAACAATTTTTAAAAAGAACCATTTTAAATTTGGAACCATTTTTAAATTCGGAACCATTTTTACATTTAGAACCATTTTAAATATTAACAATTTTCAAATTTGGAACCTTTTTTAATTCGGAACCATTTTCAAAATATAGAATCATTTTTTAATTTAGAAACATTTACAAAATGGAACCATTTTTAAAAAGGATCCATCTTTGAAAATTCGGAACCATTTTTTTCATTCGGAACTTTTTTAAAAAACAAGAGCATTTTTTCGGTTTGGAACCATATTTCAAAAAAGGAACAATTTCGGTTTGGAACCATTTAGAAAAGGGACCATTTTCGAAAAAATGAGAACCATTTTTTCAAAAACACGAACCATTTTCATTATAAGCGAAAATTAAAACATAAAAACGAAATAGAAAAACGGAAAACAAAAATAAAAGCAAAAAAGAAAACAGAAAAGAAAACATAAAAACAAAACAGGAAAAGAAACAAAAAAAGGAAAACGGAAAATAAAAAGAAAACAGAAAAGAGATAGAATAAAACGGAAAACAGAAGAAAAAACGAAAATCCCGAACTCGAGAATAAAAGTAGAAATAATGAACTATGTACGTAAACACGTTCCCTGACAGGCTCGGGTAGGTCGGGGGTTCGAATCCTTCCTGTGCAAAATTTGTCTCACATTTTTAGCTGTTGGCGAGTGCTAAATGGGCCGGTCCAAAAAAGCTTCGCGAAGGAAGTCGTGTAGGCGCCCCTAAATTCAGGGGCGCCCGCGGGCGGCATTTAGGAACCACGGATTTCCCCCAAGCGTGGGGATTTGTTGGGCCTCGCCCTAGCATGGACTTTTTGGGCCGGGCCCATCTAGACCAACAGAAGCCCAACTCAACTGCTCTCCTGCCTTTGAAGCGTGCACTTTTTTGGGTCTGGGCCCTAGCATGCCATTATTTTGGGCCTATCTCGTGCGAAGAAAAAGGGTTCCCTTTGCGAAGGAACCCAGCGGACCATCTCGTGCTGACAAGTGTCGCCTTCTTCTTCGTGCGGTACCAACAGTTGCATGCATGTTCGCCAAGTGTCACAATCAGATTAAAAGTGGGGAGTAGGAGAGAGAAAGGGACACTAGAGATGGGAGAGCAGTTTTTTCCTTTTATTTTTCAAAACCGAAACTTCAAAATGAAATATTTTGAGAATCATTTATCCAAATTACGAACCGTTTTCACTTTTAAGCTCCTCATGTCGAGATCTTCAACACTAGATTCCATGTTGATAGGTTTCGATGAACTTTTTTTTTTGTACTTCCGGTTATGTATAGTTGTACAAACTGTGTCTGTGTAGTTATACAACCTGTGTCTGTACAAACTGTGTCTGCATAGTTGTACAACCTGTGCCTATATAGTTGTACAATCTGTGTCTGTACAAACTGTGTCTGCGCAGTTATACAACCTATGCTTGTATAGTTGCATAACATGTGTCTGTACAACCTGCTAGTTGTACAATTGTGTATGTTTAGTTGTACAACCTGTGTCTGTCTAGCTATACAACATGTGTTATGTAGTTGTACAACATGTATTTGTATAGTTGTACATCATATGTGTGTAGTTGTACGCTTCTAGAGCTCTGCTGTACGGTGCTCTAATTTCCTTATACCCACTGTTTGTATTTGTTGTCTGTAGACTGTAGTAAATATGGTTGTGTTATTTTCCTGTACGAGGTGTACGTGGACGGCGCGCGTTCCGCCTCCTGGGACAGCCGTGGGGGGCTTCGCTTTTCCGCTCTTGCCTCCACCCACGGGGGGCTTCGTACGCCCACCTACCGCGCGCGTGGGGCGTCTGGTCGGGAATCGCAAGCACGCGAGACGCGCGTCCGTATCGTGCCAGAAGCAGTGTTCAAATTTTATTTCCCTACCTCCGTACGTTCTCCACATGGCACGCTCGCAGCACACAGGTTCCCTTTAAAGGGAACCCTTTGTATAGTGGCACCCGCGTCTGCAAGTTTATCCATCGACGACGACAACTCCATCGTCGCACTACACCCGGACAACATGGACAGGTTGCAGCTTTTCCATGAACACTGGCATGCTAAAGAGTTGAACAACATATTCTGTTCTCCAGATATGAAAGGCTTGAGACATCCTGACATGGACGACTGGGAAGCAAGAAGGTTTTCCATTGCGACACTAGCATCCTAAACGGTCACACTACATATTCTAGCGGTCCTCGTGTTTTTTCTCCCCATGGGCATATTTTGCTAGTATATACAACATGTGATAAAATGTCAATCACCAGATGACCGATGTCTCGAAAAAAATTAACATCAGAAAGATTATCCAGGATAAAAAGGAGTACACACAGGTGCTAAAGAGTGATAACAACACACAAAAAATGTAACCTAGCTACACACATGACACATCCTAATTAAGGACACTTTGCATTGTGCTAGCTCAGGAAGGCAATAAGAACTCCTGAAATAATACTAGCTTGACACAATCTCCATCCTTGCTACGGTAACGGCCAGCGGCACCATCATCATCCTGGTGGGCTGGTGAATTGGCCCTAACCTCATTTTGTTATCATGTACCGCCACGGCTCATCATCTTCCTGAGATTCATCTCCGTCTGTCTCGTCGTCGTCATCCTCATCATCGTGGATAAAGTCGTTATCCTCATCTTCATCATTGCAGCCATCCTCCTCCTCCTCATCATCCTCAACAGTCGAATCAAAATGCGAAGAGAGCATATAATCATTGGAATCAACCTTCATAAGGTAAAATTCTGATGTTAAAAAACTGAATTATCAATCACACATTTCATTTCAGGATAAACAATTGTTTGCATACAAGTGGTATCTCCTGCACTGATACACAATGGAACAAAAGAAAAGACAAACAATAAAGCATGGATATTTTATGCTGACATATTTACATATACAAAATTTATTTCCACGTGTTTAAAATAGGTTTCTCCATATCTAGCATCTTTGAAATGAAATTAGTGACCGGTGTCCAATATCCCAAAGTCATAGTGCAAATGAAGAACTCTTTTCATTTCAGATTTCTGGACAATTCAAAATGAAAATATGAAGCAGGGCACTACACACTTAATTGGGCTACTGGCTACATTCAAAATCATAAAGCACAAACATATCCCGAGCAAAGTAATTGTTTATACATGTATTATGTATAGTACCGAAAGTCTGAAACTAGCTTACCTGGCATATCACACAAATTTTGACAAGTTGTGCAACCAAAGAACATAACAATTCATTTGGAACACATAGTATCTCAGTGAAAAAAGAACACACCTCATCAAAGCGAGCAGTGGAGAGGTCCTCATTGCCACCAGGTGCCCAAATTTTGACATCTGCATCGATGCCACTACTTGCAACAACAATCTCGGTAGGGTGTTGTTCAACACAGTTCACGATCAATTTATCTCCTTTCATCACTCGAATAAGCTCCCCATCCTTCTTTCTCCAAATAAACACATGGCCATGGCCACAGTCTGATCCAGAGGTAACATAGTCACAATTGGGACCGAGGAAGCTAACACCTTTAATGGCTTGCCTGTTCTTGTGGCCCTTGAAGGTCCGAGGGATGGGCAACTTCTCCACCGCAATGTCACAAAAATCGTTAAAGTATAACCCATGCTCTTTTGAGAAAAGGTAGATGTTGTCATTATGATAGGATGCTAATAGCTCGCCGGTATGTGAGAAAGCCAAACCGGTGATTCCATGTCTCTTGGTAGAAACCAAATGTGGAGGACATAATTGCTCAACTGGGAGACCAAATTTAGACCTTTCCAATACAATCTTACGAGTATCATATAACCGTACATAATCATCATTCCCTGAAACTGCAAAACAGGAGGGATTTCTTGGGTCCACGGCAATGGCATTGAGTTTCACATTGTCACCTGATAAGTAACGAAATCTTTTAAAAGCACCACATTCGAAGAGCTTCTTGTGATATTTCTCTCTCAGGTCAAACTGGAGGGAAGACAAAGTCAGCAAAGAGGAATTCAACAGAGATAATTACATATGGGAAATAAGTTAACAACTTACATGCCAAACAGAGCCATCCTCCACACAGCAAAAGAACGTATGACTTCCCGGCTGAACAGCCAACTGGGTGGCCATGTACCTCATGTCAGCAAGCTTATCCGTAGACACACAACCCCTTCTTGTATCCGCGAATGCCTCACCTGTTGCATGGCCACAACAGATATCCAAACCATGAACTTATGAGTAAGCACTGTAAAAAGCTCAATGCTGGGAGGAGAACACGTGTATGTATACCTCCGCATCAGTGCCGCACGTGACGATGCTCCGATCATCCGATAGGGGCATGAACTGCGCGTTCAGCACAGCGTTATCATGCCCAGTGTGGAACTTCAGTGTCGAGGACGGCTCTTCCAAGTTCCACAACACGACGGTCTCGTCGTCTGAAGCAGATAGGAGCAGGCTCCCACTACCGTTGAAGCTTATGTTGTTCACGGCACCCCTATGCTTCCGCAGCCTTTTATGGATACCCAGAGAGTGCACAAAGTCCTGCGCAGCGAGCCAAACAACAACTTAATTGTGCTCGTTGGTCTCAAAGGAACAAAAAGAAAAGCTTAAAATTACGTTGACCGGCTGGGTCCTGCCATCAACTCGCAGACTCTTACAACCCAACTAGTATCTAAACATAATGACGTGAAAACCATTTACTTTCAAAATTTCCAACCGACCTTTCTAATCCAGTCTATCTAATAATGTCTTACAAGAGCCATAGAAAATGCATCTCAGCTACACCAATTAGTAGGTATGAGAGGATTAATGGTGAACCCTTGGACAAATGATTTATTTACCTATTCAAAGCAATTTAGGCGAGGGACTTGACAGAATATATGATTTCCCGCCTCAAGTTTGAGCCTAGCGCAAAAGAAAAGAGAATGGGTAAAACCTATGAGAGTCCTATTATTGATCCTTTGATCTGTAGCTTGAATGGTCGTGTTTATAATTAGGTCTTTCTTTTGAGCTCTTCTATTAGGGTAAGAAATGTAAAACCTATTACTCTCAAAGAATGTAAGAGAATGGAATTCAAGCTAGGGGAGCCAACACTCTCTAACTACCTATACTACGCCCCCATTGATGAAACCCCTTGGGGGAGTCAACAAAGGAATTATATACTATGAAATAGCAAAAAATAAAACAGACTAATTTGATTCTAAAAAATAGATAATAGATATTGCCTTTCTGCTCAAATTGTCACGAGGAGAGATATTTCATATTTGAATCAAATTTGATTTCACAGTATGCCGATGAGCCAAACTATTACTATTTCATCTGACTTGAACAACCAAGGACTAAATTTGACTATGGAGAGAAGTTTTTGTTTGGTTATGATCCAAAGTGAAAAAAAAAGGTTTAACAAGCCGCTAAAAATAGAGTAAAGTCACAATTATATTGATAGGTAAAAATGAATTTTTGATTATTTTTTAAAGAACTAATTTATACTAAACACTCTTATCAATATATAAAATAGGTTTGTTTCCAAGCGGATCTCGAACGGGCAGCTAGCAGATTTGTTGGGGATGACAAGTTAACACCGTGGGTAGGCTTCCTTTCACTCACTCTGGCACATTTTGGCACAACCTAATCTGAAAGCCAATAAACAGGTAATAATTCCTTCCTTTACTGGTAAATGAATAGGAATCGTTTTCTTTGGAAAGAATCAAAGATAAAAAGCGACGTTTTCTTTTTTCGATTCGAAGATCAAATAATGAATGAATATCTTCCATTTATTTGTTGAATAGACGGTTGAACTGAGAATACCATACCTATACTTAATAATAAAACACTAGAAAAATGAATTTTCCAATAGAACTATGGAACCCCCGAGCACTTGTGGCGAATAAGAAAACTCGTGATTCCACTCTTTTTTATTTTAGCAAAACTATTTCTATTTCTACCTACTTAAGGTATTCATCATTCTAGTACAACTGTTGCAGTAGAATGACAGCACACTCTTGTATAGGCAACCCACTATTTTTTAGTATTGTTAGAACTAATTGTTATTTTGCATAGAAATAAGTGAACAAAGTGGAAAAATCGAGGTTGGGAAGGTTAC
Source organism: Poa pratensis (assembly GCA_947311845.1). NCBI lineage: Eukaryota > Viridiplantae > Streptophyta > Magnoliopsida > Poales > Poaceae > Poa > Poa pratensis. The sequence goes on from CAMZMU010000070.1 coordinate 2,192,685, forward strand.
TATATTGAAAGCCACTGAAATCGATTCATTTTCAATTAGGTCTTTCTATAGCTCCTTTAGGGGTTATTGTCTTCTTAGTAGCACGACATATGTGCTCTTTACCGCCTTATACATTTATAGCATAAGACTTTACTACTTAATCTGCTTTATATACTCATCACCAATATACTGCAAGGCTCATTATGATAGGGGTGACATTGATGCTCTAGATAGGCGTGTCGAGTCCTTCCCGCTGTAAGAAAGGCTCTGTTCTATTCGCTTAGCTATCCTTGTATAAAAAATGATACTCATCTTCGAGGTGCATTCTAGAAGAAAAATAACTTAAAATTATAGACTAATAACAAGGTAAGCGGGGAGCCGCGCGAAAGCCCCTAAACCAGGATGAACTGCCCAGTGTCTCTCAGCAGTAGATACTGATCTTGCTCGAGTGAAACCTAATGATGCTCCATTTGAAGGTCCAATGGTTGGCACAAGCACAATGAGGAGTGGGGAGAAGAGGGGGATCTGGACCTCAGAGGCCATGACAGCGTCGGCGAAGCGCCTGGGCGGGAGGCAGCCGACCTCACGCTCCCATAGTCGCGCAATCCGCGTCCCCTCTGCCGACATCGTCTCCGCCGCCGCCAGTGAGGGTCTCTTCTCTAGATCTCTCTCTCTCTCTCTCTTTGCAACTCAGGGAATTTGATAATTTGACCTTCTTTACTTCGCCACTTGACGTTTTGCCCAGATTTATCTTGTACTTCCTTTTTTGCCATAGATTACTTTGGCAATTGATGATTTGCCCCCCTATCAGTAAGGGTGCCAGGGTGCCGATCGTACGTCGCACATGTTTTGCAGTTCAGCCCTTTATCTTTTCTAAAATCAACCCGCGGTACAACAATTAAGTTCCATGTTTTGCGTTTCAGCCCCTAGAACCGATTTGACAGACAGAGACCGCAAATCCTCCACTGCTATCCGAGCCTAGTGCACGGCGGCGCCGGCGGGTCCACGCGCAGCAGCTACTCCGAATCGAACGGCGGCGCCGGCGGCTCTCGCGCCCCCGCGCAGCTGATAGAACAAGAACTCGTGGACTGCAGTGGGGCGGCCTACCAGGGGCAGGCGGTGATGTGCGAGGCGTGGCGGAGCTGATGGGCCTGCGGAACAAGAACTCGTGGTCGCCCGACATGGTCCGGAAGGGCGGCGACCCCTCGCCGTGGCTGCTGCAGCGCGCGCAGAGCGTCACCGACGACGACCTCGACGAGCTGCGCGGCTGCATCAATCTTGTCTTCGGGTTCGAACCGCCGGCCGTGGCCAGGTGCGCGTCTTGCGACCATGCGACGAGGGCTGGGCAGTGGCGGACGGAGCGAGGGCGCTGCGGGGCTGATGGGCATGCGGAAGCAGAACTCGTGGTCGCCCGACGTCGAGCGCGACGAGTCCCGGGAGCAGCGCTGGCGCGGTCTGCCATGGAAGGGCGGCCACCCCTCGCCGTCGCCGCTGCAGTTGGCCGCCAGCATGCTGGTGCTCCCCGCGACGCCGAGCACCTCCGAGAGCAGCAGCAGGATTGAAGGAGAGTCTGGGCGGCAACAGCCGCCGACGAGCTCGACGGAGGAAGCAATCCAAGGAAGGGGAAAATGGGGAACTGGAGGTCTGAGTGGCTGCTGGCGTCAAGAATTGACTGTAGCAGTCGCGACTCGCGAGTCAGGGGAGGGGGCGACCACGGAGGCGGACGGGCATGGAGATTGAGAGAGGAAGTGGGAAGTGAAGGTCTGAGTGGATGGTGCGTGTGTGTCGGTGAGTTTTTTATTTTCTCCAAGCGACACGCGTCGGAACCAGCTATGTACATTGCCGACCCATGTGTTGTTGCTAGGATACGTGTCACAAACTATCAGCTTTGGTACCACTACAAACAACAAACAAGTGAGTCGAGACTAGCGGCTGATTAGCATATGTGAGCTAAACCGTGACTGATATATGAAGCTTATTTGCGTGTCGGCCAGCAACCACCCAAATTCAGATAGGTACCTAGCAAACCACTTTTGGGACAACGCCCACCCCAAGTCAGTTAGGTCGAAAAAAGCGAAATGTAGTTTAGTGATGATGTCTACTTGATGTGTACCGTTGCAACGCACGGGCATTTCGCTAGTAGTACTAATATATACAAGTGCTACAGATTGATAAAGAAATCAAGAACAACTTAACGTTTCTTTGCCCATTGCGTACATATTGCTTCATCAGCCAGTTCGCTCAAGTGGGCTGGTGCATTGGCACTTACCTTAATTAGTTTTCATGATCCGCTACTGCTCATCATCCTTTTGATCTTCGTCTCCATCTGTCTCACCACCATCATCATCCTCGTCGTCGTCTCCATCTGTCTCACCACCATCATCATCGTCGTCGTCCTCTCCACTTCATCATCCTCATAGGCCGGGCACGCGTTGATTTTCAAATTGTACAGTACAGAGATCAATTCTGGCTTCCTCTGTATAAAAACAAATCGTAGTTATGGCATAATAAGTGCTGCGGTGCTGTTGGATGGAGCAAAAGAATAATCAGCCGCTGGTCACTGGGTCAAATCTTGTTTCTTGTAATTTTTCCTACTGTTTTTTTTTACATTTTTTTACTCTGAATACCCACTGACAGAACTCTGGGCCCGCCCCGGCTCATAGGGCGAATCAGAACTATAATCATCAGAACCACTGTCTGTGCTAGGGACGAGAGAAGATTTTTTATCAACCTTCATGAAGTAAAATTCAGATGTCAAAACTGTATTATCAATCACGTATTCGTCTCAGGATAGGGTAGTAAGAATACAAGCAGATACTGAATAGTGAATACTGAAGTTACCAACCCTATCCAACAACGTTGTTTGCAAGTAGGACAACTATAAGTGATATCTCCCCGCTAGGTACACAATGGACTAAAAGAAAGGGCACACAAATTGAAGCATGTGTGGATATTCTGCTACCAACATGTTTACATACACGGAATTTGCTTTCTCAGGTGTAAAATTGATCTCTCCATATTTAGCAGCATTGAAATTAAATTAGCACTCGCATCTACTATCCCAAAGTCATAGTGAAAATAAAGCACACTTTGCATATCTTGATTTCTTGACAACTAAATATTAAAAATATGAAGCAGGGCATTACACACTGACTTACGTGAGGTCTATTCAAAACCATAAAGTACAAGCATATCCCGAGCAAAGTAATTGTTCATAAAATTATGGTATAGAATAATGGAAGTCTGAAACGACCCTACCCGGCATATTGCACCAAGTTTTACAAGCTGTGAAACCAAAGAACCTAAGAATCTATGATATCTTGGTAAAAAAAGAGCACACCTCATCAAAGCAAGCGGCGCAGGGGTTCACATCCTCACCAGGTGCCCAAATCTTGACATCTGTATCGACGCCACAACTTGCAAAACAATCTCAGTATGGTGCTGTTCAACGCAGTTCACAAGCCGGTTATCTCCTCTCACCACTCGCACAAGCGCCCCATCCTCTTTCTCCAAATAAACACATGACCACAGTCTGATCCAGAGGGAACATACTCACAATTGGGACCAAGGAGGTTAAGACCCTTATTAATTGTTTGCATATTCTGATGTCCCATGAAAGATTGAGGTGCAGGCAACTCCTTCTGGGCATAATCGTGTAGTTACGGCACACTCTCTCGAGAATAGGTAGATGTTCCCACAACGATAGGATGCTACAAGCCTAGAACCTCATCAGCATGTGACAAAGCCATCTCTCCTTTTAGAAACCAAACGCGGAAGCCGGAATCTCATAAACTGGGAAAGGCCATGCCAGACCAATCTTATGGGTATCAAAAAATCGTAAATACTGATCATTTCCGGAAACTGCAAAGCAAGAGGGATTTCTTGGTCCATGGCAATAGCATAGAGTCCCATGATGCCACCTGAAAGAAAAATAAATGCTTTCGTTGTGGCACACGTACCAAGCATCCTGGGATATTTCTCCTTTACGTCAAACCGGAGGGAAGACACAGTCAGCAACAAATGAATGCAACAAAGATATTTACAAGTGGGAAGCACGGTAACAACTTACATGCCAAACATAGTCATCGACCGCTAAAGAACGCGTGGGGGCTCCCGGCTCAACAACCAGCTTGCGCACCGGAGACTTGAGGTCAGCAAATATCCAAACCATGAGCATACGAGCAATGTAAAAAGCTAAAACTGGCAGGGGAACACTAAGCCTGTGAATGTATACCTCCCCATCAGCACCGCAAGTCACGATGCTCCGATAAGGGCATGAAGCGCGCGTCGCGCACCTTGTCACTGTGGCCTGTGTGAAACTTGAGCGTCGAGGCCGCCTCTTCGAAGTTCCACAAAACAGCGATCTGTCGTCATCTGAAGCGGACAGGAGCAGTCTCCCAGGAGCAGCCTTTTCCGGATACCCAGAGAATGCACAAACTCCTGCACCAGCGATGCAAAAAAAGGCTCAACTGTATTGTACTCTCGACGCAAACAGCGGTCTTGTTTCACAGGATTTTCTGCAGAAAATTACAGCAGCTCCATTGTAACCGCACCTGACAATCGAAGGGAAAAGGTTTTTTCCTTTCGGCAGCAAAATCTATTACTGTAGATGCAACAACGTTTTCTCCGAGTTCAGTAAGTCTGCTAAAAGGCACATTTTCGAGCAGAAGTATGCAGCAATCTTGCACCTAGTGTCGGTCGGGATCATTTCTTCCCAAAGGGGAAAACAGGTTACTAACCATTACAGAGTGGCTTGGGGATCGAGAGCGGCACTGCAAGAACCTAGTGCTGCTCTTGCTCGAACAGCGATAGCACCGGTAGTAGTACAGGCTGTTCTTGTTCGAGTGTAACCTAGTGCTGCTCGATCTGAGGGTCGAATGGCATGGCTGGTTCGAGCAGCGTGGTGCTGTGAATGGATGGGGAGAGGAGTGAGAGGGAGGGAGCTGCACCTCGGAGGCCATGAAGGCGCCGGCGAAGTGCCTGGGAAGGAGGCGGCCGACCTCGTACTCCCACAGCCCAGCCATCCGCGTCCCCTCCGCCGCTCCGCGGCTCTGCCGGCATCGTCGCCGCCGCCGCGAGTTTTTTTTATGAGATGTTCCTTCGCCTGCTTCGCGGGGAGGCGAGTCGTGACCGAGGTCAGATATGGCCCATCCATCTCCAAACGAAGGGGCATGTGCCTACCATAGAATTATTTTGGGCCTACCTCAGTGCTAAGCAAAATACCAGATGAACATGGACAAGTTACGCTTTCAGTAAAGAGAAACTTGACACAATCTCCATACTTTCTACAGTACTACTAAAGAATACATACAATAGCAGATAAGATGTTGGTCCCAGAATCCAACACAACCGCTGTCCCGAAACATTTTGACATCAGAAAGATGAATTACATTAAAAATAATTTATACAGGTGCTAATACATAGGCATATGTCCAGCATTCCCAGGAAAGCAGGAACAAATCTTAGAGATAGTAGCTTGACACAACTTCCATCCTAGCTACAACAATGATCAGCGGCACGGTCGATCATGTTTCACCCTTCTTAGATTCGATATCGCCGTCATCATCGTTGCGGAGGATCTCGGGGACCATCTCGATATTTCTTCATTGGCCACTTCTATCCCCATGCCTCATCATCTTTCTGAGCCTCATCTCCGTCCGTCTCGTCATCATTATCGATGTTAAAATCCTCATCTTCTTCATCATCATCGTCGCCGTCGTCATCATCAAAAATCATATATTCATCGGAATCAACCTTCACAAAAGGAAAATTCAGATGTCAAAAACCGAATTATCAATCACACACTCGTCTCCTGATAGAGCAGTACAGTAGAAGACGCTAGTACAAACAGATAGTGAACAATGGAGTTCCCAGCTTTGTTCCAACAATGTTGTATGCAAGTAGAAGACGCTATGGGTGACATCTCTTGCAGTGATTACACAATGGACCAAAAGAAAGACACATTTTAAAGCATGGATATTCTGATGCCAAGGTATTTACATACGCAGAATTTGCTTTCTCGTATGTAAAATTGGTCCCTCCCTATCTATAGCATATTTGCAGTGCAATTAAAGACCCATGCCCAGTATCCCGGAGTCATAGTGCAAATCAATAACTCTTTTCATTTGTGATTTCTTGACAATTAAAAAACAAAATATGAAGTAGGGCACTACACACTTACTTGAGCTACACTCAAAATCATAAAGCACAAACATATCCGGAGCAAAGTAATTGTTTATACATGTATTATGTATCATACTAAAAGTCTGGAACCAGCCTACCGGACATGTCACACCAAATTTGACATGATGTGCAACAAAAGAACATAACAATCCATGTGGAACAAATAGTATACGAGTAAATAAAAGAACACACCTCATCAAAGCAATCAGTGGAGAGGTCCTCATTGTCACCAGGTGCCCAGATCTTGACATCTGCATAAGCTCCACACCTCGCAACAACAATCTCGGTAGGGTGTTGTTCAACACAATTCACGATCCAGTTATCTCCTTTCATCACTTGCATAAGCTCCCAATCCTTCTTTCTCCAAATAAACACATGACCACAGTCTGATCCAGAGGTAACATAGTCATAATTGGGACCAAGGAAGCTAACACCTTTAATGGCTTGCCTGTTCTTGTGCCCCTTGAATGTCCGAGGCGTAGGCAACTTTTTCTCACTGTAAATCTCATCAAAACCGTTGAAGTATAACCCATGTTCTCTCGAGAAAAGGTATATGTTGTCATAACGATATGATGCTAATAGCTCGCCCCTTTGTGAGAAACCCAAACCAGTGATTCCATCTCTGTTGTTACAAATCAAATGCTGAGGGCAGAATTGCTCAACTGGGAGACCAAATTTTGATCTTTCCAGATCAATCTTATGGGTATTATATAACCGTACATACTCATCATTTCCGGAAACTGCAAAACAAGAGGGATTTCTTGGGTCCACGACAATGACATAGAGTTTCATGGTTTCACCTGATAAGTAACCAAATCATCTAACAACACCACATTTGAAAAACTTCCTGGTATATTTCTCTCTCACGTCAAACTGGAGGGAAGATAAAGTCAACAACAGAGGAATTCAACATAGATAATTACAAGTGGGAATTAAGTTTAACAACTTACATGCCAAACAGAGCCATCCTCCACACAACTAAAGAATGTATGACTTCCCGGCTGCACAGCCAACTGGGTCACCGTGTACCTCAGGTTAGCTAGCTTATCCATAGACACACAACCTCCTTCATGTATCCGCAAATGCCTCACCTATTTCACTGACACAACCGATATCGAAACCATGACCATATGAGTGAGAAATGTAAAAAGCTCACGGCTCACAGGGGAACACTCAGTCTATGTATGTATATACCTCCGCATCAGTGCCGCACGTGACGATGCTCCGATCATCCGATAGGGGCATGAACCGCGCATTCAACACATCATTACCGTGCCCAGTGTGGAACTTCAGCATCGAGGCCGCCTCTTCCAAGTTCCACAGCTCAACGGTCTCATCGGCTGAAGCGGACAGGAGCATGCTCCCGCCACTATTGAAGCTTATGCTATTCACGGCACCCCTATGCCTTCACAGGCTTTTCTGGATACCCAGAGAGTGCACAAAGTCCTGCGAAGCGAGCCAAACAATAACTTAATTGTGCTCGTTGGTATTAAAGGAACAAAAATAAAAGCTTACAATTACGTTGACCGTCTGGGTTCTGCCATCCACTTCAAGACTCTTGTAGAGTACAAAAATGTTGGTACAATCTATAGAGCGTATAACCCAACTGGTACCTAAACAACCGTTTACTTTCACAATTTCTCACGAAATCCTTCTAATCCGGTCTATCTAATGTATTTTTCAGGAGACGGAGAAAATGCATCTCAGCTACACCAATTAGTAGGTACTTCCTCCGTTCCTTTTTACTCCGCATATTAGGATGTCTTAAGTCAAATGTCGTATTTTTTTGGCTAAGTTTATATAGAGAAATACCAACAGTCGTGATACCAAGCCAATATCAATTTGGTATTACAATTGTTTGTAGGTTTCCTATAAACTTAGTAAAAAATTAAAACGTTTGACATAAGACAAAACTAATATGTAAAGTAAAAATGACCCGAGAGATTCAGTGAGTATGAGGGGATTAATGGCAAACCCTTAAGTTTAAATAATTTATTTACCTATTCAAAGCAATTTTGGTGAGGGACTTTCTTCGACAGAATGTAAAATTTCGCGCCTCAAGTTTGAGTCTATCGCAAACAAAAAGCTGATTCCAAATTTTAGATTTCATGGCAAGTCTATGAGATTTCATGGCAAGTATAACCCATCTTCTCTCGAGAACAAGTAGATGTTGTCATAAAGATAGGATGCTAATAGCTCGCCGGTCTGTGAGAAAGCCAAACCTGAGATTCCATCTCTCTTGTTACAAACCAAATGCTGTGGGCAGAACTGCTCAACTGGGAGACCAAATTTAGACCTTTCCAGATCAATCTTGCGGGTATCATATAATCTCACATACTCATCATTTCCGGAAACCACAAAACAAGAGGGATTTCTTGGGTCGACGGCAATTGCATAGAGTTTCATGCTTTCACCTGATAAGTAATCAAATCTTCTAACAGCACCACATTTGAAGAGCTTCCTGCGACATTTCTCTCTAAGGTCAAACTGGAGGGAAAATAAAGTCAGCAACAGAGGAATGCAACAGAGATATAATTACAGGTGGGAGCCAAGTTAACAACTTACATGCCAAACAGAGCCATCCACCACGCAGCAAAAGAATGCATGACTTTCCAGCTGAACAGCCAACTGGGTCACCATGTACCTCAGGTGAGCAAGCTTATCCGTAAAGCAAAAGCCCCCTTCTTGTATCCGTGAATGCCTTACCTGTAGCAAAACCACAAGAAATAGCCAAACCATGACCATATGAGCAATGTAAGAAGCTCAAGACCGGCTGGGGAACACTCAGCCTACCTCCGCATCAGCGCCACACGTGACGATGCTCATATAATCCGATAGGGGCACAAACCGCGCGTCCAGCACATCGTTACCGTGCCCCGTGTGGAACTTGAGAGTGCACGCCTCCTCTTCTAGGTTCCACAGCACGGCGGTCTCGTCGTCCGAAGCAGACAGGAGCAGCCTCCCGGTACTGCTGAAGCTTATGCTGTTCACGGCACCCTTGTGCTTCCGCAGCCTTTTCTGGATACCCAGAGAATGCACAAACTCCTGCAAAGCGAGCCAAACAACAGCTTACTTGGGTGCTCTTCAGTCTCAAATGGAACAAAATAAAAGATTACAAAGATTACGCTGGCTGTCGGGGCCCTGCGATCCCCTCAGCGGATTCTCTAGGCATATATGGGTGGGTGGGGTGGGGTGGGCGTACATTGAGGTGTCTACACATGGCCGAGGTGCGGCATTGATGCCTTGGCTGGGCACGGCGAGTCCTCGTTGTTGCATTCGCAGTTTAATCTCTTAGATAAGGGTTGCATAGCTGCTTGTCTCTACTATTCTAGTATGAAAAATGATAGCACTACACAGTACCGTGGAGCATCCTAGGAAAACCAGCTATAATATCATACTAATAACCGGAGAGCCGCTGCAAGAACCCCCCAAAATGTAGATGAACCGCAGAGTAGATCCAGGTGGTGGAGATTAGTCTTTGTCGGTTAAAACCTAATGCTGCTCGATTTGATGGTGGAATGGCATGTTCGAGCAGAGTGGAGCTGTGAAGGGGTGGGGAGAAGAGCGAGAGGGAGGGGAGGTGGACCTCGGAGGCCTTTACGGCGCCGGCGAAGCGCCTGGGCGGGAGGCGGCCGACCTCGCGCTCCCACAGCCGCGCCATCCGCGTCCCCTCCGCCGGCATCGCCTCCTCCGCCGCCCGCGAGGGTTTCTTCTCCCTCTCACGCTCTGCTGCCGCAGCTCGTGCTCTGCTCTGCGCGCATGGCGGGCGGTGTAGGAGAGCCGATACTGGGCCTGCGAAAACTAGTGGCTCTATTGGGCCTGCTCCGTGTGCGACGGGCCCAACACGGCCCAGCCCAGCCGCTTCCGACCCTAAACCCGTTTCACCTCGAGCGCAGTCAGATCGGAAGAGACTGGAGAGGGCGCATCTTTGGATGCTGATTCATCCTGCGCATGTACCTTTCTCTGTAAAGATTTGTGATCAATAATTAAAATGTGTTTTGCCCTAGAAAACAAAAAAAAAGTCCTACTACCGTGGTAGCCAAAATGTGCTAAATTATGATTTCAGTTGACCTATCAGAAAAACAGGAACTTGACACAATCTCCATACTAACATTTCCAGTGGCAGTAGTGATAGAACCTCGACACGATCTCCATGCTTGCTACAGTAGCTACTAAAGAATACTACCTATATATAAAGGCGTGAAGCGTTTCGGCACTGTAGATCTACAGTGCGATTTCACTGTAGCGTCGCACCGTAGCTACAATAGACTTTTTTTTTTTTTTTTTGCGAAACTTTCAGAAAATATATACACGAAAAAAATTCGCGCCGACGAGTAGGTTCCATTCCCGTAATCGGTTTCGATTTTTGGTCGACTCTAGAATAATAACTATTTACGTCCTAAATCAAACATATTTGAAGATTTTAATTAAGTGAATATTTTGAGAAAATCACTACGCGCCGACGAGTAGGTTCCATTCCCGTAATCGGTTTCGATTTTTGGTCGACTCTAAAATAATAACTACTTACGTCCTAATTCAAACATATTTGAAGATTCCCCCCAGAATAAAACACGCCTTTCTTCACCGCATAACTTTTCCAAAACTAATTTTATTAACATTATTTTTATCAGCACGATCTATATTGCACTACTTTTTTTTTCGAAAATTCCAGAAAATATATACACGAAAAATTTTCGCGCCGACGAGTAGGTTTCATTCCCGTAATCGGTTTCGATTTTTTGTCGACTTTAGAATAATAACTACTTATGTCCTAATTCAAACATATTTGAAGATTTTAATTCAGTGAATGTTTTGAAAAAATCACTACTGTACATAATGTCTCCCCAGAATAAAACATACGTTTCTTCACCGCATAACTTTTCTAAAACTAATTTTATTAACATTATTTTTATCAGCACGATCTATATTGCACTACAACATTATTTTCTCAATTTATTTCCCATATAAACTAATTCACCAACGGAAAATACCAACGGAGAATAATAGTAACACCGCAGAATTTTACATTAATTTTCAAACAATTCATAACTAATTCATAGTCAATGAGAAAAAAATATTGAACATAGCTAAATGCTTTCTAAAAAATAAATCCTACTTAGTTATATCGAATTCACGAATGTTCGAATCTACTAAATGCTGCAAAATCAGTAATTTAAACTATAGCCATCAACAAAATATGAAAAAATATATTGAATAAACAAAAAAAAAATGCTGACTATTTATGGCGTATGATTAATTTTCAATTTTAGATATTTTAAACTTTTAAATATCTTCCAAATCTGACCACCTCGCCAAAGTAAACAGAAATCAAATCTATAAAACACCCCAACTTGAACAATTTTCAAAAACTAAACAATTACAGAACGCAAACGCCAAACCTACACAATTTCTAAATGCGCACATTACCAAAATTTAAATTTTATTTACCACACGGGCGCGGCATTGCCGCGTTAAGTTCCCTAGTATATACAATGAACCGAGGGATAACCACTGTCCCGAAACATTTTAACGTCACAAAGACTAGCTATGTTAAAACAATATACACAAGTGCTACAGATTGAGAAGAGCTTAGTGTTTCTTGGCCCACTGCATACATATTGCTTCATTGGCCAGTTCTCTCCGGTGGGCTGCTGAATGGCCCTACCTTAATTAGCTGCCATGATCCGTCTTTTTAATCTTCGTCTCCATCTGTCTCACCATCATCATCGTCGTCCTCCTCTTCTTCTTCATCATCCTCATTTCCATCCTCATCAGAACGCGCAGAAAGCATATAATCATCAGAATCATTGTCCATGCTAAGGAGGACGAGAGAAGAATTTGTATCAACCTTCATGAAGTAAAACTCAGATGTCAAAACTGTATTATCAATCACGTATTCGTCTCAGGATAGAGCAGTAAAAATACAAAACACATATAATGAATACCCAAGTTCCCAACCCTATTCCGACAACGTTGTTGGCCAGTAGGACAGTTACAAGTGATATCTCCCGCTTGGTACACAATTGACCAAAAGATAGGACACGTATTAAAGCATGAATATTCTCATAGCAACATATTTACATACACATAATTTGTTTCCTCGTGTAAAATTGATCCATCTAGCATCTTTGCAGTAAAATTAACAAACTCACATGCAGTAGTGCAAGTGAAGCACCCTTTTTGATTACTGATTTACTGACAATTGGAAATAAAATATGAAGCATGGCAGTACACAGTTACTTGAGCTACATTCACAGTCATAAAGCACAAACATATCCCAAGCAAAGTAATTGTCCATACATGTATGACGTATAATACTGAAAGTCTGAAACCTGCCTACTGGACATATTACACCAAACTTGACAAGTTGTGTAACAAAAGAACATAATAATCCATGGGGAACACGTAGTATCTGAGGAGAAAAAAAAGAACATACCTCATCAAAGCGAGCAGTGGAGGGGTTCTCATTATCACCAGGTGCCCAAATCTTGACATCTGCATCGTTGACACAGCTCGCAACAACAAGCTCAGTTGGATGTTGTTCAACACATTTCACAATCCGTTTATCTCCTTTCATCACTCGCAAAAGCTCCCCATCCTTCTTTCTCCAAATAAATACATGGCCAGAGTCTGATCCAGAGGTAACATACTCACAATTGGGACCGAGGAAGCCAAGCCAGTGATTCCATCTCTCTTCTCAGAAACCAAATGTTGAGGGCCGAACTGCTCAACTGGGAGACCAAATTTTTTCGATTCCAGAACAATCTTACGGCTATCATATAACCGTACATACTCATCATCTCCTGAAACTGCAAAACAAGTGGGGTTTGTTGGGTCCACGGCAATGGCATAGAGTTTCATGGTGTCACCTGATAAGTAATCAAATCTTCTAACTGCACCACATCTAAATAGCTTCCTGGGATATTTCTCTCTCAGGTCAAACTGGAGGAAAGACCTAGTCAGCAACAAAGGAATTCAACAGAGATAATTACAAAGTGGGAACTAAGTTAACAACTTACATGCCAAACAGAGCCATTCTCCACGCAGCTAAAGAATGTATGGCTTGCCGGCTGAACAGCCAACTGGATCACCACATACGTCAAGTTAGCAAGCTTAATTATCCGTAAACACACAAGCCCCTTCTTGTATCCGCGAATGCCTCACCTATACCACAACCACAAAAAGTAGCCAAACCATGAGCACATGAGCAATGTAAAAAGTTCAAGACTGGCAGGGAGCACTCCGACAGTGTATACCTCCGCATCAGCGCCACACATGACAATGCTCCGATCATCCGATAGGGGCATGAACTGCGCGTCCAGCACATCGTTACCGTGCCCGGTGTGGAACTGCAGTGTCGAGGCGGACTCTTCCAAGTTCCACAACACGGCGGTCTCGTCATCTGAAGCGGACAGGAGCAGGCTCCCGGTACTGTTGAAGCTTATGCTGTTCACGGCACCCTTGTGCTTCCGGAGCCTTTTCTGGTTACCTAGAGAATGCACAAAGTCCTGCACAGCGAGCCAAACAGCAGCTTAAAATTGTGCTAGTCAGTCTCAACTGGAACAAAACATAGCTTAATTAAATACGACATTGACCGGGCTGGGTCCTGTCGTCCACATGTGGGCAGGGGGTACGTTGACTTGGCATCCCTGCAGACATGGGGTGTGGACACTTAAAGTTACTCCCTCCGTTTTTTAATATAACATGTTTTACCTTTTGTCCACATTCACATGCACATAAATGTATGTAGACACATTTTAGTGTAGATTTTTTTTTTTTTTTTTTGAGAATCCTACCCCTATATTAATCACTGTTTATGTTGCTATTACAAACTCCATCAGGTGGAGTACCAAACCACACATGCCTGCCTATGTGAAGGTAGATCGAGCTCCTGGCAAGGTTATGCGCATCAACATTTGCTGTTCTCCTCTCGTGGACGAACTCAGCTTCGGTGAAATCCTCCTTCCTAGCCTGAATTTCCTGGACAATATGTCCGTAGGTCCCCATGCCAGCTCCCTTCAGGTTCAGAATTGCATTAGAGCTATCTGAGGCTAGTCTGAACTTCTGGACCAGCAGATCGGCGGCCAAAGACAACCCCTCCCTGCATGCCATCGCTTCCAACGTCTCTGGGTCGGTGACTCCATCCAACACCACCGATGAAGCCCCCACGTAGCCACCTCGTTCATCCCTGACAACTGCAGCAATTGCGGAGATAGCCGAATTTTTAGAGGTCGCTGCATCGACGTTGATCTTCATCATCCCCGGTGGAGGTGGGATCCACCGCGGCCCGGGACCGCTGCTTCTCGTGCTGCCCCCAGGTTTCTGCTCCACTAGCTGTAGATCGGAGATGAACCTTTCAATGAAACAGTTAGTGGATAGTGGACTTTGGAAAATGCCCTCATGAATAGCTTTCCGACGAGCATGCCAAATTGCCCAAAGGGTAACAACCACTCTGGTTGCTCCTACTTGGTTCAGATTGTTGAAAACTGAAGCCAACCATGCTCTGGCTTGAGGTTCCTGTAGGGAGCAAATCAGCTCAGTTGTCTCCTCAGGCGCCAGAGCCCATACACACTTGGCCATGTTGCATTGCACTAGTGAGTGGTGCCATGAATCTTCATCACCACAAATAGCACAAGTACTCCGTGTCGCCATGTTCCTGTGATGAAGAACATCACCAGACGGAAGAGTTTGGCGGGCCAGCCGCCATAGAAAGACTCGGATCTTCGAAGGTACAGGAAATCGCCACAGTTGTGACCACTCCTTCTGGGTTGTACGCCAATCCGAGGACCCAGCGGTGCCCTCCATCCACTCTGTTCTCTTCTCCCTCGTGGTAACTAGCATCCGATACGCCGAGCGTACCGAAAAAACGCCCCGACGATCATAGTGCCATGCCCAGAAGTCTCGTTGACGCCTTGTACTCAATGGTATGCTCCGTATCAGTTCCACATCCATAGGTGTGAGAAACTTTTGTAGCTTCTGCATATTCCATGTGAGAGTAAAAGGGTCAAACAATTCGCTCACCAACATCGGTGGCTCCTTGTGCAAGCACGCCACCGGCCGAAGCAATCCATCACGCGGTAGCCAGTTATCGTTCCAAATGTTTGTATCTTCTCCGGTTCCAATTCGCCGTATTAGGCCTTGCTTCAGAATTCCTTTTCCATCGACTATGGCCCTCCAAATCCGAGATGGTGATGAGCCCAACTCGGCATCCAGAAAATCACTTGTCGGAAAGTAGACAGCCTTTAGGATACGAGCACTCAGCGAACTCGGATCCTGCAAAATCCTCCACGCTTGGCGAGCTAGGAGTGCTAAGTTAAACAACTCAATGTCACGGAATCCTAGTCCACCAAGGTGTTTTGGTTTTGTCATATCTTCCCAAGCAACCCAACAGGTTTTACGTTTCCCATCCTTGCAACCCCACCAAAAGTTGCGCAAGAGGCTATTAATATGCTCACATAATCCCACCGGCAGCCTAAAACAAGACATCGAGTAAGTAGGTATTGCCTGTGCCACAGACTTGATTAAAACCTCCTTCCCTCCTGCCGATAGTAACATCTCCAACCATCCTTGGACCCTCTTCCACACCCTATCCTTTAGGTACTTAAAAGCTCCATTTACTGAGTTACCCACATCGGAAGGCATGCCTAAATATTTATCATTGAGAGATACGTTGTGGACTTGCAACTCATCCATAATTTGTTGTCTTAAATTCTGCGGGCACCCCTTTGCAAAATGGATGGACGACTTGTCCATATTCACTTGCTGCCCAGATGCCGCACAATACAATTGGAGAACCTCATTCACCTCCTGAGCACTCGCCCTATTCGCCTTGAAAAACAGCAGGCTGTCATCTGCAAAGAGTAAGTGGCTAACCATCGGAGCCGATGGTGCCACTTTGATGCCACTTAGGTTCGATCACTGACTTCTTGATTTTAGGAGTCACGAAAGGCCCTCTGCTGCCAGCAAAAACAAATAGGGGGAGATAGGATCACCCTGGCGAATACCTCTTGATGGAATAAAACTATCCAAACAATCGCCGTTGAACAATACTGAGAAGGAAACGGTGGTGACCAGCCGCATTACCATCTCAACCCAAACCCGGTGGAAGCCCAACTTTAGCATGATAGCCCGTAGGTAGCTCCATTCCACGCGGTCATATGCTTTGCGCATGTCCAACTTGAGGGCGCAACACCGTAACTCTTTAGCTCTTTTCCTTTTCATAAAATGCAAGCACTCATAAGCACATATAATGTTGTCTGTGATCATACGCCCGGGAACAAAAGCTGACTGCTCCTCGGAGATGATCTCCGACAAGATACCCTTCAGTCTATTTGCCACCACCTTCGATGCAATTTTGTATATCACGTTACACAGACTGATAGGTCGAAATTGACCCAACTCCTCAGGACTCGCCACTTTTGGAATCAGGACAATGAATGTTTTGTTGATCAATGAGGGGTCATCCTCCCCTCTCAACACCCTCAGAACAACTGAGGTCACCTCTTCCCCACACAAATCCCAATGACGCTGAAAGAAATGTGCCGGAAAACCATCCGGGCCAGGGGCCTTAGTGGGAAACATTTGGAATAAAGCTTCTTTGATCTCCTTCTCCACAAACGGCTTAAGCAGCCCAGTATTCATCTCGGTGGTGACTTTAGTGGGAACTGTATTCAGTACCGCATCCATATTTGTAGTCCCTTCCGAGCTATACAACTGCCTATAGAAATCTGTCGTCATCCTGCTCATCTCCTGAGCATCTTCTTTTTTTTTTTTTGAACAGGATCTGATTCATTAAAACAGAGCACCCAGTACATTTTACAAGCAAGTCCAAACAGTAAAAGAAATTACAGACGGACCCCTGCAAAAAGCACACAGCACCCTGAGCACCCGGTGAAGAACTCAATCAGACCCTCCGCTGAACCAAGACGCCTAGGCCGCGCCGCCGTCGCCGTACCGCACACCGCCGTGGAGGAAGCACCGCTTCATGTCGATGATGACCGCAAAGCCCGGCCGCCGCTGCGCGACGACAACTTGTCTCGTTGAACGGATTCGGTCCCAGCACCACCTCCACCGCACCACCCAACCTCCAGCCGACGGAAACGTCACCCAGGCCAACCACCGCGAGCCGCCCTCTCCGTGCGCCACTCCTCGCACCACCATGGGCGACCGGAATCGACTCGCCGACAGAGAGGAAGCCCAGAACCAACCACTGCACCAGAAATGGATCACCCCAACCACCTGCCTCCTCCCTCGCCGCCACGGCCGGCCAAAGAAGCAGGAATGGCGAAGCTCACCTGCAACAAACCACCTCACGGGTCGCACGACGCCCCCGAAGAAGACGACGCGATGGCGAGCGGCCCGAAGGTCCAAAACTCCAAGAAGCAGAGCAGCCACCATCGCCACACCGGCCGCCAGCAAGGAGTACACTAACTCCACCTCCCTCCCAGCGAGCGCGCCGCCAGACCGGAGAAAGGAAGCGGAGGACTTATTCAACACCATCGCCTCCATCGCCACGGGAGCGACGTCGACGAGGAGGACAGAAAGGAGAACTAAACTAAACCTAACTACTTCCGCGCGACGAGATCCACAGGTTCCCCCCACCTCACGACGCACAGCGGCGCCGGAGGCGGAGGGAACCAGCGATCTCGCCGGCGGCAAACAAGATCGCCTTTCCTTCGCCTTTACTGTAGCGGAGGGGGAGAGAGCGAAACGGGACACGGGTCTTTATTCCTTTGGTATGCAGCGCCTCCTCCTGAGCATCTTCTGTTACCGTGCCATCACTCTTTTTTAATTTTGATACCTTGTTTTTCTTCTTCCTCTGACTAGCACGTAGATGAAAAAATTTCGTATTTTTGTCTCCGGCCGACAGCCACTGAATTCGCGACCTTTGTTGCCACATTATTTCTTCTCTATGGTTTAACTCGACAATACGATCAGTCACTTTGATCTCTGCATGCGAGGGGCCCATCCTATTAGGCTCCGCTTGGAGTCTCTCTAGTTCGCTCCGCAGATATTGCAGCTCCCTTCTAACGTGGCCAAAAGTCTCTCGGCCCCAGCCTGCAAGCTGACCCGAGACCTCAGTCAGCTTAGATTGTAGCTCGGCAAGGTTAGCTGCCTTCCCCTTGTCCTGCCAACTTTGTTGCACAATCGGGGCAAAATCACTGTGTGTCTCCCACATCAATTCATAGCGAAAACGCCCACCACCCTTTCGTCCGCTCCGGTTGACCGACTGCTGCCTCCATGTAAGCAAAATAGGCCCATGGTCAGACGCCGCCGCAGTCAGATTTTGTACCGTGGCAAGTGGGTACCTTGTGCACCAATCAGCAGTGGCAAGTGCCCTATCAAGCCGAACCCGACAATAGGAACCTCCTGCCACCTTCTTCTCGTATGTCCAACTGCGCCCTTCGTACCCTAGGTCACGAAAACCACATACATCCACCACCTCTCGGAATCCAGCAATCTGAGCATAGCTCCTCTCCTGAACACCCACATGTTCCGATCGGTGTAGCACTTCATTGAAATCACCCATGCATACCCACGGCAATGCTGAAGATGACTTAATGTATTTGATCATATCCCATGTTTTAAACCTCAAATGAGTCTGCGCCTCCCCGTAAACACAGGTTAAACGCCATGGATCACAACCCTGCTCAGTGATAATGGCATCAATATGGTACTGTGAGAACGGTAAAATTTCAACTTGTATATCATCATTCCAGAAAATCCCGAGGCCGCCACTGCGCCCCGTACTGCTTACTGCAAAAGCTTTATCATACCCTAGCGTAGAGCTAAGTCCTTCCACCCGAGTCTTGTGCACTTGAGTCTCCAACACACAAAGAACGGTAGGGGCAACACGTCGCGCAAAATCGCGAACCTCCTTGATTGTCGGGGCGTTACCCAAACCCCGACAATTGAAAGATGCACAACTCATTGCTTTCGGCGGCGCTCCTCCCCGGAGCCCGCCTGGTTCTTGGACGTCCCTGTTTCTAACTCTCTCATCTTCTCCATACTTTCACCTTCAAACCGGAGCACCTCCATCTCTGTCCCATGACGGTCCAGCATCTTCAGCAACGTCTCCCAGTCCTGCTCTTCGTCACCGCCTACCCCTCCAGCATCCTTGCTGTCGGGCGCCGCCATGCCTCTTGGAACCCTAGAGCTCTCCCTCGATCTGCCAGGCAACACGTTTCCAAGGCCGGGCAGTTGGATAACCAACCCTTAATCAGCCCGAGATCCCTGTCGTGAGGTAGAAGGTGAGTTCGAGCACGGGACCAGATCGAAAGCCTCGCCGGTGATCGAGATCGCCGCCGAGTCGCCCAAAGCCCTAGTCGCATGAGCGAAAAGGTATCGTCCGCACAAACACCTTTCCGTATTGCTGATAACATGTTACCACCTAAAACTGTTTGGCCTGCAAAAGAGTAGTGGCTCTATTGGCCCTGTTAGGCCCGCGTTACGGCCCATACAGCCCAGCCCATCCGTTCCCCCGAGCGCTGCACAAAATCGAAACCCAGTTCAGCTCGAGCTCTGCTCAGTCAGACCGGGAGAAGAGACGGACGGAGCGCAGCCAAACCCTAGCTCGCTCGCTCACCCCGCCACGACCTGCCGGGAGCTCCGTCGCCGCCGTCGTCTCCGCCAAGCGCCATGGTGAGCCCCTCCT
This sequence comes from Poa pratensis, assembly GCA_947311845.1. Taxonomy (NCBI): domain Eukaryota; kingdom Viridiplantae; phylum Streptophyta; class Magnoliopsida; order Poales; family Poaceae; genus Poa; species Poa pratensis. Next base: position 2,212,501 of record CAMZMU010000070.1, read on the forward strand.
CCCCCTCCCTGTCCTCCCGTTCGCTGTTATCGTTCCCGGAGTCGTCGTTGCGTTGATCTCCGTACTGACGGCTGCTGTGCTGCTCCTCTTTCGCAGGCCGACTCCCCGCGCCGAAGGTACTGACTGTCTCGCGCCGGCTTCCACCATCCGCGCTCCCTCCCCTCGCCCTCTTTCTCATTCGGTGCCTGGTTTGAATTTATTCGACTCGCTGCGTCGGTCGCCGGCTCTGATCTGGGTCCGGTGACGCCCGCCAGCTAGAACGTACGTAGCTTCAGCTTAGGCGACGGATTGACGCCGGTAGATCCAGGGCGGGACGGGTCATGCTAGGAATGTATCGTTTGGGACGGACAGAGCTGCGGATCTTGTTTTTGCTAGTGGTTGACTTTGATAGCAGACGATGGTTGTTAGCTTGTTCACTTTATTCTCTGTTGTGGATCTCGATGTGTGTAGGTCCAAAAGTGACGTTGTTCACTTCAGTGCTCTCAAATATAATATCTGGTGGTATGATAATTATTGACAATGGAAAAATAATGGGGCTGTTTGGATTAGAGCCCCGAGCTGCCGTGCCAAAAATTTGGCGTTGACTCAGCGGTTGGTTGCTTGTTTGGTTGGACGCCAATAAATTGGCGTGCCCTCGCTCCCTTGCCTTTCCAGTTCAATTCACGCCAACATTTTGGCGAGGCGCGGGCGCCCGAATCCTTCGCCAAGTATTTGGCGCGCCCGCGAATTGGCAGGGTTAGCCCTGGCGGCATCCAAACAGCCCCAATAACTGTATGCGGCTGTATATAGGAACAGAAAGGGAACAAATGCCTCATCAGTAATATAAATGCTAACCTCAGCAGCGTCATTTTCAGAAACGAACTGACCAGTTGTATGGAAGTGGATTGTACTATCTCCCATGTCAACTATGACTTCTGAAGATAGCCTCTATTTGTTATTTCACTTAGATAGAGATAAAACCATCAATTTACTAATGATCCAAGATAAATCAACGGTACTAATTCTTAGTATTCATTCATGTTTTGCTGATAGGTAGGTTCACTAATTCGTCTCTTAAGACGTTTTCTTCACTTTTTTGCCAATAAATTTTGGGGTTAAAGTGATTACCAATAAACTATAATAGAAGGGTGTAGTAATTGCTTAACTGAGGCTCAGAACTGAATCTAGCTCAGCTGAGGTGGTGTGCTATGAAGAACCGATACGGCGAGACGGATACGGCGACACGGGTACGGCGATACGGGATACGGCATTTTCAGAAAACAACAATACGGCGATACGGCGAGTATATATGTAAAAATAATAATATGCCATGTAATAAAGATAGAAAATATCAATGCGTGATATACTAAGATGAAAATACTGCCCCATTTGTTGCCTTTTCATGTCCTCCGGTACATACATGGATCCATGCTCGTGACCAACCCAGCAGCTTGTGGTACATGCAAATACATCATATGCTATTAGAATCTGAGATGGACATAAATCATGGAAAATTGAAAATAGTAAAGAAGCTGCTTTGTAGCTTGCTTACCTAACGGTACATACATGGATCCATGCCTTGTAACAAACACAGCAGCAACATCACCAGATCGAAGAGGAGGAAGCAAAGAAGCCAAGCAGTCAAGCACAGATCGAAGAAAGAAGAAAGCAAGAGGCCAACCAGAGGTAGCACAGCAAGCAGGAATGGCGGGAGGAGAGGAGTTACCTTACTAGCGAATCCATCCAGAGAGCAGCCAATCCGGCCAAGGAGCTGCCAGTCCGGGCGGGGAATGGGTGATTGGGGCGGAGGAGGTTCGATTCCGGGCGGCAGCGGCGCGATTCAGGGCGGCGGACGCCCGATTCTGGCCGGCGGCAGCCCGATTTCGGCCGGCAGCGACGGCGCGTGAAGCAGTGGCCGGGCTCGATCCAGTCCTGCAAGCGAATGAATGGAGAGAGAGAGACAGAGCGCTGGGTGGAGGGTTAGGGTTTCTAATGGGATTGGACCGGGATGGTCTCCGCCCGTGTCCCCGGCGTGTCGCCGCCGTCCTCACCGCGTATCGGCATTATTTTCGTTTCTTTTTAATCGGGAATATAGGATACGCTCGCGATACGCGTATCGAAGCCGTATCGTGCGTATCGGCGTATCGGAGACGTACGGGACGGGGATACTTCGAACTTTGCCGTATCGGTGCTTCGTAGGTGGTGTGAGTGTACACCCCCACGCCCCTATACTAGTTTTGTTTCGGATGTGTAGATCTGTCTTGGAAGTTACAAGATGCTGGTAGATGAACAGATTATTCCATGAGTTCACATAAAGAGCCTGGGCTTATTTTTTGCATTCTTCTTATTCCCTCTTGCCGCTTCTTATAATATGCTTATAACCATGCTGAAATTTAATTAGATAAGCAGTTGGCTACGGTCATTGGACTAAAAAAATGATGCTGATTCCCGAAAACCATTTTATCAGCATTTCATATTGTTATCTTTAAACTTGTCATTGTTACATAAAGTTATGGCTGTCCCCTGTTATCTAATATGCTATGTGCTCTTTGGCTAACCCAACGAAGAAGTAAGAAAGAAGTGAACATTTGGATCTTATTTAACAGTCTAGTTTTCTTACCGTCAGGTACACAAGGTCCTCGAGGTCCCCTTCTCCTTATAAGGGACGCCAAAAGGCAATGTCAAGGTCAAGATCACCTGCAGCTCAATCCCAGTCTAGATCTCCGTCACCTGATCCTAGATCTCAGGCAAGGTCAAGATCAAGAAGCCCTGAGAGGTTTGCTAATACTGCATGTATTCTGCTTAGTGCTTACTGTGTTCCTCACACCAAAAACTGCATTAAAAGATTCGCATGTATTGTTGCAATATTATATACGTCATGTTCTTGCTGTTGAGAGTTGTGTTCATATTAACTAAGTTTATCTTGTAATACTAGCTTTGTACAGTCGTGGCGTAAAATTTCATTTGGTGTTTAGGTTAAAAGCATTATATAAATTGCTTGTAATAGTTGGTTATCTGGTTATAGTAGCTGATAGTGTTGGGGTTGTTAAATTGCTTGCTAGTCATATACACTAGTTCTGATAGTCAAAATTCATATATTACAATAGCTGTGACATGCAAAATCACGTAATGGTACTAAGGTAGTATAAGTAGCTAATGGCGTAATGGCTAGTGATCACTAAGCATGCCATGTGAAGCTATGAGATGTTGCGATGTAAGAATGCATTCTATTACCTCCGCTCCATAATATAAGACGTTCTGGCAAGCTAAACCAGTTTGCCAAAACGTCTTATATTGTGGAACGGAGGGAGTAGGTTGTAATATCCCTTGCAATGGGTAATTAGAGTTCCATCCATTTATCCGGTTATAGTAGCTGATAGCATTGAGGTAGTTAAATTAATTGCTAGTCGTATACAGTAGGTCTGATAGTTGGAATTCATATAATAATAGCTGTGACATGCAAAATCATGTCATCGTACCAAAGTTGTAAGTAGCTAATGACGTAATGGCTAATGGTCACTAAACTTGCCATGTGAAGCTATGAGATGTTGCGATGTAAGAAATGCATTCTAGGTTGTAATATCCCTTGCAATGGGTCATTAGAATTCCATCCGTTTATCCGGTTATAGTAGCTGATAGTGTTGAGGTAGTTAAAATAATTGCTAGTCGTATACAGTAGGTCTGATAGTTGAAATTTATATATTATAATAGCTGTGACATGCAAAATCATGTCATGGTAGCAAAGTTGTAAGTAGCTAATGGCATAAAGGCTAATGATAACTAAACTTGTCCTGGGAACGTATGAGATGTTGCAATGTAAGAAATGCATTCTAGATTGTTGTATCCCTTGAATAGGGCAATAGAATTCCATCCATGGAAATGAACTAGTGTGTAGATCCGAAGTTTGTATGGTATGGCAAAATATAATGCAAGATGTAAGAAGCAACATGACTTAACAATTTTTTTTCCCTGAGTGTGGTGTATGCCTCAAAAGACTGTTAACATCTCACCTAGAATAGTCACAAGTAACAGTTCTTCATTTGTAATGTGTACATGCTTAATGTGTTTCCTGTAGCAGGGAGCCTGAAGCTGTGAATCACGGAAATACTCTGTACATAACTGGACTTTCGTCTAGAGTGAATGATAAAGAACTCAGAGAGTACTTTGGTAAGGAAGGAAAGGTAAGCTTACTTGCGTGATAACACACAGGAATATTTGTTCCTCTGAAGTGCAAAATTATGACATCTCCTCTTTGTTAGGTGGTTTCTTGCCATGTTGTTCTTGAACCCCAAACCCGTGTTTCTCGTGGATTTGCCTTCATCACCATGGACACTGTTGAAGATGCTGAACGCTGCATCAAGTATCTTAACCAGTCTGAAATGCAAGGCCGAAACATCACTGTTGAAAAGGTAATTGTTGTGCATCCACATGGGTTGTCGTCTTGTTGATTCAGATGCAACCTGATATTTCATGTGTGTTGACCTGGAGGTTTTTTGGTTATTATTCAGAAGTGATTGTGCAAGCAATGTGCCAGCAATCAAGATGCTGAGTTCATCAATTTCAACTTTAGCTCATACAGCCTGATCACTGGACAGCCCAAAGGGTTACTATGCAACACAAGATTCACAACAACTAAACGTAGCAAATTTTCAACTAAACATCAGCATCCACTTCAACTCCACATCAACTAATTAACGGGCATTTCCAAATCGTTAGTCAAGATGTGTGGTGACATATGCATAGCAATGTTGGATGTCTGCTAGTTGGAGTCTGTGCTCTCCATTACCTATTTCCTCCTTGGTCCGTTAATGCAGGGTCTGATCGTAAGGGAAACTCGTAACTACCTACATAATCCAGCATGATACTTATTTCTCTATCTTAGATTGGAACCTGATATCGCACTGATTGCTGTTATGATTATTTCAGTCACGCCGAGGTCGCCCAAGGACACCAACTCCTGGAAGTTATCTAGGTATGCATATCGGAAGTAGCCGAAGCTTTTAATTTACACCATTGGATATTAGTTTAGTCCTGAATGTAAACCGCACTGTCTCTGTAGTCTTTCCTTTGCCTCTTGTTGTACCTACATGTGATGTAATGTACAGATATATGCCTTGCTATTGGCAACTTAAAGTTTACTTGAGTTTCCTTGTACAGGACATCGCTACGAACGTAGAGAGCAGCAGCGTGGTGGTGGCAGATTCCGCAGAGGCGGCTATGGACGTGACGAGTACTACGGTGGCGGCGGCGGCTACCGTAGGTCTCCGCCACCCATGTACTCGTCCTACAGGGAGCCTCGAGACTACCCCCCCTACCGGGACTCGCGGGACTACTCGCCGCCCCCAAGGGACGCCCGAGACTACTATGACGGCAGGGGTGGTGGTGGTCGGGGCTACTCACCCCCTCCTTACGCCGGCAGGGCGAGAAGGGAGCGGTCCAGGTCGCCCCTGCCGTACTCCCCGTACCGGGGTATGCCCGAGAGGGGCTACGGTGGCCGCCGTGCCGGGGGCGGTGGCTACGACAGGTAGGTGAGGTCTGCGCCCCTTGTGTGTGTGTGTGTCAGTAGAGGCCTGGTGTCGATCGAGCTGGATGATGGCGGCCTTCCCTGGTGGGTGTAGCTGTACTAGTATCTCGGAACACTGTGTTGGTGGATTTCTGTCACGGTGTTGTAATGGCACCTCGTTTGAAATGATCCTCTGGATATTATATTCAGCACGTTTGAACTATTCAGATCGTGTTAATTCGGTGTTGGATGTAATTTGATTCCCTGAAACGTGTGGTGGATGGGGACGGTGGTGGATGATGGTAAGTTGGAATTGTATGTGCGAAGACAAGTGACGATTATGTCTGATGGTCCAGCACCTGATCGAAGTGCTGCTTGTGACTGCACAATCTTGTACTAGGTTTATGCGGCCGTAGCACGCCACCGGCACCACGAACTGCCGCCGCGTACAACGCGTAGCATCCCGAGAATTAAGCACACCCAGTCAAGTCTTGGACGCAGTGTTGGTCTTCAGGGAATCTTAAATACCGAAGAAAAGTGTGGTGCTATGCATCACATGTCCCAGAACCCGCTGTGGTTTTGGCGGCAGCAAGCCAGCAACACGCCGCCGGCTTTTCCATTGTCTCATTCTCATCTGACAACATTTCTTTTCACTCTAGATTCTTCTCTTCATGTCTTTGTCTCGCGTTGGGAGCGGTGAGGGATCCGGGCAGGCTTTTTCCTCCTCTTCCGTCGATCTCTCTTTTTTCATGGTAACACGTGAACCAAGCATCTGCTGGGAACTGGGCCGGGATGGGGATACGTACCACCGGCCGTATATTCATTCTATCCTAAACTATACGACCGATATGCCTGCGGCCTGGAGCATCACCACCGGCATCAGGGTGTAAGCGGCAGCGGCCCGTCCGCGGCGCCGTAATTTCGGCCCATCTAGCAACTCATGCGATTATCCACGGGACTGGAAAAAATCTAAACGGCGTATACGGCAGGTCCGCGGCTGCCGCGGGTTAGCCGTGTCGAGGCTCGAGGGTCAACGAAGCCTCGCAGGGATAGGGCTCCGCGCCTCCGCGTCGCGCCTCCGGCCAGGCCACCGTCGAGCGCCGCCCAGGAGAGGGCTGCGGCCGCCGCTGCCATGGCCGCCCAGGAGAGGGCTCCTCTCGCGCCCGCTGCCATGGCCGCCCTTCCTTCTCCGCCTCCAGATCCGGCGGCTGCCCTTCCTCCTCCGCCTCCAAGTCCGGCGGCTGCCCGTCCTCCTCCACCTCCAGGTCCGGCGGCCGATGTTCCTCCTCCGCCTCCAGGTCCGGCGGCGGCTCTTCCTCCTCCGCCTCCGAGTCCCACTACCTTGGCGGTCGATGGCGGGGAACCACAAGACGGCACGAAACGCGGCGGCGGCGGCGGTGGGAAGCGCAAGAACGGCAGCTCCCTCGTCCACACAATCATCAAGGTATTTCGTTGGAGAAGCACCTAATTTTGAGTTGTAGATGATGTTGAAATCTGATAGTATGAATTCAAATGTCATCTCAAATTAAATTCAGACTGAATTTGCTATTGCTCGGATGCCAGAACAAATGAATATTGCATTGTTATATGCTTAGTACATGTCGAAATTGGATGATATCACAGTCAATTGTTGACTGACTTCTCTTCTTTGGGTGCAAATGATATACTGGATGTTAGGTTGCTTACGGATTGCACAATACTCTAATGTTGTGCACTTAAAATCGAGCCATAGTTTTAGAAGCTACTTAATGTAAATTTTGCTTGAATATTACATTAATGATGCTTAGCTTAGAAGGTACTCTAATGATGCTTAGCTTCTCTGGATGTGTTCCTTATGCAATTTTTCGTTTAACAGGCATCTAGGAAGTCGGCCAGTCCAGGATTACGATCTCCAATGCAACTGACGAGTTCACCCGGAGTTAATTTCCTTGGCAAGGCTGCAGCAGTGAAAAAGGAAGCGCTGAAAAGAGCCAATGTGGCTGGTTCACCTAAGACGCCACAACCACAAAGGTGTTCTGAGTCAGCTTCCCCTTCAATGCAAGACCTTTCGCCACATACAAGAGCGACAAATTCACAAGGTATGACCAAGTTTTTATTCTTGTTTGTCTAATGTTTGGTTTGTGAACCACAACTTTTAGAGCTAACTATGCTTCTGCTCGTTAATGTAGCGCCACATACAAGAGCATCAAGACGAAAGCGTCGCAAGTTGACATCAAAAATATGGAGAGAAGCTGAACCAATCTATAAGGATGGAAGCTTGTGGAAGGCAAATGCAATCACTGCTCTCAGATATTTGCAGCTAGCAGAGACAGTGGGACCAGCCACATGCAACGTCATTTGAAGGTATGTGAAGCAAAAACCGCTATGAATGACATGATAGAGAAGATGGGTCATCCTGATGGGATTGATCCTAACTGGAAGTTCGATCCCAAGCGGGCAAGAAAGATGCAATGTGACTGGAAGCATGAGGATTATCTATTCCTGGAGAACAAGCCTATTGAGTTTCATCTGAGGGATGAGTGGATGACCTGGATTGGATGAACTGAAGACATATATGTCCACCTGAAAACTCCAAAATTTGCTGTTGTCGCTGTCTTTGCAACACTGCTTGCTGACATATCTGTCTACCTACAAACTGCTTGCTCAGGAGCAGTATGTGATCTATATTGTTATGATCAACTGCTTTGATGATGAAATTGGTCATGAACCCAGTTGATTTCCTCATGCTTTAGTGATGAATTGATCTGATCGTTGTTTCTTCATGTGATTTAATTCTTGAAATTCAAGTTTCCATTTTGATTACAGCTGACGATCTGGTGTTATGGCAGTAGTGGAATTAATGTAGTACTAGTCGCCTTCACAGCTGACGATCTGTTGGCAAGTACACGGCGCGCGTGAGCGAGCGAGCGAGAGCACGCGAACGAAATTACACGGCGCGCGCGGCGCCGCAAACCGCCGCGGCCCAGAGACGGCCCACTCGCGGCATACCGCACAGCCGAAACGGCGAACGCGGCGTGCACGCGGGGGATCGCGTCGCGTCCCGCTTGCAGCCTGACACCGGCACCCCCGAAAACTAATGCGGTACGGATCCCCATTGCGATTTAGGATTTAGATGTTCATATCTCATATTTGTCTATTAAATTCGCAGTTACCAGCATCAAATTAGTATTTTAGGTATTAAGGAGAGCAGTAGATTACTAAACTAGCACTAAAAGTAGTAGATAGAAAATCAGACCGGGCCATTTGTTCATATCAAGTGATTCTCATGATCAGCTTGAGAACAATCTTCAGTTGGCGCTAGTGCAAACACCGGATGAAGAACATGAACCGGACAACAGCGCCGCAAACCCATCCCCAATTGTAGAAGATGGTTTATCAACTGATGAAGATGATGAAGCAACACAAGCAGATTTGCAGGCCCTCGAACATGACCCTGGCAAGCGGATTCCCATATATGCTGTCAATGACCAAGATAGAGTAAGAAGGAGATACATTGAGATGGGGTCATGCCAACCAAAGAATCACAAGTTTGTGGTCACAGTAAAGAGTGGAAAAGATCGCCGCTTTTGCCATGTTTGGTTTACAGAATTTCCATGGATTGAGTATAGTGTGGAAAAGGATGCTGCCTTCTGCTTTGTTTGCTATTTGTTCAAGGATAAAACAAAATGTCCCGGTGGAGATTCATTTGTGAAGGATGGGTTTAGGAACTGGAACATGAAAAAGAGATTGGTGAGACATGAAGGTGGTGTTAGTAGTGCTCATGCTGAAGCTCAGGAGAAATTTGATATGTTCTGTACACCAAAAGCATCAATCCGATAGTCTCTTGCTTCAAGCAACTCACAGTACAAGGCTTTGTATTTGCAGCGTTTGACATGGACACTCAAGTGTTTGAGGTTTCTATTGCATCAAGGCTTGGCATTTAGAGGACACGATGAATGTGAAGATTCACTAAATAAAGGAAATTTCCTTGAGCTCTTAAATTGGCTTGCAGGAAATTTTGAAGAGGTTAACAAGGTGGTTCTCAACAATGCTCCACAGAATTGCAGGATGACTCACCATGATATACAACATGAGCTGATCAAATGTTGTGCGCGGGAGACTACTAAACTACTCATTGAAGAACTTGATGGTGGTCATTTTGCAATACTTGCAGATGAGTCTAGTGATGTGTATCAGAATGAGCAGTTGGCTGTTTGCTTGCGCTATGTTGATAAGAAAGGAAGGACAGTTGTAAGATTTCTTGATCTTGCTCATGTTGAAGACACTACATCTTTGACACTTAAAGCTGCAATTCAACAAATGCTTATGGAGTACAACTTGACCTTTGCCATGGCCCGTGGGCAAGGATATGATGGAGCTAGCAACATGAAAGGTAATGCCAATGGTCTGAAAAAACTAATTATGGATGAGTCTCCTTCAGCCTATTATGTGCACTGCTTTTCCCATCAACTACATCTAACTCTTGTAGCTGTTGCTAAGGAGAGTGGAGATTGTACTTGGTTCTTTCAGCAGCTTGCACACTTGTTAACTGCTCTTCGCATGTCTTGCAAAAAGATGAGGATGCTTCGGATTGCTCAAGCCGAGGAACTGATTGATGCATTGGATTTGGAAGAAGTACAAACAGGGACTGGGCAAAATCAGGAAATGGGTTTGGGAAGGCCATGTGATACACGTTGGGGCTCTCACTTCAGGACCGTGAACCGTGTCCTCTCTCTATATGCTGCAATAAAGCGAGTACTAAAGAAGATTGGAAAAGAGTACCATGGTGCGGAGGCTCAAGCAGCTCTATCTGTGGAGACATCAATTCTGTCATTTGAGTTTGTTTTCATGGCACACTTGTTGCAAGAAATATTTGGATACACAGATGACTTGAGCAGAGCTTTGCAAACAAAAGACCAAGATATTGTTCATGCTATTGAGCTACTTGATAATATGCAGTATCACTTCGCAGGCTTGAGGTCTGATCCTGGATGGGACGATTTCCTTATTAAGGTAACATCTTTCTGTACAAAGCACAGGATCAAAGTTGTTGATATGAAGGCGCGTTACTATCCTGTTGGGCGACCTAGAAGAGGTGATCTCTTTAATGGTGCAGATAATTACCATCGCTTCCATGTTGATATGTTTGTGAGTGTCATTGATAGGCAACTTTCAGAACTAAATGGCAGATTTGATGAGGTGAACACAGAACTACTTACTTGCATGGCAGCATTCTCTCCAATTCGCTCATTTCCTGCTTATGATCAAAAGAAGTTGGTCAACCTTGCTTCAAAGTTTTATGCTACTGATTTCGCAAGTGATGAATTAGCAAGACTTCCATGGCAACTAGACATGTATATTACTCATGTGCGCAGAGATGAAAGGTTTAAAAACTTGAAGAATATAGTTGAGCTTTCAGCTATGCTTGTGGAGACAAATATGCATGCACAATATTTTATTGTTTACAAGCTTCTTAAGTTGGTACTTATTCTGCCAGTAGCTACTGCTAGTGTTGAAAGGGTATTCTCCTCAATGAATTATGTGAAGAATAAGCTAAGGAACAAGATGAGTGATGACTACTTAAACAATTGCATGGTTACATTTGTTGAGAGAGAATTATTCAATCAAGTGAAGGATGAGGATGTCATCAATCTCTTCCAAAGGGGCGACCGCAAAGTTATATTGTAAGAGGTACTGCCTCTGCCCATGGAAATTTGTTGTTGTACTTCGATTAGTATGGATTTATGCACTTAAGTATTATGTATTGTAACTGGAATAATTGTTATAGTCCTACTGAATTTATTTTCCTACTGAAAATATAGCCATATGTCTTATATATAGCCGTTTGCTTATGATTTGCTATGCTTTGAGAAAAAAAAATTGCCGGTGGGAATACCCACCAGCCATTTCCTGGCGCCGCCGTTGGTTCTGGGTGCCCGCCACCTTTTTGATGTGTTAATTTGGACTCTTTGCATCCAACACCTTATCCTCCCTAGAGAGAGACATGACAACGCCCTAAAAAAAAGAGCGTGCAATCAAACAAATTAACAAGCTACAAAATCGCATTATTCAACTACTAGCTAGTGTGCCCACTGGCATAATTGTATAAGAGGATGAGGATCTATAGAAATGTTTTTGCCTGGAGAATCTTTATGGACCAGATAATATATACAAGCAAGGCAGAAGGCAGGCAACGTGCATGCATATAGTACATGGTACTACAAACAACGAATGCGAAGAACAATGTGCGAGGAACAACGATCAAAGGCAAGAGGAAGGGGATATCTGCGTGGCTTTCTTCCTCCCTTTCCGTGGATCAGTCTTCCTACGTAGGTCAAGCTAGCCCTAGTAGAAAAGGGGGCAACGGTGCGCCCCCTTTAGTACCGGTTGTACAAAAACCAATACTAAAGGGGGCATTAGCACCGGTTGCGTTCGTGTGCCAGCCGATGCCCCGTGGCGAGGACCTTTAGTACCGGTTGATCTCAGCAACCGGTACTAAGGCTACCCTTTAGTACCGGCTGTCAATACCAACCGGTACTAAAGGGTTGGAGGCCCCGCGGCACATGCGGCCGCGGTTGGTGGCTCCATGGCGAGACCTTTAGTACCGGTTGTTATGACCAACCGGTACTAAAGAGTGGGCACTACTCTACTTTGGGCACTACTCTATTTTGGTTTTAATGTGATGAACTTGTATTAATTAATTTGGTCACGTATCTCTATTCATTATTTAGCTGGTGTAATGGTTTTTGATGTATTTATTTAATGCAGATGAGCCGAGAATGGATGTACGGTGATCGACGCTGTCCCGAGTTCATTGATGGCATGCATCGTTTTCTCGATGTGGTTAAGTTAAACATCGATACGGCGACGTACCACCTCCTCGGGGGCCGGCTCCCTCTGCACCGAGTGTGGCCCAACTCAGAAGAGAACTGTAAACACTGATATTTGGTTCTAAAAATCCAACGGCTTACAAGCGCTGGAAAAATCCAACGGCTTACAAGCCCTCAAAAGAAACACACCCCTGATCCAACGGCTCACAAGCGCTTGAAAGAAACACACGATACGTGTGATTCTTTAGGCGGGTCAGTCACGTGTCCTCCCCTAGTGCTGCCCTGGCCACGTGTCCATCCCCAGCGCTGCCCTGGTCACCTACGTGTCCTACCCCAGCATTGCCCTGGTCACGTGTCCTCCCCCAGCGCTGCTGTGGAGATGTATATGTAGTATTGTCGCCGACGGGGTAAACCCTAAGCCACGAAGACATCGTATCCACGAGATGGATCCGCCACGCCCACCGCAGCGCCTTCTGGACGAGGTCGAGCGTGCTCGGCAGAGCGCGCTTGGGCGCTACCGCGGGAGCCTATCCCGTCGTATGCCCACGAGCCCGGCGTGGAGAGGAATGCCCAGCTACCGGCCTCCTGCTCCGGTGCCGGAGGAGGTCCGGAGGGCGTACGAGCGCGCGTGGTCCGACGACCCCTACCCCGACGAGGATGCGTACGCCGCAGGGGTGGCGTGGGGATCCGCGGCCGCACCTCCACCAGCCGCCGCCGTCCCTCCCGACGAGGAGGAGGACAACGACGACGACTTCGACTGGAGCGACCATGGGGAAGAGGGCGGCGGGCCGCAGATGCAGGAGGCCATTGAAGCCTCCTTGCAGTCCGTCCGCGACGACCGTGTTCAGCGAGCCAGGACTGCCTGCCAGCTCAAGGCGAAGGAGGCTTCCCAGCTGGCTTCGGCGTTTGATGTGGGCATACCCTCCGGGCACCCGACCGTTGGTGTACCCGATGCAGCCCAGCACCTGGAGGCCCATGAAGCCCAACAAACTACAACTTGAAGTACAAGACAAGAACCTCATGTAAACCCTACCTGGCTCCCTTTATAAAGCCAGGCAGGGGCACCCCATAGAGGAGATCCCCACGGGACACACAGATAGGCATAGCCCTAGCGAGACCACGTCTCATACCATCGCCCTTGCGGCCACCATGTAACTTCATATCGTCATCTATACAGATCAGACAAGCAGGATGTAGGTCTTTACCTCACCACGAGGGGCCGAACCTGTGTAAATCCTTGCTTGTCAGCCGACGGAACTACCAGCGCGCCAACTTCTTCCTCTATACGAAACCTGGGGTACTCGACCCAGGGACTTGCCGAGGTGATCCCTCGACAATTGGCGCCGTCTGTGGGAAGAACGCGCGCTGGATTCACGGTTTCGGCGGCTCCAATCTTCATCGACAACCGCGGCCAGATCGCATCTGGCCAGCTTATCCGTCTCGGCGCAATCGAGTTCGTCAGCGGCGGCCGACTTAGTCGCCTAGGTGCAGATCGCATCTGGCCGATTTGTTCGCTGGTACGGCCAGCGGATGCTCCCTCGACTCCGATCGATCTTGATCCACACGACGACAACGTCGCTGGAAGACACAGGCCAGCGCGCAATCTACGCGACCCGTCCATGGCTACATGCATCCACGCTAGTCTACTCTCTCTTATTAATTACTCGTACAATTGATTGTTTTCTTTATTCCTAATCCATGCGTGCATGCTGTTTTTACCCATCGTTTGGAGGATCAAATCCACAGATGTATTGGATCGGACTATGGGGGGACGTTCAGGACCCTCAGCTCCATCGTGACTTCGACTGCGCCGTGGATTCCGTCACGCTCGCGCCATCAGGCTTGGAAGCTGAGGACACTGCCCCAAAATTTCGCCGGAACCGGCGCCATCGCCGCCGGGCCGCGTCCGCCGACCGGGCGAAATCCTCATCGAGCCGGCCTTCACGCCTGCGCAACGACCTCGCCAACCGTCTGCTGGACGCACATGACCGCGGCTCTCGACCCCACACGGAGGCCCCGCACCGCCTCTCACTTCGCGGAACAGCACCTTGACGGCACTTCGGCCACGGCGACCAGCATCCAGCCGGACATGCCATCGCACGCATCCGCATGCAGAGGCCACCCAAGGATTCAGTTTTAATCATTTTCTATTCAAATATTTTTGATTAATTTATATCTGATCTACGTAGCTTTTTTCTATGAACATGAGCCTGGATCGATCGAAACCAGCACTTGCTTGGAGCACGCACACGTACGTGACCCATCAAAGAAAAGATGCTGCTACCTCACGTGGACGTCCAAGCCAAGACCAGACAGCATCGGCGGAACGACGCATTGGCTTGCGTACTCGTCAGACCGGCGACTCGAGGATGGCGGCGTACACATGGTGGTACTGCACATCTCCATCGACTACTACAACCCCGCTGCGGGCAAAACTTCGACTCCCTCGACTTCATCAACTACCACGGCGGTATCGGCAAAGATAGCCCGCTCTCTGAAAGGGCATCACATGCCCTCGGGGGCTGGCGCTTCGACGTCAATAACAACAAGTTCATCACTGCACCCGACGGGTGACTCGAGGGCCTTCACCGGCTCCGCCTCCGACGCTCGGGGGCTGCCGGCCTCGCCTTCATCGACTACCTGCCTTCATCGGCTCCGCCTCCGACACTAGGGGGCTGACGGCCTCGCCTTCTTCGACTTCGCCTCCGACACTCGGGGGCTGGCGCTTTTCGATTCCGGCTCATCGACTCCCTCTGCCGCACTACTCCGCCGCGTCGACTCCGGTCCGCCGCGTCGACTACCTCCGCTGCGTCGACTACTCCCACGCGTCGACTACTCCGCCGCGTCGACTCCGGTCTGCCACGTCGACTACCTCCGCTGCGTCGACTACCTCCGCCGCGTCGACTACTCCCACGCGTCGACTCCGGTCCGCCGCGTCGACTCCGGTCCGCCGCGTCGACTACCTCCGCCGCGTCGACTACTTCCGCGCGTCGACTCCGGTCCGCCGCGTCGGCTACCTCCGCCGCATCGACTCTGGTCCGCCGCGTCGACTGCCTCTACGGCACAATTCCTCCGCGTCGACTCCGGTCCGCCGCGTCGACTGCCTCTACGGCACAACTCCGCCGCGTCGACTCCGGCCCGCCGCGTCGACTGCCTCTACGGCACAACTCCGCCGCGTCGACTCCGGTCCGCCGCGCACAAACAAATTCGCCTTGGCCACACCTGATGCTCTCCCGGGTGTTGCGCCACACAGGCCACAAAGAAATTTGCCTTGGCCACACCTGATGCTCTCCCGGGTGTCGCGCCGCACAGGCCACAAAAAAAAAAAACGTAGGCCGCACTCGAACACTCGGGGGCTGCGCCATACAGGTCCAACAAGAAAACCTAGGCCGCACTCGAACACTCGGGGGCTGCGCCATACAAGTCCAACAAGAAAACCTAGGCCGCACTCGAACACTCGGGGGCTACGCCATACAGGTCCAACAACGCAGTAGGCCGTTCGGCTGAGCAAATACTCGATATGTTTGTCGAGTCCACCAAGTAGGCCGTCAGGCTGAATGAGCACTCGAATCTCATTCGAGTCCCACAAGTAGGCCGTCAGGCTGAGCGAACACTCGAAACTCATTCGAGGTCCACAAGTAAACCATCAGGTTGAAAACTGCAACATATAGTAAGCCCACAGGCTGAAAAAAGGACTCTGTTTTATCAGTGATTCCATAAGTTACTCCTATCGGGAGGGGTTCAAGAATTTCTTTTCGACTGAGAGAGATTTTTGAGATTAACCTCAATTACAAGCAATTCAGCTTAATCTCGGGGGCTACTCCCATCGGGAGCACTGTTCGCGCTCCCGATAGACTCAGTCGAAACGTTACCGACTAAAGCATCCTCTGTAAGCCCACAACGGCCAGAGTCGAATTTCTTTAACTATCCTTTTCAGGAACAAGACGGCGTGCCCAGGAGGAAAGAGTACTTACCCGACGCATCGACTACGCCTACACGACATGCTGCTTTGAGTCTCTACCCGATTCTTCGTATCGACCTGACACTCGGGGGCTCCTGATGTGGGCATACCCTCCGGGCACCCGACCGTTGGCGTACCCGATGCAGCCCAGCACCTGGAGGCCCATGAAGCCCAACAAACTACAACTTGAAGTACAAGACAAGAACCTCATGTAAACCCTACCTGGCTCCCTTTATAAAGCCAGGCAGGGGCACCCCATAGAGGAGATCCCCACGGGACACACAGATAGGCATAGCCCTAGCGAGACCACGTCTCATACCATCGCCCTTGCGGCCACCATGTAACTTCATATCGTCATCTATACAGATCAGACAAGCAGGATGTAGGTCTTTACCTCACCATGAGGAGCCAAACCTGGGTAAATCCTTGCTTGTCAGCCGACGGAACTAACAGCGCGCCAACTTCTTCCTCTATACGAAACCTGGGGTACTCGACCCTGGGACTTGCCGATGTGATCCCTCGACAGCGTTGAAAGACTCATCCTCCATCGATCTTGCCCTCTGCCGCAAACGTGCGCGCGAGAACCAGGCGGCCACGAACGGGGCTGGCTCCTCCCGCCGTTCCCCCTAATGCTACGACCTCCGATCAACAAGTCCGTTTATGTAGTAATGTAACTGTTAGTGATGTGTAATAATGTATTAAACCTTTTATGTCACTCTATGGGATGTTGTTAAGGATGTATTCAACTTCAAACACTTTTCATGTGTAATAATGTATTCAACTTTTATGTAAGTGTGTTATGAAAACTCAGAAGAGAACTGTAAACTCAGAAGTATCACGCATACATCTTTATTTAATCCAGTTACATAGCCGGGTCCATTTTTATTTAACTATAATACATCACGAATAATATCACTAACTTTTGCCGGGTCCTAAGCCACGGGGTGCTGAGCGGCCGGAGCTGCGCACCCAAAGAGCTGGAACCATAACAGGGGCAATACTCACGTGAGAAGGATCCCTATGAAGAACCATCCATCTACTGCTATACACCGCTGGCGTATCCAACATAAACACATAGCGATTGACGTGCTCGTCCTCCTCCCTGATACGGCGACGTACCACCTCCTCGGGGGCCGGCTCCCTCTGGAACGAGTGTGGCCCACGCGACTTCCACCAAACAAGATCCGGGTCGACGACGTCACCCGGATTCCTCACCAAGCGACGCGTCCCGGAAGATACCACCTCCCAGTGCCAGCCCGGCGGAGCCCAGTCCCGGACATCGCCCCTCGCATCCAACAGGCCGGACATCGTCGCCGAGATCTGAAAAAATGAGTGGGAAATTTGATCAAACACCTAGGTAGGGGAGGGAGAGGGCAGCACCTTGGGGAGGGGACGGAGGGCGGTGTGGAGCCTCCTTATATATAAGCAAAAGTTAAAAGAAAAAAACTGACCAAAACACACGGTTTCCCAAATGCACCATTGGGCTGTATGACGGGAATCCGAATGCTTTGTATACTGCAAATCATCGCGTGGTCGTGAGACGACAAATCGGCCTTCGATCCAGACAGCGGCAAGACGTCTCTGATGATCTGCAACCGTCCGAACAAGTGTTGGGGATGTTGCTAATCATCAGAGATCCTTGCCGCTGCTTGGATCCGACCGAGGGGAGGGTTCACCTTCAGCCTCCGCTTTAGGAACTCCTGCCTCTCAGAAATCTTGCTCTCTGCTACCCGTGAACTACAATGAGTGCCGTGAGTGCCCGGGAGGGGGGCTATATATAGGGTCATGTGGCTCACGAAGAAACACACGGTTCTAAAAATCCAACGGCTCATAAGCCCTCAAACGAAACACACCCCTGATCCAACGGCTCATAAGCGTTTGAAAGAAACACACGATCCGTGTGATTCTTTAGTCCCGGTTGGTGTTACCAACCGGGACTAAAGGCGGGTCAGTCACGTGTATAAGTATATAGTTAATGCATTTTGTGAAAATGTATCTTGGTCGAAAGTTTTGGATAATTCGACCCCTTACAATGAATACTAACGGCGGCCATTTTGACCGTTTTTTCAAAAAAGTCAAAGAAAGTGGAAAAATACTCAAAAAATGAAATCCTTTGGCATGGAGTACTTTCATGTGTACTAGTTGCTAGGATAGATGATAAACTTGAGTTCTGACATAGTTTACAAAAAACTTCTTCACAAAAAGGTCAATTATCTATAAACATGTATAAGTTTCGGGTCAAATGGCCTCGTTATGGTCATCCACGTGTCATAGTTTGTGAAAATGTGCCCATAGTAGACACATAGCTGTATCTTGGTACGACAAACAATGTTGCAGACCTGAGTTTTTTCAAATTACTTATATAAATATCATTTTTTGTTTTTCGATTGTAAAAAATGACATTTTTTGTGAAGCAAGTACAACAAATATGGTGCAAAATGGCACCCATCCAATTATCACACAAATTAGACCATATTTTATGGATAATCCACAAATATTAGTAATTTTCTCGGTTTCTAGCTAATTTCGCCTATTTAAACGACTTTATGCCTATTTTCCGAAAGTAATTCAAATTTAAACTACAAGTTTGTGATAGTTTGCTCTGAATTTTTTCAAAAATGTTTTTAAGGTGCACAATTAGTGGTTATATCACAGAACCGTCGAAAGTTTTGGATAATTCGACCCCTTACAATGAATACTAACGACGGCCATTTTGACCTTTTTTCAAAAAAGTCAAAAAAAGTGAAAAAATACTCAAAAAATGAAATCCTTTGGCATGGAGTACTTTCATGTGTATTGGTTGCTAGGATAAATGATAAACTTGAGTTCTGACATAGTTTACAAAAAACTTCTTCACAAAAAGGTCAATTATCTATAAACATGTATAAGTTTCGGGTCAAATGGCCTCGTTATGGTCATCCACGTGTCATAGTTTGTGAAAATGTGCCTATAGTTGACACATAGCTGTATCTTGGTACGACAAACAATGTTGCAGACCTGAGTTTTTTCAAATTATTTATATAAATATCATTTTTTGTTTTTCGATTGTCAAAAATGACATTTTTTGTGAAGCAAGTACAACAAATATGGTGCAAAATGGCACCCATCCAATTATCACACAAAGTTGACCATATTTTATGGATAATCCACAAATATTAGTAATTTTCTCGGTTTCTAGCTAATTTCGCCTACTTAAACGACTTTATGCCTATTTTCCGAAAGTAATTCAAATTTGAACTACAAGTGTGTGATAGTTTGCTCTGAATTTTTTTCAAAAATGTTTTTAAGGTGCACAATTAGTGGTTATATCACTAAACCGTCGATAATTTTGGATAATTCGACCCCTTACAATGAATAGTAACGACGGCCATTTTGACCGTTTTTTCAAAATAGATATAAAACAGAAAACAAATAGATAGATAATTATTACAAAATAGAAAAAGAAACCAGAGAAAAAAACAAAATAGAAACCAAATAGAATAAAAAACAGAAAACATAAGAAAGAAAAAAGGAATCAGAAAACATAAGAAAGAAAAAAGGAATCAGAAAAAAGAACAAAGAAAAAAGAAATAAGAAACTTCAAAAGACCCTTTAGTACCGGTTTTAACCAACAACCGGTACTAAAGGGTTGTTTTCGTGCGGGAACTAAAAAGCGGCCGAAAAATAGCCCTTTAGTACCGGTTGTTGGATACAACCGGTACGAAAGGGTCTTCTGTACCGGTTGTTATCTACAACCGGTACTAAAGGCCTTTTTGAGGCTTTTTGGCCTCCTCCTCTTCTTCCCTTTTCCTCATTCGCGCCCGCGTCTCTCTCCTCCGGCGATCTCCACGGCGACGGCGAAGCCCTGCTCCTCCGGCCTCCACCGCGCGCCACCCATCCCGTCCTCTCCGTCCACCGCCACGCGTCCCCCGCCGTCTCTGTCCACCACCGCGCCTCTCCGGTGGTCTCCACCACCGCGCCTCTCCGGCCGGCCTCCACCACCGCGCGCGCGCGCCTCTCCGGCCTCCCACCACCGCGCCACCACCGCGCCTCTCCGGCCTCCCATCACCGCGCCACCACTGCTCTGGCGCCCTCCACCACCGCGCCATCGCCGGCTCCACCACCGCGCCATCGCCGGCCGGCCTCCACGTTTTAGGTAAGTTTTTTTTCAGTAGCAAAAATTTAAGTTAGCAATTTTAAGTTAGCAAAGTTAGCAAATTTAAGTTAGCACATTTAAGTTACAAATTTATATTAGCAAATATTTTAAGTTAGCAAATATTTTAAATGTAGCAAATATTTTAAGTTAGAAAAGTTAGCAAATATTTTAAGTTAGAAAAGTTAGCAAATATTTTAAGTTAGAAAAGTTAGCAAATATTTTAAGTTAGAAAAGTTAGCAAATATTTTAAGTTAGAAAAATTAGCAAATATTTTAAGTTAGAAAAGTTAGCAAATCTTTTAAGTTAGAAAAGTTAGCAAATATTTTAAGTTCGAAAAGTTAGCAAATATTTTAAGTTAGAAAAGTTAGCAAATCTTTTAAGTTAGAAAAGTTAGCAAATCTTTTAAGTTAGAAAAGTTAGCAAATCTTTTAAGTTAGAAAAGTTAGCAAATATTTTAAGTTAGAAAAATTAGCAAATATTTTAAGTTAAAAAATATAAGAAAGTAACTCCAAAATTTGCAGTGACATTGAGCTATGGAGGACGACGCCCCCTTCATCCGAGACGACGCCCCCTTCATCCGAGACGAGGAGAATGAAGACCGGATGGAAGCAATTATATATGATAGGGCTGCAGGACCCAATTCCGATGGAGAAGATTCCGGCGAAGAAGACGACGAAGATTTCAGCGCGAAATGTTTGAACGACTCCGGTGAGGGACTTGAGTTAGAAAATTTGAGAGACGACAACGACGACGACCAAGAAATGCCGTTAGAAAACTCCGTAGAAAACTCCGGCGAGGTATATATTAAGTCTTGTTGATCACTAGCTAGATGCATTAATTGATTTATATTGCACTTATTAACGAAACATTTTTCTTTTAGCCCTCTGGATCTAAGTCAATCCCTAAACGAGGCCCGAACCAAGGGGTAAAGCTGCCGGATGGTGCAAAGTTGTCGATCGACGAAGTTAGTATAAAAGGCAAACCGGAGAAACCCGAAGGAATCTACACTAAATATGTAGCTCAATGCGGTGTTCTTGTTAGGGACATGGTCCCGATCACCGTTGCAGAATGGAATCAGCCGAAGAAAGCCAACATTGGCGCAAAATATCTCGACAAAGAATTAAAGATACCCTTTGGGACTCGATATTGGCTTCTTTCAGCCTACCGGCAGATCTCCCACAGAAGAGGAAGGATAAAGTCAAGGAATGGACTCTTAGCAAGATGGCCCAGCAATTCAACAACTGGAAGAAGGATTGTGGAAAAAATATGGAAAAAACCTCCAAATTTCACCGGACATCTAGAGAAGCTAAAAGATGACTGGCCTGAATTTGTGGCGTATAAGAAATCGGCCGTCGCTGTGGCCCGATCGACCCAAAATAAGTTGAATGCTAAGAAGAAGAAATATCACCATCATTTGGGCTCAGGTGGCTACAAGACTGCCTTGCCTAAGTGGGAAGCCTATGAAAACGAGCTGCGTCAAAAAGGGATCCTCCACAGACAGATGACTGGCCCGACAGGTCCAAGTTCTGGTTGTTCGCGCATGGGGCAGTGTTGGACCCAGACACAGGGCTGATTGTTGCACAGGGAAAATGGAAGAAAAGAATTACAAGAGTCGTCAAAAAACTAGTTGACGCAATAGACTAGTCCGAAGGGAAAATATGTTCCCGATAGAGAGGACGACGAGCTTTCACTCGCCCTCGGGAATAAAGAACACTGGGGACGATGTCGAGGCAGAGGAGGCGGGGTTGGTTTTCTTGAAGGGTTTCCGGAGGACGCTGCAACTTATAGAAAACATTGCAGAGAAGAAGGGGAGGCGGAGAGGTTTACTGCATTAGAACGCCAGATGCATGATGTGAAGGAGCAACTGGCCTTAATTACCCAGCAAAGGGAATCTCAGCTGCGAGTAGAAGATCATGCAGTCGATGTCTGCCCATCTCAGCGGAAAAGCAGCGTGGGTTCCACGCAGCTACAAGATCCTGCAGTTGATGAACCGTCGGCGGCGCGCTACCCCGTGGATGATATCACGGAGAAGACAAATTGTGAGTTACATGCGCCAATGAAGAACATTAGTTTTCCGGTGGCGAATGGCTATGCTTTACCACATCAACTTGGAGCAACCTTCCATTTTGGTGAGATTCCAGCTGGATTTGCTCGTGTCGGGGTCACGAAAGTTATGTCGGGATTCAACTCAATGCATCTTGACATTCCTGGAGCTGAAGGCGAGAAGACATTGGGAGAAGTCGAGCTTGGTATCGTTCTATGGAAGAAGAAATACATCAAGTTTCCAGACTCGGCGCCAAGGCCACCGACTCCTCCGGTTAGAAATTCACCACAGCAAAGTCCACCCTCCTCCCCCGACGATTGGGAGCCCACCGCGAGTCCATCGCCCGCGCCGTCCCGTCAGCCGACTGCTGCGCCCACTAGTAATTTGACAAAGCGGAAGCTGTTCACGTCGACTGGTACTGGCCGTACTCCCCTGTCAAGAAACGTGCAAACATACCCAAGAAAGTCAAGGCTCCTGAGAAGTTAGCTGGCGAGAAGACTATGGAGGAATTAGAAGTGAGCACACGTGCCGAGGTGACAGCCTTTTTCGAACAGAAAAAAAAGGAAAGACTGGACCCCATAAAGGAACTTCTGAAGACTATACCAACGGAGATTAAAGATCGCACCGTTGACAACATATATAACCCTCCACCGCGGGCCCTTTCAGACTATGAGCGAGGTATTATAAAGGTACATAGCTCACAGATGGAGGAAGATAAAATGTGCGGGAAAAAAGTTGCCCAGCTCGGAGAACAAGAAGTACAATCGATCGCCCCGCTCATTGTGCCTTCTGATAATATTGTTGCTCGGGAAATCGAGCATGGAGAAGTTGTAATCCATGGCGAGACAGATTACCCCATCATGGAGTTAGCATATCAATATGTTCTCGGGCTGCCTCTGGTCGAAAATCCGAGTGCTCTAACAACACAGTTATGGAAATTGCATAACTGGTACATGACCGCCGCAAAAGAAGGGAGATTCTATTTCATGGCGGGAGTTAAGGAACAACACTACTTCCGAGAATATGCTGTGCAGGTTGAGTTCTCCGAACTTTTTCAGATGTACAATCAACGTGACCTCGACAAATCTATCATCAGCTGCTATTGTCTGTAAGTGATTTATTTGTGTAATTTAATTCTTTAGTTAAGCTCGTTCATTGCCTGTAATTATCCTCACGATATTCTTTTGTACGCTATTATGCAGAATGAAGATTCGTGAATGCAGAGTGGATGGAATCTGGGACATTGGGTTCATTGACCCGGATAAAATTCATCAAGTCACCGTAGAACAGCATGCCCAGGACACAGAGGACGTTTTGCTAACGTTTTTAAAGCGACAAAGTGCCAAAAAAGAAATACTTTTTCCTTACAACTTCAAGTGAGTGTTACTGTCTTGTACACATTCTATTTTGCTTTCCCGATATTAAGTGTAATTGATGAGCCTGAATAACTGCGTATATAAACGTGCGCACAGGTTCCACTTCATTCTGCTAATCATTAGAATCGATCTTGGAGAAGTTGAAATCTGGGACTCATTAAGGAAACATCAAGATGAATACAAAAGCGTGCGTGTATTGCTCCAGAGGTAATTTCAATCGCACTATATCGGCCTCTTTAATTCGTTCATTTCCTGATATCAAAGTAAGTAATAACTCCTCAATTCATTTTCTTTGCCGGCAGGGTTTGGAAAGGTTCATCACGGAAGAACCGGTGAATGGAAAGATAAGCTGGAGTTTAAGGCTAACAAAGTAAGTAGTACTACGTACCTAGGTCCGCGTATCTCTCTAATTTTAGTTTCAATACCATTATCATTCTCTTGATTATTATTTGATTGAATTCTATTCTCGTATAGTGGTGCCTGCTACAACCACAGGGGACGAATTTATGTGGATACTACGTTTGCGAGTACATCCACATAAAGGTCAATGAGAGAGTCAATAGTCGAAGAAATCAAGAGGTACGTAAACATCATTCACAAATTTATTTTTGCTACCATCAATTGTGTTTAGTTTCGATCATAACTGATTTGATCTCCTTCTTTTAAAGATGGCAAGGAAGCGGAACCAGCTCCTGCCAATAAACCGCGTAAAAGCAATTGCGGAGGAATTGGCGGGATTTTTCCTTACGCATGTCATACCTGAATCCGGTGAATTCCACTATATCGAAAAATAGACTCCCTCCATGTACTAGCAGTGATATCCATGTAATGAGTACTTTATATGTGTAATGAGTACTTTATACGTGATCTCCTCCGAAACCCTGAAAAATGAGCGAAAAGGAAAAAAACAGAAACCCTAAACCCCGAAAAATAAGCGAAAAGAAAAAAACCGAAAAACCTAAACCCCCCTGAAAAATAAGCGGGGCAAAAAAAGCAGAAACCTTTAATACCGGTTGATATTACCAACCGGTACTAAAGGTCCTCAGCTGCGTGCGCACAGGTTCGCCCACGTGGAGGCCTTTAGTACCGGTTGTATATACAACCGGTACTAAAGGGGTACCCCTTTAGTCCCGACCTTTTAGTACCGGTTGCACAACCGGTACTAAAGGCCCAATAAGGCCGGTACTGTTGCCTTGTTCTGTACTAGTGTAGCCATCCCCGCAATTGCAACTTGCTGCAGCTAGCACATCAAGGGAATTTTGTACATCTCTAGCTTGATTAATATTGTTAATTTTGTACATCTCCTAGCTACGTGTGCACGGGAATATTGTTAATTTCCATCTCTAGCTTGATTAGTTGACATGTCGTTGCCAAATGAATCGATAAAGCTAGCTTGGTAGCCCAGCAATTGCAACTTGCTCCTACCTCGTTCCACGGATCGATCAACTACTACATCCATTAGTTGTTGCAGCCACACCATTTATCGCATAGTATCCTAGTCTGGACTTTAATGACGTCATCACATTGCATATTACTCGCAGAATACACGTTAGCATGTTTGAGTTGTAGGCAGCAGGTGAGCCACTGTAGCTAGGGCTGGACTAACGAGCTGCTCGGCTCGTTAAGGCTCGGCTCGTTAAGACTCGTGATCGTTAAGGCTCGAATCGTTAAGCTCGTTAAGGCTAACGAGCTAAATATAAAGCTCGGCTCGGTTCGTTAAGTGTTCACGAGCGCTCGCGAGCAGCTCGTTAAGAAAATAAATCTGAATATAGAGATGACGAGGTAATTGACGATTAACAGGAAGTAAAAGGGATTCGATGTTTCCTACATTGGTTGACCATAGATATCGGTTGTGATATGTGCTTGCTAAAAAAAGTTGAGTCGTCACTTGTTAGGTTACTAGTTAGATGAGATCTACCTTTAAAAAGACATGAGATTCAAATTAACGAGCTTAACGATCTGCTCGCGAGCCTCGTTAGCTCGCTCGTTTAGCTCATTAGCAATAACGAGCCAAAATCATTGCTCGGCTCTGTTCGTTAGCATAACGAGCCGAGCTAAACGAGTCGATCAAACGAGTGCTCGTTGAGCTTGTCGAGCATCGAGTTTTATGTCCAGCCCTAACTGTAGCACTACTAATCTCGATAGACTTACAGCAGTGCGATACAATCAGCGTCACGCTGATGAATTCGGAATGGATGAACTCGGTTCATACGAAAGAGGAAAGGAGAGAGGTTCTGATCCCGATGGGATTCAATTACACGATAATAGCTGCCTTCTCTTGTGTCGTTCCTCGTCTTCTTATCCCTTCTCGCCCGTGGTCGACACCTCTGCTGGGCCAGTCTTGGATACCTGGAGATGGGCCTCGCGTATCTTCTGTTTGGCCACGGCCCGCCTCTTGACCCGAAGAGCCCGGCTCACATACTCAGTCGTGACAATGCCCTCTCCT
This sequence comes from Poa pratensis, assembly GCA_947311845.1. Taxonomy (NCBI): domain Eukaryota; kingdom Viridiplantae; phylum Streptophyta; class Magnoliopsida; order Poales; family Poaceae; genus Poa; species Poa pratensis. Next base: position 2,238,754 of record CAMZMU010000070.1, read on the forward strand.
CGAGTTTCAGCTTGTCCCCAAGCTGGTGCATGAGGAAACGCTTCCACCAAGGCATGTACATTCTCCCATGTAGAGCAAGTATCAGGTAAAGTACTCCAGCGCACGCGAACTTGAGGCTGCAGCTTCTTTCCACGCTTGATCATGCGTTCTTCCAATACTGCTTCAGGCACAATCTGCACAGAAATGTTCATGAGAGACACTGGTAGTTCTGGGCTCACCTGGTCAGTGGGATGAATTGCTTTCTTCAGTAAGGATACATGCACCACATTGTGTATTTTGGAGTGATCTAGCAACTGCAACTTGTAAGAAACCCGTCCCACTTTCTGAAGGATTTGATATGGTCAAATTCCTCATGTTTGTGCTCATCCCAAATACGTACACCTGGTTCGACCCACAACGGCAAAAGTTCATCAACAAATGGTCTTAGGTACACATCAATGTCGTTGCCGGGTTGATTCGGGTCTTGGATGAGCACTGACATCATAATGAACTTCCGCTTCATGCACAACCAAGGAGGAAGGTTGTAGATACATAGAGTCACGGGCCAGGTGCTGTGACTGCAGCTCTGCTCCCCAAAAGGATTCATGCCATCTGTACTTAGACCAAACCATAAGTTCCTTGCGTCACCTGCAAAGTCCGGGAAGTCTCTCTCGATTTTTCTCCACTGCCGACCATCAGCGGGGTGCCTCAACATCCCGTCTTTCTTACGGTCTTCCATGTGTCATCGCAACAACTTGGCATGCTTTTTATTTCTGAACAAACGTTTCAACCGTGATATTATAGGAGCATACCACATCACCTTGGCAGGAACCCTCTTCCTGGGTGGCTCGCCCTCAATATCACCAGGGTCATCTTTTCTGATCTTATACCGTGATGCAGTGCATACCGGGCATTTATCCATATTCTCGCACTTCTCACCGCGGTAGAGCATGCAGTCATTAGGGCATGCATGTATCTTCTGCATGTCTAATCCTAGAGGGCAGACAAACTTCTTTGCTTCGTACGTGCTGGCGGGCAATTCGTTTTTTCTTGGAAGCATCTTCTTCATTAGTACCAGCAACTTTTCAAATGCCGAGTCAGTCACACCGGTCTCTGCCTTCCACTTCAGCAATTCCAGTGTGCTACCCAGCTTCTTCTGGCCATCTTCACAAGTTGGGTACAACAATTTGTTGTGGTCCTGTAACATCTGCTCGAACTGCAACCTCTCATTTTCCGTGTCGCAGCCTCGCCTTGCATCAGAAATGACCCGACCAAGATCATCAGCGGGCTCATCTGGTGCCCGTTCTTCACCCTCTTCTTATTCATTGTCTTCCATTTCGGTATCAGCGTATTCAGAGAACATAGATCGGTAGTTGTCATCATCGTTCTCTTCTTCATCGCCGTCTTCCATCATAACCCCTCTTTCTCCGTGCTTGGTCCAAACATTATAGCCGGACATGAAACCGGACAGAAGCAGGTGGCTCTAAATGACTCTTGAGGAACTGTGATCCTTCTCATTCCGACATTCAACACATGGACAAAACATAAAGCCACCCCCATGCTTGTTCGCCTCGGCCGCAAGGCGAAAAGAACGCACGCCTTCTCTGTAAGCGGCAGAGCGTCGGTCACTGTACATCCATGGATGGCTCATCTGCATCATAGAACTATATATCAAACGCAATCACGATGCTAAAATTAGTACCACGCGGTCTAAACGAGAAAATAGTTGCTAACCTTTTAGGACACTTGGAAACAAAGAGGAGGAAGATTAAGTGTGGCTCGGACACCTCATATCATGTTTGTCTTGTGTGAAATCAAGTGGCATCGCTCTAACAGGCATTTCACCGAACACCTCTAGTGCATTTGAAGAAAAAAAAACTAGCACAAACCTACACCACCTCCCACCAGGAAAAAACAAGAGAGAGGGGAGAGGGGCTGCCATATATATAGGGCCAACCCATTAGTCCCGGTTTGAGATACAAACCGGGACTAAAGGGGGGCGCCCCCCCTTTAGTCCCGGTTTGTATCTCAAACCGGGACTATTGGGGCCTAACGAGCCGGGACTAAAGGGTGCCGTACGCTTCGACGTTTTTAGGGCGACGTGTCCGGACCATTAGTCCCGACCCAGGCCACGGCCGGGACTAAGGATGACTCCAACGGGGCGACCCATCGAGTCCGCACGCGTCCGTCCCTGTCCGCGGGAGCCAAAAACACGGCCCAACGGGGCGACGCAAACGGACCGCGGTCCATTTTTTGGTCCGCCGCGACGCATTCCTGGCCCAAATTTGGGTCACCGAGGCGTCGGGCCCGGACGCGAGCGGACCGTTCCTGCATCCTCCCCGTGTCCGCCCTGGCCCCGCGTGTCATCGACCCCAACGGCCACCTACCCGTAATAACTGTGGGCGGTGGAGCTGTATAAATCGCGCCGGCCGGCCAAACCCTAGGGCACTCCTCCCCAATCGCGCCGGCCGGCCAAACCCTAGCCACGGCGGCCACCATCTCCAAGCTCAGATCCACGCGCCGGAATGGATCCGCCGCCGCCGCCGCCGCAGCATCTGGTGGACGAGGTCGAGCGAGCGCGTATGAGCGCGCGCGGGCGCTATCGCGGCAGCTTCTCGCGCCGGATGGCGACCAGCCCGGCATGGGCCGGCATGATTCCCCAGCCGCCGCGTCCGCGCCTGACGGACGCCCAGAGGAGTGCGGTGGAGGCGGCGTTCGCGGACTGCGCCGACAGCGACGAAGAAGAGTACGCCGCCGGTGTCGCGGCGGCTGCTGTCGTGGCGGCCGGTGTCGCGGGGGATGGCGCGCCGCCGAGCCTCCCATTGGCGTGGGCGGCCCTTCTCACATCACCGAGGAGGAGGCGGTGGATGCGGCCCACATGCAGCTGAACGCGCAGAGGGCGGCCGCGTTCATGTCCGCCGCGCGCGCCTGTGCCGACGCTGCAGTGGAGGAGGAGATGAAGCAAATGCGCCGCGCCGAAGAGTCCAAAAAGCGCGCGGCGAGGCGCAAACGGCACCGGGAGGCCTTGGCGGCGGCCGAGGCCGCGAAAGGAGCAGGCAGCTCCACCTGATGTCAGCTCCACCGCGAAAGGAGCCGAGGCCGTGGCCGCCTATGTGCGGTTTATTTTCCACTAATACCGGCGCCCGCTACGTGTTTCGTAGCTACAAAATGATCAAAAAAGATTGAGTCAGCCAGGCCTAGCTGGCCATGGGCGCGATGAAGGAAGAGCCAGCAAGTCCGTTGCAGAACGGGCATGCTGCGTGACGTTCCTCAAGGCCGCAGCCCCTCTTTGATCTTCCCCCTTGCCGGCCGGTGGTCGGTTATTAATTTTCTTCAAATTTAGGTTTAGGTTTTAGGGTTTAATGTTAGGAGGAAGTCCTAAATTTACTATGTAATTTTAGTTTTAAAAATGTAATCCTAGTATTAAAAAAATGGCAAGCGGATTCAATGCGTCGGCCCCGTTGGGGGCACTGGCCAGAAAGGGGCGGACATGGGCCGGACGCGCGTCCGTTCCCCGACCCAAACGGACCAAACGCGCGTCCGTTTGGGTCGGCCCGTTGGAGTCATCCTAATGGCCCGGACGAAAGGCCTGTTTTCTCTGCCTAGCTAGCTCCATCACTCGTTCGTTTCTCATGATGCAATGCACTGCCGTATACTCGTATAGAGGCATGACAGCCATGCGTGATCACTTCAAGCTCGACGACGAGCTGCTGGCCGGCGAAAGACGATGGCATGCACCAACATCGATCCGTCCGTCACGAGAATACTTGCCTGCCATGCCGCCGGCGCGGGCTGTCATCGCATCTTCTGGTCCAAGTAAAACAAAGTTGGCATAACCGCGCGTATGTATCTGTTCCGTATCTGTACAAACACTACATCGGTACCATGCAAATGGCATGTTCTACGCATGAAGACGACAATATTAATGCGCTAGCTCCATATATAGGTATAGCTACTTAGCTGCCATCTACGTGGGCCATCGAGACGAACGAGTCAATCAGCGCATGCATATCGGTCAAGCCTGGTGCAAATGGTTGTACCCACATGCCCCTCCACATGAAGCTACTTTCGAATATTTGTATACGTCCGCTTGATCGATCAGGAGGATAACTTATGCGATGTTGTTTTACGATACATCGTACTACAGATTTTATGCCGTAGTATTAAGCAGATCTGATTTTATCAGATTTTATGAAGTTTACCCGCAAAATATGGATTGTACATTACCATTAAATTTTCAATGGAATATTTGTATAACAAGTGCCATATCTTTTATTGGTAAAGTTAAAACACAAAAAGCAACGACAGGGACTAAGATCATCGCCGCGAAGTCGAGAGACACCCAAATGTCGACCTCCACTATGTGGTCGTTCATTTCTCCTCCACCCCTGCTAGTGTGGGGTCCTATGACTCCTGACACAGTGTCGTAGAAGGCGCCTCCTCTTCTTGTTCTCGTCGTCCAATGGCAGAGGAATTCACATCTTAAAGCGATGGTGCGCGGCCTGTGTGATGGTAGCCCTACGATTCATTTGGAGACGGCCAGGAGCATGGCTTTGCCACAGATGGACATCTTATGGCTGAAGGACTGTGCGGGAAATGGAGGCGGGAAGCTACGCGAAACGGTGGCGGGCGGGACCCGATGGGTGGGTGGGGAGGCGACGCTTCGGTTTCATATCGGTGACACGTCTCCGTCGCGTTGGCCTACAACATTGTTTTGAAAGAGCAGCCCAGCTAATCGCACGCAGCTACAGGAGGTGACTGACCGCTATTGGGCCAAATGAACCGAGCGGCCCAGCAATTGGCGACCTACGAGAGGGCGCGATAGGTCGCCCTAACGGAAGCGGTTTCCTTTTGTTTTGCATCCGGACGCCGGTGGTGATGCTCCAGGGACCGGGGCTACTAATTTTCTTAGCTGGAGGGGAGTATATAGTTTAGGATAGAATGAATATACGGCCGGTGGTACGTATCCCATCCCGGCCCAGTTCCCAGCAGATGCTTGGTTCACGTGTTACCATGAAAAAAGAGAGATCGACGGAAGAGGAGGAAAAAGCCTGCCCGGATCCCTCACCGCTCCCAACGCGAGACAAAGACATGAAGAGAAGAATCTAGAGTGAAAAGAAATGTTGTCAGATGAGAATGAGACAATGGAAAAGCCGGCGGCGTGTTGCTGCCACCAAAACCACAGCGGGTTCTGGGTTTTTTGGGCCCTCCCGGCCGCCACCTTTTTGATGTGTTAATTTGGACTCTTGCATCCAACACCTTATCCTCCCTAGAGAGAGACATGACAACGCCATAAAAAAAGAGCGTGCAATCAAACAAATTAACAAGCTACAAAATCGCATTATTCAACTACTAGTGTGCCCACTGGCATAATTGTATAAGAGGATGAGGATCTATAGAAATGTTTTTGCCTGGAGAATCTTTATGGACCATATAATACAAGCTAGGCAGAAGGCAGGCAACGTGCATGCATATAGTACATGGTACTACAAACAACGAAAGCGAAGAACAATGTGCGATACAATCAGCGTCACACTGATGAATTGGGAATGGATGAACTCAGTTCATACGAAAGAGGAAAGGAGAGAGGTTCCAATCCCGTTGGGATTCAATTACACGATAATAGCTGCCTTCTCTTGTGCCGTTCCTCGTCTTCTTATCCCTTCTCGCCCGTGGTCGACACCTCTGCTGGGTCAGTCTTGGATACCTGGAGATGGGCTCGCGTATGTTCTGTTTGGCCACAGCCCGCCTCTTAACCCGAAGAGACCGGCTCACGTACTCAGTCGTGACAATGCCCTCTCCTCGAGTTTCAGCTTGTCCCCAAGCTAGTGCGTGAGGAAACGCTTCCACCAAGGCATGTACATTCTCCCATGTAGAGCAAGTATCAGGTAAAGTACTCCAGCGCACGCGCACTTGAGGCTGCAGCTTCTCCACGCTTGATCATGCGTTCTTCCAATACTGCTTCAGGCACAATCTGCACAGAAATATTCATGAGAGACACTGGTAGTTCTGGGCTCACCTGGTCAGTGGGATGAATTGCTTTCTTCAGTAAGGATACATGCACCACATTGTGTATTTTGGAGTGATCTGGCAACTGCAACTTGTAAGAAACCCGTCCCACTTTCTAAAGGATTTGATATGGGCCGAAAAACCTGAAGCTTAGTTTGTGCGACGATCTGGGCATGAGATATTGTTGGACATACGGTTGCAGGCTCAAGTAGACCCTATCCCCTACCTCGAAAGATCGCTCCATCCGTTTCTTATTGGCTTGTTGAGTCATTCTCTGAATAGCTCGCTCCAAGTGTTGCTTGATCACAGGTATCATCACAGCTCATTCTTGCAACCATTCTGTTAGATCTGTGCTAGCTGGAGCATCCCCCACCATCATTCCAAAATGTCTAGGCTTCCTGCCATATAACACCTCAAAAGGGGATTTTCCCAATGCTGAATGAAATGTGGTATTATACCAATACTCTGCCTGTGCTAACCATTTTGCCAAGTGATTCGGATTAGCATGCACTAGACAGCGGAGATAGGTTTCCAAGCACTGGTTTAATCTTTCAGTTTGCTCGTCCGTCTGCGGATGGTAAGATGAGCTAAGGTTCAGAGTTGTATCTGCCAAACGAAAGAGCTATTGCCGGAATGAACTTGTAAACACTTTGTCCCTGTCCGATATCAACACCTTGGGCATGCTGTGCAGCTTATACACATTGTCAATAAAGAGCTGTGCCACAGTAGATGCCGTGAAAGGATGTTTGAGAGGTATGAAATGCCCGTACTTAGTGAACTTATCGATCACCACCAAGATTGTGTCAAACCTGCCAGACGTTGGCAAACCTTCTATGAAATCCATACTAATTGTATGCCATGCTTCAGGAGGAGGGTCAAATGCCTGCAACAGACCAGGAGTTCGTGTGTGTTCCGTTTTTGCTTGCTGGCACACCACACACTGTTGAACAAAAGTTTGAACATCTCTTCTCATTCCTGGCCATGAAAACACCTGATGAATTTTCTGATACATAGGCAACACCCCCGAGTGTCCCCCTAGTCAACTGTTGTGAAGAGCTTGCAATGCTGCTTGTTGTGCTTCCTTGTGGTGCCCTGACCAAATCTTGCCCTTATGCCTGATTACTCCTTGTTGAAGAGAGAATCCCTGCTCATTTGGACATTTTAAACTCAGCTCAGCCAGCAGTTGTTGAGCTTGCGAGTTCTTGGCATAACCCTCAATCACCACTTCAAGCCATTTTGGGTACACTGCCGAGACAACATTCATTTCCATATTCTCTTCAGTTCTCCGAGACAGTGCATCAGCAGCTTTGTTTGTGATGCCCTGCTTATAGACTATCTTATATTGCAATCCCAGCAAACGAAAGAACGCCTTCTGCTGCATTGATGTGTTAAAATGGTGGTCACCCAGATGCACCAAGCTGCGATGGTCTGTGTGAATCACGAATGGCCTATGTTGAAGATAAGGCTTCCATTTCTCCAATGCCAATAGAATGGCAAGACACTCCTTGTCGTAGGTTGACAGGGCTTGGTTTTTTGGACCCAAGGCCTTGCTTAGGAAAGCCAAAGGATGGCCTCCCTGCATCAGGACAGCGCCTACACCACCTCGAGATGCGTCGGTCTCCACCACAAATTCTTTTGTGAAGTCCGGAAGAGCAAGCACGGGAGCCTGAGTGAGAGCAGTTTTCAATGCCTGAAAAGAGTCTTCAGTGTATTTTGTCCAAACAAAAGGGACATTCTTCTTGAGTAAGGCAGTGAGAGGCCTACAAATCAATCCAAAGTCCTTGATGAAACTCCTGTAATAGCCTGCCATACCCAATACCCTCCGAACTTGTTTGACATTTTTAGGTCTGGGCCAATTCCGCACAGCCTGCACCTTGGTAGGACCAGTAGCTACCCATGGGCTCCAATAATGTGACCCAAATACTCTAACGAGGTCTGAGCAAAAGAACACTTGGAACGCTTCACAAACAACTTGTTTTGTGTCAATAACTGAAATACATGCCTCAGGTGTTGTACATGATCCTCCAGTGTGGCACTGTATATGACAATATCGTCCACGAAGACTAGCACAAATTTTCTAGTAACCTCTGCAAAAAAATTGTTCATGGCCGCTTGAAATGTTGCTGGTGCACATGTCAACCCAAACGGAATCACTTTGAATTCGAAATGCCCATTATGAGTTCGGAATGCCGTTTTATGTTCATCCGCTTCCACCATTCTTATCTGATGATACCCTGACTACAGGTCCAGCTTCGTGAAGAACTTGGAACCTGACAGTTCATCCAAGAGTTCCTCTACAATGGGCATTGGATAACAATCGTTGACCGTGACTGCATTAAGTTGGCGAAAATCTATGCAGAGACGCCAACTACCATCATTTTTCTTAACCAACATAACAGGAGATGCAAATGGACTCTTGCTTGGTTTAATTATCCCATTATTCAACATTTCTCTAACCTGTTTCTCAATCTCATCTTTTTGCTGAGGAGTGTACCGATACGGTTTAACACTGACAGGTTGTGTTCCAGGCAATAAATCGATCCGATTATCGAACTCTCTGTGAGGTGGCAGCCCTCTCGGCTCCTGAAAGCTGGCACTATTTTCTTCGAGCACTTGGATTATGGTTCAGGCAACACTGTCTCTGGTGCTCAGAATCCACTGCACATAACTGCACCAACTGTGCTATCCCTCCTTCATGCATCACCTGCAGAAATTCATCCGAGGACATTGGTTTGCGTTGTGTCACATTGTCTTTAACCCCTTTTAGTGTAATTCTTTCTCCTCCATGCCTAAACCGCAATTTCTTCTTGTGCCAGTCGATCCACATTTTTCCAATTGCATCCAACCAATCCATTCCCAATATGATGTCATAACGTGGTATGGCAAAAACTCTGAGATCAGTAACAAACTCATGACCTTGGCACTGCCATTTTGCTTTAGGCACTATCGTATTACATGGAGTTTTCCCTCCATCCGCCACTGTCACTGTTATTTTGGGAACTTCACAGATTGGCAATCCGAACGATGTTGCCACTGTCTTACTGACAAAACTACCCGTGCTCCCAGAGTCAACTAGTATCAACACTTGTTTTCCTTGCATAGTGCCCAACAACCTGATGGTCCTCTTGTTCTATGTCCCCGATGTTGCATGACAGGAAAGCATTGCACAAGATTCATCCTCACTACTGACTGGTGTGTCTTCTGTTTCTGATTCTGAATCCTGCTGCAGAATTTCTAGCAATTCTTCCACCACATTCATGGACACTGTTTTCGCACATTTGTGTCCAGATTGAAATTTATCCCCACATTTAAAACATTCTCCTCTGGCTCTCCTTTGTGCCTGAAGGGACACCAACTTGTCTTCCCAAGGTGGCTTGTAATCTCCTTTCTTCTTCTCTTCAGGAATAATTGCTAATACCCCTTTTGCACTAGAAGGGTGCGGTCGGTTCCTTTTATAGTCATGTTTGAACTTGTTAGCCAGGTATGTCCTTGTTTCTTCCATCATTTCCTCTTGAGTTTCTGCTAGAGATAATGCAATATCAACAGTTTTAGGTTTATGCAGCCGGATAGCCTTCTGAATCTCCCTCTTGAATCCGTGGACAAACTTGGTGACAAAGAATGCCTCATCATAGTGCTTATTGTGAACCAACACCTTGTGTATCTGTTCTTCAAACTTGTGATAATATGCCTCCACTCTATCAGTTTGCTTACACCTCTCCAAGGCTTCCAGGTATCTATGATGTTTGTCCTTCCCAAATTTGGAGTGGACAGCCACCACCAGCTCCTCCCAACTTTCAACTTTATGTTCTGCTTCATAAGTCTGCAACCACAAAGCTGTGTTGCCCTTGAAATGCATTGTTGCGAAACTAGCCCATGTCTCCCTTGATACATTGTACAGAGAAAAGTATTTCGCTGCCACTGTCCTCCACCATTTTGGATTCTCACCATCGAACTTGGGGAAATCTGTCTTGGGCATACGCTGGCCACCTCCACTGTGGGTATATCGTGATGATCTGCTCTCAAGTATTGTACTGCCATCGATGTCATCCTCTCGGCCTGAATGGTCTCCCAAATCAAACTGCACCAGAGTGTGAGGAACAACCCGCTTACAAGGTTGAGCTTGCAACGTGGGCATCCGTGCTGCCATGGAAGCAGCACCCAACTCGTGTAGCACTTCTCCCTGGTGCGGTGTATTTTCATCCCGCGAGGCCCTCGTTCTTTCCAACACAGTAACTCGGCTTCCTACCTCCTCCACCGTCTTCTGAAGCTCGCCAATTGCCCCGTCCACTTTCGGCATCCACGCACTCAGCCCCTTCAACGTTTCTGCCATTGATTTCAGAGACTCCACCACCGTAGCTCCCTGGGTCCTAAGTTCCCCCAATTCGGACTGTACCTTGTCCATCACCGCCGCCGCAACCATCGCCTCTGAATGACACACGAATCAAGCCGTAGACTCGGGATTTTACCGCTCACAAGATGTCTGCTCGCAACCGATCCCCGCAGCTCGACTTGTGTCCGAACTGTCTACCGCCGCCAACGCCGCCGTGGAGTCGCGAGAGAGCAACTCTGACTCCGCTGCCTCAGGGAGGAGGCAGGCCAGTGAGATTTCACAGGAGATCCCAACCACTGCGCCCCATTCTACCCGAAATCGCCTCCCAATCGATCGATGTGGCTGAACGAAAAATTTGGTGGCTAACCCTAGAATTTTCGCCCAAATTGAACAACCCAATGGCTCTGATACCACATGTAGCACTACTAATCTCGATAGACTTACAACAGTGCGATACAATCAGCGTCACGCTGATGAATTCGGAATGGATGAACTCAGTTCATACGAAAGAGGAAAGGAGAGAGGTTCTGATCCCGATGGGATTCAATTGCACGATAATAGCTGCCTTCTCTTGTGTCGTTCCTCGTCTTCTTATCCCTTCTCGCCCGTGGTCGACACCTCTGCTGGGCCAGTCTTGGATACCTGGAGATGGGCCTCGCGTATCTTCTGTACGGCCACGGCCCGCCTCTTGACCCGAAGAGCCCGGCTCACGTACTCAGTCGTGACAGCCACATGGATGAAGGTAAATATCGTGGCCGTTGAGTGGAAAACGAGGAGAGAGTATAAACAATCACCCAATGTTTAATTTGACCTCTCCCCAGAAATTAATAAGATGGAGCGATATGCGCAAAATCGAAAGGTTGATGACTGAACGAACTTTCTTGAGCTGCAGAAAACTTGGCAGCACACACTGACACACACACTTTCCAACCGAAAGAAAAATAAAAAACCACTGCTACCAGAATTCTGAGGCCACTTGGAGGGAGTGATCGAGTTGAGGGAACCAGCAACCACTAGTGGAAAATGGGGCTCTCGTCCCGGGTGGTAGGTGCCTCTGGTACCGGATTCCCACCCGGGACGCCGGATTCGGGACTAGAGAGGCCCACCTCTAGTCCCGGGTGGCTTACTACCCGGTACTAGAGAGCTCCACGCGGGGCCTGGGCAGAGCGCGTGGCAGAGGACCTCTCGTCCCGGGTGGTAATACAACCCGGGACTAGAGAGCTCCACGCGGGGCCTGGGCAGAGCGCATGGCAGAGGACCTCTCGTCCCGGGTGGTAATACAACCCGGGACTAGAGATTCCCCCATGTGGCGGCTTCAGGTTTTCTTGTTTCCCTATTGAATATTATGACTAATCTTGCAAAATATATGGTTAATTAATTATAAATCAGAAAAATACATATATCATATCAAAATATTCATAAAAGAAATCTTTATGAGAATTCGATCATTTTTAATTGATTAAATGGAGATCACAACCGGGACTAGAGCCTGTCTATTCGATTAATTACATAGAGATCATATAAAACAATGTTAGCATTAGCAGAATAATTCCAAGTAGGAAACTTTACAAATATGCAAAAGTATCGCTCATACATCTTTATTTAATCCAGTTACATAGCTCGGGTCCATTTTTATTTAACCCTAAATACATCACGAATAATATCAATAATACATCTTCCTCTCACATGCATTAACCTCTCAAACTAACTATGACCGGGTCCTAAGCCGCGGGGTGCTACGCGGCCGGCGCTGCGCATCCAAAGAGCAGGAACCATCACAGGGTCATAAGGAGCCCTATGAAGAATCGACCATCTACTGTCATACACCGCCGCCGTATCCACCAAAAACATGTAGCGACGGACGTGCTCGTCCTCCTTCCTGATACGGCTACGTACCACCTCCTCGGGGCCGGCTCCCTCTGCACCGAGCGTGGCCCACGCGACCGCCACCAAAGAAGATCCGGGTCGACGACGTCACCCGGATTCCTCACCAAGCTACGCGTCCCGGAAGTTAGCACCTCCCAGTGCCAACCCGGCGGAGCCCAGTCCCGGACATCGCCCCTCTGGTCCAACAAGGACATCGTCGCCGAGAACAATTATCTAAAAACACATTTTTATAAGACATAAGCAAAATGTTTACACTAGCACCTAAAAAAATAATTACAGTTAGCAAAATATTTACACTAACACCTAAGCAAAATCTACACACCTTAGCAAAATTTCAACTAAGCAAAATTTCTACTAACACCTTAGCAAAATTTCAACTAGGCAAAATCTACACACCTAATTTCTACTCTACCACCTTAGCAAAATTTCTACTAACACTTATTCGAATAAGCAAAATCATCTAAGCAAAATCAACTAAGCAAAATTTCTACTAACACCTTAGCAAAATTCTAATCATCGGCTTGCATTAAGAATAGCCAAGAAGACAACATTATTTTTTTCGACTCATAAAAAACAGGAAACAAAGATATTAAGGAGCTGACTATGCATAGGGAACGTGGTTTTACATCTTAAGCCTCATATGTCAAAGCCATTAGTCAGCAAAAAGAGTGCCTACAAGAACGAAGTAGAAATAAATGCATTGTTCTTGCATTTACCCTTGGTTCTGTAGACAGTCTTCTTGCAAGCATAATGGACTATTCTAATCATCGGCTTGCATTAAGAATAGCCAAGAAGAGAACATTATTTCTTCCGACTCATATAAAACAGCAAAATCACCTAACACTAAATTTTTATACGACGATCATTCCAAATTGACTTAGCAAATTTTTCTAATAACATTTCTAATAAATTTCTAACACTAAATTTCCTAATACTAAATTTCTAACACTAAATTTCCTACCACTAAATTTCCTACACTACAAAAACAACACAAAAATGTACCTAAACTACACACCTAATTTATACTCTACCACCTTAGCAAAATTTCTACTAACACTTGGTCGACTAAGCAAAATCAACTAAGCAAAATCTACTAAGCAAAATCAACTAAGCAAAGTTTCTACTAACACCTTTGCAAAATTTCAACTAAGCAAAATCTACACACCTAATTTCTACTCTACACACCACCTTAGCAAAATTTCTACTAACACCTAAGCAAAATCTATAAAATTTGCACTAAAATTACACCTAATCTGAACTAAAATTACACCTAATTTGCTAACACTAAAATGCCTAACACTAAATTACACTAAAAAACAAAACAAAAAACAACTAAACTAAAAAAACTACCTCTTGCGGACGGCGGATCGGCCGGAGGCGCGGCGCTGCGGCGGCGAGGCGGAGGAGTACGGGCGACGCGGCGGGGCAGCGGGCGCGGCGGCGGAGAGGCGGAGGAGTAGGGCGCGTGGAGGCCGGCGGCGAGGCGGAGGAGAGCGGGCGCGTGGAGGAGAGGCGCGGGCGCGTGGAGGAGAGGCGGCGGCGAGGCGGAGGAGAGCGGGCGCGGCGGCGGAGGAGAGGCGCGGGCACGTGGAGGGGAGACGGCGCGCGGCGGCGATTTTGGCAGCCTCACGGCGTCGTTTTCGTCGTGGCGGCGGCGGAGCTCCTCTGTTCACGGGTGGTGGGACGGACAGGGATAAGGTGTGGGTATTTATACCCAAACACCTCACCTCTAGTACCGGTCCGTGGCACGAGCCGGTACTAGAGGTCTTTTCGGTGGAGCCGAAAAGGCCCGCGCAAATGCATCTCTAGTCCCAAATTTTAGGCGCGCAAAGGCCCAAATTTTTTGAAACTGAGTTTGAAAAGCGTTTGAATTTGAATAGCTTCTGCATACTTTTGAATCTGACAAAACGTTCAACATGAAAAGTGTTTGAATTTGAATAACTAATCCAAAACCATTTTTTGTGTTCTAAAATAATTATTCTAACTATTCAAACTATTAACCATTTTGCCATTTTCAATTAAAAATGAATTTCAAAAGTTTTTAAATATGAATTTGAATAGCTTCTTCGAGCGCTTGTAAGCCGTTGGATTTTTAGAACCAAATCTTTTCAAACTATTAATGATTTTTTCATTTTCAATTATTACACATATGGACTAGGCAAAATCTTTTCTGAAAGTGAATTTGAAAAGTGTTTAAATATGAATTTGATAATTATCTTTTTTATTAAAAAAACATCCTTAACAACATCCGGTTACATAAAAGGTTTAATACATTATTACACATCACTAACAGTTACATTACTACATAAACGGACTTGTTGGCTCAGAGGACGTAGGATTAGGGGAACGACGGGAGGAGCCAGCCCCGTTCGCGGCCGCCTGGTTCTCGCGCGCACGTTTGCGGCGGAGGGCACGAGCCATGGAGGATGAGTCTTTCAGCGCCCAATCCAGCTCGGAAGCCTCCTTCGCCTTGAGCTGGCAGGCAGTCTTGGCTCGCTGGACACGGTCGTCGCGGACGGACTGCAAGGATGCTTCAATGGCCTCCTGCATCAGGGGTGGACACGTGTTACCAGCCGAGACTAAAGAAGCACACGGATCGTGTATTTCTTTCAAGCGCTTGTGAGCCGTTGGATTAGGGGTGGACACGTGTGACTGACACGAGTTGTGACCGCGAAGCCCGCCTTTAGTCCCGGTTGGTGTTACCAGCCGGGACTAAAGAAGCACACGGATCGTGTGTTTCTTTCAAGCGCTTGTGAGCCGTTGGATCAGGGGTATGTTTCTTTTGAGGGCTTGTGAGCTGCTGGATCAGCACTCCCACCACCACCACCACTCCCACCTCATCCACAGGTACACTTTCTGATCGCCTATAAATAGCGGCGTCCCTGCAGCGAACGGCACACAACGAGCGTCTACCTTCGCCACCGAATCCAATGGCTGGATTTAGCCTACCTGCTGGCATGTTCACTGGCATTATTGTGTTCGTCCTTGTTCACCGGCCAGCCATTGGAGCCACCTCCTGTAGGTCGGTGAACAATGACAACACAACGACGCTGTTGGAAACACAAGCCCTCAGGTATGTTGAATCCAGCCACTGGATTAGGGTGACGCAATGATGAATTGCCGAGGAGGTGGGAGTGGTGGTGGTGGAAGTGGTAGCCATGCCCCTCGGTCCGATCCAAGCAGCGGCAAGGCGCTCTGATGATCTACGACATTCCCAACACTTTTTGGGACGGTCGTAGATCATCAGAGACGTCTTGCCGCTGTGGATCGAAGGTCGATTTGCTGCTCACGACGACGCGAGACGGACGCGCAAGCTTCCGGTTTCGTCGGAGTCAGGCTCAAGTGCATCGGAATCCCACCAAAACCGTGTGTTTTGTTCGATCAACAAATCCTTCAGTTCATCAATGTGTTTAGTCGCACGCTATTTTGTCTTGTTTATTGCTTCATAATTTGCTCCGGAGTCTTCCCATATTTGAATAAAACTGCTGAATCTGACATTGTTTTTAGCAAAGTCTCGTTTCTGGTTATTTTTGCAGGAAATTAAATCGGAGAAATATACCACGTCAATTTTTGCAGGAAGGTCCGAGGAGGAAAAGAGGGGGGCCCCACGCGGCCAGATTAGTCCGCTGTGTGAGTAGTCCGCTGTAGGCATATGAGGTGGATGGGGATTGGATGGGATTGATCATGTAATGATACCCGTTGTTCGAGATTTTAGGGGTTTATCTTGAGGATACTTTTGTATTGTGTTGATGCACTTATGCTATGTTTAATGCTTGCTAATAGGGTCCGAGTGACATGATTTCAGTACTTTTGTATTGTATTTGAATGCATTTTCAATTGACCAATTACACTGAATCATGAATAGAATAGAGAACTGACCAAATTCATTAATACAAGTTCACCATATTAAAACAAAAGTAGAGTAGTGACCAAATCTAATACATAGTTCTCATAAAACATACATTAATTGAAACTAACATCCAACTATCTAAAGAATTTAAATCCAACAACAAATGCGATCAAAATCGCAACTAAGCTAATTATTGAACCAACAACATAATGATACCAAGCCTTACGAAATTCGACAAATAATATGTATAAATTCATATCTTTAAATCCGTAAATCAAAATTAATTCGACAAATAATATGTATAAATCGGACAGAAAAATGATAGGAATCTAGAGGTCTTTTCGGTGGAGCCGAAAAGGCCCGCGCAAATGCAATCGCTAGTCCCAAATTTTAGGCGCGCAAAGGCCCAAATTTTTTGAAACTGAGTTTGAAAAGTGTTTGAATTTGAATAGCTTCTGCATACTTTTGAATCTGACAAAACGTTCAACATGAAAAGTGTTTGAACTTGAATAACTAATCCAAAACCATTTTTTGTGTTCTAAAATAATTATTCTAACTATCAAACTATTAACCATTTGCCATTTTCATTAAAAATGAATTTCAAAAGTTTTTAAATATGAATTTGAATACTTCTGCATACTTTACGACATCACCAACTTTTTTCGAGCGCTTGTAAGCCGTGGATTTTTAGAACCAAATCTTTTCAAACTATTAATCATTTTTTCATTTTCAATTATTACACATATGACTAGGCAAAATCTTTTCTGAAAGTGAATTTGAAAAGTTTTTAAATATGAATTTGATAATTATCTTTTTTATTAAAAAAAACATCCTTAACAACATCCGTTACATAAAAGGTTTAATATATTATTACACATCACTAACAGTTACATTACGACATAAACGTACTTGTTGGCTCAGAGGCCGTAGGATTAGGGGAAACGACGGGAGGAGCCAGCCCCGTTTTCGCCTTTTGCGTTGAAGTTGAATAATTTATATCTATAAATTCGTAACTCGAAATATGACAAATAATATGTCTTTATTTTGTAAATCCGAACAATTATTTGAGTAAACCAAAATAAATAAGTAATACTAATCTTGCATTCAAATAATATTGAATTTAAATAATGATAAACTTTTTTCGCCTTTTGCGTTTTTGAATAATTTATATCTATAAATTCGTAACTCGAAATATGACAATTATATGTCTTTATTTTGTAAATCCGAACAATTATTTGAGTAAACAAAAATAAATAAGTAATACTAATCTTGCATTCAAATAATATTGAATTTAAATAATAATAAACTTTGTCATCACAATGCTTGCACATATATCATACTTAAACAGGGACATAATTAATAGAAATAATAGTTCAGATAACCATTACAGAAAGTACTGCATAATTGAAGATACCCATATATATGAAACTGCAAACACTACTCTCTTCCAGATGACCCTCAAGCACTACATATAATATTAGAGATAAAGTGTTGCCATTGCAAACACTAGTACTAATCGTCCTCCCGGATCAAATACTCCGAAGCAGAGACCCATGGGCACTGGTGGCGGTACGAGGTGACGCTGCCCATAGTTGATGATTCTAATCTTGCGGTACACCTCGTATGCAACTGTACGCATCTATTGCTGCAACTCAATGTTGGAAGCTGATACGCCTCCAACGTATCCATAATTTCTGCTGTTCCATGCTTATATTATACCATTTGCTACATGTTTTATATACACTTCATATCACTTTTATGCATTTTCTGGGACTAACCTATTAACAAGATGCCACATGCCAGTTCCCTGTTTTCTGCTGTTTTTGGTTCAGAAAGTTTACTTCTGGAAATATTCTCGGAATTGCACGAAACAAAAGGCCACGTCCCTATTTTTCCAACACGTACACGAGTCCGAAGGAGAGACGAAGACTCGCCACGAGGTGGCCAAACCATAGGCCGACGCGGCAGGGGGCCCACCGCGCCGCCTGGTGGTTTGGGCCCCTCGGTCCGCCGACATCGCCCCTTCGCCTATTTATTCCCCCAGACGTGAAAACCCTAAAACACCGAGCCTTTCATCCAGAACATATTCGCTGCCGCCGCCGTCGTCAACCCTAACTCGGGGGGTTCTGAAGCTCTTCCCGGCACCCTGCCGGAGAGGGGAATCATCACCGGAGGGCTCTACAACGCCATGCCCCCTCCGGAGTGATGCGTGAGTAGTTCATCCTTGGACTATGGGTCCATAGCAGTAGCTAGATGGTTTCTTCTCCACTTGTGCCATCATGTTTAGATCTTGTGAGCTGCCTATCATGATCAAGATCATCTTATTGTAATGCTACATGTTGTGTTTGCTGGATCTGACTTATATTGATACCTATGTGGAGCTGAATATTATATTATCATGTTTATGTCATTTGTGATCTTGCATGCTCTCCGTTACTTGTTGAAGCTTGGCCAAGTGAATACTTGTGACTCCAAGAGGGTATTTATGCATGATAGTTGGGTTCAACCTCTATTTAACCTGGATAGTGACAGCAAGTTCTAAGGTTGTAAATTGTTTGTTGCCACTAGGGTAAAACAGCAATGCTTTATTCAAGGATGAATGTATTGTTTACATTACGCACATTACTTAATGCAATTGTCTGTTGCTTGCAACTTAATACTGGAAGAGGTACGGATTTAACCGGAAGGTGGACTATTTAGGCATAGATGCATGCTGGATAGCGGTCTATGTACTTTGTCGTAATGCCCAAATGAATCTCATAGTAGACACCACAACTCACACATGCATGTTATATGCACTTATCAATCGTCAATTGCCCAGCTGTAATTTGTTTACCCAGCATGTTAGTTATCTAATTGGAGAGACACCACTAGTGAACTATGGACCCCGGTCCATTCTTTTACATCTGAAATACAATCTACTGCAATCATTGTTCTCTACTGTTTTATGCAAACAAACATCATCTTCCATATGATACGTTTAACCCTTTGTTTTCAGCAAGCCGGTGAGATTGACAACCTCACTGTTAAGTAGGGGCAAAGTAATTTGATTGTGTTGTGTAGGTTCCACGTTGGCACCGGAATCCCTGGTGTTCGCCGCACTACACTCCTTCACCAGCACCTTCGAAGCAACCTCGTTTTCCCTACTGGTTCGATAAACCTTGGTTTCATACTGAGGGAAAACTTGCTGCTGCACTCATCATACCTTCCTCTTGGGGTTCCCAACTGACGTGTGACGTACAAGCATAGTTTCTGGTGCTGTTGCCGGGGAGATATTCCCTCGTCAACTTAGCGCTAGCAGCACGTTTTCCTGGCGCCGTTGCCGGGGAAAACCGAATTGCTTCTGCAAGGGGAGTCTCTCACACCCAATCTCTTTACTTTGTTATGTGTCTTGCTTTGTTTATTTTTATTTAGTCTTGTTTACTCTCTTTATCAAAAACACAAAAAAAATTAGTTACTTGTATTCATTTTTTATTTTTCGGCCACCTGTTTTGATTTTTATCATGCTGCTCCCCAAGTTTGATTTAAAAGATGTACTGGTAGGAAGTGGGTCTATCATTGGAAGAGACAACATTGAAGAATTTTTTTAGTCATGTTAGCAAGCTGAAGATTTTGAAGATAGATCCTTGGTAGAACTTGCCCCTAATTATGAAATTGCTGCTGGCCTCCGTAGTCCACATGCATGAAGCTAGGTTTGTTAACCTAACCCTATAATGCAAGCATTGTTTCTTAGACTTCATGATATGGAAAGAGGGGAAAAGAAGGATTTTGTTTTAGAAACCCTTCCAAAGAATTTGGGAGATGTCGCTAGTGAAGCTAGAAAAGTTTTATGCGATATAGGATGCGTGGTTATTACATTGATATCGCCATATACTTGAAAAATTAGAGAAGGAAAAGATCCAAGTACACTAAAGAAACTATTATGAAGGATAGTTTACCTAAAAGTAATGAAAGGGGATGTTTCTGAAACTTACATAGATAAAGTGCAATGCATCGTTGAGAAAACTTCAAAACTCTCCGTTGATGCTCTTCTCTTGATAACACTTGATTTTCACTTTCTGCCCTAACTGAAAGGCGTAAAGAAAGCGCTTATGGGAGACAACCCATCGTTTTTATTTTTCTGTTATTTTTGTTTTCTTGAGTCAAGGAGTTTTGTTACTTCTGTAGCAACTTCTTTGTATCTTTATTTTATCGCAATGTTGTGCCAAGTAGAGTTCTATATTGAAAGTTGATGCAAGATTTGGATTTCTGCGCAGTGACAGATTTTAGCTGTCACGGATTTGAGCTTATCTCCCTGTAGAAAATTCAAAAAATTCTGAAACAAATCACGCATATTCCTGAGATATGTATGGCAACTTCATTATTGTAGGCAGATCCATCTGAGCAACTGAAGTGCCTCGAAAAATTCTTCATTCCGACTGTTATGTTTTTGACAGATTCTGCCTTTTGTTTTGCATTCGCTCTTTTACTGTGTTTGTGGATTTCTTTGTTCCACAAAGCATTGGTGGCTGTAGCTAATGTCCAAGCTTGGGATTGATTGTATCATTACAGAATATGAGAATTTTTGATTATGCACTAACACCTAATGAGAACTGTCCTTGA
This sequence comes from Poa pratensis, assembly GCA_947311845.1. Lineage (NCBI taxonomy): Eukaryota > Viridiplantae > Streptophyta > Magnoliopsida > Poales > Poaceae > Poa > Poa pratensis. Next base: position 2,259,411 of record CAMZMU010000070.1, read on the forward strand.
GTTTGGTGTGAAGGAAGTTTTCAAGGATCAAGCGAGAAGGGTGATATTATGTGATCAGAAGAGTGAAAAGCCTAACCTTGGGATGCCCCCATGGTTCATCCCAACCATATTCAGAGAGACAAGTGTCTAAGCTTGGGATGCCCAAGGCATCCCCTTCTTCATCAACAAACTTATCAGGTCATCTCTATGAAACTATATTTTAATTCTTTTACATCTTATGCGCTTTACTTGGAGCATCTGTTGTTTTTATTTTTTTTGTGTTTGAATAAATTCAGATCCTATCAATCCTTGTGTGGGAGAGAGACACGCCCGATTTTCATGTGAATACTCATGTTCTTCACTTATATTTGTTGAGTATTCTTAACTAGCTACTGCAGTGCTTTTAGCTCCTGTTTTTCATGCATCTCTTCGAGCTGTTAGCACTTGTTTATAAATACTCTCTTGCTGCATTATATTATCATTTAGAGAGTTTATGTTTAAATAAATTGATTGGTGTTTTGTTTTGGAAAGAAAGAAAATGCTACATGTAGAGTTGCATTGGAAAAGACATATGCATTCTTGTAGATCATTGTCTGTTTCGATTTGATACTTTGCAATTGTTTTGAGCTCTCAAGTAGATCATGTTTAAGCTCTTGCCTCATGTAGTTAAAGCCTAGTAGTGGAGAACTACCGTAGAGCTTGTTGAGATTTGGGATGCATATTTGTTCTCTCTAAGGTCTAGCTATTTTCTGGTAAAATGTTTGAGCAACAAGGAAGACAGTGTAGAGTCTTATAATACTGCAATATGTTTTTATGTGATTCTTGCTGTACGGTTTATACTTGTGTTTGCTTCAAACAACCTTGCTAGCCTAACTCTGTACTGAGAGGAATGCTTTCTCGTGCATCCAAAACTTGAGCCAAAACCCATGCCATTTGTGTCCACCATACCTACCTACTATGTGGTATTTTCCTGCCATTCCAAGTAAATATTTTATGTGCTACCTTTAAACTATTCAAACTTAATACTCCTTATTTGTGTCAATGTTTTATAGCTCATGAGGAAGTATGTGGTGTTTTATCTTTCAATCTTGTCATTACTTCTGACAGACTTTCAACCAATGGACTAGTGGCATATACATCCGTCTTATCCAATAATTTGCAAAAAGAACTGGCAACGGGGTGCCCAGCCCCAATTAAGTACAACTTTCATTAATAATTTCTATTCACATGTTTTGCCCTGATTATCAGTAAGCAACTTAATTTGCAAAATAGACACTCCGCCATGGTATGTGAATGTTGGAAGGCACCCGAGGATTCGTTAGCCATGGCTTGTGTAAGCAAAGGTTGGGAGAAGTGTCAACTATAAAGAACTAAAATACCATGTGTAAACAAAAGAGAAGAGGGAGATCTACCTTGCTGTAGAGATAACGTCCTTCATGGAGCCGCTCTTGAAAGTCTGGTTGACAAGGGGGTTAGAGTGCCCACACCATCGTTGACAAACAACAAACACCTCTCAAATACTTATTTTGTGCTCTCTATATGCTTTCGAAAACTTAAAAAGCTCTAGCACATGATTTAATCCCTGCTTCCCTCTGCGAAGGGCCTAATCTTTCTTTATGTGAGTCAGTTTTACCTACTCCTTTCTATCTTAGAAGCAAACACTTGTGTCAACTTTGTGTGCATTGATTCTTACATGTTTACTTATTGCACTTGTTATATTGCTTTATGTTGACAAACTATCCATGAGATATACATGTTACAATTGAAAGCAAATGCTGAAACTTAATCATCCTTGTGGTTGCTCAATGCCTTTTACTTTGAATCTATTGCTTATGAGTTACCTCTTATGCAAAACTTTTTGATGCTTTCTTGAAGTACTTCATGAAAAGTTTTTCCTTATATGATTCATGTTTACTCTTTATCTATTTGTTAGCAAACTATAGACCATTGCTTTGAGTCACTTCATTCATGACATGAGCTTGCAATATATGATCAAGATTGTGTGAAAGCATGTCTCCTCAAAAATTATTTGTTGTTATCGTTTTACCTACTCGAGGACGAGGTAGAACTAAGCTGGGGATGCTTGATACGTCACCAACGTATCCATAATTTCTGCTGTTCCATGCTTATATTATACCATTTGCTACATGTTTTATATACACTTCATATCACTATATGCATTTCTGGGACTAACCTATTAACAAATGCCACATGCCAGTTCCCTGTTTTCTGCTGTTTTTGGTTTCAGAAAGTTACTTCTGGAAATATTCTCGGAATTGCACGAAAACAAAAGGCCACGTCCCTATTTTTCCAACACGTACACGAGTCTCCGAAGGAGAGACGAAGACTTGCCCACGAGTGCCAAACCATAGGCCGGCGCGGCAGGGGGCCCACGCGCCGCCTGGTGATTTGGGCCCCTCGGGGGTCCGCCGACATCGCCCTTTCGCCTATTTTTCCCTGAGACGTGAAAACCCTAAATCACCGAGCCTTTCATCCAGACAAATTCGCTGCCGCCGTCGTCAACCCTAACTCTCGGGGGGTTCTGAAGCTCTTTTCGGCACCCTGCCGGAGAGGGGAATCCATCACGGAGGGCTCTACATCGCCATGCCCGCCCTCCGGAGTGATGCTGAGTAGTTCATCCTTGGACTATGGGTCCATAGCAGTAGCTAGATGGTTGTCTTCTCTCTTGTGCCATCATTGTTTAGATCTTGTGAGCTGCTATCATGATCAAGATATCTTTCGTAATGCTACATGTTGTGTTTGCTGGGATCTGACTTATATGATACCTATGTGGAGCTGAATATATATTATCATGTTATGTCATTTGTGATCTTTGCATGCTCTCCGTTACTTGTTGAAGCCTTGGCCAAGTGAATACTTGTGACTCCAAGAGGGGATATTTATGCATGATATTTGGGTTCAAACCTCTATTAACCTGGGATAATGACGCAAGTTCTAAGGTTGTAGATGTTTGTTGCCACTAGGGGTAAACAGCAATGCTTTATTCAAGATGAATGTATTGTTTACATTACGCACATTACTTAATGCAATGTCTGTGCTTGCAACTTAATATGGAAGGGTACGGATGTTAACCGAAGGTGGACTATTTAGGCATAGATGCATGCTGGATAGCGGTCTATGTACTTTGTCGTAATGCCCAAAATTAATCTCATAGTAGACACCACAACTCACACATGCATGTTAATGCACTTATCAACGTCAATATGTCCACTGTAATTTGTTTACCCAGCATGTTAGTTATCTTATTGGAACACCACTAGGAACTGTGGACCCGGTCCATTCTTTTACATCTGAAATACAATCTACTGCAATCATTGTTCTCTACTGTTTTATGCAAACAAACATCATCTTCCATACGATACGTTTAACCCTTTGTTTTCAGCAAGCCGGTGAGATTGGCAACCTCACTGTTAAGTTGGGCAAAGTAATTTGATTGTGTTGTGCAGGTTCCACGTTGGCAACCGGCAATCCCTGGTGTGCGCCGCACTACACTCCTTCACCAGCACCTTCGAAGCAACCTCGTTTTCCTATTGGTTCGATAAAGCTGGTTTCATACGATGGAAAACTTGCTGCTGCACTCATCTACTTCCTCTTGGGGTTGCCAACTGACGTGTGACGTACAAGCATAGTTTCTGGTGCTGTTGCCGGGGAATATTCCCTCGTCAACTTAGCGCTAGCAGAAGCGTCAAGGTGGGGTCTTCTCCCATAATTTTATGCTGCTTCTTGGGGAAGCTTGTCTTCAATATCAGTGTACTCGTCCTCGTCAATCAACGGCGGCTGCCATATCGCCATTCCAGTCTTGACATGGTCAAGCCTGAACACGTCCTGGAGAACAATGTGGCAGGCAATGGTATCTCGAGACCAGTGTCGGGAATACTTTCTGGATTAACCCGCGGCCCAGTGCGACTTAACTTACTCGCACGGACGAAGGCCCACTTGGGAGCAAGCCCAATATTGAACCGCCATAAGGGAAAGATCTAGAAGACATATCCCGGAGGACGTGAAGACCAAGTAGTCTCCGAGTAGGCCTCTGTGGATGTATTCCTTATGGGGAAGTTTCCTTTTGTAACCTAGCGAGCCTCTGTGTATATAAAGAGGACTCGCAGGACTTAGAGCGGGTCAAGCTATCAAGCCCCAAACCCTAGCTCATACGGCGAGTACCAGATCGGATCGCCTCCATTGTAACACCTCGATTATCATATCAATACCAATCTAGGGTAGGCAGGAAGTAGGTCTTTTACCTCACATTGAGGGGGCCGAACCTGGGTAAATCTGTGTTGATCTTTGTTCCTGCGATCCCAAGCTCGGAGATGCTTGACTCGCATAATCCCACACCTACGAAGTCATCTATGACACCTGACGTGACAAACCCACGACAGTTGGCGCCCACCGTGGGGCCTGCGGTCAAGAGCGTCACGTTCCGCGCAGGATCCATGAAGGGAGCTGAAGATCTTGTTGTTGGCCGTATCATCACGGTCAATGGCACACCCCTCATCGACGATTCAAGCTGGGGGCCGGAAGCAGATTACTTGGAGACCGGCCACGTCATCCCCTTTGGATCCATCAACGTCTTCGTCGGCTTCATTGGCGGCGAGTCAGAGGATCCATCGCAACATGGCGACTCAGAAGAAGGAGTCGCGGTAACAGTGGACCAAGAAGAAGAATCTATCAACCACGAGTCGCTGCCTCTCGAAGACGAAGAAGGCCAATCCATTGAGTATGTCCTTGAGGAAAGGCTATGCGGAGGCCCTGTGGATAGTGGCTCGCCCTCTGTAGAAGATCGGCACGTGAAGGGGTCTACAGGACCACAGAAGCGACGAAGGGCTGGGCATGCCACCAGGCAGCTTAGCCCCCACACCGCCGGAAGCAGCAGAACAAGCCGCGCTAGACGCATCAGGAGTCGCGGCATCCGCTGCGATGACGCCAGGAGTCGCGGCCTCAGGAGTCGCAAACAGAAGACTCCACCTGGAGTCGCGCCTGCGGAATCAGGGTCAAGGGTAACCCCCAACGCAGCGGTCACGCCGCCACAGGGAAGCGTGTTGTTTACACCAATATCTGCGGTTAACGCGGCTGCTAGGGTGACAGAATTGGAGGCTACCAGGATCGGGCTATATGATGAAGTCCAGAGAATCGCAGATGAGAGAGCCAGGCTGGCGCGTGAGGAACAGCGCCTCCAACAGGAGCAACTGCGACTCATCGAGGAAACCAATACTCTGCAAGGAATACAGGCCACCTTGCCACACAGACGCCACGCGAGTCGCCTGCAGCCAGGAACAGTAAACCCTATGGAGCTGTTCCAATCACCTACCGCTGAACCAGCAATTGCGGTCCCGTCAGCCGCCACCAACACGATCCCATCAGTCGCCACCAACACGGCGCACCCGGTCGCATGGTCAGGGGTCGCACAACCTTCAGTCGCGGTACCCGCACACATGGCACCATCTGCCATGGTTATGCGGTCCGTGGCCCCGTTAGCTGCGCCCGCGGTTCAAGCAATCGCTGTACCATCAATCGTACCAGCGGTTCCATCTTTCGCAGCACCAAGAGTAGCAGAGATACCTGGGTCAAGGGCCATAGTACAGGCTAACAACAGGGCCATGATGCCCCCGCCATTGACGCAGCCAACCTTTGTTCAGCAGTCGCCACAGCAGCCTCAAAGGTTCCACACGCCGCAAGGGCATTATGTTAGCCCAGTGGAGAATCTCTTTGCAGCCACAAACATCTTGGCCAGATTAGCGCCAGCAGGAAACACGCCAATGGACAGAGAGGCACGGCGCGCCATTGAGATGCTGAGCACAGCAGTAATACAGCAGGCGAATATGTCCGAACACGCAGGACGGCTGCACTCCACCCCTTACAATAGCAGAGCAACGGCGGAGAGAAGCATCCACGCGGAGTCGCCACACGTTGCGACCTCGAGTCGGCTAGGCGACAAAGGGAAGATCAACCTGCGGCTCAAAATCAACCTCAGCAAATTCAACCCATAGAGATTGTGCAGCCGCGCGCGGCGGCCAATCCAATAGGAAGGCCAGCTTCGTCCAACCTATCGTCGCGACTCAAAGGCCCAGTCTGTTTCAGCGAAAGAATCAGGTCTGAACCGTTTCCTGCAGATTTCAAAGGGCCTCGCAAGGTCGCCAACTACAACGCCAGCATGGACCCTGTTACTTGGCTCAACAATTACGAGATGGGCATGAGCATCCTAAATGCATCCGAAGAGATCTGCGCACGTTACCTAAACATGATGTTAGAAGGCGCAGCCACATATGGCTACAAAATTTGCCACCAAATTCAATAAACTCTTGGGATGAGATGAAGGAAGCTTTTATCAAGAATTTCCAAGGAACATGCAAGCGACTCTGCAGCATAGAGGACCTTGAGCGTTGTGTACAGAAGGAAGGCGAGTCGAGTCGCCACTGGATGAGAAGGGTCGCAGAGATCATACATTCCTCAGATAACATACCACCCAGTTCAGCAGTCCTTGTCATGGAGAAAAATTGCAAATTTGAGCCGCTAGTCCACAAACTAGGTCGCATGAAGGATAAAGTCAAGAGCCTAAGCGAGGTAATGGCGGCGGCCAACAAGTATGCTAGCTCGGATAAAACCAGGGACGCATCTGATGGGGAGGAAGAGGAAAACACTGGCAAGGGAAAGAAGGCCAGTAGCAAGCCTCAACAACAGCAAGCTAGCAATGCCAATGCGAGTTATAACAAGCGCAAAAACGAGGAAGGAAACTCAGGGTTAGTCGCAAATACGAATACTCGTTACAAACAAAGCAGCAGAGGAAGGAATTTTCACCCAGTTAATTTGGAAGAGGTTTTCAACCGCCCCTGCGACATCCATATAGGAAAAGATGGGAAACCACCCAACCACACGAAGGCACAGTGTTATCATTACAAAAAGTGGAAGGATGGACAGCCACTCAACACAAACAACAATCATCAAAACAACGAGGAAGGTAAACATGGCGGAGGCAACAACAGCAACAACGCCGTCCCAAATCCGCAGCCAGATCAGCCACAGTTCCCAAAACAGTTGGGTCAGTATCATACCATTGTGGTGAATACTTCAAGGAGGGAACAAAAGCTGCGACGACGCAATCAGGCTGTTAACGCCATAGTACCAGCCGTCCCACAGTGGCTAAAGTGGTCCGAGCAACCAGTAGTTTGGAGCCGCGAGGATCACCCAGGAGAAATAAATGAAGAGGGAAAACTCGCGCTGGTGGTTGCCCCTCAAGTCGCAGGGTACAAGTTGAGCAAAGTACTGATGGATGGAGGCAGCAGCATCAATATATTATACTATGAAACCTTCAAAAGAATGAACCTTCAAGAAAAGCAGCTACACCCATCAAGAACAACGTTTCATGGTGTCGTGCCAGGCATATCAGCTCAGCCATTGGGGCGAGTTAACTTGGAGGTCGCCTTTGGGACACAAAGCAACTTCAGGAGCGAGTACATTTGGTTCGAGGTTGTAGATTTCCAGAGCCCATATCATGCGCTGTTTGGCAGAGAAGCATTCGCAAAGTTTATGGCTAGGCCGTGCTATGTGTACCTAAAGCTTAAAATACCAGGCCCTAGGGGAGTCATCACCATCAATGGCGACAAAAGAATAGCTCAAGAATGCGAAGAGGCGACAAGGCCATAGCCAGAGCAGCTTGCATCGCAGAGAGCGCGCCCATGCGCGAGTCGCAGGAGAATTTTGATGACATCGTGAAGGCCAAGAGGCACCTGCCTGACTTGCGACTTCAGATTACGGCCGCAAGGGAGGCAAGGAAGTCAAAGGCTACAGCCATTGCCAATAAGGACACATCCCAGGCATCGCGAGTTGCCATCAGCAGCCGCAGCAAAATTATTAAGAGTTTACATCATCAAGCTGGCCACTCAGGGCTAAAAATTTCAATTCTGGTCGCCACTCAGGCGCGACCGACCCAATGAACTTCTGATCGCCACCTAGGCGCGATCGACCCAATTCTGGTCGCCACTCAGGCGCGACCGACCCATGTAACATTCTGGTTGCCACCTAGGCGCAACCGACCCAATTCTGGTCGCCACTCAGGCGCGACCGACCCATGTAACATCTCTGGTTGCCACCTAGGCGCAACCGACCCAAGCATCATTTGGTCGCCACTCAGGCGCGACCGACCCATGTAACATCTCTGGTTGCCACCTAGGCGCAACCGACCCAAGCATCACTTCTGGTCGCCACCTAGGCGCGACCGACCCTATGTATCATATAATGATTCTGAAATAAAGCATCTCAAACTACCAATTGAGCTGTGAGTCTTTTATTTTTTAATCATTGGTCCCTTGGGGGTGCGGCAGCTTTTTAGCGCGGCCTATTCCTTGGGATCGCCAAACAAGTGGCATTTATCGTGATTATACTCAACCTCTCTTGGATGCGACTTGCACTATGCGGCCAAAGTACTGGGGGTGCGGCGTCAATCGAGTTTGATTGCCTATCATGGCCGCTCTCGACCCTGAACACGCACTTTTTACCTGGGAAATACTGAGCCGCGCAAGGGCCTAAGTGAGGAAAAACCGAGACAAATCATAAGGACCAGCCTATTGGTCGAAACATGTACTGCTGAGTACTTAAGCAAACCATAATATTGTCTTATGACACATAAATTCTAACAATTATTACAGACCGCTAAGGGCCAAGATCAAAACCATTGTTTTTCTTCTTCACTTGTGCGCAGCTTTTGGCCTGGGAAGGAGGAACAGGCGGCTTACCAAGCTTGCCAGAAGGAGCAATCGCAGGCTCGCTGGAGGGCTCTTCAGTCGCGGGCTTGGGGGCTGCAGAGCTGGATACGCCTGGAGAGGGGTTCTTTTCCTGCGGAATCACCGCACTGGATGACGGAGCGGGTAACTTCTCCCATCTGCTTCCATCTGCATTATACTTGCCCATATAGGTCGCAAGATCTATCCCCTCCACCAGTTCAGTCGCGTGGCCGCGCATATCCTTCCAAGTCGCGCATATTCTGAGGCCGTCAGTTCGGTGCCATCCACCTTCTTCGAGGGCCTACCTTTTGCAACCTTGGCAGCATCAAAAGAAGGATAGTACGTCTTGGCCAAAGCAAGAACATGAGCCGCGCCGGTGCGAGCTGAGGACTCCTTCCAGTCCAAAAAGAACTGAGGCGCCCTAAGCAGTCTTTTTAGCAGCCCTTCAGAATCACCGGGGACTGGCTTGGTCGGCAGCAGGCACTTAGACAGTGATTTCATGGCGTCACAAGTTCTTCGCGAAAAATCGCGGATATACTCCAGCTGTTCTTGAGTACTGCCGCGCTGCTCCTTGGCATCTTCACCTACATCGAGGCATGTCTCCGTCAGCTCTACAACATACAGGCAAAGATAGTAGAGAAAACAGATGCAGATATGAGTCGCAACACATACCAGTTAACTCTTGAGTCATGATGCACACTTTGGCGTGGACAAGGTTATGGGCATCAGAAACTTTTTCAACTTTTTCTCAAGCTCGCCAATGGAAACAGCCTTAAGCCTTGCGTCCTCATTGGCATCAGCAATGGCGTCTTTCTGAGCACTGACTTGGAGGTCCAGCTGCTGGACCCTCTCTTGGAACTTCTCTTCAACAGTTTTAAGCCGCAGCTCGGTGGCTTTGGCTTGCTCAGATAACTTGAAGCTTTCATCAGATAGCTCGCCCATCCTGGTTTCCCTCTTCTTCAGCTCAGCGTCACGCTGGCCAAGGAGCTCGCGCAGCCTCTCCAGTTCAGAGGGAGTATCCCCCAGCTGCTTTTCCAAGGCAAGTTTGGCAGCTGTTATGGAGCTTAGTTCCTCCTACGAAGGGTACATCAGTTAGTAAGTATATATCAACAGCTAAAAGAGAAGCATCAAGTCTCCCTTTACAGTCAAAGAAGAAACTTGATCCTTGGGGGCTAGAGACAGATAACTGGAGATAGAAGTTTACCTTATAAGCCGCAGACAGGTCAGACAGTGCCTTGCGGAGCTCCATGGCTTGCTTGTCATTTGAGGCAATGAAGCCTCTGACAGTTTCAGCGCGGCTTGTGGAGGAGGGAAGCAACCTCAGCACGCAGAATTGGCGACCGCAGGCTGTCCGCCGCTGGCGACTCAATCACTGGCGTCAGCATCCTTGGCCATTACATCTATGGAGGAGGGGTTGACCTTCTCCACGTCCTGGATCATAAGGGGATCCGTTCTATCCCTCCAGAGCCACCTCTTGGGCTGTGTCAAGAACAGGGACCGTGGCCAGGTCATCAGTGGTGGCCACGCCCTCTACCATGGCGGTATGAGCCGCAGGTGATAAATGCGGCTCAACCGCGGTTCCAGGCTCAGCGCGGGTTTAGCCGCACTTCTGCAAAAAGCAAGGGCATTGTGTGAAGAAGAAGCACATAAGCCAGAATAAAAGTATTATAAGCACAGGGAAAAGTTACTAACTCTGGAGCCATCTTCACAAAGGCCATAAGTTCACCGCTTGACGGTGAGGACAGGCCTTGGGTCCCAGAATCTACGAGCAGAAGTTTTGCGTGTCAGTAGAGGAAAAAGAATAAGCATTCAAGATGACAAGACAACAGAAATTACCAGAGTGGGGACCCATGTCTTCTTCAGCAGAGGCGGTGGCTTTGAAAGCACGCCTGGCAACGAGGAGGTCGCGCCCGTAGCAGGTTTGCGACGCTTCGTGGCCTCAGGGTTTTCCAGAGCATCAACCTCTGGTTCCTCACGAGATAGCCTCTTGGAGGCTCTACGGGGAGTTGGTCCAGCCGCGGCAAGAACTCGCGGCTGGCACTGGACTGTCATCCTCGTCCAGTTCAGTCTCTTCACCATCTGAGGCCGCAGAAGCAACAGAAGGGATATCAGCAGTCTCGCTGCCCTCTAGAGTGGGCAGCAACTTCTTTCGTGCGGCACGCTTGGGAGCAGTGCCGGCGACGGTCGCAGGCAGCGACCAGTAGTTCTCATCAGCCTGGATCAGGGAGATATAAGTTGCAGTATTAAGAAAAGGAATGCGACTCAACTAAAGGCGAAAAGACAGAGAAGAGGAGTTACCTCAAAAGGCTTGTTGTTAACACTGAAAGGGGCAAGCCCCACCTTATCGAAGGAGATGTCCTTCTCCTCAGTCACGCGGGTGACAAATTCCACCCAATCCTCAGGCCTCCAGTCCGAAGCCTTGATACGATCAACGTCAGCAGAGGTGCCTGTGCACTCAAGGAAGGATCGCTGTCGTGGACTCACGGGCTGAATGCGCCATTTGGTCCAGCAAGAGAGAAGATCAAGGCCAGTAAGACCATGACCTATTAAGGCGCGGACCTTGATCAGCGACTCATTGATGAAGGGCATGGCGAGTCGCGGGGTTTTGATTTCAGTGCCTCGGTAGGCACGAAGAGGGTGTTAGACCAGGAGGGAAGGCGAGTTTCGCCCTCCGGTGAAGTATCTTGGCAATAGAAGAAAGATTTTTGCCAAGCCCTGGGTCGATTCGCCAGGGCTAGCTTGGGAAGGCAAGAGTTCCTATGGCGTTGAAGAGAGATGGCGCCGACCTGAACGTAGGCGCCACCCTTGGAGACAAGTTGGCTGTTGCAGGTGAAAGAGGCCAGCCATAGATCGATGTTGGGGGCTATGCCAAGATAGTCCTCGCACAGCACATGAAAATTGCTCACCTGGAGCATTGAGTTGGGCCCGATGTCGTGAAGACGGAGGCCTAGGCGTTGCAGCAAATTGCGGAAGAAGGGAGAACCTGGCGGCGTGAATCCACGCTCCACGTGCTCCACGAACATCACCAGCTCGTTGGGCTTGGGGCGCGGCTCGATTTCATCG